>CAWUHX010000175.1:0-600000 GCA_963922205.1 Romanomermis culicivorax | reverse complement strand
TTTAATGAGATATGGATTCCAAACTGCTGTACTGTATTCTAGAATAGGACGTACGTATGTGGTGAATGCTTTTGCTAAGAGAAATTTATCTTTCGAAAAAAAGCTTCTTTTAAACAAGCCACAGACTCCCATAGCTTTATTCACTATAAAGTTACAATGGGCACCAGAAGAAAGGTTGTTGGAAATGAAGACCAAAGATCTTTAATAGCATATTCTGAGTCAGGAACAGAAACCCCATTTAGATAGTAAGGATTTTTCGGGTTGTTTTTTCCAATGTGAAGTATTGAACATTTTTCACTAGAAATAGGTAGCTGCCACAAATCAGCCCAATTACTTAGGTGAAGTAAATCGAGTTGAAGTACTTCTTTTTCAAAAGCCAGGTTGAAAATCTTTACATCGTCAGCAAAAAGGAATAACTTGCTATAAGACCTATGATCAGTAATATCATTAATAAAAATTTGAAATAAAGTCCAAGGAAACTGTCTTGAGGGACACCACTGATTACAGATTTGATCTGCCTAGAAAGCTTGAAGCCATCTCAGTGTAGTACGTCTTATACCTAGGCATCAAGTTTAACAAGCAACTTACTATGAGACACCGAGTCGAAGGCTTTTGAAAAGTCAATATATGCAACATCGATAGTTTGCTTATTATCAATTCCTTTAGTCCAATGATTAGTGCATTCTAGTAATTGAAGCGTGCAAGATTTTCCTTTCTGAAAACCAAATTGGTAGTCACTTAATAAGCCATTAGTTTGTAAATAAGTTTGTATGTTTTTGTTTATAATAGATTCCATTGCTTTACAGGTTATGCAACAAAGGGAGATTGGTTGATAATTTTTTGCTAGAGAGATAATCGCCTTTCTTGTGAATCGGGATGACGATAGCATGTTTCCATAATTTCGGCAAGGACCCCGTGTGATAAGAAACTTCAAATATAGTACTTAGAGGTTTATTGAGAAAATGCTTGAGTTTCTTAAGAAAAGCACATAACCCATCAGGTCCTAGAGCAAAAGATGGTTTAAGTTTACCAAGAGCTTCCAGAACAACTTCATCACTAAAAGTTACTTATCCAGTTTGGTTGTTACACCCGGGAGGAAGGAAATAAGGGTTGAGTTCCAATATCATGTGTGAAAACTGAACTGAAACACTCATTGAAGAGATTAGACATAATTTTTTCGTCATAAACATTTTCGCCATCTACATTCTTTAAACAAGGAATCGAAGAAGTCAAAGAGAGCTGTGTTTTTACAAATCTATAGAAAGATTTCAAGTTTTTAGATTTCAACAAATTTTTTTCTTAGTTGGCATAGTGACCATAAATTTTGGCCTTAACTTGAGAGCAGACAGATTTATATTGAAACTTGAGCTCATTGCTGTTTACTTTTTTCAGCCTTTTCCAGATTGATTTTTTCTGTGCTTGAAGTTTGGTAATGTGCCGGGGTATATATTTCATTGACGTTGATTTTCTTAATGGTACAAAAGTAGAAATACATTTGTGAAGAATTGATAATAAAGCTGAGTAAAAGTCGTTTACAGTGATACAAGTAGAAAAAACAATATGCCACTGGATATTAGAAAGATATGCTACTAACAACTCATACTTTCCTTAAGTAAAATCCCTGTTTTTAGAAGTAAAACACTTAGAAGTCGAACTACCCCTGAGGGAGAAATTAATGCTGCAATGATCACTAGATGAAAATGGGACATCAGTATTGACATCGAAAACCAGAGTGCTGGGTATACATAGAACCAAATCAAGAATGTTTATTTTTACGAGTAGGTTCACTAACAACAGAAGTTAGGCCAAGATAGCGAAAACAGTTCAAGAAAGTTTGATGAGTCTCATCAATGGGAAGAGGAATGGGTGAATTCAAGTTTAAGTGTGGCAGATTAAAATCACCTAGAACTACACTGTGGTTTTGGATTATATCACAAATGTTTTGTCAGGCTGAGGAGGTCTGTAACAGAGAATAAACCGAATTTTACAAGTGGATATTATTAAATGGCATAAAATAACTTCTGGACTAGCTAAAGGTGTCGTGATCTTAAAGGATGACATTTTCAACGATTTTTTTATATATTATGGCTACTCCACCCCCTTTTTTATCATTTCAGTCTGATCTATAAATCGAGAATTTTTGATTTACACAAACAAGGCTGTCACTATGAGTCGTTCAACCATGTTTCAGTTATGAAAATTATATCAAAAGTGTTAGACATTAACAAAGCATTCAGTTCAGCAAGCTTATTCCCTAAGCTGGGAGCATTGAATAAAGTATATCGTATGAGCTTTTTGTCATTGTTTGGAGGTGATTTTTTTTTGGAGGGCAAAAAACAACGAGGTTTTGGGTGTCTCTTTTCACTACAAATAATTTGGGGCCTGCGTCCTCAACCTAACAAATTTTTTTCCAGCGAAAAAACACACTGGCGTGGTGACTTGGAAAAAATGGAACATTTGGAATAGTTAATGAAATGATTGTCACCAAATTCATCCAGTTTGCTACGTAATAGTCGACCATCCTGACGTCGCTGGAATGTCAAGTCAGGGCGAGCACGGAGGTGGGCGTGTCCAGCCGGCTTGACGACCTTGTTGATGCCGGGGATGAAGCTCCGCTTGGCCTTTGACATTGAGCAAACGATATTGAGGAACTGCAGGCGTCCATCGCTCTTTGGGCCATCTCGGAAGACATACTGGACATCGCTTGGGCAGATGGGGCTCTCCTGGTCATCATTTGACGGGTTTTGAGCTAGCAGCTCGCGAACAGTGCCCAAATCGTCATCTGTTTCGGGCAAACCGAACAATACAGCATTACGTTGTTTTAGGCGCAATTTGACTGCTTCGTTGACCGCATCAACGAACGACTTTTTGGGCGGGGGTGGCTCGAAAACGGTAGACTTATTATTGAGGTTGTTAGGGATGATAGCACCAATGGGTTGGCTATGCGCCAACCCATTCATGTTTAGCAAGTTGATTTTACTTGTTTACTTGTAAATCGGGTGGAATAACTTTAAATTTCAAAATTAAGAACATGTAAGATAAGTCAATACACATACGTCTAAATGCAAGGTCATCAAGGCCAGATTTGTCGAGGCGCTCCTTATAGCTTAAACCTTTATAACCAAAAAGTATCTTTGTAAACCTTCGTTGAACTTTTTCTACCAATTTAGTATCCCCAACCAGACAAGGATATCGATTCTTCAACCAGCAAGAATTTCTACATGGTGTCAAAATCTTTTAATCATACAAATGTCAAAATGTTTTTAAAGATCGCAAAAAAAATTTTCTTTTTTTTGTCAAATAATCAAAATCTGGCGCAAAGCGCCGGAAAATTTTCACTATTTTCCATTTTATAACGCATAAAAATGCATATCCAGACCGTAAACCCTATAACCTAATTAAAAGGACAGTCAGGCTTCAAGTTGTACTGTGCCACTTGACAGAGAAAATTTGGTTGCACAGCCCGAAATTTGGTTGCTGTGTGCAAAAAAACCCTGGCACTAAAAGATTTTTTCACCTCTAAAGACATGCTGAAAACTTTCAAAAATTTTTTTTTGACAAAAGTTTGATAAAAACTAACTAAATAACATATCTGTATCCAAGATTTTTGAAAAAGGGGGGAACTTTCCAAAATTTTTCTAAAATTTACTGAATCAAAAGAAAATCATTTTTGCAGTAAAGACGACTTATCTTCAGTCAGTTATGTGCTTGGATTAGTAGCTAAATTCTTTGTTTGACGAAAAGTATGTAAATATAATAATTTAATTTGTGAATTGTGATGCTATAAGAATAAGTACAATGATATTGCTGAAAATTTTGAATGTAAAAAAAATTTAGGGGGGAATTCTCCCCTTCCCCCTCTAAATACATGCCTGCTAAAGATACTTTCACCGCTCTAATTTGCATAAAAATCGTGCCTACTCTATTTAACCACGTCAGTGAGATAAGAAAAACTGATCGAGAAAACTGTTTATATGATTCGGAAAGGAGTCGAATGCTACGAGAATTCCGATATTTTCACGGAATTTGTCAGGAAGTTTATATTTTTCTACAATTTTCGGCTACGATTTTCTTCCTAATAACGATGTAAAAATTAAATTAACGATTTCTGTAAGTCGCGTCGTGTAAATTTTTGGTTGAAAAATTGTGCCAACAATGTCAATTTTTCTGTTCGAATCAATCACCAAAAATAAAAATTCCTTCTCCCAATCCAACCGAATAATCAACAGAGGAAGTTAAAAATTTCTATTCATTCACCACCAGTCATTGACAATCTCAAGCTCTGTCGCGATAAAACAAAATTAATGTTTTTAATAGAATTCGCGCATATTCGAGACAAATAAAAGTAGTTAATGTTATACTCATTAATTCGGCGCGAAGTGCCGATAAAATTTTGCGTTTTCAGCATAAAAATGACTACGAGTCAAGGAAATTTGCCTTAGATCAGTTTAAAAATTTGTGCCAATTGGCTCAATCACTCAAATTTTTTTGTGTCGTTCCAAATCTTTTTGTGCCAAAAATCATGTTTTGACGCAAAAAACACTGTCTGTTATGATACGACAAAAATGGAAAATAGTCACCATTTTTTTTTAAATCGGGTCTTTCGAGCAGAAAAATTTGGAATAGAAAAAAAATTGGGGTCTGTTTCTTATTGTGGAAGAATGTTTTGGAAGTTCAATACCGAAAAGGCACACTAGGGTGATTTGAAGGGCAAAATGTTCAAATTTTCCGGCGCCTCGCGCCGATCATTAGTATAATAGTCATTGTTTTCTCGCGTGCGTTTGGCCACTGTTTCTTTTTTCGCAGAATTGCTGAGTTTGACGAAAGAAGTCTGGAAACGCAAAAAAAATTGGGATCTTTTGCTAAAGGGCGCAAAAATTTATGTGGATTCGAGGTCGAGAAAGTGTGGTTTAGTTAATTTAAGGTCAACAGAACCTAAAAATGCCACTTCGCGCCGGTAATGATTGTAATAATCTTTCTTTGCTGTTATTCAGTTCAGGCAGGGTTTTTCTGCACAGGCCAGGTTGCAATGGGTATCTTGGGGAAAAAATTTGGTTGCACAGATAAAATTTGGTTGTTCACTATAAAATTGATAAATTCGCTTATTTTCGTCGCATAAATCATCAAAAGCGGATTTTTTTGTAATTCATTTAATTCGCATTGATTTTAAAGGTTCAAAACTCTACAGAAAATGCTGAAGTACTACAAGGAGATCTTTTCAAAGTTTATGAATGGTCATTGAAATGGCAATTATCTATTTCTATGAAAAAATGCTCTGTTTTGCATCTTGGGAGTAATAACCCCAAAGTTGAGTATTATATAAACGATTTTCTGATATGTTTCAGAGATGAAGGATCTTGGTGTTATGTTCAATGAAAAATTGTCTGCAACTGCCCACTCTAATTATGTGGTAAAAAAGCATCTAGGGTGGAAAATTTGAATGTAAAATGTTTTCACTCTAACTTTAATGAATTAAAAATCAGGGCTTTTAAATCCTATGTTCTCCCTATTCTGGAATATGGTTCACCACTTTGGAATCCTTGTCTAATTGGCGATACTAAAATGATAGAGAAAGTTCAATGGAGGTTTACAAAAAGACTTTTCGGCTATGAAGATTTAAGCTATAAAGAGCGCCTCGAAAAACCTGGCCTTGATGACCTCGCATTCAGACGTACGTGTATCGACTTATCATACATGTTCTTCATTTTGAAATTTAAAGTTATTCCACCCGGTTTATTTCTCACCTTGTGTCCATTCAATTATCGCGCGTCCAACTCATTTAAATTGTATAAATTGAAGTATAATTCTAATGATTTAAAACATGACTTTTGCTTACGGAATATTGATGTTTGGAATTCCTTACAAGATGAGATCACTCGTTCGAACAGTATGCCCAGCTTTCGATCTAAATTGAGTCTTTTCTAAAGCTCAATTGACACAACACAACTTCGAACTTTGTTACTGGCAAAGCAAAAACGAAATTGAGATTATATGATTTTTGTAACAGGTATCAATATATGGAATAACCTTCCTTCAGATGCTATCAATTCTTCCAGTCTGTAATCTTTTAAGAACAAAATTATGAAAATCGATTTTTCCAAATTCTATGGAGGAGCGCGTTAGTTCGTTGCACTTTGTAAGCTGCACTTCCTAGACTAATTGAACTTGTCCTTACTGTAATTTGTTCATTTCTCGAACTTACATTTCGTTGAAACTTTCGTTTTGTTTTATTTCCGTTTTTTAACCTTGTCAAATATCTGGATATTTTTTCTTGTTATCTCTGTGTATTTTCTTTTTACTTTTATTCAGTCTCAAAAATGTTTTTAGTGTTTCGCCGTAATACGCTCTGGATTTTTATATTTGCTTTCTTTTGTCTTCGACTAGTAAACATCACATCATCATCATCACGTGCTTTTGTCACGTCCATGAGCTTTTCTGTATTATTCGTATTTACTCTTCTGTTTTCTTCGCATTCAATAAATTTCTTTTTTTCTTTTCTTCTTCCTTTCCTGAATTAAGGAGAAAAAATATAAAAGCTGGTATGATTAACTTGTTCGGCGCGTAATTACGATTTTGAGGCTTCTAAAAATGTTAGAACATTAATTTCTTCAGCTTGTTCTCCTGCAACTATCGATAATTGGTCGTGATCCAATCGTTCCTTGACGTAGGACTCAACTCTGCGCGGACACCCGCAGTGCCTCGGCTCTTGCCGCTAGTCTGCATGTCCTGGGACCGTTGACAGGGTTGGGGACCATAAAAATCGTCTCGCCGAGCATGCTCGGCGAACAACACGTGTTATAAGTATAGGCACGTCCCAGACTAGGCTATCAAAAATTGAACAATGCGCGCACGACCAATGCGAAATTTTGCGCGCTCTGACCGGTCGGTAGTATAGGAGTGTGTCGGGGCGGTTCAGGCGGCGAAAATACCGAATCGGGTCACGGGTCGGGTCAGAGACCTCTAGCAAACCAGGTCAAGGGTAAATAAATATGTTCGGTTCATAAAGTATAACACAGGCACATACTCGCCATGTCACATGCTTGTTCATTATTTATTGTATAGAAACATTGAAAATGAAAAATGACCCATCTTATTACTTTTAAATACTAATTGCTGTTTTGAAAAACGAGAAATTAAACGAGACATAGAAATGAGAAATAAACAAAATCTTTCTGTTATTCAAGACAAAAAACGAAAATCAATCCGATTACGATTATTGGAAATGAATAAAAAAAATCTGAAATGATAGGCAAGGATGGCATGTCTGTCGAAAAAACTTTTGTTTAGAATTTAATTTTTTGCTTATCTCAAAAACTGCTCCTTGAAAACTTTCTCTCGGGTACAAGACTTATTTTTGTCTCTTTTTCACTTAATGCTTGTAAATTTAAGAATGACAAACATCGGTCATTGTTCACACGAAGGTTTTACTATAGAACTTTTTGAACACAATAGAAATTATAGAACACTCTTTATCTCAAAAAGTTTTGGACACCATATTATTGCTTTCAACATGATATTGTTGGATAATTCCTCGTGAATTATGAAAATTGAACGATGTTTAAGCATACTTTTTCAGGCGGTGAAGGCTAAAAATTGTTCGTCAATCTTTGTATCATAATGCATGCATTAAAGGAAAAATCACATTGTCATTACATTTAACGTTTTTCTTGTCACAAATAACCAAAAGTGGCCCGATATTTACAGTAGCCCAGTAAATAATCACATGCTGGCTTGATTAATGCAAAAGTTGATGTAGACGACAGGATATTATCGATCCAGCTCGCCCGAAAAACCATCGACCAATATTCAAAAAACTCAATCATCAGCCAATATATCGATAATTCCCTACCTTCATTGAAAAATTACAGAGAAAATTTTATTTTTGATGTAATAATGACTAAATTAATGTCATGTAGAGTAAAATTTTATCTGTTTATTCCTCTAGCAGTGGAAATGATCAACTGAATTTTTTGACCCGTGACCTTCAAGGTACATAGGTATCCTGGATAACGGGTAAGGTCAAGAGTCTTCCTTCCACTTTCGGGTCCGGTCAGAAAGTATCGGGTAGGATAGGGTAGCATACTTGGTCAAAAGGCCCGATACATCCCTAATTGCTAGATTTATTTGTGGGATTTAATTTTTTTGTTGTAAAGTTTTTGCCATGTTTATTCGAAAAAATTACCAGATAATGAAAAATTTGAACCTTCTGAACTTGTTCGTGACAAATAATTCCTGTTTAACGTTTAATTCCCTAATTACAAGAACGTTAGGAAGAAACGCCGCGTCTCCAAATAAATTCAGGAAAAACTAAGTATTCAAGGTACTGATTTTATGGTTCATACATGGAAAGAAATAGGGAAAAAAGGGAAAAAATTTGGTCGCGAAAGCATACTTGCTCGCGTTTTAGCGAAAAAATTTGCTCGCGAAGCATACCTGAGTAATGCCGGGCCACCCGAGCTATCGGGTAGCTACATTTGTGGATCCGGAAGCTAGGTTGGCGGCTGTCGGTGGCTCCGCAAAATCAGCACCTCCTGAAGGGAAGAGGAAGGAAAAGAGGAAAAAAAGAGAAGGAAACAGAAAAGGAGAGAAAGAAAAAATGGAAGAGAGAAGGAGAAAAATAGTCAGTCTATCAACCAACTTGAAAAAATCAACCAACTAACCAATCTGACAAACAAGAAACTAACTGATACAGTAAGAAACCAACTACTTTGAGAAAGCAACCAATCAACTGATCTGTTAAGTCACCAACCTATTTGGGAAACAACCATCAACTGATTTGGGAAGCAACCAACCAACTGATCTGGGAAGCAACCAACCAACTCTGATGAACAACCAACCAAGTGATTTAAAAAGCAACCAGCTAACTGGTCTGAGAAGCGACCGACCAATTCGGGAAAAACCAACCAAGTGATCTGGAAAGCAACCAACTAACCAATCTGGGAAGCAATCAACCACCTGATATATAGGAAGCAACCAACGAATCTGGGAAACATCTAACCAGCAAATCCAGGAATCAACCAAACAACCGAGTGATTCGAGATGCAACCAACTGACCAATCTAGATGTCAACAACCCAACTGATCTGGAAAGCAACCAACTAATATAGGAAACAACCAACCAACTGATCTGGGATGCAAACGACCAATTTATGAAATAACAAATCAATCTGGAAGTCAGACAACTAACCAACTTTATCTGTAAAGCAACCAACAAGTCTAGGAAACAGTCAATCAGAGAGTCAACCAAAAAAACACATTTTGGGTAGAACCAAACAATTTGGGAGTCGAACTGGACCAACAACCAATAAAACCAACCATGGAGTCAGCCAACCAACCAAGGAGTCAGTCAACCAACCAATTTGGAAAAAACCAATCGATTTGGGAAAAACCAAAGCCAATCATGGAGTCACCAACTAACAAATTTAAGAAACTACTAAAGTAAATAACTAATTTGGGAGTAAAGTGTAAAATTGGCCAAGGTACTGATAAATAAGTGACTTGTATTTTACGTCGTAGCAAAGCCGTGTTTAGGGGATGGAAGGGACGCTTTCTATCAGGCATGGCCATTAGCATATCTACTTCCACTTACTAACTACTCTCCAACAGTTTCAACGAACTGAATTACCTCATCTCTTTACTATTAATTACACGTCATTATTTTCCCGAAAAATGAGATTTTCCAACAGTCTTTACAATTTTTTGTCTCGTCTCGCTTGGAGCACAGTCTTTTCTACTCAAATGGAATCTTTTGATGAAAAAATTTGGAAATGAGGAGAAAAAATTTTGAGTTCAAAACCGAAAAGATGCATTTTTGTCAACGTCACAGAATATCCAAACCTCAAAATTTGAAGGTCCAAACCTCAAAATTTAGGTCCAAACATAAAAAAGCATGACAGTCATTGTTTTCTATCAGGTGCAGTCGTTAGCATATGTACTTCCACCTACTAATTAATCTTCAGCAGTTTCTATCAATCTATCAATTCATCTCTTTTTTTACTAGTTAAGAGTCGGTATTTTGCTGATAATTAAGATTTTTCATCACTTCTTAAAATTTCGTGTCTTCTCCAGGGTTTTTTTGTACATGACCGTATTTCTGCTATGTACAATTCTTCTGGCATCGCGTCTGGCATCAACAAATCAGTGATCAATGCGGGGTTCTTGTTCTGGAGAATTAAAGTATAAGGAACACAGTATCAATGCATTTAAAAGGAAAATAGAAATACGATGAGAATAAGAATACAAAATGAAACCGAATCAGAAATCTGTGAGCACTGTTTTTTTCGTCAAAACGGTATTTTTGGTGGCAAAAAGAAATTTTGAGAGTTCAGAATTGCAGAGTTGCATTCTAACAAAACTATCTGGTGCTTCGCGCAAATTATGATCCAAATGGTTATTCAGTGTTTTCTGTATGGGACGAATATTTTTGACTCCGTACAGAATTTTGTTTAGATTTTTGTACAAAGCACAGAAAGTTTCAGCATTGTACATACTGGTCTGTGAACACTTTTCCAGGCTCCAAAACCAGTAAAACACCGAGACATTGTTTTTCGTAGCTACTCGGACTGGTTCATCCAAACAAGCTTTGAAAATGAGTTCGCTGAGTGCAGACATTGTTTTTTGGCAACGTAGTAGTATAAGTTGGTTAAAGCTTCTTTTTTACCAATATTTATAAACAAGTCGTATGATCTTAATTTTGAAAGGAAAATTCATGTTCAGCCGTACAAACAACGTGAATTCTAAGTTCTCTAGCATTCTGCATGAAAGGCTTATAGCGAAAAAAATGTATTTTTCAATATCGTATCTTATACGTGTCTGCTATGAGGAGCATTAATTTAAGTGTGAGAAAATTTCCTCGGTAAGAAGTTTTGTGTAAAAATAAAGACAAAACTCACGACTTTTTGTGTATAAACAAAATTTGGTTCGCAAAAGAATTTTGATTTTTTATATGTCTATGCAAAAGAGTGTACAAAACAATACTAACTCTGGCTATTATTCGCTATTCTCTAGCGCAGGCACGGACTTGAGCATGCTTTACTCTCATTTTTGTTCAACTTTTGATTGTTTTCATTATGTAAAACGATTCATCTGACTTTGTCAGTAATTTTCGATATTTTGTTTGCACTTGATTTATTATGGGCGTATGAAAATTCACTATCCAACATTCTAGTATGAAACTTTTTCCGGCGCTGCGCATTGGAAAGAGAGTTATACTGTTGGTAAAAATGTTCGTTCTGGAGCTTTTAGGAAATCCGGATTATTGCGCGTCAGATTTCTGTTCATTTTGCTGTATTCAGCAATATCTGACCTAAAATTTAAAATCCTTATTTTCGCCCTTCATTTACACAAACTAGTGACTTATGGAATATGAGAATGCAGATAGGCTCGAAAGCATGCATATAAATGATCAACATTGGGCATTTTGAGTGAAAAAGGACTTATGAAAAGTATTGAAACAACCTTTTTGAAAAATGACAACCAACCTAAAGAAATTTGGCTTGGGTAGCTACGTACAAAATTTGTTTTGCCTAGGTATGTCGCGAAGTATGAACCAACTCCGAGCATGCCCGGAGCTGTGCTCTGAGATGCTTGCCGAGGTGAATTAATTTGCTAGGGGTAAATTTGATCGCCGAGCAGAAGTATGAACCGGGCTTAACCCCTCGACCGGGTTGGAAATCGAGGAAAAATGCCCATATTTTTGGTCGTAAATGACTTTTTGAGCAAAAATCGGTTGAAAAGCAGAAAAATTTCGGCGCTGCGCGTCTTTGTGTAAACTCACACACTATTCATGCCTTACTCGTTAAAAACTAAATTTTCTGGGATCGCTTAAGTGCATAAGTACATTTGATCGACGTTTTTTCGATTCCCATTTTTATCCGACTGGCTCGATCCCATACGTGAGACTTTATTTTTGTAGCGCTGCAATAATATTAGCCCATCGCATATCCAAGAGCGCATGGCTCCAGAGCTATTCAGAAATCAAAATTATAAATTATTGAAAAAAGAGCTGATTAAAGATGGTCGACTTTTCACTGACGTAGAATTTCCTCCGTCCAACTCTTCAATATATTTCGAACAGTCGGCACTCGGCGAAAACGTCGAGTGGAAAAGACCTGGTGTATGACTCGTTTGCTTGTTTTATTATGTGTTTGTATTTCAGTTCTTCAAGCATACCTGGTAGCATAGAAATAGTGGATGTAGATTTTATAAGATGACTGAGTCAGTCTGTTCGCTCCCTTTCCGCCCATAGTTTGTCAAAATTTTTGCGGTTTCAAGTTTTTTAAACTTCCATTTTTGAAATTGAATTCCGCTTATGACCAAAAAATCTATTTCAAACAAAATCTAGGCGAAATGAATTTTGCAATACAGCCAATACAAAGCGAAGATATTTAGTTTGTTTTTTCCAGGACTTGGTGAAAAATCCCCGTCTATTCGTTGAAGGAATTAGTTATAATGACGTGACGCAAGGAATACTAGGCAATTGCTGGTTCGTTGCTGCTTGCGCCGCATTGACTCGACATAAAACGCTATGGAGTAAAGTATATCAGCTTATCAGCTTCCATAAAAAACAAAGCTTGGTTTTATAGGTTACTTTTCATTTGGCAACTATTATTTGGCTGTGTAAGTTTCTCCTGAATACATAATTAGCAGCACACTTCATTATAAATTTATCATAAGTGTGTGACAAAAGCAAAAGTTGTTGACTTATCTTTTCAATTCTTGAGATCGTTATCGATGCTTTGAAATCTAAGCTCTAACCTGACGCTCATTAAAGCGGTTTTTTTCGTAAAGGTCAAGGTCAGGCACCTTCATCAAAAACAGCCAATTTCAAACTGGAAAATCCTCGAGACATGTTTTAAATTTTTGTTGGATTTCCCAAGAATCAATTTTTTTTACTGAAAAATATATTTGTTTCTTGTAATTTGGCCTATTTTTTAATTCTCTGGAAGATTTTAATCTATAAATTCAATTGTAAGTTCTTCTCATTAGGGATGTCCCGGTGCCGTCTTTTTGCGGGTTCCGGTCACTATGCCTAAGCACCGGTGCCGGTGCCAACTTTACATGATTTTTTATCTATGAAGTTTTTGCTGCATCTATTGTTGTGACGGTGCACAAAGGGCGCAGTCGTGCATTTTCCTCTGAACCCGTAAGCTTGATGTTGCGCATCCGAGTCACAAGCCCAGACTTGGATTTCTATGACGGACACTGTTGCACTCGCAACGGCGATGCAGGGCTGTGGAGTCAGTGATAGAGCAGCTACCACCCTATGCGCGAATACCGTTACATTTTTATTGATTAAATGGCTCATGTAGTCACTCAGATGTTATATGAAAGTTTTTTTACAATTGCGATGACCAACGAAGCTAAGGCAATGTGCAACTATTATATATACTGAACATTAGCCTAGGTGGTCAATATAAATAGGACTTTGGGTAATCAGCTTCTAGAAGAACTTAGCTAACACGCTAGGTTCCAACCACTGGCTAACATGAAGTATTTAGCTAAGTGAAAAGCAGCAGAAAAAGTAAAAATGGAGCTTCAAGCAGGAAAAATATAAATAGCGACAATCCAACGATCTCAGAAGCTAGTTTCTTAAAAACTTGGTACAGTTCTCAAGTCTTAGTTCCAAAAATCTTGCAGTTTATTTGCTTTGATCAACAGCCTATATCGGTTGCAGAAGATGACTTTTTTTTAGCTACTGAAACATGTTTCGCCAAAATTCAAGTGTCTGTGAAAAAAACTTCAGACACCGGCTGGTGCCAGATACTATGGCACTGGCGCCAGCATCGGTGCCTAAGACATCATTACTTCTCATGTATGTATAATAATTGTTCAGGTTATCCCAGAAGCTCTCGAACAAGAATGGGATAAAAATAAACCAGAACGATACTGTGGAATATTTCATTTTTGCTTTTGGCGATTTGGGCATTGGGTTGATGTAGTTATAGACGACTTATTGCCAACCAGAAACGGGGAACTGATTTTCGCTCGTTCGACAACATTAAACGAGTTTTGGAGCGCGTTATTGGAAAAAGCTTTTGCAAAGTAAATAATAAGAAATTTCACTGAATTACTAATCTTTCAGCATTCATGCAAGTGAAGTCCACTGTTTTTTAGCGGCATACCCATTAGCGCAGCTTCTAATTTTCCGTATTTGGTATTAATTTTTCTAAGCGCGACTAAAGTTTTCGTTAGCGCAGGCTCAACTTTATTAGCGCCGCGCTAAAAAAGAAGCGGTACAGTCAGAGAGTAAGAATACGAGTTTTGCATTCTTAATTTCTCTGGAATTATTTCCCAAAAATTTCACAATTGTGCACCATTCGGGATACAAATCAGACGTCCTCAAGGTCCAAAATGTAGATTGGGGTAAAATTGTTTATGGTAAGGCTAGTACGTTTCCCATGCCCCACTGTGACCTTTTTTCTGCTCGCTGTGTAAGGTCGCAGAGGGTATATATTTTCGTGGCTCCCTGAATACCAGAGCCGTTCTTAGGGGGGCAAGCTGAACGGCCGCTCAGGGCCGATAAAACTTTTTTAGTGTATGCTTGAAAAATGCCTTTTTTAGCGGCCCTTGATAAAATTACTGTTGCACACAAACAATAGAAAGCTAATCATCTACCTGAAAATGGCGTTGTGTGCAATAAATGTTGAAAAAATTGAGGGCCGTTGAACCTGAGTTCGCCTGGGGCCGCTAAAACCCTGAGGACGGCGCTGCGGAATATAATAGGTGTGCGGCGATGTACAAACTACAAATCACGTATTTCCCAGCAGATTTTTTTTTGTTATGAAAATCATGAGCCAAATGGCTCCTCGGACTATATTTTTAGGAGCTAATTTAAATTTTGGGTGACAAAAATTTCTGGAAAAATAGGCTTTAAACGCACTATGGAATGTATATAATTATATTATATAGATATTCGATCAGTTGATACGTGTTCAAAAAAATTAACGTTCAGGATTTTATTTCCAACCAACGTTTCTCGGGTACAGGCTTCTTTCAACGTGTACAAGCCAAGAAATCTTTTATACGAAGGAAATTCCTCATTGTGCAAAAACACGATATTTCGTGTATTTTTGCACGAAATTTCTTCCGAGATAGCACTTGAGTTCATGTCCTTCTGGCAAGATATTGAAAATGCAGCTTCTGCTCTTATTCTTCGGTTGTTTCCAGTTTCGGATCCAGAAATTTTTCTCGGGGGGGAGGGGTGATGCTCAAAATTAAGTATTTTTCCGAAAAATTTTCAAATTTGCCTATAGGTATACAGAAAAGGCGCCCAAGCTGTGTCTCACTTTGGCGCCCATCTCACTTTGGCGCCCGTCTCACTTTGGCGCCCGTCCTACTTTGGAGCATTGTATGTCCTAATAAACAAGCGGTGTCTTCATCTATGCAATCGAACGCGTTTCTTGCAACAGTCATGGGAATCCCATACGTCATGCTACAGTTCGTGTCAAATCCGGATCACGGTCACAATCTACCTTGTGCGCATTACTCGGTCCGAAGTTGAAGCTAAATGTGTCAAACGTGAAATAATTTTTTTCCAATTTTTCACTAATTTTTTTACCGTGCGAATTTTGTGCTAAATCCTACAATTTGCAATGTTCTCAGGGAAAATGATCAATTTACAAAATGCAATGTAAAAATAGCCTCCGTCTATTTTTGGGGAAACGGGATTTGACAATTTTGAGGAATAGGGACTTTCGAGAAAAAGCTTTGAAGCATTCTTCGGGGAAAGAGGAATTTCAGGAAAACAGGACCTTCGGACAATGGGGATTCACCCAAATGAATGATCAGCGTGAATGCCGAAAAGCAGACTATGATAGGGCGCCAACGTGAGACGGGCGCCAAGTTGAGACATCCAAGAAAAGTCATTATTAAACAAGGCGCCAAAGTGAGATGGGCGCCAAAGTAAGACAACAGTCTCACTTTAGCGCGTACAACGTTGGACGCCAAAGTGAGACGGGCGCCAAAGTGAGACACAATCTACGTAACACTTACTTCTAATCTAAAATTGAATGAAAATTAAGTATAAAGATATAAATATAAATAATATAAATATGAATATATGAATCAAAATTTTAGAGCCAAAATGGCTCTTAGACCTAAAATTTTAGGAGCCATTTCCAAATTTTTATGCGCCCAGACCCCTAAAATGACTAAAAAAGCGTGTTCCCCAGTGCCTTGGCGAATTGCACATGTTCAAGTTATAGAACGCACTAAAATTGTTTTTTCACATCTAATCATCAATATTTTTCCCCCTTTCTGAACAATTTTCCACAAAAAGCACAATTAAGGAGAAAACGGGGGATTTCTCAATCTCAACAATTACAACATACACTCCTGCGCGATACGCCAGAAAATTGTAATCTCGACAAAATTTTTTTTTTTTCTTCTTCCTACAAAAATACCACAAAAATCTCCGTACAGAGCCAAAAATGGTTGATGATTGCTAAAGTAGTGCCGAAATTTATTATACATTTTCAGACTTGTGGACACCGCAAACATATTTTTCTCATACTGACCATGCACTTAAAAAATTGCCAATAGCAGTCCTTGTGCCCACTTACTCATTTCTTTCAAGTTGGCGCTCATTATGACACTTCTCAAATTTTTTTTATCGGTAAATAATTTTTGTCACATCACTCGACCAGTAAGTCGTTCTTACTGGAGTGGTAAATGAATTTCAAAAACCAAGACCGGGGTAATATTCCTCATACCCCCTATAAGGTGCTCTTACGAATTTTATTTTTTCTCAGATTAAATGGATCATACGAATCGTTAGCAGGCGGTACCCTGACGGAAGCCTTCGTCGACATTACAGGCGGTGTTCCCGAAACCATTGCATTAAAATCGAACCATTACGTAGAAAATCAAACGGCTAGATCTGAGTTATTCCAATATTTGAAAGAAGCATGTGATCTAAAAGCGTTGATTGCCGCAGCCATTGTTGTAAGCACAATCATACGTGTAATATCCATGGTGTCCAGCCAGCTGGCAGGGGTACCCCTATGCATCCCCTTAATGTTGTGTAACTCGAATTACTGTCCAAATTTGCGTTTTAGAAGTTCAAAATGTTGAAAATTTCTGGCGTTTCGTGCCGGTTTCAAGAATTAGTGTTATAATTCATCAGTATTTGGCCGAAGTGCGGTTCTTCAGAAGTTAGGTACCATTATCAATCAACATTCGTTTTTTAGTGCATCTTTACCGTAATGTTATATTTAGTCTATTAACTATTAATATTTAACGGTGTTTGTAGAATAATTAGGAATGCAACTTCTTTACTGATATTGTTTCTGATAACTTATGAAGTTCTCGTCGACCTTATAAGCTTGCTTTCCATTCTGATGTCCAAATGCTGACAGTTAGATTTGGAAAGGTGTTTTTTTAGTCAGTTCTCCATTAAGTTCATTCAACTGGAATTTAAAATTTTTTACGAGTTTCACTCGATATATTTTGATGCAGAATGTCGTTTTATGTATATTTTAACTTGAATATTGGCGAATTTTCGGATTTCGCTGCGATTCTTTTGGCACATAATGCAGAGAGATTTATCTTTCTGATCGAAGAACAACTGAAACATAATATTCCTATGACAAATGCTTTGTATAACATTTATTTTTTGTACATGATGAGATTTGAACGAATTTCAGAAAACTCCAATTTTTTCTTTGGTTCTGAGAATTTTCCATGTGAGTAACAGCGCATTGAAAAAATGCATCTAAAAATAAGAATAATAATATTTATTGCAGCAACATTAACAAACAAAAACAACGAACATTAGTAGGAGCCGTTAAAAAACGTGAATGGCTGACAAATACGTGATGATAACGAATCAGAAGCCATAAATTCCATATCAGAGACTGTCATATTATAATTTCATATTTTCTATCAAATCTATCAAACTAAAACGTGAATGTCCAAAAAGTTTTCTAATACGATTTCTTAGAGATCCGACCTTCTATTCCATTGACCTATGATGAGCTGCAGATTAATAATATCTGAAAATAGCGATCGTACAGAGACAGTTTTTATCGGGGACGGGGCGGGGACGAGTTTTTCCCCGTTTTTTTCGGGGACGGGGACGGGGAGAGATGTATACTATAGAGTATAGATATGTATAATATAATACACGTATATTTTATATACTACAGGTATAATGTATTATAGTATAGGTGTCATTACCAGAGTACCATTCATCGGTTGATTAATAATATCTCCTTTCTCCGCCAAAAAATTTATTTGACACATGAACACAGTAAATCAGCAATTATCATTGAAAAACTGATTTCATTGAAAAATGTGAGATTAGCCGAAAAATAGTATTTCAACCTTAAAGTTGAAAAAAATGGGCATACAACCATACCTGTAAGACCTCCGACCAGTTGGGGGGGGGTAGGAAAAAGTCGAAATTTTTCCCAAAAAGGCCAAAAAACATACACTTTTTGGCAAATTTTTTAAATTTTTTCCCAACTGGGGGGGGGTAAATGATTTTGGGTACTGGGTTGGCCAAGTTGGGGGGGGGGTCCCCCCCCCCCCCCAAGTACAGGTATGCATACAACTGCCATCTTTGCACAAAAATCCTACATCAATAAATCCTGCAAATTCTCAATAAACCTATGGCAGTAAATTTTGATAACAGGAAATTTTTTTAACCAAATTTCAGCTCAACTAATCGAAAATTGAATAAATCGAAGCATCTACTAAAGTCTGATTTTCACAGGAAAAACTCAGGTAACTCCTTATGCCTCATAATCCTGACATCAATCGATTTTAAAAATTCATAATTAACTTATGACAAATGCCAACAAGTCATCACATATGACATTACTAGAACTCCATTCATCCCATCCAAGGTCTGGCCCCCTATATCTCACCCCCAGCAATGGACAAATGGAGAATAGTCGTGCCAAGCAGGTCATCACAGATGACATCACTAGAACTCCATTCATCTCGTTCAAGGTCTGGCTCCCTATACCTTACCCCGAGTTAAGGACGAATGAAGAATAGTCGCACCAAAGGTTAGTAACATCAATACCTAGTATAGGAAGTAGACAACTGATTAAATACACCACCTTCAATATGTTATTTTAAGCATAGGTATATTCTAATATTATAATATACATGTAGATGCCATTGCTCAGACTTTTTTTTCACCTATACATATTTATAAATTGATGCATGGCTGCATTACTTTAAGCGAAGGCAACATGATGTGCAGAGACGTATTAAAAACTGTATAAAAATTCTCCGATCACTTTTTTAGATCGGGGACGGGGACAGGGAAGAAAATCCGGGGATCCCCGGTATTTCTTTCGGGGACGGGGATCCCGTACGATCGTTATCTGAAAATGAGATATTTTGAGTCATACATGTAATTGGGGGGAAGTGCTATGGGAACCCCCCCCCCCAGTAATCGTCGACCATATAGCTAGCCATTGAGCGACCGCCCCCCCCACAGGATTTTCCAATCCAATGGCTAGCCATATGGTAGCCGTAGGAACCCCCATACTTTTCGTCGGAAAAATACTGGAAAATATCAATTTTTTGATTAAAAATGTCAGTTTTTGAACGAAAATTGATAAAAAATGTGAATTTTCTTAGCGCTTCGCGCCATGAATACATTTTTTCGATTTTTTTAGAGAAAAATTACTATTTTTTGAACTATTTTTCAGACTTTTTCGTGAAAAAATCAAATTTTTTTTTCTTGAGAGACCCCTCTCCCCAAAATTTTGGGAATTACTGATCCCCGGCCCCAAAAAAGTCGCTCAACATCCCCCCCCAGACCTCGGGGCTCCGTTACATGATTGTTTGGAGTAGTTTTGCATGATGAGCGTTGTGGCAGCATTCATTCCGCATAAAAGTCGAAATTCGCATTCCTACAATACTCCAAAGTTTGGCATTTTACGGTCTGTTTACGTGTTTCGAAATATCGTAGCTCAGGAAAAACTTGACTGTACCGCATGTTCATTACATGCAGAATACTATGCTCTATCTGCAGGTATGGAAAAAAATCATTAATCGCTTACTTCCCACTTTTTATGCTATTTTTAAGTGTCAAAGAGTTAGTCAAAATTAACTGAAAAACTTTACCGTAGGATGCCGCAGAAATTTCTTCACTCCTGTAGTCACTAATGTCCAAACATAATATGTTAAAAATTCAATCAAATTTTCATACCGTTTTGGGAGATGCGTGTCACATTCTGAGATTTGATACAAAAATACTGATTAATACCACTAAACATTCCATCAACTCGATGCAGGAAACATTGAGATTATATGAATAAAATTTAAAGATGCGGGTCGAATTATTGGTACAATTTCATCAATCTACTCGCAATAGTTGTGCCACGCAGTGCTTCGGAAAAAATGCAACAAAAATTCCTCTCCTGTAATTTAATTAAAAATATCGAGACTGAGGGTCAATATTACAAATTAAATGTCGGTTGTCTGATTTTTTCTCCCAATGCATTAGATAAAACGAATAGTGTTTTTTCATAACTTTAGTGGTGGGCAATTTTCTCATTCGAAAACATATTTGAATGTTATACATCTGTGTAGCTCCCAAAATGGTATGCAAGTCAAATTCACATTTTAGCACAATATGTTGGTCATTATTGCCTGCAGAAATGAGAAATAAAATTCCGCAACATCTTATAGGAAGGTGTCCGGATAGAGCTCCAAATGCGGCTTTTTTCCACCTCTGAAGTGTAAAATACGAAATTACAAAAATTGTCTCATACCAAAAAAATATTAATTTTTGTTTTTAAAAACCGTAAAAATGTTTTCGTGGCGCCAAGCGCCGAAAAAATTGACCTTTTTGACCATGTTTTGTTCAAAATTGCCTTTTTTCATCAAAAAATTGACATTGTCCAGTATTTTTCCGTCCAAAAGCAGGGGTCCCTATGACTACCATGTGGCTGGTAATTTCTGGTGGTCCTATAGCACTCCCTCCCAATCGCATGTATGCCCCCAAGTAAATTTTCTAAGTTTCAAACGTTAACCAGCAGTTAATTTTTCCACAAAGTATGACATATTCAAATATTGTTCAAAATCTTACTTCACTCACTGCATGTTAGATGATAAGTGACTTGTTGTTCTCATGAGGTTGAAGTTATTTATGCATGTCTTATGCTCCTTTTCGTGAAAGTTTCAACTGAGATTTTTTACACCTCAATGAATTTGTATTGAAATATTTTGAAAAATGAACAAAGGTAATCCTCTATGGCTCTTGACACCCAGCAGATTTTGGCTGCTGTACATGTTAGATCCTCACCTTCTCTTACATGTATGAGTTTAATTTTTATTAATTCATTTAAAGGTTCGCAAGAAAATTAAAAACAAAAATCTCATTATATAACTTGGTGCATTATAATTTTCTGAATGGTCAAAACGTTGTGCCACATTTGTTATAGGCGAAAACTTCCGAAGAAGTTGAACAACAGTTGGATTGTGGTTTGGTAAAAGGTCATTCGTACGCGATTTCAGCCATAAAACGTTTGGCATTAGACGCGAATCACACGAGCTTAATGTCGCAATTGTTTAGTAGACCGGAGAAAATTATGATGGTTCGATTGCAAAATCCGTGGGGCGAAAAGGAATGGAACGGACCATGGTCTGACGGGTAAAATTTTTGAGTTAGAGTCGAATGAGATGATATAAAACTTTTTTGACTCTGTTATGTTTATATCTCTGCTGAAGTCCGAGGATGTCAGCAATACGACTCAAGTCCTATTGGCTTGTACTCAATTGACTACCATAGGTCACTCAAAGGAGCTTCCTATTAGTAATCAACTAAACACAGTGCGACCAGTATTTTTTTTGCTACATTTGCACTATAATGTGGAAAACTTTTCTGAAATGTGGAAAAAAATTTTGACCTCTTTCAACAAATGTTGCAAAAACTTTGACGAGTTCTCAAAAAATTTTATTCGCCATACTTTTATTTTATCCAGAAATTGTTTTCAAATAACACCGAGAAAAAATCTAATCACACTTATATGAAATGGTAAAATCACAATTCTCGGATTAGCAAATAGTCTCCTCCATCTTGATCGTCAATTTCGTCGTCAGTGTCTGTGAAATAAAATTCTAAAAATTAGGTAAGTTATAGTAAATAATACCTTTGAAATACAAGAATCGAGAACGGTACAACCAATCGACTCCAACATTCGATAAGTAGAAAACAACGACCGATGTTTGGTAGAAATTTTGTATTTGTACTTGGAATTGCTACTACTCGAATTTTGGGCTTCATCTTTCGCCTTTTCAAGGTGATGCGACGTCAGTGTATGCAAAAATTCTATCTTATTTATACTAATTTCATTTTCCATTCCCACTAGTATATTTGTCATCAGCGCAATCGTTTGAGATTCGATTTTCGTTTGTGCTTTCTCGACTGCGGCAATTAACTGAATTTGCATGGGCCCAATTTGTAAATTTTGCTTATGTTTAACACTGACTGTGTGTTTCGAAAAGGTCGGTTTGAACCACGTCGAAATTTCTTTCCCAGTCACCCAGTCGTTCTTTTTGTTAAATTATTTCGTTCGCAAACTGCATTTTACGGTGTTTTCAGTGACTCCAACAAGCCATGGAAAATCTTTTGACCGACTAGTCTGAAATGTACGAGCAATGACATCAACTGCAGCCATGTTGCCATTTGACAAATCGACTAACTGATTGTTATTTTCATCCGTTTTGGCAGGTGCTGTATGTGCTAATTCAATCCGCAGTTGTACAGATTTAATATAATTGGTAATTTTATTTGACATCTAAAAAACATTATTCTTATAAGAGGTCGCTCAAATTAATACCGAAGCAACTATATTCATTTCTATGTAAAACATACACAATATACATTACATATACGACATAACAATAGATAAATTAAAATGTTGCAAAATTTTTCCGTATGTTGAAAAAAATTTGAACGTCTTTTCACATTTGTGGAAAAAAGTTTTGACCAAAAAAAAACACTGAGTGCAACAGTCCTTAAGCAGAAATAAACACAACCTTCAGTCACTAATAAGTAACTGGAAACTCTAACTCTTGCAATCGAAGGGCACTCAGGGTCTCCCCAGATGCCTCCTAAAGGTTTACACAAATACACAGAACTCACTATAATAATATCCAAGGGAGCGGGGACTTTACCTTGGCTTTGGCTCCTGTGTAATGCGGCTCCCCCTTCCGCTTAATGCGCAAGTTATAAGATAATAAATAATAAATAATGAATAATAATAATAATACTAATAATATGTAAATTTGGGTGTTGGGCTGTCGACGCTTGCCTTTACTAGGGGAAAAAGAATAATACAATATAAACGGACGCGACTTGCCCATGACACACCAAAATTACGAGAATATGTAAGAATGACCAACATTTCCCTTTTTTGGTGGAATCCTAACTTTGTCGATTCACCAATTTTGCATAGATGTGGGATTGCTACTGCCATAAGCACATCCCCAACATCCCTCCGGCCTTGAAACTGACCAACAGGAGGTCAAGAAGGAAACCGTAAGCAGGACTTTTACCTTTTATGGTGTGACCTACTACTGGATCCCAACTTTCTAAAAAGATTATGATCCAACCCCGAAGGGTGTACGGGTCATAATCGTCCTGACCTGACCCCGAAGGGTGTACGGGTCAAGACCACCTCCAACGTCAAGTCTTTTTACAAGGTTACCCAGGTCTGTCCACTGAGATGCCGTGGCACGATCGATCACTGATCCAGCACCTGAGGGATCGAGGACTCTGCGTCCGCTTGACTTTTCCCTGGCTTCGCCAGCGTGCCTTGAGGCTACAGGTATCTTCCTCGACAATTGATCCTTTCGTCCCATTGAGTGATGTGGAGTGTCTTTGGTAGCAGCGTCCTAATCCTTGCAGTAATCGGCTACTTTCGTCCGCTCCATCGTGCTTTCAGTTCGCCATTGATTTTTCGTATGAAAAAATTTGAAATACTATATGACAAACAAGTATTTACAAAACTAGTAGGGCGAAAATATTGAGCAAAAATTTTAAAATACGAGGCACAAATAACAAGAAAATAATGACAAGAAAAATTTTAGGAGGCAAAAATGACAAGAATCAAATATGAGAAAAAATAACAAATGCAAAAAATAAGTGAAAGAAATTTAAACCAAAAATGTGGACTCAAGCAATGAGCTTGGCCAAAAATGAGATTTTGAAAGCAACAACACAACCAAAAGTTTAAATAATATTTTTGTATTTTGTGGTTTTTGTGATTTTATTATGTTTTTGTATTTTTGTATTTTTTGAATAAATGAAATTGAATCAAGAACGAAGGATTTTTGACCAAGATTTTTGCAGCTAAAATTTATTGTTGCTGCCCGCCGCCTTGCTGCTGGCCTTGTTGATGACCTCCGCAACCTCGCAAGGCACCAGGAGGGTGTTGTTCTTGGTATATACCTCGGCCACCAATGTAACCAGTTCTGCCCCTGTTCGGATTGTTAAAATGAAACTGGCCTGGTTGGGCACCCCTTCCCCGTCCTCCACGAGCTCCCCTAGCACCTTGTGGATGCTGTATAGGTTGCTGTTGTTTCGGAACGGTTCCAGAGGCTTGCCCAGTGCCAGTACTGGGGCCAGCGAAGACCTGGTTGGCTATACCAACCGTGGCTCCTTGACCACTAGTTTGACTGCTTGCGGGTCCGGGTGCCCGAAAGGTCTGTCCCGCATCGTTCTGAACTTTGCTAAATTTAACAGTAGTCGGAGGACTTGGGCTACCTGACCTTTTGACATCCATCTCCGCCGCTTGTTGACTGTAATTATACATCACCAAGCGATAGGCAGTCTTAAAAACATCCGAAGCAGTGGCACTCCGATATTCCTGTAACAGCATGATGTTTGCAAACACTTTGGCTGAGACCGATCGTTTACCGATCTGCTCAGCCGTAAGTGGTGCATAGTCAAGCATAAGGAATATCATCATACACAAATATCTGACAGCTGCAAATACGACACTCGCTCGATATTCCGTGAGCCATTCAAGGACAATTTCACGAATGATCCTATCCCATAGTGGCTCTGGAATATTTCGCGAGTCGTATAAAAATCCACCTTGGACATCAAACTGTGGCTGATACAGTTTGTATATAGTCCTGACCGCTTTATTGACCATCAGCCAAATCTCTGGATCTTCAAACTGCTCGTCGCAGAAATAATTAGCCAATTCCGGTGTAGCAAAAGAAATTGGACCTCTGGCTCTACTTTTATCTTTGGTGACTTGCCAAAAATCCAACAATACATCCCGGAACAACTCCACCGTCATTTCTGGTGTTTGTTGATTTGGGTCAACAGTAACCAGAGTTAACGGCTTTATCTTTCCTGGTGTAAAGATTTGAACTTTTTGTCCTGCAACCTGTGGCTTGCTAGGAGCTCCCTGCACCTTAGGCTGACGCCATCCGGAAGCAGAGGTGTCCGTAGCCTGCGACACAAATTGCGTGGACTGACTCGTTGCCATCGATAAAGTACCTGTAGAGACAGTCTGCGACACAGGAGTAGTTGAAGATACGGTGGTCACGGATACCGTTGCTGAAGCCGGAGCAGAAGTTTTGGCAGGTTTCGGCTGCGTAACCTTTGCAGGCTGCGCAATTGCCTTTTCAACCTTTTTCTTCACCTGACGGGCTTTTGTTTTTTGTTTCTTTTTCAAGTTAACGAAAATTTGCCTATCATTTAATCCTTTCATTTTCATATTTTTTATCGCCTCAGCAGTATAGTATCCGGGAACACCTTCTTTGTCCCAGGTCAAGGCTAATACTTGAATTTCCTTATCCTCTTCAGCCAGCCGGGCCGCTAGCTCTTGTGGTGTTTCCACCACAGTATGGCTAGGTGTCCCTGCCGTCTGCTCTTCCTCCTTCTTCTTTCCACCTTCGGCATCCATGTACTCATTAATATATGCCTGATCATAGACGTTCTGCTCATCCTGGGTAATCGGGATTTCTTCCGATTGCGCTTGACTTTCTACGCTAGACAAGTACTGACTCGCATCCATAGATGTTTGTATCACTTGTGGCGTAGGTAAGCCAGGCGGCGGCGGCAGCATTTCCGTCTGCAGCTGCGTCACAACTTGTGGTTGCGGTTGCAACTGCGTGACAGAAGGTGCTGTCACCGCAGATTCGGCTACTTGGGGGTCGGCGATCGAAATATACAATAATGCGTCTTTGTCGTCAACCTCCTTGCAGCTTTCCTCTCCCAGGAGTGCGGAATTATCCTCATCCTCACTTTCCAATTCCGTGACGTCCTCGTCCACTAGACCCGTTTGAACTGTGGGTTCATTATCAGGGTCTAGTATATCGGATTTCGTCCTGAAATCGGATTGTTTGGTTTGATTACCGTATGAATAGGTAACCATAGGTAATTCCGACGGCAGAGGCCTCCGGTGAATACACTTTTCAGGAAATTCAAAAGTATATAACGGATAATCAGCCGGTATACATCTGATCTGACCCGTCTGAAGAGTAGGCGTGTCTGGTGATAGGCCATATCGCAGTGACGGGGTTTTACTACCAAATTCCGCATAGTAGAATCTGACGTAGAAAAAGCAGTTGGCCCAATAATCCTTGTTATGGGTAATATTGTCCTTTGCTTTTTCCGTCGAAATTGGAGAACCTATTTTGTTGCGCAAGCGCAACCGAATAGGCATAAAACCAAACCTATTTTGCCAGGTCGTAACCCTTTTGCCTTTTACAGCATGTTCAGGTTCCGTTGGCGGTAAGGATGCTACTATGTCGTAATTCTGTAAAACCCTGTCATCGGTCTTCCATGCCATCTTCTTTATTAACTCTGCATCCTCCTTCGAGTAGGATTTGAGGAAATTATAATTCAATAATTCCCTCAGTATGTAATCATACTCCGCACGGCTATGAGGCCAGAAAACAAAGAATGGTAGAGGAATTAGGTTGCATGCTTTTTCCAACGCAGGAAACTTTGTTGAGTCCATGACATGCTCGTAATTCCTCAAGTCCGCCATCCAGTGATCCCTGTCGTACTTAGCCATACCGGTGTCGATTTCCACTGGTTCGTAGCAGTCCGTTCCGAGTTGAAACGATTGAAGCTGCTTCGACCAGTCCTGCCGAGGAGTCTTATTCATGGCAAGACCGGCTGTGATATACCATACAACATCCACAGGATCCGTCAATTTGAAAAATGAAACCTCTTGCAACATTTCTGTATGCAGTCGGTTTATCACCTCGTTTGTCCTATTGACCTGTTGTTCCATTGTATCCATGTCCTCCGGATCACTTACATCTTCCCACTGATTTGTTTTCTTTTTGCTTGGGCCAGCTTTTAGCGCCTTGGGATAAACCCCAGACAGTAAAGTGTGGTCCGTAGCTTTAGCAGGATTTTTAATATCCGCAGGACACGAATATTCTGGCAAGTCATTATGAAATTGTGTAGCCCACCTGGCCATTACCTCTTGCCGCATCATATGGTAGACCTTGAACAACTGCCTCTTTACGATGTCCTTCTCATCTACAAAGTTTCGATCCTCGAACCCCGTTAGGTCTTGAGAGTACACCGTATAGAAGCGGAAGGCCAAGGTCTTCACTTGGGCCGGCGATACAATATCATGGGAGTACGTTGCCGTAACCCCACTCAATTCACCGCAAAACCCGTAGTGAAAGAACCCTAAAAATACGGCAATTGAATAATAGGCGTCCAGGCCAGCATACACAATTTCTGTGTCTTGAATCTTGGGGGCCAAGAACTTTTCTCGAATCTTTTTGTCACCGAAGTCGCATTGGTATTTGCCGACATCAGCCAAGTAAAATTCGGTGAAAAGTCCTTTTAACCCAAGGTTTTCAGGACACAATCCTAGATCACGAGCGTGATTGGCCATGGGCCCCGTCATCAATCTGATGCAAATTTCACAGTCCCAATATTTTCCAAATCCTTGGAGTATACGGGCCTGTATAATTTTCATCTTATCATGAGCCGAGGCCCCTGACCCGGATCCGTAGACATTCAAAATTGCAGCCAGATCGTCCACAACTTTGAAACCAACCAAGAAACGATCCACTGATGCCAGGAATGAAATCAAAAGATCCCATTCCTGCGGCTTCAATGTTGTAAGGTCGATCACAAAGCTGGAACCATCTATGTGTGCAAATGACACCAGCCTAGCGAACTCTTTCCCTTCCGGGTTCTGGATCGCTACCTTATAAGGTATTATACATACTCGGTCTTCTTGACCTTTTCGACGTCAAATCCGACAACGCCTAGCCCCCGAAACTGGCTTGTGGCCAATTGCTTCAGGATCGGTTCGACGTTGCCGCCGTGAACCCGTTCGGGTTCCATTGGTCGTTGCGGCCAATAACCCATCGCGCCGGCGAACCATTGTTCAATTTCTCCAACGCGGATCAGACGCTTGATGTTGTAGTCTAAAAATCAAAAAGAATTTGCCCCTTGACCCTTTAAAAATCAAGCATTAGGCCACCACCACCAATTAAATAATCAAATTTGACCAGCACCGAATTAAGAAAAAGATTTAGCATGGGGAAAAAATAAATTAATCAGTGAGGTTAGGTGTCAAAGTCATAAAGTAAGCAGGCCCGGTGGTTAACGCAAATGCTACACCAATTTTTCAGGAACCTCACATTTGCACCATCTCTCGCTTCTCGACGTCAGCCGCCGTCAATTTACCACTTACCCTAGCGATAACTTCACGCCTCGGTACCAAAATTAAATAGTGAATAAATAACCAATTAAGGTTTTAATTAATTCAAGAAATAAATTTAGTAAACCAGGGGCTTGAATAAAACCAAAAAAATAAATGCTTCGGAATCGGATCCAAGGTAAAAATCATTAGATTTTGGCTTTTTAGGGCCATAAATCCATTAGGTTTTTTCTTTTCACCTATCCTAACATTTTTAGAAACTTTTCTTCAAACTCGTTTTCCCCTTGGTTGGCCCATTCAGAAAATTGAGCGTGAAGAAATCATTCCTAAGACACCTAAATGGGCGAATTCATCCCACATACCAAGAAATAATTAAATAAAAACCTTACCATCAGTCAAAAAATAATGATTGTTTTGGCAGCCTTGCGGTTGGCCGGCCTTAATGTGGTCCGCGTGTGCACAATAATTTTGCGCGAAAGGCGCGATGCCTAATTTCTACATTGAAATTAAAAATTTTTTTGAAAATTTTGTAAATTTTGCGTTGTATCTTCTAAAGTAAACAAAATGTTAAAGAACATTTATCGTTGCTTCAATATCAATACAACATACGAAATTACCAAAAATAATTTTATCGGGTCCTTGAGCCGGACGAAAAATTTTGTTTGAAAAGATTTGTGCGACGCGGAGCACAGAAAAAACAAGACTATTGAAATTGAGAATGAAAATTGGTCATAAACCTCCCAAAATGTAATCCAAAAATTTTAGCGTGGGGTGTACAAATTAACAATATTATTCTGAAAATTTGACCCTTCGCTACACAAATTTTTAAAAAGATATCAAACAAATATAAATCGGTTACATAACACAAAAAATAAAAAATTCATTGACATAAAATACATGTATATGGCATTTTCTGCTAAAAATTTTTAGACACAGAAATAACGACCGGATGATCTTCAGTCGCCGCAAGATTTCCATTTGCATTAACTGGAGTATCGGGGAAGACCTGCGACATTTTGTGTCGAGACCATCTGGGACCTTCGTATCAAAAGTGTTTTAGCCTACTTGCCGATACGACCTGCTTTTTAAGCGGGTTATTCCAATGCGCTATTGTGAGCACATTTTCCTTCAATCTTTTATCATTGATGATGATATATGGTCCTTGCCAAGGTAACCCCAATTTTTTCTGTCTGTCAACTTTCAACAGAACCCAATCTTGATTTTTAAAACCAGAAGTTTTAATTTTGTTATCAAAATACTACTTGCTGTCCTTAGCGGCTTTTTGTATGTTTTCAGCAATACTTTCATACAAATTTGTAAGATGGGTAGCCAAAACATACTTGTAAGCCTCATAGTCATTAGGCATGACTATTCTAAGAGCAGCAGTGAAATTGATACCAAAATTTGCTTCATGCCCCCGCAGCAGTGAAAATGGTGAGCATTTCGTTGCTGCGTGGGGTGTGGCATTATATGCAAATACCACTGTGCTGAGGTACCTTGGCCATTTATTGTTATCCTCAATTCCAACTTTTTGCAGCTGCTTTATTAGAGTTTGGTTAAATCTCTCAACCATACCATTATCCTATGGGTGGTATGCTGTTGCGAAAATTTTTCTGCACTCTAACAGTTTACAGACTGCTTTCATAAGATCTGAATTAAATCCAGATCCATTATCACTAAGAAGTTTTCTTGGGGTACCGTGCCTAAATATCACATGCTCTAAGAATGCATCCACTATGGTTTCAGCCGTCTGATCAGGAATCAATATAGCTTCAACCCATTTAGTGGAATAATCCTGAAAGACAATGACATATGGGCGACGTTCCCTCAAGGGAGCAATCCCTACTATGTCCACAGACACAATATCAAAGGGACCCTCTGGTATAATGGGTATCAATGGGGATATGGAGCTCTTACCAGGAGTAGCCACTTAGCAGACAGGGCAAAACTTCAACCAATTTCTGACATCTTTTTCAATGCCAGGCCACCAGAACCGCTGTTTGACAACACTCAGAGTTCTTTTGAACCCTTGATGTGTCATTATAACAGCTCCGTGATATTGGTGAAGAATGCTGTCTCTGAGGGAATTCGGGACCAGGATCTGATCATGGCCAAGTCCCTCAGTTTCCCTATAAAGAACTCCGTTATCCTCATAGAATCCACTATGATACTTCGTAGTGCTTTTCACCCCTGATCTTTCCCAAATTGAGGTAAGATTAGTGTCTTCCTTTTGCAATTGAGCAATAACCTTTAGATCAATTGGATAATTGATCTTATCATCATCCTTTTCTTCATTTTCTACTTCTTTCACCTCTTCAAACTCCTTTTCTTTATTCCGGAAAAGCCAAGCAATATTTTCCGGATCAATTGGTACAGATGTACCCTGTTCTTTATTTCCTGCACTCTGATCATGAAGTTTTGCTTGTCTTCTAGTTGTGACTGCATCAACTACCGTAAGCTTCTGCATTTCATCTCTGCTCTGCAATATATCTTTGGTAGTTGGTGCAATATTGTCCTTTCTTACTGTCAATTCCTGAATATCCGTCAATTCCTTGGTCTGCTCAGGGACAATTTTTTTGTCCCTACTTTCAATTTCTTCATCCCTCATCCTCTGAAATTGTTGTACCAATATTTGGCTTTCAATTTCATTGGTTTGAGTTCTGAAATTACGAAATTGAATTTTGAAGACATATTCCCATTTTGGTTGCTTCTTGTTCTTAGTGTCTTCGGGTTCATCTTTCCTTGAGAGAAAATCAGCCATTGCATTTTGTCTACGGGGAATGTACTCCAATCTATGATTAGATTGATTTATAATGGAATACCATCTTTTCAATTTATCATTGGTTTGAGTATTAACTTTCATAGATAAAAGAGGTTTATGATCGGTTTTGATCAATACTTTTTGTCCAAACAAATAGTGCTGGTAAACTTCAAGACCATAGACGACCACTAGGCATTCTCGCTCTGTAGCACACCACTTCCTCTCATCTTCCTCAAGGATTCAGCTGCTATAGGCTATTACCCATTGGTCATCTTTAGTCTTCTGATAAAGTACTGCTCCCAGTGCGGTTCCACTGGCATCTATTTGGAGAATGAACTCCGCAGTTCCATCCAAAACAGGATACCGTAGAAATGGCACTGAGGTGAGTGCTTTTTTCAGTTCCTCAAACGCTTGGCCATGTTCCTCTGTTGCTCGGAACTTCTTCTTTCCCGTAGTGGTAAGCTTATACAATGGTTCTGCAAGATTTGCAAGGTTTGGGATAAATTTCTTACACCATTGCAGTATCCCCAAAAATCATTGCATATGCTTAACACTATTGGGAAATTCAAATTCCGTAATAGTCTTCACTTTTTTTGGATCTGGTGAGATTCCATTTTTGTCCAGTATGTGTCCAAGGAAATGAACGCTTTTTGGAAGAAATTCGCACTTCTCCGGTTTAAGTGTTAGCTTTGCTTTCCGAAGAGCTTGCAAGACCAATTCTAAATTCTCCAAATATTCTTCATAAGTCTTGGAGAATACAATGATATCATCAATATTAACCAAACAGACTCTCCAGACTAGACCATGCAACACTCTCTCCATCATTCTCTGAAACTCTGCAGGTGCATTTTCAAGTCCGAAAGGCATTACTTTGAACTGATATAGGCCTTCCTGACATATAAATGCAGTTTTCTCCTTGCTACTTTCCTCAACTTGCCAATATCCAGACTTTAGATCCAAAGTGGTATAAAATTTGGCATTACCTAGACAATCCAAATAATCATCCATTCTAGGTATAGGATACCTATCGTCCTTAGTAACTTCATTTATACCTCTGAAATCCACAACTGGTCTCGTGGTACCATCTTTTTTCCCAACTAGGAAAAGTGGAGCAGCCCACGGTGACCAGCTGGGTTCAATAACTCCTTTTTCTAACATGTCTTGGACTTGAGCTCTAATCCCTGATCTTTGGTTAATGGGAGCTTTGTAATAATGTTTTGCCACTGGCATCACATTACCAGTATCAATTTTGCACGTAAGATATGGTGTTGTAGTTAAGGGATCATTGGGTAAGCTGAAAACATCCCTATATTTAGACAGTTTTGCCACAGCTTTTTCCTCTAATTCCTCATCAATATCAGCCTTGGAGATCATTTTATATACCGCTTCCCTAAATGCCAATGCATCATGCCCGGACATTCTGGGGGTGGCATTAAAATTATCTTCAACACTAAATATCCCACAACTCGTACTTTGTACGTCTGATACTCCTGAATTTTCTTGTAATATTGAGTTACAATAACCTAGAACCTGATTAGGTTGCACTTGGCATCCGGAACCCATATTATTCTAAATCATCAGAACAAAGTCTTCCCGTTTACCATCAACCAGTGTGCTGTCAACTCTGAATCTCTTTTCATCTTTATTTCCTTCTATGACCAAACAATTCAGATCTGTTTTAGATGATCGTTCCCATAATCTTGCCTTAATAAGCACATCAGTTCTGTGTGGTATGTATACTTTCGTACATGATACCACTGGAACCACTATACCTAATTGGCAGATCCTGGGGAATTGATCCTCTTCAGGACTTGAATGTACTATAGGTGCTTCCCCTATACAATCAATAGCTTGTATATGACTCGCGTGATCTTTAGGTACAACACTTATAGCTTTCTCAACTCCATTAAGCTTCATGATACCTTTACCAAAATCTAACATTGCTCCAACATCTGGATGTGCTAAAAAATCCGTTCCAATTATGAGATTTTCCTCCGCATTTGGAATGATTATGGCCTTCACCAAGAAAACTCCAAATTCACAATGCATTTTGAATTGTATGTAACCATGTGCATGTACTACTGCACCATCAGCAGCAGTGACTTTTAGTATCTCAGGATATCCGGTATATTCTTCATCAAAAGCTTCCTTAAGAAACCATGAAGACATCACCAAACACTGAGCACCAGTATCCACTAAAGCCTTGGTGTTAGTATTACATATGCTCACATTAATGTGAAATGGGAGAGTTCGAGGAAACTTAGAAAACCTTAATCATTCCTCCTGATTAGGAATTATCCCATGCTTGAACAGTTTTGTAACTTTTTAATAATCCTCTTTCATCATGGCACACTTCAATACTCCAGGCCATTTAATCTCACTAACACCTTGACCCGTAGTGGCAATGCTATTAACACTTCCAGCAGATCCCAACTCTGTCTGACTCGACGTGGATGGTTGACTACTGGAAATGGCTTGCACACTTGGGCTAGGGTTACTGATTTGAACCTGACCTTTGAGAGGGAGCTGTGATCATCAGCTGTTGGCTAGGAGAGCTGGCAGTTGTGGTGCCATATAGAGTTGCTTATTCCGCAATCTATTCTGGTAATCAATGAACTGTTGATAAGTATCATAATCCATAGTATCACCATAATAACCTACGGCATGAGCTCCTCTACTGCTCCTGCCAACATATCCTCCTCTAAAGCCTCCAAACTGTTGCCTGAAATCTCTGTTTCCACCATATCAATTATACCAATTACGTCCTTGTGCATTTTTCCATTGAAGGGTTTTACATTCAGACGTGTCATGAGAATTATTTCTATGGTATCGACAATATGGTTTCCTGAACTCATTTCCACCAGGTTTTTGGTGTTTGCCCTTATTAACTTTGGCAGAAATTTCATTCAATTTAGCATCAGTCTTTTGGCTTATCTCCTGATAACATTGAGCCAACTTCGCAATCTCCTGTGATAACTTTGCTAGAACAGAATCACTACTAGGTTCCTCAGGCTCTTTTCCCTTTTGGGGAGTAGTAGCCATTTGAGTACCCTGTGAGTTATTCTCTTCTACAGAAGTATCGGAATCCTTCTTTTCTGACACTAGGATCAGGGCTAACTTCTCTCTCCTTGCTTGCTGTGGCATAGCTTTATTTTGGAACTGCCTTTGTGGGGCATTGCCAAATTTATTTCTACCGACATAAGCCACTTCAGCTTGCCCTTCCCCCATCGTCACTTCATTTATCACAGTTGGAGATTCCGCAGTTCCTCTCTTTTTTTAAGCAGCTGTATCCCGCTTATCTATCTTGTGCACATCCTCTGCTAAATCATACCATGTTTCATACTTCTCTCTCTGATCCAGCAACTCCATCTGATACTCTTCAGATGCTTTATACAAAAAGGTATCCATTATGAAACAATCTCTGAACTCTTCGGTCTTATTAGAATACAATCTATCTACTAGCACACTAATTCTCTTGAGGAATTTCACTGGAGGTTCATCAAATTCCTGCTTTATGTTCATCAGCTCCCTTGTTTGCATACCGACATTTGAATCTGGAGCTTGCACTTTGAGCAACTTCCTTCGGGCTTTTTCGTAACTTTTGAACCTTTTGGCAGTAGCTTTCGGTACACCCTTAGAAAGTGCTCGTAAGGCAGCCAGCTTCATTTTATCAGTAGTTTCTGACGTAAACTCTGCCTCTAAATCATTTAGGAAGCTGAGAACTTGTGTCTCAGTCATGTCATCAAGGAGTAGCTTTGGCTTTACCCCCTTCACTATATCTGACACAGTAGGCTCCAATCCATCCACTGAGGTGTCATCAGAATCTGATGAATTTCCTCTTGTGGACTTTTTGGATTGTTTGTGCTTGGACGTAGTATGTTTGCTTTCCTTATGACTTCCTGCTGCTTCCTCATCAGCCTCTTGGAAAAATTGACCAACTATATCACTTGCTTGTTCTCGAACAGCAAGTGGTTCAGTTACCCATTTTTCCGTAGAAGCCTTTGATTTCACAACAGGTTTGGCTGTGAACTTTTGCTGTGACTCATCATCATTTTGAGTCCTAAGTCTTTGTAAAAACCTTTAGGTTTTGTGACACCTCGAGTGACTCTGCGCTCTTCCGTATTGCAAGTGTCAGAAGCCACCACTTGTTATGTTTATATCTCTGCTGAAGTCCGAGGATTTCAGCAATACGACTCAAGTCCTATTGGCTTGTACTCAATTGACTATCGTAGGTCACTCAAAGGAGCTTCCTATTAGTAACCAACTAAACACAGTGTAACAGTCCTTAAGCAGAAATAAACACAACCTTCAGTCACTAATAAGTAACTGGAAACTCTAACTCTTGCAATCGAGGGCACTCAGGGTCTCCCCAGATGCCTCCCAAAGGTTTACACAAATACGCAGAACTCACTATAATAATATCCAAAGGAGCGGGGGCTTTACCTTGGCTTTGGCTCCCATGTAATGCAGCTCCCCCTTCCGCTTAATGCGCAAGTAATAAGATAATAAATAATAAATAATGAATAATAATAATAATACTAATAATATGTAAATTTGGGTGTCGGGCTGTCGACGCTTGCCTTTACTAGGCGAAAAAGAACAATACAATATAAATGGACGCGACTCGCCCACGACACACCAAAATTACGAGAATATGTAAGAATGACCTGCATTTCCCTTTTTTAGTGGAATCGTAACTTTGTCGATTCACCAATTTTGCATAGATGTGGGATTGCTACTGCCGTAAGCACATCCCCAACAACTCCTGCTCCCTTGACGTGACCATGATCTGTAAGTGATACTCATTCTCTTTGTATTGAGACCTGATGCAACTGGATGTTACTCGGTACCGTACGGCTCCATTTCGGAACCAGGAGCTGATACTGATCATTGGATTATTCCAACTATATGATGAACAAACCATTCAACTAAACAGAAAACAAATGAATAAAAAAATCAAATAAGTGCTAAATAGCTAACTGAGAACTAAACGATCACTGAACTATATGAAAGCCAAACAATCAACCAAGCAGCAATGAAGGTCAGGGGATCAAAAGATAATAGACGACCAATTGCCCATCGAAGGACACTATCCAGGGAACCAATCAACCCTGAGATCCACCAGCTCACCATGCTGTCTTATGCAGGGTTTCTTTTTTCCACACCGGTCGTTCCGCATCTTGCGGAAATCGGCCAGAAAAATTTCCGCACCACCACTAAAAACATTAGAAAGTTTCCGTTCCGTGCGGAAAACTCTTCAAAAATTCTCCGCACAACCCCAAAAAAATCCGCACTGTGCGAAAAAAAATCCCTTGTCTGACACTAAATGAACCGTTGGTTTGTCCAGCTATGTTTGTACTATTATCGATGCATGGCTCATGCAGAAAAAAGAATTCAGACATAAAATATTTGAAGTTATACTGTATTTTTTGTCACTTCAATTGAATTTTTGTCGCCTTTAGGTCATCTGAATGGCAGCTCATAAGCAAACATCAGCAGCAAGAGCTTGGATTGAAGATTGAAGAGGACGGTCAGTTTTGGTAAGGTATAGGCTATTTACATGGAAATGACTAGGTAATGTGATCTAGCCGAAGAAAATTTAACTTTTTGTTGAGCCTAAATTTGTCTTGAATGCTGAAAGTTTTCTCTTCCATGCTAACGCATATGTACTGCATGCACAGTCTCAGATGACTTTGATATATCTTAAATACTAAACTTAATACGTGACGCTCATCTCACCGATTTAACAGTTGCTCTAAAGGACCGTTCTGAAGTAATATTTTTAACACGTGTCAAAATCAGCGGCCTTTGCATATTCTGTCCATATTTTTGGCGAGATAATAATCCCGATTATCGACAATTGATAAATCATTTTTTCCCACAGATAACATACTTCGGTATCCGAATTTGACTTTTTAATAGCTTTTCATGGGTTAAATTTGACTCTGATCGTGCTGCTAGTTCTTTTTCAGGATGACATGGGAAGATTTTTGCACTTACTTCACCGACGTGAGCGTATGTCATCAAATCAACACGAGTTTTTTTACACTTGGTAAACGATACATCGAAACAATATTCCATGGAATCTGGATGAATAGCGAGTCGAGGGGCGATTTAAGCGATCGCGCTGGTGGTTGCGCAAATTTCAAGGAATCCTGTCTCTGTAATCCGCAAGTATGTCACGGGGATATTCTGTCAGCTTCTATTTAGTTTCATTATTCTCCTTCAGTACCGTATCGATGTGCCGGATGACGATAGCGAAATCATCGTCAGTCTAATGCAGCGCGATATTAGAGAAAGGAGACGCCAGGGTGTCTCGTATTTAACTATTGGAATTATGGTTGAAAGAGTGAGTTAATTTGCTCTAGAATGAGAAAACCATATATTTCGAACCCCAAGATTTTGCAATCATATAGGTATCATAGGATATTAGAGTAAAAACGCCATGTTTGGGATGAAAGACTGAAAAATGCGTTTTTTTGTAGAAAATGGTGATATTGGAAGAAAATGTCAATTGTTTGGCGTTTCAAGTTTTAAATGCGAATTTTTACAGATTTTTCAACCACGAAAACTGATTTCTGAACCATTCTTCCTATTTTTGAGGCAAAAAGTTCGACATTTATTACTTTTATGAACACCCACACTAAATTTCTGGCACCTTTGGAAAATTCCGCTACCAACCCTGGCTTCCAAGCTCCTTTGTGTGTGTGGGAGAATGCAATATGTCAATGTTGTCACTGTGAACTTTTTCCCAATTCTTTTGATTTCAAACTGTGCTTCGAGGCATACATGTAATTGGGGGGAAGTGCTATGGGTACCCCCCATCCCAGAAATCGTCGACCATGTTTCTAGCCATTGGGCGACCGCCCCCCCCCCAGGATTTTACCAATCCAATGGCTAGCTATATGGTAGCCGTCGGGACCCCCATACTTTTCGTCGGGAAAATACTGAAGAATGTCAATTTTTGAACAAAAAATTGTAAAAAATGTGAATTTTCTTGGCGCTTCGCGCCATGAATACATTTTTTCGGTCTTTTTAGAACAAAATTGAACTATTTTTGGGACTTTTTCGTGAAAAAATCAAAATTTTTTTCCTTGAGAGACCCCTCTTCCAAAAATTTGGGAATTACTGACCCCGGCCCCAAAAAAGTCGCCCAACCCCCCCCCCCCGACCTCGGGGCCCTGTTACATGTATGCTTTGAGGGTACACATGGCAAAAAATACCAACCAAGTAAGATACTGCTGAAAGTGAACATTGTGCAGCGCAAATCCGGGTGTTTGTACCAGGTGGCATTTCGATTCCCAGCGGCAAGGAGAACGTATGCAGTAGAAGATTCTATCAAGAAAAGATTAGCGTTCTGTGCTGTGTGGCACATAATTTTAAATGAAAACACTGGCTGAATATAAACGGCCCGCCTTAAAATTTTGTATCGCAGCCATTCAAGCTAGAGCACTGATTTCGTTTATTTAGTACCTAAAATTAAATAAAAAAAAATTCGTTACCTTGGTCTCTTTCTTTGTCATAATCGTTAAGGACGTAATATTTTCAAAGCAATTTATACTCATTTCACATATTTACTCCAAGATTATTCGAGAGATAAATTTTGATTAAAAAAATCGGCTGAATCGAATTATTGTAAACATCGATTTTATTAGCGCTATTTCTAAATTAAGCTTGTTAATGGTGCATGTTCCTTAAAATTTCTGGATTTTTATGAAATCTATTCGAAGCAGTATGGAAAAGCTAACTATAACCAGTAATGTTTCGTCAAGCATGCTCAGTCTATTGATATCCGACACAGATAAATTTTTAGCCGTAGTAATAACAGTTGTTTTTTACTTTATGTACAAAAAGTTGTGATTTTGATTAACGCTGTACAATGTCTCGAAAGTCTGTCTCTGACCTACCTCGCTCAAGTTTGGTATGCTCGAATCTTCGCGGTCTGGGTCCTCAATTTGAGGATGCTTGCATTATCTTTTCAGGTCGAAGAAAATCGTACTTTTCGCATGCATCAACTCTTGGATATGCAGGCAACGTCCGATTATATAAGTACGAGGAGCGTTTATCTTCGAATGGTAGGAATAAGGCGCGGCCGTTACGTTATCGTCCCTACGACGTACGCACCTGGCGAAGAGGGCGAATTTATGATGCGAGTGTACAGTGCGCAACAGTTGAACGCCTCGTAAGTTTGCAAAACTCACATGAAGGGTCAAATGGGAGTTCAGGTATTATCTACATTGCTTCAAATTTCCAATACGTCAAATCCGTAAATTTTCGAAAAGGAATTTAGTTCATGTATTCAATTGAAAAAATTAAAAGTCGTCATGACTGTATAAATTATATCCAGAGTAGAAAGCATACATTCATATGGGTAGGGGTTTGGGGGTCTTGACCCCCAGCAATTTTTGATTGAACCGAAACAGATTCTTGCTGGCCCCCAGCAGATTCGATTTCTTGGCATATATCAAGAAGATAATGAAGAAAAATGAGAAAAGGGGGAGAGAAAGACGTCTTAAGAATGAAAATGATGCTTTAGTTTAACGATTTTTCTAAACACAACATACTTGATTCCAAAGGAGTAACATTAAAATTTTAAAAAGTGCTGACCAAGCGAATGGCTTCATATGTTTGAATAATATAGATAAAAGAATATGCGGCTTGGGTGTTAGAAAATGTTTCTTTCTGTTAGCAGCAAAAAACAAAAAATTCTATCCTACTATCCGACATCCGTCCTGGCTGACCCCCAGCAGACTGTGCATGTACGCTCGTACCCAGAAATTTTTTTCAGGAAGTGGAATTCCACAAATTTTTTGATGTCAGGCTGAATCGTTCAGAATGGCGCGCCTAAGAGCCTCCTGATGGGGTCTAGAGCGGAGCCCTAGAATAAATCGACTTTTAGCTGCTTAAGGCTCGAAAGATATCCGAAAATGGATAGTTGAAAGATAATTCAGACTACTCATGATCGAAATTTATTTTTGAAGTGGTAAACTATGAATATAATCATCTGTTCAAATCTAAAAAATCGGTATAGGTCTATCACCTATCATTACATTCTGATAATGAAGCTGCACATTGTTTTTTTCCTCAGATTTTTCGACATGAGGACTATACCCAAAATTTGTTTCCTCATTTTCCAAAAATATTCTGCATTTTTTTAAAACGCTTATAATATGGCCATAAATGTTTTGTTTCTACATCTCAGGAGCATATCCGAACATTCTGATGCTTGAGGAGTCAGTAGCCTGCAAAAATGAGAAAAATTGGGAAAATTCTAATGAATGACACATTGGTCTGATGTTCTGCAACAGTTGAACGCATATTCACGATAGTTTCTCACGAAATCACCTGTTTACGTTTTTGTGATTTTTGTTATGAATATCGAATTTTACGTATTTCTTGTTCCGGCGATTCCGCGCCAAAAAAAATTTCCGGGTTTTTACATTCTAAAACGCTGGAAAACGTATCTTCGCACCAATGAAATGTGAATTAAAATCATACTAACAGATTGCTACTTTTTCTCATCGTTTTAGAGTTTTTACAAATTTTCGAATTTTTGTATTCTGAAATGCTGAAAAATTGATCATTGTAACAAACATTGCTGAATAGGAGATCTAAATTTACAGTCTAGAATAATATCTTCAATCCTGATCGTCTATAAAAGTTTATGTTGAAAACGTTTGAAAATTCCCGAGCCAGCGAGAGAAAAAATTGAGAGGATGGATGAAAATTCTTAATTTTCGTCAAAATACTGACTTTTAACGAATTAAAAAAGAGATAAGGTAATTTAATTGATAGAAACTTTTGAAGATTAGTTGGGAAATGGAAGAAAACATGCTAACGGCCGTGTTACTCACGACCAGCGCAAAGCGCCGTAAAGTTTTAACATTTTGACCTTCTTAAGTTCGCTGAAATGCATCTTTCCGGTTTTGACGTCCCTAAATTTCTTTCCTCATAAGACCTTGTTTAAGGGAAAAACGGTGAAGCTAAATTACCAGACAGGCTACAAAATTTCAGATTTCGATCAATTTCATATCAAGGGGAATCCCTCCCTCACCACTACGGACCTGTGTGCATGTATGGTAGAATGAAGGATTTTTTTTCTGTCGAGTTCTGTTCTTGATTAGAAATGATTACAAAGCAATGTTATTTCGACTATCGTGCAATATCTTCCTTCTTGGAGGTTTTTCCTCTCGAGGAAAATTACTCAGATTGAAATTTTTTCTATTGTCCTTCTTGTGTTAGATTGCGCAGTTTGAGTTGACAGTAACTTTCGCTCATAATTCAATTTTTGGCGTATTTTACATGTTTCGTTATTGAAGCATCCTATATAAAATTTTTGAGGGTATGATTTTACTTCATTTAATCTTCCTGCAGAGAATTAACCAGAGACAAACCAAGTGTCGGGCTCCTGCCCTGTTGTCGTAAACAATTTACGTGTGTCACGAGACTAAGATTAATCGGCGGAGAGCAAATAATGGCCTCGAATTCTCAAAATGCCGGTAATAGATGAGCGGTGTTTCAATATTTTACCATGAATTATAAATTGCTTCGTTCAACTGTATACTAATAGGTTATCGGTGCGGTGCTTCGCTTGACGGTATTTTGCTAACACTTTAACTTTCGGCAAGTTTGGAAGCTTAATCAAGGTGCATCTTTTCTGCCACAGTTGATATGCATGAGTCCCTGCAACTTTTCCCAGTGTTTTTTCATTCTGCAAGTTTCATCTCTGACCATAAAAGATCATATTCGCCAACGTGTTTTAGATCAATTATGTTCATAACCTTGTAAACTTTTTTCTGCAAAATCGATTTTTCGCTTCACTGTGGCAGTGTATAGTAATAGAAGTTTGTCAAAATGATGATTTTCTGACCTGTGTACTTTTATAACCGTAGACCCTCAGGTATTGAATTTCTCTCCGCAGTGTTTATGGTGAAGGTAGCTGACATAATGCCTCACCTTACAGTAATATCTATTTGAATGAGTATCACATATTCTGTGTCGTGACTGGACATTAGAGCGCGGGACAATAGAGCGCGGACATTAGAGCGCAGAGACATTAGAGCGAGGGACAATAGAGCGCTGGGACACTAGAGCGCGGAGACATTAGAGCACAGGACAATTGAGCGCAGGACAATAGAGCGCAAGGACATTAGAGCGCAGGACAATAGGGGGCAGACAAGAGAGTGCGGGGACATTATAGCGCATCTGTTGGTTCCAAACAAATTAACCAACGTTCCGTGGTCTGAATGAAAGCGAATTTTAAAATTATTTTTGAACATGAAAAAATAGTACTATGAAAGCAGGTTTATTTCAGAAGTTGACAAAGTTTTCAAAAGCTGACAAAAAACTGCGTGTGATTCTGAATGCAAGTTAGAAATTCAAGATGAATTCGAAAATAACAAAATGACACAATTATATTCAAAGGTTCAAAGGTTGGCAAGCAATAAATCAATAAAAATATGTATGCGATTATGGATTAGAGGTAAATTCCATGTGAGCGACTGGATAAAAATATGCAAGAAAGTGTGAGTAATGAGAAAGTAGACGAACAATGAGATATAAAGAAGGAAAGAGAAAACCACGGGAACATGTATACAAAGAGAAAAAAGATAAATAAAAAAATGAATAAAAAATAGGGGACAGGAAAAATTAAGAAAAGTGAAAGAAGAAAAAGGAAGAAAAAGAACAAAAAAATGGGAAAAAATACTGCATGGTAGAAAAACGCTTTGACCTGAACTTCTTTAGGGACACGAAAAAATTTGAAGAAAGCATTTTTGAGCTGAAATGTAGTTATTTTTCAGAATATTTCATTTTCAGTTTTTTTATATTGCTCTGATCTGATTTTTCTGTGCTCTATCGTCCTGCGCTCCAATGTCCTTGTGCTCTATTGCGCCTATGCGTTATTGTCCTGATGCGGAAATTTTTTTTACAATTTTCATATTTTTGTTAAATTAAACTGCCTTGATATATTTTTTCTTTTTTTTCTTATTTTTTTCTTTAAATCATTTCAAAAAAGGAAGCAAAAAACGAAACGATTGGGCAACTGGCAAGGAAATAAATAGATTAAAGAAGAAAAAAGAAAAAATTGGAAAAAAGTACGTTTTGGCTGCTGTATTTGATTAAGTTTTGCAGATTTCTAATAATTTGTGTTTAAAAATTATATTGATAAGTTTTATTTTTGGAATATGAGTATACGAGGCGCATTCGCCCCTACTCCCTGCATCCGCGACTGCATTGTCCTGCGCTCTAATGTCCGCGCTCTATTGTCCATGCGCTCTATTGTCCCGCGCTCTAATGTCCTTGCGCTCTATTGTCCTGTGCTCTAATGTCTCTGCGCTCTAATGTCCGCGCTCTATTGTCCTGCGCTCTAACGAATGGGAGTCAAAAGCGCAGCGGGTTCAAAAGCGCAGCCTGTTTCAAAAGAGCAGCCGGTTCAAAAGCGCAGCAAGTGCTTCAAAAGCGCAGCCGAAAATTTCAAAAGCGCAGCCGAAAATTTCAAAAGCGCAGCAAGTGTTTCAAAAGCGCAGCAAAAAATTTCAAAAGCGCAGCAAGTGCATAGTAGTCAGTCTTTTTTGTCTTGTGTTCGTTTTGGACTTACTAGTTCATCATAGAGGGTGTCTTAAAGACTTATTGACGTACTCATTGACATACTGGACTATAGGGATGTCCCGGAACCGCCTTTTTTAAATGATATTTTTCAGTATCTTTTTTACATGCTTTCAAACATATTTTTTGTATAGCATGTCGCAAAATTTTGACCAAATCAAGGCCTGTAGTGTGTTTACTCAGAAAAAGATGCAGAATAATGAGACGGAAAAACAAGAGCAGAGAGACGGTGAAGTGAAACAGAAATAGGGCCAGAAAAATGCACGTAAATGTAATTAAATGGAAAATACGAGTATGTTAACAGAAATAAAAAAGAAAATCCTAGTTTTGACCCTAATCTACCTAATACTCTGTAACATCTTCTGGAAAATATGCATTTTAAAATTTCTATTGATTTGTTTTCTTTGTTGACCTTCCAGAAGGTGGCCATGTGTCGTACTTTTTTGACCATATCTAAGCGTGCATTAATACGACAAGTTTTCATTTTTAATCGTCAGAATCATTTATTTTTACTCATAATCGTTTTCATCTTATTCATTGTAAATCACAATGCGAGCTTTTTTGCCAATACAATGGCGCATATAACGAAGAAACGCGTGGGCTTCACCCATTAGGAACTGAAATGCGTGAGCGGGCATTTCCGAAATTCGCCGAAATTCATTTTAAGGTGTTCACAGTACTTTCACAAAATTTTAGTGACTGAGTTTTCAAAAATTCATTTCGAAAAGGCAGTTTAATTTGCATAAAGTTATACATGATCTATTTTTGGAATCGCGATGGACGCCGAAAAATTTTTTTATGTTAATGAGATGCGTTCATTGTACGAGTATCATTTGACCGGGTTACTTCGTAGTCAATGAAAATTCAATAATATTTCTTTTGAAGCACATAGCATGTGAAAATTTATAACTTGCTGCGCTTTTGAAACACTTTTCCACCATTTGCTGCGCTTTTGAACTTTTTAACATTAGGGTATATCCAGCACTGCTGCGCTTTTGAACTTTTTACATGTGCTGCGCTTTTGAAACTTTTGCTGCGCTTTTGAACCCGCTGCGCTTTTGAACCCTACCCGCTCTAACGTCCGCGCTCTATTGTCCCGCGCTCTAATGTCTCGGTACCATTCTGTGTGTACTGTCAAGGTGCAAAATCAGCGTTTTGAGAACATAAAAATTTTCACTGCTCAGCTCCCCATTACACATGTGTGTCAACCACTTACCTGCTCATTGTGAAATTAAGTAAATAAGACAATGAGAAAACCTTTTCCGACGAATTCTTCACGCTCAGTCGTGGAATGAATGCCTGAGATACTGTAAATCGAGCAGGGTTTATTCATTTCTCGAATTTCTCGACAGCTCAATTGGCTCCAAAAGTCGAAATTTTACATGCCAATCCGAATTTCAACAAGCCAAAACTAAAAAGTTTGTAAACGAATCTTGTAGTATAAAAGCAATGTTTTTTCAATAAATTTATTCAAAGACATTCCTCAAAATCACAGTAGAATCTCACATATCAGATCAATCATTTTGAATACATTCTCAGTCACACACTGAATAATAAGGCTCACATATTAGATCAGTCGTTTTTCAAATCAATCATCAGTTTTATTTTTGCACAAGCCTGGTTGCAGTGTGCAACTTGGCCAAAAAATTTTGTTGCACAAATAAATTTTTAGTTGTTCACTTTAAACTTGATAAATTCGTTTAGTTTCATCGGAAAAATGATTAAAGGTTACTTTTATTCTATTTTGTTCACTTCGTGTCAGTTGTAAACTTTTGAAACTGAATTTCTTGAGTTTTGAAGGAAAAATCAAGAGGCTGGCTAAAGTTACTTGTTTGGCGCCTAGCGCCGAAAAATTTTGATTCTTAGGCCTCTAAAACGTCCGAAAATTCATATTTTCAGCAGATTCTTCTGCAACTACCGATGATCGATCGTGATCCTTTCACCATTTGTTGGTGAAAGAGGTCAAACATTTTTCCTCCATTTTCGATCTAATATATCTAGTGCCACTAATTAACTAATCATAATTATTTATCAAAAGAGATTGCTTTCAAACAATCTAAAGCATGAAAAATCGCTATGAGTATTTTACTATATTTGGATATTTTTGATATCGGTAATTAATTCCGGCGCTTAGTACTAGAAGAAAATTTTGGATTTTGATATTCTATAGCGTTGGAAAATGAATATTTTTAATATCTATTTCCTGCATGAAACGTCAAATTTTCGGTGAATTCAATGAGTTTCCAATCAGGCAAACTAAAATTCAGAAATTAGGCTAGCAACAAAAAATTTGGGTGGTTTCTTCAGACAGCAGAAATCTCTGCCATATTCCCATGCTAATAATGTTCTAATCATTTTTCAAATACAAAAAGTTATGTTCACGAAAGCCGAAAATTCTAAAGGACCGGAAAACGATTTTGTGAAAGTTATCTAGGTAAATCTTGATTTTTGTCAAATATGTTTAAAATATACATAATACAAAATCAAACATTTATCCATAACATTCTGATGTTTGAAAGCTATAAGCGTAAGCTAGGTACATTTTTTAACCGCACAACAGAAATGATATCAAGAAGCATAAATAATTTGAAATAAAATTTTCGATATTTTTTTAAAACGCCTAAAAATGCATCTCCGGGCAGAAAACTCTTCAACGTAATAAAGGGTCGTTAGGCTTTACGAGCCAATTTGGCTTGTGCCGCTAAATTTTGAGGAGCCAATGCTCCCAATTGTCCTAAAAAACCTAAAACCGAGTAACCCTATCTTGAAGGAAATGAGTGGATTTTCTTTCGAACCATGTGTAGAATGGTGTCCAAGCCCGTAAAGTTTGTTTCATAAAGTAAGAGCTACGAATTGTTTGGTACAGCATGCCACGATTTTTCTGCACACTTCACATCACTCCACAAACTAAATCTTAGACAAATATCCAGCATTCTAAATTGCGCAAAAGATTTTCTGAAACAGAGTCTCCCATTAATCGAAAAATGTAACCAGTGGATATTTTTTAGATCTGTTCAAAAACGTTATTCAGAGCGCCCGCCGGATATTTATTTTTGACAGTCATTGAAGAACAAAGTGTGCAAAAAAGTCATAGCATGTTGCACTGATAAACTCGTACTCGTTGCATTATGAAACATAAACTGTATAGATTTGGATAACATGTCATGGTTCTGAAGAATATTCATTTTTCCCTCAGGATATAGTTAGTCGGTTGATAGTGTGTCATGTATTCATTCCATGGCTGAGCGTGAACGCGTCGTCGGAACAGGTTTGCTGCAAGAAGTAGAGTCGCTTCTATCGTTGTATCTCCATAAATAGTCCCTTTATTTTCTTTATTTTTTACAATAAGTAGACTAATGGTTGAAAAGGACGTGATCAAGAATTAGTGAGATTTGCTTCTTTCACTACAAGAAGTGGGCATAACAATCAAATCCCTGAGGCGTGACAGTACACACCCGAAAACCATTATTTCGACAAATTTCCTTAACTTTATACATCGTCACAGTGAAGCGCCGAATCTATTGTGTATTGTCCTGTTCAGCGTGAAAAACTGATCAACATTTGAGTATGCATTTTGGTTTGAGTTGATGGACGGACTGCAGCTCTGTGTCGATTTTAGCAGACATTGACTCATAAGACCTGAGTCAGAAAACTACTCAAAATAATGATTAGCGCCAGCTATGATTAGCACTAATTGGTATTGGCCATTGTGTTTTAGTGAAAAAATTGGGAGACATAACTACAGCGACGAAAAACGGGAAAATAGTCATTTCTGGATTCATGTAAGAAATAATATTTTTATTCAACCGTTTTAAAAATATTTTCTTTACTGATTCGTCCAAAAAAATCGCCCAACTTTCTTACCTCACACTGGTTACCCGGGTAAGCCTCATTCACTGAACCTATTCAGTTTGTTCAAGATAGTGTTTCCTTCAGAGTGATCATGCAGAAAAATTGACATGTTGTGCCAATTGAGATTCTCTACATACTTGTTTTAGCATCACTGACTGAACAAAGGAAACTGTCAATTGAGTGTCGTTTCGCTACTCATGTTGTTCAGTTCAGTATTAATCTAAAACGTCACTAGTTCTAAAACACAATAGTGAATACGGTCCAAGGAGTTTGTTCTACTTTTCTACAGGTGACAAAAATTTTTAATTTAGTTTCAACGTTGGGTATTTTTATTTTGGTATCAACATGAAGTCGTTAAGAGTTGATATAATACTTTATTGGGATAATTTTTCTATGCTGTATTCAACGCTCTAATTTTCTGTTTTCTATATAAATTCGCCTCAACATACATATTTCGATATTTTTAGAAAAAATGATTGTTATATAGTTTTTCAACTTCTCGATACAAGTCCTGGTTAAGATCTCAAAATTTCATTCCTTCAAGGCTGGTGTCAATTTTTTCCCGTTTTCAATCTTCACAGCATATTATTCACCTTTCTCAATTTTTAATTCAGTAGATTCGTATTGTACCGTCGAATGCGAAAACTTCAATTATCGCACTTTAGTTTGTCGCAGTACGAGCAATCCAAAATGGGACATTCTGCTGATATTTTTACGAAAGTTGGTCGATAAACCTATCACAATTGACGTATGTTAGAATCTGAAGATATTTTAATTCTGATCATTGTTTTACTCTCATTTTGATACTTTGTGTGCATGTTTCGAATGATTGCAAATGAAAAATAGTTACAAGAATTTTTTGCAGGTTTGGGACGCTAATATCCTGAAGGACAGTTTTCTAGGAAGAGCTGTTATCCGATGTCCAATTTCTAACGACGTTAAAACTGAAACAATACAGTTGGGCTCGAAAAAAAATAGGAGGAACGATTCGATATCGGATAAATTTTACGGTTTGTTAAAAGTCGAAGTTGTCACATACAATAATACGATATATTTGTGATTTCGCAACGTCGACAAACGGCCCGCCAACGCGATTAGTTCGATATCCGTTGAGTTGATCACACTGTTTTGGGACTTTTCTCGAGGACGGTACATGCAACTTATGTATACGTTAATTGCTTATTCATTAGATTGTGCAAAATGTCTAAGGCCTGTAATCTGTAATATACAATCTGGAGGATGCGGAATGTTTTCAATTCGTGGGTTATGTTGATAAAAATTTAATAGTGATTACTCGTCTATAATATACTACATATAGTGAAGCAAGAGTCCTAGGAATCGTCAGCCATATACCGAGTTCTTCTCTAGGGTTTGTCAATCATAATTGCTTATCCTAGTGCTTGAGTGTGGAAATAATTGAAGAAAGTCGGAAATCATTTTCTATAAGAAAAATGTCAACAGTCTGTTTCCTCAGGGCGTATTGGCGCCAAATAAGAGTTTTTATTGATAAGGAAAAGAAACGAATCATTTTGAAACCGTGTTCCAACTTATAAGGGAAAATGTCGAAATTTTTGATCTAGCAGTGACTCCTCACATTGAATTGCGGGCAACTCATGAAACTAACACGCCATCACGTGCCTGCCCATATTTCCGACTTCTGTTACTTGTGCTTAGGAATCCTTACCACAATCCTCATTATATAGAATGGTTGGGGTTTTTGCATATTGAAATGAGGTTTGGCCGCAACTTTCACTATTTTCAAACAGTAACAGGGCATATTTTCTGAATTATTCCGATGGGTTACAATTTCTTCAAAACGAATCTCAATTCCCAAAGCTTTCTGTTTTAGATATATCAAGTTTTGTTTCGTGTGCAACTGTTAATAAAGGTAAGAAATAGTCAAAATGAATGTGTCTGAATTACAAATGATCATCTATAACTTGCCAAAATTTGGAGGTTGAGAAATGTTGACGCATTCTTCAGAATGCAATTTTAATTTGCGTTTCTTACGTGCTCTTCTTTGCATTTTGCCTTATTGCTGTTTTCACCTTTTTATCAACCAAGTGGGTCCATACGTTTCGCTACTGTGATTATGTTTTTTTATTACTCTTAATTTATACCAGTTTCACATTGTTCGTATTTCGGTTAAAATGCGCTACATTTTATTTGATTTCTCGAAAAATAAAAAGATTATTACGGTTCAAAAATCGAGAAAATTGGTTCAAATGTACACAAATTTTGTGAGATAGTTGAAGAACAAAAACGACAAGCAAAAACTGCCGACGGAGAAAGACTGGACAACAAAATAAAACTAGCGAGAAAGAAACGCGTTACGCACACTTATTGACAAAACCGGATATGAATCCAATATTGGCAGCATGTTTACAAAAATGAGATGAAAAACATAATTTTAAAAAAGAGCAAATCATGCTATCTTTTAAACGTTGGTCGTCATTCTGTGATTCCAAGCTTTAGAGTTTAGAAGCGCCGACAAATGCTTATCCAACGCCATAACAGTCCTATGAAGACACGCCGGGCTTTTCTTGTCGGTTATATCGTTGATGGAACATAAATTTGCCTGAAAATCAAACATATTCAAACTCAACTTTCCAATCAATTCAACCCAAATCGCTCATTTTTCCATTTTCATTGATCAACAGTCCAGTTCCGAATGAACAGACGCTCAACAAGATTATATCAATGAAGAATTGGTGACAGTTTAAAACAAACTTTGGGACCTTCTGCTGTTCTCATTTGAAGGAATATTGAGAATCTTAGAAAACTGTTAACGTTCCAGGAATGGGTACTTTTGCTCAACATTATCAAAAGTAACGGTCATCTCAAAAACCAAGCGTTCAATTTCTGTGGTTATGTTACATCGCACCGGTTGAAAACTGTTGATAATTTTATTTTTAAAAATTGACATCGAAAAGCCAGAAATGAATAATGCACAGCGCTAGGACTGCTAAGGTAATACAGGCCTTCTAGGAAGGCTGTTCTTTGGAACACCCTGCATACTCAGGTTTATGCTTTCAACAAAGATTCGAAATATTTTATGTAGGCCTCTAACGAGGAAGGATGTCTACAGACTATACAAATTAATGTGACTGAGTTTTCTCCAGAACCCCTGCTGCCCGATACTTTAGCCACAGTTCGAAAAAAGACCCTGGCGCTAAAGCCGTGGTGAGGTATTAGTGTATTACGTGCACGGATTTTTGTATTTAATGGGCAAGCAAGAATTAATCAGTTTTTTTTGTAGTCAGTTTTGTTCTGCAGTAGTCAGGTATTGCGCTACAGTGAACACGAATTCCGAGTTTTAGCAAAAGTCTGAAAACCTAGAATTCGAGCGTACGGTGTAGCACAACATAGGATTACTGTAGAACAAAATGGACATCATTTTTGAAGTGTCCAGGTTCTATTCACTTAGCACATCATGTCACAAAATATGAAATTAATGCTAATTCCCGATCAAATGTTGGAATTCGTGTGTTGTAGAGCAGCACCCGATTACCGTAGAACAAAAGTGACATCATTTTCTAATTTCAAAGTGTCAAATTAAGTCACATAATATGTCAAACACTGTTTTTTAGCGGCAGACTCGTTAGCTCAGCCTCTAATTTCCTCAATTTGTGTTAATTTTTTAGTGAGACCAAAAAAATTTGCAGTGAACAGGCCCACCTTTACTAGCGCAGCGCTAAAAAACAGCGATGTCAAATATGTCAAATTCTTGCTGATCACAAAATATAAAAACCGGTAAACTTACGACACCACTACCCGGTGATAAATGGTTTTTAGGGGGAGAGGGTCAGCCGATGCATCTCACCGGTGGGATGGGTTCTTAAGTGATCGGAAAATTTTGATAATGGCGCAAAGCGTTAAAAAATTTGACTTTTTACACACTTATTTGATCAAAATCAGCCGTCTTTAGCCCAAAAACTGATATTTTTCCGGGTTTTCATGTGATAATGAAGAACGTTCGGACAACTGCCCTGATTTCCTTCAGCTCAGGCATCCTGTCGGCTCATGTTTGGGGATCACAGATACTACGGTACTACGGTATACGCGATCATCCCTGGCTCGGTCTGTTCTCATTGCATTTCACACAGTGGTCGACTGGACTGCTCGGTGGCAAAATGAAGGGTCCTACTCTATCCTTACGCAAAATTGTGTATCACATCATATATTATCGAAATTTCTATACTCTCTCGAGGTAAACATAGTAATTCTGGAATTAACAAAAAACAACCGAATAAGAGGTTTCATCTTCGAATTGTTAACAACAGTATGTAATTCCAGATCTTTCAACTAAAATTTTTATTCTTCCGTTCGGTAGAAAATTTAGTAAAGTACTTTTGAATTTATTAACAAGGCACTCCGGGATGACCATAATCCCCAATAAAGTCCTGATTTCAGTGTGTCTTGCAATTTCTATATTATAGTCTGTTTTTCTTGAAATGCTTCTAAATAATCAAAGTGGAAAGCAAGTACTATTTTAGATTTTCACGATTTCCTGATAAAAAACGTACCATATATGACCGAAAATTGGTGAGCATACTGACCTAACCTTTAACAATTTTTCGAGTCAAAAATTTTACCGGAAGAGCTGTATGTAAACGACTGTGACGACAGTACTGATTTGTGTCACTTATCTGTTTGGAAGCATTTTATAAAAAACAGAGTATAGGTGGCATTATTACGAATTACTTATTCACATGCACCTATCCGAAATTTAACCCACGTTGTTGTAACACAAATCTCATTGTTTATTAGACATTACGGACAGATACTCTTGTGAAACTAGTAGGTATCTATTTTTCTTGATAGTTTGTAGAAGTTCACAGTCCATATTGATATTTTCAAAAGCAATGGTCAATGGCAGGATTTCAATGGGGCTGATAGAAAGGAGAAAATTTTAAGATTATTGACACAAGTTAAAAGACGAGAAGGTCAAAGAATTTAGGCTAACCTTTCAAACAGTCAGAGGGTACTACTCACGAGATCGATACAGGATGAGTTTAATGCTATAGTAATGAGCGAGTTTGCCATCCGAGATATATTGTATGCTTTAATTTTGAACAACTTTTAAAATTAATATTCAGCATCAATTAAACGGCTGAGCAACACTGCAGCGTTTTTACGACGCGCTGATATGAAACACTGACCGATGTTGAAAATGAAACGAACAAATTCTACACGGCATCGATAAATATACAAAAGTAGTTCTGATTTACTTACTGATAAAATCGAAGTCAGCTGCTGATCAGTAGGTCACTAATCATATTACGACTCGTCATACGAATAGTTCTGATTGATAATATTTCATTTTAGGCCTATATATTCCTGGCATGGCTTTTTGCAACTGTTACCAGCCAATTTACTTCAAGTCTGACTTTCACAGAATTCCCGATTTTCCCCGACTCTCAAAAATCCCAATTATTCACCGGTTGGTGACCACCCTGAATTACGGATAACCTTAAAAAATTTAAATCACAATACTTTCAAGGTTAATCTATGAATTTAAATTTCGTTTTTTTATTTTATCACCTTAGTCCTACACGTATAATGCACATAATAATGATGAAATCAATAATCGCGCGCTCAACGTTTGAATTATTCTAAAGAAAGAACTTATTTCTCAATAAATAAAACACGATTGTTAGGATAGAGTCACACAGACAATAATTCAGTTCGACGAAAAACATTTTCGACTTCAACGACAGACGTTTCTAACTTTTTTTTTCTTTCTTAAGCTTGTCATTTTGACTGTAGCTTTAGTCTTTAGCGTCTTATTTTAATAGAGACTCAAGAAAGCTAAAGAAGATTATAAAGAAAATTACGCCAAAACAAAAGCTAGAACACGCGAAAATTGAATTAGAAAAAGCTTTTGACTTATGACTAGAAAGATTACCATACAACTTAATCGAATACATTCCTCATTGTAAGTTGGGCAGCATAGAAAAGTTATAAATTTGACGAGATTTCAGACCCAATTTTTTTCAGACAAATCAGTCAACAAAAAATAAAACAAATAGAGCCGTAAAAATGAACAAAACGAGACCCAAAGCGGAAAATATGTGTTCCTGATCAAACTTAACGACGTCTGATTGGCTGTTTTCCAAGATAAATAAAATAGTGATCATAATTTCAGCAAAGCTCGCATGATTAGTAAATGCCAAATCTTTGATAAATTCGAATATTGATCGATTTTCGTTATCGCGGGAGAGCGATACAATCAACTGATCGCTGATCCATGCAGGAAAATTTTGATTGTTGGCAAGCAAGACCTGAAGAAACCCATAACCAGTTCATGAAATTTATTTTTAGTGTGCCCGCGTATGGTTGACTCATTCGTGCATGGTGTATTAGCTAAAGGGTAATATGATAATATTTCATACAATAATAAAAACAAATGCATTCCTTTAGAATCAGAAATTCGATAAATATATATAGTCTGTTTTTTCTAAAATGCCTCCAAATATAAAAGTGCCGCAAATCAGAACTATCATCAGAATCGTTTACATAGAGTACTTACTACAAAATTTTTCAATCGAAAAATTGTTGAAGGTTAGGTTAGTATGTCCACAAATCCCCAGTCCTATATGATATATTGTTTATCAGAAAATCGTGAAAATCTGAAATAAAACTTGCTTTCTACTTTCATTATTTAGAAGTATTTCAAGAAAAACAGACTATAGATTCAAAATTCAAGCTTCAGAGATACAAAACAAAATAGCAACTCAACTTATAAGAACATAAGGCGGTCACATGGAAAAATAAAAAAAGCGCGACAACTACTATCATTATGTGCATTATATCGAAAATAGAATAATTGCAAAAAAGGCGACCCTTAGATTTGTATACTGGCATGTATTTAGACTCTTACACGCCGTTCGGTAACGTTGAATGTACGCAATGCGATAGGTACAATTTTATATTACATATCCTGCATTATTATGTGTATTATCGAAAAAAGAATATCTTGCTAGCTGAAGCGACGTAAAGCTTTATTAACAAGAAGCAGCTAATTGCATACCTCAGTGACTCCATATCGACGACAACCCATTAGAAAACTTTCTACATTCCGTCGAGTCATTGTTATTTTCGGCTGAAAAAAAATTGTAAATTAATTCAAACTCAACACACTATAGTCTATTAACCACAAATTAACAGAAAATAATAAAATTACGCATATTAAAGCCAAATAGTCATATCAACTACAATTTTCAGAATTTCCTAATACATATAATGCTAAAAACGGTCTGCGTAAAATCTTGTTTGCTACGGTTTTTTAATTTTGAGTTTCGTTTTTCATCCGGCATACTAGGCTACAGTAACTTTTCAGATATATTTACTCGTAGTGAGCTACCACTTTTTGGTGTTCATTACAGCTTTCAATTATTACTCGCAGTGATTTATTTTCACACTACGTAGCACAACTCCAGAATTTTTCAAATATCCGCTAATTAACCAATCAACATTATCTTATTCTGGTAAAACCAAATTCTTGTCGACATTGATCTCAGACGGCGTTGTCTAATTTGTAATTTAAATTCTGAGAGTTTTTTATTTGTTTTTCAGGAAATCTGCCAAAATAACGTGTAAGAAAAGAAATATAAAAATCAGTGGTTTCAGACCAAGCCATTGCAGTCATTCTGTGGACATCAAACAAGAATAAATTTATGGGTCATGTAGAAAATTTTTTAAGGCATTTTCTGTACACAATAGTATTTTTTGGTCGAAAAGTTGTCGGAAGTTCTTTGTGTTTCCACTGAGTAAATCGATTAAAAAAATGCGTTTTTCGGTCTTTTAGCCAGTTAAATTAAAGCATCTAATCCGCGCAGTTCTCTCTGCCAAGTTCACCTCTTTCATTGTGGCATTCTGCGCTTGACTTGACATACCTCTTGATTTTGAATCTTGATCATTTTTACTTTCTTGAAATTACTCGATAGTCAGAATATTCGAAAAACCTGAAATTTTTAATTAACATATCGGTAAGTATTAACCAAATTGTTTTGTCAGCAGTAGACCAATGTCCAGAGAAAGAAACGTTACAACATCAGCAGATTTGAGAATATCCAAACAAAAAATTCATTCTCAGTATATGAAAGACTATGAATAAACTACTATAATTGGTGTATTAAAATTATGTCTATTTGGAACAAAAAAAAAAATTGTTCGGCGCAGAAATTTTTGTTATTCATTTCTGCACGGTGCAGCTAGAGGCATGCAGAATAAAACCTGTGAAGTACCTCAAAAAGAATTTGCTCTATTTGAACTATTCTGTACGTAGAACATGTAAATGGGCAAAAGTTCGATTTATAGTTTACAGAGCTCAATACCATTGCTTAAATTACCGTTTGGAGCTATTGACATGATGAAACTTATACAGGGTGCCTTAACAGTTTTCCAAAATGAAATTTCCTTTATTTTTTTGCGTTCTCCAGGCCATTTTTCCAGGAATTTCCATATTTTTTGCAGTAAAAATCACCAGTAATTCATACATAAAATAGTAAAGGAGGCAACAAAGACGTATAAAAAGCACATGATGATAAAATTTTATCAAATTAATTTAAAATATTTTCATTTTTCTTCAACTCTGCGATCCGTAGGCTCAACAAATTTTTTTCTAGCCGCAAATTTTCTTCAATTTTACGTTTCTACTCTTCCGTGATTTATTGTCAGCTGCCACACTTTTTCGCTTCAGTAGCTGTTTGTTCTCCTTCAAGGAACTCTGTCCCAAAGCGTCTTTATACCAATCACGGTTTTTCCACGCACTTTTTTCCACAAGTGTAAAGGAGCCACATTTTTTTCAGCATGAAAAAATATTTTCAAAAACGCGTTTTCTGCTCAAAAATTTCCATATTTGATGTGGGATGTGTGTGCTTGTTAAACAATTTTTGCGTTAGGCTGTTAATCACATGGAAAATTCGCAAAACTAAGGGAACAACTGGAATTTTCTCAAATTCTTCATGTTCAATGAAATAAATATTATAAACACATCTTTCATAAGATTTTTATGTTTTAAAGCTGTTGTTCGGTCAGAGCAACGAATCTCATCGTATATGCGCCGAAAATCGGCCTGAATAGCCAGGAATTTCGCAAAACTGACGTTAAAAATACGTGCAAAATAACATTTTTCTACAGCAAGAAACGTCGGAATAAATTTTAAAATTTCAGTTGAATGAACGTAATGAAAAATTAACTGGATTAACATGTTTCAGAATCTAGCTATTGGAGCCTGGACATCGAAGAAATTAAAAACTATGCTTGTAAAATATGTTTTGATGTTCATCAAATGATGAAGTTGAGAAAATTTCTTATATAAATTTGCCTATGACCATTTTAATTCATAATATTCATCAAGTGAGGAAGAATAAGAATAAGTGGAAAATGGAAAAATAAGTGGAATAGTGGAAAAGTTTAATCTGAATTACTCTTGAAAAAAATTTAAATATAAATGTAAAGCAGTTTTTTGTATGCGCATCCTTATCGGCCAAAAAATCTTTGTATAAAAATTTATTTGTTCACTAAAAAATCCCGATTTGGATGTATTTTTGTACAAAATTTCTTCTAGATAGCACTTCAGTTCATAGCATAAAAGTATATGATCTTGAAAAATGCAGCTTTTGTTGTCTGTTTTTCTTTTCGGAAAATGTTTAGCTGCTGGCATTCAAAAATGCCGGAAAATTAGTCAAAAGCTGAAATTTCTGAAAATTACTGTGACGATGCTTTTGAACTCAATCAAACCCGGCTTTATGTTTAAAACTATAAAAAAAATTGTAAAATTAGGGTTATCCCGTGGCACACATTTTACCCGAGGCCGGGGCCGGGACAGACATATAACGTACTAACATATACGTCACCAGTGGTATCATACTTCATGTATCACTCATGGAAAAATTTTTAAGGCTTGGAAGAGAATTTTCTGCAAAAAATTAATTTTTAAGACAACTGTCATTACTAAGTATGAGGAAGCTCATTCTTTTCCCAAAGAAACTGCGTTGCACACGTACCTGGACACATCTATCGATTCATCTGCAGGGTATTTTAGCACGGTGCTAATGAAACTAGAGCTAATGCTCTAGTTTCATTATGCTAATTATGCTAATTAATTAATTATGCTAATTCATCATGCTAATGGAAACTTTTGGACGTTAGCACGCATGCTAATGACTGGATGGGAAAAATTTTTGAAAAAAGTTCTCGAAGAAAGTTGAAGATATCACAAAAATTGAACAATTGTACGTTTTCTGAAAAAAATCAATCAAGAACCGCCCCCCCAGGATTTTCCAATCCTATGGCTAGCCATTTGGTAGCCATAGGAACCCCCATACTTTTGGTCGGAAAAATACGTTTACACAAGGCTGTTACTGCAAGATTTTTCAGTCGAAAATGGTAAGGATTACTTCAGTATGCTCATAAATTCTCAGTCCAGTGCGGCATACGGCTTAGAAAAAAATAGAAAAGATATGAAATACTACTTGGTTCCCACCCTTAAATTTACAAGCATTTCAAAAAACAGCCTATAATGATGTTTCGAGATGAGTCCAAAAAACTGAACTATTCTTTACCGCCGAGTATCACATACTCGTGCGATAAATCATACAAAATCTGTAATTAACGATCATTTTGGAAAGTGTGAAAATGTAGTCAGAGAAATGCCTGTTAACTGCATCCAAGACTCTAGCCGTAATATTGAAGTGTTCTAAAGCTATTACGAGGGAGCTAAGCACACATTTCCTGTTGATTTAGCCAGGAATCCGGCATGCGCCTAAACGACTTGCTACTATATCCCACTTATTTCAAGATGATAAACGCATCGCGACCTATTAAGTTAAATTTGATGAGCAATTAACACTTGATAAAAAAACGTATATATAATACAGAAAAACGTTGCATTTTTTCATGAAAATGAAAAAGGCCAAAATCATTCGAAAGCATGCTAATCCACTGTCGATTTAGACAGAACTGTGTCGATGCCTGATTACTACTCGAGAAATTTTGACCACTCAACCAGGTTAACGATGGAAATTTTTAGCTCTGGCGTTTGCCGCTTACTGACAAAAAATTTTTTTCATTGATAGCAGTAATATGCTCTAGAGGTGTATAGGGTACGTTGAGCCGAAACAAGACCCGAAATTACCCGATTATTTTGCTGGACCCATCCGGATCCGATATTCTTTGAATCTTGGACCCGGCCCCGATATTTTCAAGCTTTGCTACACAATACATCTCTAATGAGCCCATTAGTTTTTTTCCGTATTAAACTTACTTTCATGGGTTGCATCGTTTATTTCTAAATGAATGGAGTATACATGCATCGATCATTTCTAAATGAATGGAGTATAATCAATAGTAGATTAAGTGCTCTTCTTGATGTCGGAGTCAAATTGACCAATGCTATAAAAAGCTGATGAGACAGCAAATTTGAAGCTGGTAATCAAACTTTTACATTGAATGTAGACTTTGTTTAACGTGCACATGGATTACTGATTTCCATGAAAAATTACTTTTTATAGTGCACATCATTGCATCATTGCATTTGAAACTGTTTTATAGGGGTGGGTGGTACCAAAATGGAAAACATCGGCCGGTGCCAGATACCATGGTACAAGAACACAGATGAATTCTATCGTATAGTAGCCAGAACATCGAATACAAAACCTCAATCTCAGATGTCATCTGTTGCCTGGGTTTTTTCGGAACACACTGTATTTGAACATCAACCAATGATGGCTAATTTTATATATAAGTGCCAAGATAGGTTATCAATAGGCCTCGTGGGTTTTCATATTATTTGTGAGATCGCCCAGGGCCGCTAAACATTGGGAACAAAGAACATTAAAAAATAACTTTAAAAAACCAATAATGGGCGGTTTATTTCATATTTTGCTGTGCATGGTCAAAAAAAGCTAGTGAATTTATATTTGTCCAAAATCAATTTTTTTAAGAAGATTTTAATATCCGATTATTACTGACGAAAACTAAATATGAGAGGGTTTGTTTCAAATGTTGACTTATAAAATAATTTTTTCGCCATCACTTTGAGTTTAAAGTTTTTTCCTGATCTAGTGGTCGACTGCAAGATGACGATCTAGTTTCAGAATAGCAATCCCCTTACGATAACAATAATCCGGGAAGTTTATGACAAGCTTTGAGAAATATTTTTGTATTTCGTCAACCGTTAGTTAATGACAGATTCAATTGGAATTTTGATGACCATTTAGTCCAGATTACATTACGTTTTAGATATTTGACATTCATGTAGAGTAGAAATTAAACATGTACTAAAACCTTCCTTGAGGTACATATGATTACACCACTCAAAACGCTAATGTCACTATAATGATTATTAATCATTCTAACTTGTATACAAACAGCAGCTATATAAGCTTTTTCAAGCAGAAACGTGTTTCAAAAAAAATTTTCCCATTTGGGAAAAATTTGGGTACTTTACAGTTCACACAATGATGAAATGTGCATCCAAGTGCACAGGTTCCATAATTGTGTGAAGCATTTGTTTCTTCTACTCTGAACTTCATTGGACCAACAGTAGCAAAAAGGTTGATTTCTAGTTGATGTGCTTGGTTTTCTAGTTTGTTTACGGTATTAACTAGCCGATTGAAAATATCAGCACATTCCTCAAGTCCATACATGTAATTGGGGGGGGGGGGGTAAGTGCTATGAGAACCCCCATCCCAGAAATCGTCGGCCATATGGCTAGCCATTGGGCGACCGCCCACAGGATTTTCCAATCCTATGGCTAGCCATATGGTAGCCGTAGAAACCCCCCATACTTTTGGTGCGAAAAATACTGAAAAATGTTAATTTTTTGATGAAAAATGTCAATTTTTGAACAAAAAATGGTCTCAAATGTGAATTTTCTGGGCGCTTCGCGCCATGAATACATTTTTCCGGTCTTTTTAGAAAGAAAATTACAATTTTTTGAACTATTTTTCGGACTTTTTTCGTGAAAAAATCGATTTTTTTTCCTTGAGAGACCCCTCCCCCCAAATTTTGGGAATTACTGATTCCCGGCCCAAAAAAGTCGTTCAACACCCCCCCCCCCCAGACCTCGGGGCTCCGCTACATGTATGATGGAAACATGTAAACTTTTATCCAAACAGAATGTGAATGTCGCGATTCCTAAAAGTATTACTGATAAATTATCTACTGAATATTTACTTGTCATATTCTAAACTTCAATTCTATTATAAATCGAGCTTGTTTTCTTATCAAAACTACTAGTTTTATGTAGTCTTGCCCCGGTGCCGAGAGCAGGGCCTGGGACAACCCTACTAAAAATTCAAATTTGGAATTTCTAAAATACACCAAAGTTCACATTCTTTATGTTTCCAAATTTTTTCCGCAAAAAGTGCGATTTCGAGAAAAACAGTGGATGAACCAATTTAAGGGATTCATAAATGGAAAATTTTCCATTGTTTTCTGATTTTAGAGTACCGAAAAGCATTTCTGACCAAAAAATGCCACCCCAAATTTGAGCGGTGGGGTTACTTAATCTTCCCAACATCCTGGGGCTCCCAAAAGATGAAAAAAGTCAAAAATTTCGAAAAATTTTCCAAAAATGGCCAAAAAATGTTATTTTTGCCCAATTTTTTCGAGTTTGGGGTGGTCCAACATTTGGGTACTAGATCCGATAAAACTTGCGGGGAAGCGTTCCCCCAATCTCCCCTTCAATTACATGTACGATCGCAATGCACCTTTGTGGTTTTGACCGCCAAAAAACACAACATCATAAGAATTATAGGCATACATGTAACGGGGCACCAAGGTCAGGGGGAGAGGCAACTTTTTTTGGGGTCGGGGGTCACTGATTCCCACAACTTCAGGGGAATGGGTCCCTGAAGAAAAAAAAATTTGATTTTTAAATTAGAAAAGTACAAAAAACGGTTTAAAAAATGGTAATTTTTGTCTAAGAAAACTGTAAAAAATGTATTCATGACGCGGAGCGCAGAGTTTGATCATTTTTTGTTCAAAAATTGACAAAAATTTTTCATTAAAAAATTGACATTTTTCAGTATTTTTCCAACCAAAAGTATGGGGTCCCAATGACTATCATATGGCTAGCCATAGGATTGGAAAATCTTGGCGGGTCGCTCAATAACTAGCCATGTGGCCGGCGTTTCTGGGGTGGGAGGGATTCCAACAGCACTTCCCCTCAATTACATGTATGATCATAGGCGAAATTCCCTGACTTTGCCAGATATTCTAAGTAAAATTTTTTCGCCTGACTTTTCCATGTTTTCCTGGTTTGTTGGTCATCATGCTTATAACAGAACAATACTGCTAATTTTTTTTTATCCCAGAGGACAATTGAAATTTCGATCAAAATGAGCTGTATCTTGTTGATATCAAGGGTTCGGCCGGCATCAAATTTTCTAAGAATTGGGATCAGGATTAGGCTAATCCCGGTGGTGATCGGGATTGGTATAAAAACTGCATATAAAACAAAAAATTATCCGAAGTTTATCGATCCTTTCCTACTCTCACGCAGGATTTTTTCCGCACGCCTTTAACTGGACTGTGCGGAAACGACCCAAAATTTTTTTCCGCACACGAAAGTTTTTTCCGTTCGGAGTTTAAATCATTTGAAAAATGTGGGAAATGAGCGAAAATTGCAGATCGCCAAGAAAACCCTATTTTAGATTGATTGAACAAAATTAATAGTTCCTGCTGTCATTTCTGTGATTAGAGATGAAGATTTATAGATTTCAATTGATTTTTCAATTGAATCAATTTCTAGATTTGGATATTCTAGAATGCTGGAAAATTAATCTTTTCAACCCTTATCCATAAGATAACAGGTTTACATTTTCTGTCCAAAATCGTGTATTCACCGTTTCCCAAATCCCAATGACACCAAGCGAGAGAAAGAATTCATGAAGATCAATGATAAATCTCAATTTCCAACAAAATCTGAACTGAATACTGAAGATTACTGATTGATAAATGAGATTAGCAACTCCAAGTCATGAAAACTATGCGCATTTAATTTTTCCAGTGCGTCGAAGAATTTTTGAACACAAGAGCTTCTGAAATGTTGGAAAATGTATTGTAGAAATAATTTTTAATACTCTCAGTTTAGATTTTCTCTCAAAAAATGATAGTATTAAATAAATGTATGGAGAAATGTGGGAAAAATCAAAAAATTCATATGAAAATTCCAATTCTCGCTACAAAGTGACGAGTTTCAATCACTCTAGCAGAGACATAGAAGATTCATGGAAACAATCAAGGATAACCGAGAAATCAATCTAGACTTCTTTTTGGCTATGTTTCAGCTTAGTTGTAGTCAATATAAATTATTGCTATTGCCGGCGTGGAGCGCCGAAAAATTTTGAGATTTTGACCTTGTAAATTGCACCAGAATGCACCTTTTCATTAATGCCAACAGTAGAAAAGCCCCAAAAAGTTTCTCTTCTGTGCTAAAAATGCCCAAAAAATTTTCCGCACAGCCGAAAAAAAATCCGCACTGTGCGGAAAGAAACCCTGCTCTCAAGTCGGATTTTTCTAGAAGTACCATTTATGAAACTAAAGACTATTTTATCAGAAGTGCTGAGCAACAGATTTCTTGTTACTGTAAGATGGAAGGTCTCATTAGCTGACTTCAACTAATGTCTAATGGTTTCAACCTGAATCACGGGTCCACATGTTAAAAGACATTACTGTTACGTAGATGCGACTAGAGCGCAAACTAGGTTCTACATGTACACCCATAGGTCTTAGTACCACAAAGTCGCATATCTAAACTCTTAACATATCAATCAACTATTTTCTACTTGAACAAAAATAGACATTTTAGGCTGCTTAAGCGAAAGCTACAGTTTAAACATACGTCCCTTGAAGTTCGTAAATACGGAAGATTTCACTTCAGACCTCGAAAACGCCTACTGCTGGTAAAATTGTGCTCAAATCGGGTTTGGCCATATTAATTTCTAAGCATATATGCCGTATACTGGTCGTTTTTTTTCAAAATTCTCAGAAAATTGATTTGAATATTGAAAATTTAGGCTCATCAAAGAACAATCTGACTTGGCTTGATTAGGAATCATCAGCTTTGTTGTTCCAATCAAAAGCATTTCCGGAATATTAATTTTTTAGCATTTGCATTGCAGTTCTTAAACTGGATTTAGAGAACATAAATACGATTGTATTAAGATAAAAATTGACATCTTTTATAAAGTGAACTCTGAAATCAACAGAATCAGATACGGTCAGCTCGTCATTAGTTCATCAATAACATATCATCAGCAGTTTCATTCTAAAATGTTTGAGTGATTCTCCACAAATAATGAAATGAAGCACATTTAGCTTCATAAAGCATGTGTCAAAAAATCCCATCCACAACTCTTTCGTAGGATCGACATCGGGATCCACACTGAACTATAGAAATCATAATCTTACATCCTTTTTAAGGCCTCAGATCACTAATTTGTCAACTCAATTACACAGCTGAGCTTGAATTCTTAGGGCAAATGCGTAATATCCCTGAATTCTTCCACGTGATCTATCCTACGGTGAGGCTTCGCCAATCTATGGACAATATTTGAAATTTAAAGTAGTTTCCATAGAGAAACAAAAACAGCAAAACCATTTCGCAGCAAATTTAAAGGGCTTCATGAAATCCCAGGCGAGCGGAAGAAAAAACTTACCGCAGCGCCATTTGCGACGTGAATATTCTTAATTGTTTTCGGTCGCAAATAGTTCAAATAATTACACAAATGAACGCCGTCTGATAAGGCTTCGCCGAGTTTAGTAGGATCGGATGGTAAATCTACGTTCAACTTATCGCGGAAAATCTGCGTAAAAAATCGCTTGCGAATCGAAGAATAATCAACATTTACGAATATTATATACTTTACAAATATCGTCGCACATTTTCTGTTGTTTTTCTAATGCTGAAGTCGCATTTGGCGATACTTTCTTCAAAGACTGGTTTTCTGACGGAGATTTTCGCACTGTATGAGTCGAATGCATATTTTCCGAGCGACCGTTAGGAACTGCAATCATTAGATCAATTAAGAATCGTTTAAGAATTCAGAAAATTTTTGTCGAGTCGTACGCATAGAAGCTGTTAATTTTGATGCATCTGTAAGATCCAATCTTCAAAATGAGACAGTTGAGAACCGATCTCAGATGTTACTCAAATTTTCAGATTCCAGAAATTTGTTTTATATTCCAGAACAAATTTCGTTAATTTTGATCGAAATGATAAGATCAGAATAAAAAACTTCAAAACGAATATAACATATTTTTGTTCCATGTGATGACTCAAAATCCGAGTCGACATCTACTTCATGAAATCCAGAAATAAGATCATCAGAATTTTGGAAACGATACCGTTCTTAGCTTGACGATGACAAGTGTTAAATCGCATGAATTTCAATCATAACTAACCTCAACAATTTTATCTTACCAGAATACTTCTGTAACGTATCACTATTTGGCGGTGAAACTTTGGCTCGATTGAGGGACGATGATACAGAGGGACTCGTCTTCAGCCTGTTAATGGTCGATATCGCTACACATTTCGTTTCGTTGGGGTTGCCTGAAGTTTTTGAACACGCGGGTTGCTTAGCGCTTGGACTGATTTTGGACACTACGGTTCTACCTCGAGGAGTATTCACAGAGTTGACCGAACTATTCGAGCTTGATATAGAACAACGAGCCATTCTGGTAGCGGTGGCAATAACTGGTTTCGGATTTTTCACCTTGAAAATGTTTTCTTAATTAAATTTTACTGTATTAGCATGTCGACAGACAAGTACAGCAGCTGCAAACATAATAGATCAAAAAACGATAAATATGATCACACAACAATCACCCTATGGTTAGATCACTTTACTTCTACAAAAAACGAAATGGAAAAACGGAAAAAACCAAATTCAGATTTATGTTTGTTCGTAAGGAACAAGATCAAAATAATCGACAGGAAGAACAGTAATTCGTTTTGCAGGCTTGACTCATTTCTGATTAGATGGGAAAAAGCTAAGTTCTATGTTAAATCTAAACTCCATTATGTATTATGATCATAATGGAGAAAACTTTATGATAAGACAGACATGACGAGAGCTAATAAAAAAGTGACTACCTGCTGAACGTATCTACCTGAGTCCTTGAAAATATAGACATCACCATGAAAATTTGATTTTTTCTAAGATTTTTACGTTCCGACATTAGACCCATCTTCGCAGATTTTTATTTTAAAGTGCCATTGTTAAGACTACGCTCATGCTTAGAATGTTAGCAAGACCTGTCGTTCTATCCAGAGCAAAGTCCTAAAAATTTTCATCACATCAAGAGTTTGACCAACATTTCAAAACTGTTGATGGGGTTAATAGGTAAAGTTGTTACAGTCACGTCATACTCAAGATGGGATTTTGTCGAGATAAGCTTGTAGATGCCATCAACAAAATAGCAATGAAATTATCACGATGATAAAAGAGATTTTTGATGGCGAGTGGCGTCAATAATTTCTAAAGCCATTGGATTTACTACGTAAGCAACAGATTTCGGTGATTAGAAAACTGAGATTATGGCCGGTAGGTATTCTGATTTCAACTGACTAGTTCAATCAAGCGCATTAGCTATTTTTGGGGTATTTCATCAACAGCATCAATTCGAAGTTGATCAGCTCAATTGAGCAATTACTTCACTATTCAACGACGCAAGACCGATTTGTTGATTGTCACACTTCGCGTGATCCGACAGCCGATTATCTCCATTTATCGTCGGTTGCAGCAACTTTCCGTTTACGGTTTTCGGTTGCTGATGTTCGCTGTTACTACGTTTTTCGTCCGCCAAGGACCCGTTTTCCGCTGGTAGATGGATAAATTTTTCTGATTTTAGCGCCAATTTGGACATGATGGATGCGAAACTAGCAGATGTCTTATCACATGACTTTTCAGGTAAGGTTACAGCGGAGCAAAGTTTATTGGTTCGAGATAACGATGCTTCGACAAAAGCGTCGCACTGTTGTCGTTGCTCTTTGAGAGATTCGGCCATGAAATTCTTACAATGATGAATGTTGGCAGGTAATAAATTTGACGAATCATTGATTTGAGATGGAAGCGGAGGATCAAAATTTGGCATTATTACATCGTTCGATATGGTTGCCGATTCATTCTCCTCTTTGTTGGGGATAATGAAAACGGTTTCGTCGCACCTAACAAAATATACAGAAAATATCATCGGCATGTTCACAAAGCATTGTACATTACGTGTACCAATCATAAGCGAATAATAGAGTGCAATAAGTATCGAAACACATAGTAAAAAAACTTACGCCTAAGCAATCCTTTTTGGACATCAACTTAGTGAGAAGAATAGAGCCAGATGTTCAAAATTAAACTTCGACGAATTTTGGCGTGACAGTGGAAGAACAAAGGGCACAGGCAGTGATCGATGGCGATGGACCGGATCGGCATTTTTGACGATATCGGGTCCGCATCCAAATTCAGTTCGGTGGATCCGGATCCAAAAAATTTGCTTAACAGACCCGGGTGCTGAACGACAGATCCGACCGGATCCGGATCGGATCCTGTATGATAGCATATATTTGTGTATACGCATTTTACGGTGTTAATGTCAGAGGGTCAACTCCTCTGACCTTTGGTCCTCTAATTATTATCCTTTTTATTTACAAGAGTTCTTTGTTGTTAAAGTAAGTTCACTTTTTATTAAATAAACAAAACTTGCAAAACGGGTTGTGTCACAATATTTTGGTCAAAAAATAAATGGATGGTGTCGTTTTTGCATAGACTTTTGTTGTCAATGTTTGGCAGTGCGCGTTGCGATTTTTCATTATTGGTAAAATATTTTGCATCGAGAAGACGCGTCGCGGCGACGGACTGGATTAACGTTTCGTTTTTTATTATATATATTTGTTTTGTATAATATCGTAGTGGCGTCCCATGCCGGTAGGAGAAAGTTTGGCGTCAGTTCGTTTGTGGACATAGTGAGTGGTTATTTACAAAGGCAGCTTGGTCTGTCTCCAGTTTCTTGGTTGGTTTTCATTGGAGTATTTCCCGTGGGAACGAGTCAGAGTGGGACTCGCGTGAGTGACCCTAGTTACCTGTTACTCTGTGTACAGGCCTAGGAGGAGGTGTTAGCGACACATGTAATTGGGGGGAAGTGCTATGGGAACCCCCCCCAGAAAACATCTTTAGCAAGCTACCGCAGTCAGCTATGTTCTCGAGTGTTCTTGCCGGGCTAGCGTCAGGGGTCGTACCAGATTGGATCTCCCAAGAACCGCATCCAGGTAGCCGAGGGTATACGTCCACATCATTATCACATTGGTGACCGTACCAGGGGGCCCCCCTGTTGCTCCAAGGGGGGAGGGATGTTGTATGGTAACATACAACATCCCACCTGTAGGATTGATGTTTTAGCCAATCCACGGGTCCCGAACCCGGCCATTTTGTTGAGCCCTGGTCGGGATGGTTACACCTACCCCGACATTGGCCAATAGTTGGACGGCTACGGCGCCACCCAGGAAGCCCTTCAATACTGGTGACCGTACCAGGGGGCCCCCCCTGTTGCTCCAAGGGGGGCAGGGATGTTGTATGGTGACATACAACATTCCACCTGTAGGATTGATGTTTTAGCCAATCCATGGGTCCCGAACCCGGCCATTTTGTTGAGCCTTGGTCGGGATGGTTACACTTACCCCGACATTGGCCAATGGTGGGACAGCTGCGGCGCCAGCCAGGAAGCCCTTCAACATTAATAAATTATTGATATTACCCTGTTGATGTGTTGCTTATTGAAATAGTTCATATTTCCATTCATTAGACTGCATTCATGCTTAAATTAATGTCCGTTTGATCTGAAAGAAAACGAATAGAAATCAAAACTTTTTTTCAGAAATTATGGATTCGAGTTCTTCTTTCACTAGCAGTGTAATATTACTTCACAGTGCCCCCAGATGATGAAGACAAAGCAAAGGGCAGTATATGCGGAATTATGTTATTTAGAAAGGGTCGTAGTACTGGATGTCAGAGAAAACATCTGGAGAGGGAACAACGGCAATAAATGAGCAGTTTGTAGCTAAAGATAAAGAAGATGACGAAAATAAAAGTAATTCAGGAATAGACTGTCACTGGTGTTTTTTTAAAAGTAACTGTTTTATTTTTCTTCAAAGATAGCCAAGGAAGTGGCTCTAGCGGTCCCAAAACCAAATTAAAGCATGAACACAAATCCCACACGTCTTTGAACAATTGCTTCATGCAGAAAGTAAAATTAAATCAGCTGATTCAATAGCAAATGAAGACGTGTTACATGTTTTCTAGCAGAAAAAAATCGCTCTCGAATAATCCAAAATTCGTCCGTCCTGACTTCAAAATAGTACGAATCAGCGTTTTTTGGTACGAGCCTCTTTGTATATACCTGTACAAAGATCGGCCAAAAAATCTTTGAACGACGAAATTTTTTTTTGTGCACTAAAAAACCACGATCTTTCGTGTATTTCCGCACAAACCTCCTTCCTAATAGCAGTCAAGTTCATGTCCTTCATAATCATTTAGCAAGTTAAGAAAATATACTCATACTCTCATGAATCTGAAAAACCTTAAATTTCTGAAAATTACTTCGACGATGCCTCTGAATCCAAACTCGGCTTCAGGTTTAAAAGTACATTCGCAAAAAAGTTGGAAAAATAGATTTCGACCTTCTGAAATGCACCAAAATCTGTCTTTTCAATACAAGACCGCCAATATTTTTTCCCTTTCCCGGAAATTCGTTTTCCAGAAAGCACGATTTGTAGAAAAATACTGGATAGACCAATGCAATTATAAAATAAAATCCAGTGCAAAGCGCCGGAAAATTTTTCCGATACCAGAGCCTGGAGAAGCGCTTTCTGACCAGATAACGTCGATAAAATCTGTTTGCACTTTGTACTAAGATTATCAAAAACTCTTCGTACAGATCCAAAAATGTTTGGTACGAATGCTGGTAAAATTGTTATATGGAATTTTTTTGGAGTGAAAATAAATTTGAAAAATAGGGTGTAGCCAGGAGTCGAACCTGGGTTACCAGCATTTCGGGCTGATTGCCCCACCACTAGACCACCACACCACAAGGTAAACCAGATTGACGTGCCCTCATTGGCTACGATTTTTAGCATACAACTCCAATGCTTGGTGGTTATGAACCTACGACTTTTGGCAAGAAGCAGCGTACTTGCTGCTTTGAACTGCCAACCAATGAAGTTGCTTTCCAAAGGTCGTAGGTTCATTACCACCAAGCATTGGAGTTGTATGCTAAAAATCGTAGCAAGGGGAGCACCTTAATCTGGGTTCACTTTGTGGTGTGGTGGTCTAGTGGTGGGGACATCAGCCCGGAATGCTGGTAACCCAGATTCGACTCCTGGCTACACCCTATTTTCCAAACGTAAAATTGTTGTTTGCCAAGTATAATTTAACTACCGTTGGCTTGGAAATTTTTTCAACCAATCAACCAAAATTCGAATTCTTCAACCAGCAAGAACTGCTGACACTGCCCAGCACTGATCCAAACATTACTTTTCATCTTCGTCTTTCAAGACATCCATTGTACGAACAGATGTTTTTGTATTCTCTTTAATAACCCCGTAATTCGCTACGTTTTGATAATAATGATGCCCATTTTGTCGTACCGTTTTGTTCGAAAGTCGACGATTATTAACGATGGTATCGGATATTATAGAATTTTGCACCACATTTGATTGGTAGTAGGTCGAATTTCTTCCAAGATCAAAATTTCGAGCCTCTATTCTTTCATTACATGCAGAGATGACGTCGTTTACGAAACTACCAGACTGTGAAGAATGACCGTCCGTGTTCACCGCAGTTGAGCCATTCAAGTTTTTACCCAGTGGAACATACAAAGATTGAGACATTGTTTTCGGCGAATGAGTTGAATTTGTACTGTTATTTTCCAAGTAGGCATGGTTCGAATCGGCGATACGATGTGGAATCGGTAATACGATGTGGACATCTTGAGGCGAAATGTCATGGATACTATTTGAAGGTGGCTAGAACAACATAAAAATTACAGCTATATTTTATTTTTGTTTCATGTGTTCAACTGAATTTGAAGGGATAGTCCTAGTTAGAAAATCTAGACTTCTTATCTTTTAGACTAAGATTAAAATCTTAGTAGGACGTTGGATTCAACGTATGACTCGAGTTTTCTCAAAATCATGTTTGGACTTGACTAGGTTAAAAGATGGCATACCGTTTCTGCTAATTTTCCATTTTCTTCAGTCATAGTCGAGTAACCGGAATCAGCGGCTATGGTGTGGTGTCTCGATTTGCGACGATCCAGTCTGCTCTCCAGAGCATATTTACAATCTTCAAGATTTCTGAAAAAGTAAAAGCTTCAATATATTTTATGATATAGGTCGTCAAGTCAAGCAAATTCTTTAGGTCAAACAATCTTTCAGTGGTGCAATTGTTCCCTTTTGGGAATATTGGTTCTAAAAACAGACATGCACTGTAAGAATTTTCTAGTGGAGAGGATCCTTGGACTTTTCATCGAGAGGGGCTGGAAAGGGTGAGCAAAAAATTAAAAAAAAGCTCCGCATTAATTTTTTTGATACAAAATATGCATAAGAATCATTTTTGAAAAACTGTCTTCGAAAAGTTCAGGGAGGGGTGCTTGAGGACTTTTTTCGGGCCAGGGAGGGGTGTCCAGGGCCTCAGGTAGGAGAGTTTACCTCCCCCTGACCCCCTATGTGCATTTATGTTCTATAATATTAGATATCGGTTACAGCAACGATTAGAGTTTTTTTCAGCACGAATCCCATTAGCATTCGTACTAATCAAAAAATATTTCATTAACACGGTCAGGACAGTTGACAAATGCTACTTTTTTGGTGTCAAACTAACGTGCGAGTTTGTCAATTCTGATAACACTGTATTTTATTGTATTGACTCATGAAATTATGCTGGATATTGCTACTTTTGAAGGAATAAGACTCTCATCTGATTCTAGTTGAATAAGCTTATTCTTACAGTATGCACTTGATTATTTGACCGAGAAGGAAATATTAAGTAGTTAGTTTGACGATACTTCAAGGAATCGCCAAATTCGCATTCTGTTTCGATAAAAGTTTACATCTTTTCATTTTATCTGGAACTGTAACATCAACTTCAATACAGGTTCTCGATTGATTTTTTCAGAAAACGTATTTGCTACTCACTATTACTGATTTGCCTAAACTTCAGTATATGTCGAAATAGCTGTTTTCAAATTACCTAAGTAGTGTCCAAGTGGTAGAGCCGAAGCGAATTCGGATTTGATCCACAGTCATTCACTATTTCACTAATTTCCAAAATTTTCGGGGGGGGGGTTAAAAAATCGCAAAAAAATTCGAATAGTTCAAAAATCTTCCCGAAAAATTGTTACTTTTTCGCTAATTTTTCCCAGTTCGGGGGTGGGGTTTGGAGATAGAGTTGACCAGGTTGGGGCAGGGTTCCGACTCATACACGTAACGGAGCCCCGAGGTCTGGGAGGGGGGCGGGGGTTGGGCGACTTTTTTGGGGCCGGGGGTCAGTAATTCCCAAAATTTTGGGGGGAGGGGTCTCTCAAGGGAATAAGATCGATTTTTTCACGAAAAAAGTCCGAAAAATAGTTCAAAAAATAGTAATTTTTCCCTAAAAAACCGAAAAAATGTATCCATGGCGCGAAACGCCAAGAAAATTCACATTTTTTACCATTTTTCGTTCAAAAATTGACATTTTTAATCAAAAAATTGACATTTTTCAATATTTTTCCGACCAAAAGTATGGGGGTCCCAACGGCTACCATATGGCTAGCCATTGGATTGGAAAATCCTGGAGGGCGGTCGCCCAATTGCTTGCCATATGGTCGACGATTTCTGGGGGGGTTCCCATAGCACTTCCCCCCCTCAATTACATGTATGATTTAGGTATAAAGTTCAACCAAGTTGGGGGGTCCCCCCAACCCTCTCCCCATTTACATGCAGGCTTTTTTCCCACAATAATCAAATTTCGGGCTGTGCGACCAGGTCAAGTTGCACAGTGCAACTTGATGCCTGAATACCCTTTTGATCAATTTAGGTTATAGGGTTTCCTGTCCGGAGATGCATTCCATGCGCTATAAAATAGAAAATAGCGAAAATTTTCCACTAATGTAATAATTTTGTTGTCCAAAAATTTAATAATGCCATTTAAAACCTACATTAACCACAAGAAAAACTCCGGGAAAACGGTCAACGATTCAAAAACAAAGTTTCTACTAGTCATTGCCGACCTTCTGATCTCTCCTGCAATTCAAGAGTATGGTATGCTGGGCCGTTTGAATAATAATTTCAATATTTTAATTAGATTAAACTCGAAAATTTCCAAAATTTTAGCGAGTCGAAAAAATCGCAAAAAAGTGGAAAAAATTTCGAAAATTTTCCCAAAAAAAGGTACTTCTTTCCTAATTTTTCCGAGTTTGGGATGGGTGGGTATAGAGTTGACCATGTTGGGGACGGGTTCGACCAAGCTGGGGGGATTCCTCCAACTCCCCCCCCCCCCAATTACAGGTATGAGGATCTCCAGTACCATTACTCAATAAACATTCAATTGTTTTAGTGCATCTGCAGTTATAGTTCGTCTCCCTCTTACTATTAATATTTAATAATTTTGGATGACTAATTAGGATTTCATTGCCAGCTCCATGCTAGTTATAACCTTATCATTGATCAAGATCAAGAAAACGTACTAAAAGAAAGTAATGTAGTGAGATTTATCGCTCTGGTCAAAGAACAGCTAAGACATAAAACTCTAACGAGAGATGCTTTGTGTAGCATTAATTTCTTCGTACGTGAGAGTAACTATTAGGGATGGGCCGGATCGACTTTTTTGACGACAGCGGATCCGGATCTTGAAAAATTTGATTCAGCGGACCCGGATCGGATCCGGATCCAAAAAAAATTCGTTCAGCGGATCCGGATCTTGAGGGACAGATCCGACCGTATCCGGATCGGATCCGGATCTTTCAATAAGTATATGTATTATGTCTAATTTGTCTAAAATTGAGTTGTATGAATTTATATTCATTGGTGTCAATAGACTAATAGATTATTAATGATTGAGGTGTTCATTCATTGAAATAGTTCACATGTACTAATTAGTAATTTTCATTCATTAAATTGTATTTATGTTTAGATTAATATTGGTTTCATCAGAAAAGAAATGAATAGAAATGGAAACTTTTTTCAGAAAATATGGATTCAAGTTCTTCTTTCACTAGCAGAGTGTGGGACTACTTGGAATTTTTTTACAAATCGGTTCCCTTCCCAATTATGGCCCAAACTGGCATTTTCGGACTCCAAGATGCCAGCTATCCAGATCAGTTCGAAAATCCAGGGGCTCATAACATTCAAGAACTCATTTGCATGAAATCTGCACACATGTCACATACTCCATGGATGTGTTTACCACTACACAATTTCACCAGAAAGTGTAAACACTATATTCCTTTAAAACCCTTGAAACTATTTTAACTAACAACTTCATTTGGAAGAGCCTCAGCAGCGCTGCGCCTGCTCAAAGTTAACAAACAACTCACATAGAGTAATTAGGCTGAAGGCCGGGAACCGACTTAAAAAATTTAGCCGACTACTTCACAGAGTCCCCAGATGATGAAGAAAAGGTAAAGTGCAATAAATGCAGACTACAATTATCCAGAAAGGGTTGTGGTTACTGGATGTCAGAGAAAACATTTGGAGAGGAAACATATGGCAATATATAAGCAGTTTGCAGCTAAATAAAAAGAAGATAATGAAAATAGAAGTAATTGTAGAAAAATTGTCACTCGTTTAGTTATGTTAAAGAATTAATTTTTGTGTTTTTCTTTAAAGATAGCCAAAACCAAATTAAAGCATGAACTTAAATCTCAAACGTCTTTAGACAATTGCTTCATGCAGAAAGTAAACTTAAATTAGCACCAGCAACAAGTGTCCCCTCTGAACAATTATTCGGTGGTGCTAGTCAAATTTACTATCCTACCAAAAATCGTTTGAAGGGTGATAGTGTTGAAAAATTACTGTTTGTCAAGTGATTTTGCTACCATTGGCTTGAAATTTTCGCAAAACTTTATAAGAATAATAATGAATAAAGATCCGATTATGACCAGATCTTAATCATTGATAACAGCGGATCCAGATCTTAAAAAATTTGGTTCAGCGGATACGGATGCAAAAAAATCTGGTTTAGCGGATCCGGATCCAAAAATTTAGGCGGATATCCGCGGATCCGGATACCCGGCCCATCCCTAGTAACTATGCACTGCGAAAATGTGTTCATGAATAGATAATAGATGATCATAATATAATATAATAGAGAATAGATAATTCCTGAATAGATAATAGATAATAAGAATAATAATATTGATTGTAGCAGCATTACGGAAGAAAAAAAAACATTTTGTTTCTCGAATCCGAATCAACTTCAGCTTTAACCTCTCGGACACTTATCAAGTAATTTGACAGCAGCTGTTTTGATATGTGCTGACGTTCACGCAAATCAGTACTAGTGAATAGTAAGAACAGTTGTACGTTTTACGAAAAAATCAGTTGAGAACCTACATTGAAGTTGAACCGCGGTTTCAGATACGATGAAAAAATGTAAGCTTTTATTCAAACAGAACGTAAATAGCGATTCCCAAAAGCTTTGTTGTCAAGCTAGCCACTGAATATTTACTTGAGCCGGTTAACTAACCAAGTGCATAATGTATGAATGAGCTAATTAAATTTGAATGAGATGAGAACCGAGTTCCTTTTGAGAAAATCAACATCAAGCATGAATTTTTGAATCAATAATACAATGAAAGCAGATCATTAGAATTGACACACTCAGTTTCAGATCAACAGAGTATCATTTATCAACTGTGCTAATAGCGCTGATGAAATATTTTTCATTGTTAATGGGAGTCGTGCGAAAAAAACCTTGTCTATAAGGTCTGCTGACATATGTATCAATTTTTTTCGCTTTTGCCCTAAAAATGATAAAAAGTTCAGAATTCTTTTCGGAATTCCTGGTTATTTCCCGGTTCGAAAACAAAAATTCCGGTTATTTCCCGGTTTTCCCGATTGTTAACCACTCTGGTTGGATACTTAATTAACTTCTTACGTTGGAATCAACCGCGACTTTGGATTTGTTTTAGATGTAGAGCTGGAACGTTTACATGTATCCAAACTATTTAAATGACGCAACGGTCTAGAACGTTTGATAGATTCGATTTCCAAAGATTTAAAAACGTGTGCTCTTCCTTTCCGGCAGATCTTCAAGAACAAATTTATTTGAAAATGTATAAAAAAATAACTCTAAACATAGATACGTACTTTCAGCGGTGGAAAACTCAGCGGGTTATCGCCAAGCTCTATAGTTACGAGCGTGATCATTTTTTTCAAGTCGACATTCAAATGCGTTATTTGATTGGATGCCAGATCGAGAACTCGTAAAGAGAGCGAACAAATTTCTGAAACGGGTGTACCCTAATTTCGGTTGAATTGTAGTCAATTTCTACCAATGAAAACAGTAAATTGGTAATCCGAAACATAATGTTTTTATTAGGTGTTCCTCATGGCTCCGCTTTCAAATATTTTTCGTGCAGAACATTACTATTATTATTTCCTATTTTGTTCAGTATTTTTACCGGTAGGCAGTTCCTTGAGCAGATTTTCTCTAACGTTCAAAACCCGCAATGCTTTCATAGCGCCAATTTCGTTCGGCAATGCCTCCAGCTTATTACAGCTTACATCCTGTAAACGCATAAATTTTTTCTTAAGAACCAAAATTTTACTTGAATAAAAAACTAACCAACTCCATTAGCGTATTGGAAGTCATATATATTTCTCTTGGTAACAATGACAAACAATTATTTCGCAACAATAAAACTTCTAACGGTAAAAGACATAATTCCGGTGGTATCCATCGTAAATAATTTCGGCTCAAAAACAAACATATTTCAATTTTTGTCTCTCGAATGGAGAAAATCTCACCTCAAATCTAAATATGAAAGCGATTGTAAGTGTTGGACGGCGATGGGGATCGATCGAATACAATTGTTGCATAAATGAAGGGCCTCTAATGAAATATATTCGGCTAGATGAACGGGAAATTCAACGAATCGGTTCTTGGACAAGTCTAAAAATGAAAAAAGTAATCTTATCACTGGAACCAAACATCGCAGACTTGAATCGAGCATTTTAAGAGTGAATTTGTAAAGAATGAGCTATTTCAACGAAAATTGAATCTGAATGTTCTGTGTGGTCGACTATGCGTTCCACAATTACGATAGATTTGATGCAGAAAATTTCGTTTGTCAACAACATCTGGATCATTAACTCAACATTATCTGGTATATAAAAATTTATTTTTCAGCTAAAGTCCCAAAGAAAGATTAGGGATGTCGAAGGCAGGCGTCGGTGCCATAATATCTGGCACCGGTCGGTGTCATCCAATTTGGCATCTGGATTTTATTTTCACTATAGTGTGAAGTGAAGTGCAACATAAAATTGAATTTATCATGGAAATCAGCGATCCGAAAGCATTTTTTGCATTAAGATAATAGGGTAAAAATAAGTAAAAATAAAAAATGAGTACAATAAGTAAAAAAGATCATATTCAAGACAAAAGTATGATTGTCAGCTTCAAACTTGCCGTCTTATACGCAAACATTTTGGAGCACTGACCACGTTGATTCCGGACCACAAGAAACCCCAGTTAACTGATTGGTCGGGTACATAAAAATTTCCTAGGAAGCATATCAAGACTTCGTATCTTTTCACTGTTATAGTAATTCAGTCTTCCATTCACATATTTTTCAAAAACATCAGTTTGATCGTTATCGACGTTATTGGTACTGTTTTGATTTTGAATGACTTCCAAATTCCTGAGGGTTCAGCTATAATTCCATGAGGGTTCAGCTATAATCAACATATTAAACTTTTATCACATTTCAAAATAATCATTATACTTGCAGATTATACTTGATTCTAAAGTAAATGATGTGATACTTCGTGAAAATATTGTTTCTGAAAATTTTCAAACTCACCCAATGTTTAAAATATTAAAGGCACCGGCGCAACATCAATAATAAAGAGCAACAATTCTAGAAGAAAATAATTACCTCGTCGGAAAAAATGTAATGTTGATCATTTGATTTCCATTACTATTTTTGCCTCTCCCGAGAAGTCTGCACGTCAGAAAGTTTTATATTCTACATGAAAAAAAAGTTCCCCATGCAGATGTCAATAATTTTTTTTGCTATTTCTACTTCTAGCAATGAGCGTAACACGTAGTTTTTTGGCATAGAGAACCGCACTTCATCGGGCAGAAACAAATCTTTCTTTAATCTCGCTTTTTCATACAATGGGCCTGCTTTTAGGGGGACAGAGAAAAAACGCATGTCGCAAAAACTGGATCAAACTCAACCTTTCATTATTAATACCGCCATGCGTATGAAATATAGGGCGAAAAAACCACAAGGCTCAGCAGTACATCTCAACTGCTCCACCGAGCACAGAAGGGTTTATTCTATTTCAGGAGCTCGGTGAATCGATGATTTACATATGCCTTCGAGACGGTAATACGAGTAATGAAGGACAGAAAGCTGGCGAGCGAAAAATTCTATTAACAGTTCAGCACCCTATAATGAATGTATCTTCGTCTTACAAAAATCGTTAATATCTATCCGATAAAACTCTGAATAATTCACAGAGTTGAAACCAAATAATTGACAGTGACCAACCAAAATCCACGCGAAACAGAGAAAATTCTGTGACTCAGCTCTTTAACTGAAAACTTTGAACAAATGTCAAAATATGAATCAAGTAACTACGTCATGATTCTCCAATACAGTCAAGTTAGATAGGTAATTTGAACAAAGCGTAAAAACAGTACAAAGTAAATAATCAAGTTTCCCACCTAAAGTCTAGAAGGATAAAATTTCTTAAGTATCCAGGACAGTGCATTGATGAGCTGCATAACTGCGCATGGTCCGTCAGCCTGAGCGGGATAAGCTGGGATTTTGTCGGGGTAGTAAATATATATTAACCGGTTTTGTCTAAGAAAATTCAAGCAGAGAATGTGAGCATTGAAGTCAAGAATTAATATATTTGACCCAAACGAAAAAGCAATAATTCGTGGTCTTCAGCAACCAGCTAAGGCAGACTACCACATAGGGAGAGGTATGAGGGGGTATTACCCCTACCTGAAGTCCTAAAAATTGATCACTAGTTGCCTAATTCTGGGACGAAATGACGTGTTTGTTTGACATTTAGCTACACTATCTCGGCGAACTTCTAACTTTACCCCTAAATTAAAAATCTGACTTTGGGGAACTCTGATTTTAGGAGTTCCTTGAAAAAAAAGAAAATTTCGCTTTTTCGCCAAAAAATTCCAAAAAATAGTAAATTTTGCGTTAAAAAACGTAAAAAATGTATTCATGGCGCAAAGCGCAGAAACATTGACATTTTCCAGCTTTTTTTGCGACCAATAATATGGGGCACATACAGAAATCTCCAAGGTCAGATTTTCAAGTAGGGATAAGTTTAAAAATTTTCAGGAGTAATGCAGCTAAAGGAGCATCATTTTTCCGAAAATCAAGCACCCAGTGATCAATTTTTAGGGCTTCAGGTAAGAGTAATACCCCATCATACACCTCTTTACGGGGCAGTCTGGGTCCATACGACTACCATATGGCGAACGATTTCTGTGGTGGGGGTTTTTAAGGCACTTACCCACCCCAAAATTGTACACATATGCTCGGAGTGTGACCTTACCCGCTTCAACTGTATCCGACAAATCGAATCTACTGGAAATCGTGGGAAATTCTTTTAAATTACGATTAGATAAAGATAACAATCCCGTCAATTGAGCTTCTTCGAAAACAGAGTCCAGCGTCCTGGACAAATTCGAAACGCTATTGATCGAAGAAGTCACGCTTGTGATATTTGTCACAAAAGCCATCAAGCATTATGCTAATAATGAGAGGATAATATGATCAAATAATGGAACGTAATATAAAAATGTGTATACAAATCTGAAAGTATAAATTATACTAATCAACATTTTTGGTGCTCCACCTTGATTTTCGATGGGACTATGAAGTTCGAAAAATTTGGAAAAGTTGCAAATTTCTCGTGTATCTCCTTGGCGAAAATTTTAGCTGTGCCTTCTTACGCACTGTTTTTTTCCAATATCGCAGTATAATGTGGACAAAAATTTGTCTTGCCATGCCACAAATGTGGAACATTTTTCCCCATTTATTTTTGTGAAAATTTTTTTGGACGGATCTTTTGCCTTCTTGTATGCAATGCTGCCTAGCGGATTCAATAGAATAGTGCGTACCTGACAAGTGAATACACATATGGAAGGATAGGGGACGGCCTCAAATATTAGGTCAAACATTACCGATTATCAATAATTCATCCTCATTATACTCACCACTGTTTTTTTTTAGCGCGGCGCTAATAAAACATGGGCCACGCTAATGAAAAATTCTGGTCATTAGCGCCGAGTGCTAGTGACTGTATTTTTATTTCAGAATTTACAAGGCCGTTGGTACTTTGTCATATGTCAATTTCATGTCTGTCACAGAGAAAAATCTCAAAATTATAACAGAACAGTCATTGCATTCTATCAGGTGTGGCCGTTAGCATATCTACTTCCACTAACTAATTAACCTTCATCAGTTTCTATCAATTGAATTACTTCATTTCTTTTTTACTAATTTAATCTAGAGTCAATAATTTGCTGATAATTGAGATTTTTCATCACTTCCCAGAATTTTATTCTCTCGCTTTGTTTGGAGTTTCCCAACGTTTTGAAACGTGAACCTTCATAATCTGCGATTGAAAGACGATAAGATTGATTGAAAGACGATCATCATTACAAGACTGTAAATTTAGAGCTTCTGTTCAGGAATAATTTTTAGGAACATACATTTTCCAGCATTTTGGAACTCAAAAATCCGAAAATTTTCCTGGCGCTGCGCGCCGTTATAAAAAAGGTATTACGATGCATTAGTTTCATTCCGATTAATTTTCATTGTTATGAAGATTCATTTTCCAGCCTTCTAGAATGTAAAAACCTGAAAATTTTTTCCGGCGCGTTTTTTTTGCTCGATTGCGGCCCTGTGAATATAGGTAGGTACGTTTCAACGAAAGCTGTCAAAAAATAAGTTTACAATTACACATTTCTCAATAATGCTTAATACAATCACTAATAACTTGATCACTATTGTAAAAAGAAAATAACTACTGTGCGCTAATAAAATTTTTTGCGCTAATGGAGTCAAACTGCCATTAGCGGCACTGCTAATAAGTGTGTCGCTAAAAAAACACTGATACTCACCATTATTTTCATCATCTGATCTGACGTCACTATAGTAAAATACGATTATGTTGCTATAACGTAAAATGCAAAAAAATTATGCGAAAAATTGCGAAACGTTTTGTACACAAAGCAAAAAATTTGCCACATTGTCGAAAATGTTTTTCCATTTAGGCTAAGAAATGTTTCCCCATGCGGGGTAAAAAATTTTTATCTCAAATTTTTGGTGTAAAACTTTCTCGAAGTTTTCGTTATGTTTGTAGGAGAAGAGATTTTTTTGTGCCATTTTTTTCGCCTTTTGTGCCAATTGGCACAAATCATACATGTAAGAGGTCCGACCAGTTGGGGGGGGGGGGAGTAAACCCAGAATTTTGGTGTGGCGGTCCCAAAATTTCCAACATTTTGGGGGGGGGGGTTGAACAAGTTGGGGTTCCCCCCCCCCCCAATTACAGGTATTGCACAAATGTCCGTTTTTTCGCAGAGACCCTTTTGCCATTTGGCGAAAGAGATATAAAATTTTTTTCGCCATTTTCGCCATATCGTTTTTTCGCTTGAAAATGCAACCATATGCTTTAACTACGCATTTCTAAAACTTTTCTGAACATACTCATCCTTCTGCAGTCAGTAATTTATCACAAATGGAGAAAAAACAAAAAATTTTGATCTTTGGGACTTGGGTCAGATTATAATAAGAATTCATCAAAATTCGTTGTAACAAAAAGGTTGACAAAAAACCAAAGCGATGAAACCTCAAATTGCATACAAATTCGACGGCTGACAAATCTGTGCTTAGCCAGAATGAAGAATCATAGACTACATATGAATCATTCTTGCGAATTTTCGGATCTCGATACTCTGGAACGTGGGAAAACGAATCTTTACAAGACTGATTTCATGATTTAAAATCTGATTTTTTCGGCCTAATGATGTTCATGCTCGAAAAATGCGCGGATGTTTTCAATCTGTTGAACAGCTAAAAAATCAGCTTCAAGTCAACGATGTTTCATAAGCTTGGGCGAAACAACAAAATTCGTAAATTCCGGCGCGAAGCGATGAAAAAAAAATTATGATTTCTGACTTGATTAGTCGAAAAAAGTACGCAAATATAAAAAAGAGAGAATATTATGGTGAAACACTAAAATTTTCCAAGACCGAACAAAAGTAAGAAAATACGCAATGATGCAAGAAGAAAACATCAAAAGTTGGACAAGATTAAAAAACGGAAATGAAACAAAACGATAGTCTCAACGTAATGTTAGTTCCACATGAACAAACTACAGTAACGACAAATTCGATTAGTCTTACAAAGTGTAACGAACTAGTGCGCTCTTACACAGAACTTAGAAAAATCGATTTTCATGATTTTATCCTGGAACTGGAGACTTGACGGGTTTTGGACTAGCTTGACTTGGACTTGATTGAGACTGGAAGAATTAATACAATCAAAAATCATATAGTCTGAAATTCGTTTTTGCTTTGCCAGTAATAAGCTTGAGGTTGTATTGGCAACCTCTGTTGTCATTAGAGTTGAGCACAAAGAAATTATTTTTGTCAATACAAGTATGATCTTAGATAACTTTATACATTAAAGAAAGAGCGGATATTAATCTACACGTGTTTCAAGTCGTTCTCGATAAAGAACTTTTAGTCGTTCCTCATAAGAAATGCTAGATTTTTTACTAAATAATCTCTTGGTAACATTCTGTTGTATATTTTCAATCGGCTGAATTTCATTTACATGAAAAGGATTCCACACGGTGGAGCAGTACTCAAGTATAGGTCTGACATATGTGTTGAAGGCTTCTATTAGACCTGATTTATTTCTGGAAGGGAAAGCTTTCAGGATCAGGGAACTCTGTTGATGGGCTTTGTTCAGAATTGAGTTGATATGATTTTTGAAAGATTGTGAGAAATACGCACACCAAGATCTTTTAGTGTTTGCCCTTCACGAGGTAAATATCTGCTGTCCAACCGATAACAATGCATAGGATTAGAATAATCAAGGTGGAGTACTTTACTTTTATAAGGAGAGATATCAAACTGCCAGTGGATTCGATGTTATCAGGGAGATCATTTATGTATAACGGGAATAACGTTGGTCCCATGACGCTGGTGACAGAAGAGAAGAGAAATTAGTTTCTATACTAACTCGTTGATTAGCGTTCTAAGAAAAATGCAGCAATCAAACTTTTTCGGGAACTTGGTATTCCATAACTTTTTAGTTTGAGTAATAATTAAGAGTGAGATACAGAATCGAAGGCTATTCGAAAATCTATTTAGACAAAATCCAAAAAATACCATAATCAATATTTCTTGTCGATTCATTTTTACATTTTAGGAGCTGTAGTTCACAAGATTTACTGGGCAAAAAACCATACTGATGTTAAGTCAAAATAGAATTAGATTTCAGACAGCTGATCAGAGAATTGTTCACGACGCATTCCATAATTTTACAACTAACACAACACAGGAATATAAGTTTGTAATTAGAGGTAAGAGTGCGATCTCCTTTCTTGAAGATTGAGATCACATTTGCTTAATTCCACAAATTGGGAATTGAAGAAGTTCGGAAAGAAACTTAAAAAATACTGGTTAACGATGGCCAAGTGGTGTGCCAGTTTTTTGTAGAAGTATGCACATAAACCGTCAGGTCCGAGAGCATAAGAGAAATTAATTTTCTTGATCGCAATTGTGAGTAGTTCAACAGAAATGCGCACGGACCTAAGTTTTATTTGGTTCTTATGGTAAAATCAGGAATGAAACAATCATCAATCTTACAGACTGATAAGAAATAATAATTGAATAATCCACATATTTCTTTTCGATCATGAACCACACATACCTGTAAGACCTCTGACCAGTTAGGGGGGAGTAAATCCGAAATTTGGGGGGGGGGGGTAGAAAAAAGTCGAAATTTTTCTCAAAAAAGGCCAAAAAACATACACTTTTTTGCAAATTTTTTTAATTTTTTCCAAACTGGGGGGGGTTGGGGGAGGGTAAATGATTTTGGGTACAGGGTTAGCCAAGTTGGGGGGGGGGGGGGTCCCCCCCAAGTACAGGTATGGAACCACAGTATGGCGTCTTTCCGTATGTTCAATTTAGAGTTTACAAAAATATAAAAGGATTAAGAGTTATTTTTTCTTATGATTTTCTCTTCAATAGATGCCTATTGAGTAGAGATTAATTTCTTTAAGTGTAAAGAGTGAGACTTGTAGTTCAGTTAATCTGCGATAGTTTTAGATGATTTGTACCTTTTTCATAGAGTCAACTTCTTTGAAAATGCCTTCTTTGTATTTTTAGGATAACATATTTCATTGGAGAACGAACTAGATCGCTGAAAAGTGAATCTTTTCGACATTTATGCCCTTGATAAGTAGTCTAATTTTGCATTCAATTCAATCATTTTTCATAGACGGACAAAACGAAAAACTCATATTGAAAGCATTCCACTTAATTTGTAAAATGAGAAAAGCAACCAAAAATTTGCATTATTCAACCAGCAATATCTGTCACTGTCCCAAACTAATGGTGTTTCAATCATTTCCCAATAAGCAAAAAAAATTAACTTCACAAAATTCAAAAATATGTGAAGTCTACGGGAAACTTTTGCAAAAAAATCGAAAATATCTTCATCTTCGTCAAATATTAAGACGCAATATCTAAGATAAACCACGAAATGAGACATCCGACTTGAAAATTCCAAGAAATTTTCGTCATTTGGCGAAAGAGCTCAAAATTTTTTTCGCATTTCCAAGATTTTTTCGCCAAAAAAACCGATTTGGCGAAAAAAACAGAGATCCCATGCACGCATTTTTATTTTTGCACAGGATAGGTTCCAGTGTACAACTTGAGGCGAAAATTCGGTTGCACGGAAAAATTTTTTGGTTGCTTACTCTAAAATTGATAAATTCATCGGCTTTTATCCTAAAAAACAATCAAAATCAAGTTTTTTCGTTTACATTTAATTCGTGTCAGTTTTAGACATTTAAAACTGAATTTACCGAGTTCTAGAAGAAAAATATGAAAAGACTGGCCATAATAACTTGTTCGATGCGAAACGTTAAAAAAATTTGGATTTTGATACTTCTAAAACGTCAGAGAATTCTTTTGTTCCAACTTATTCTTCGGCAACTATCAAATATCGATTGTGGTGTTACCAATTATTTGGTAAAGAGGTCAAAAATTTGCCGATCCACCATCTTATTAATAATGATTATAAATGAAAAAAATTGTTCTTAAATGATATGAAGCATAAAAAAGCGGGACATTTCATCCATACATGTAACAGGGCCCCGAGATCTGGGGGGGGGGGTGTTCAGGCGACTTTTTTTGGGCCGGGGGTCAGTGATTCCCAAAAGTTTGGGGGAAGAGGTCTCCGAAAAGAAAAAATCGATTTTTCAACGAAAAAAGTCAGAAAAATAGTTAGAAAAATGTTAGGTCCAACATTGTTCCTAATATTTATAAGAGGTCTCCGAAAAGAAAAAATCGATTTTTCAACCAAAAAAGTCAGAAAAATAGTTAGAAAAATGTTAGGTCCAACATTGTTCCTAATATTTATAAATGATCTGAGTGATATAATTAAAAGTGATCTCTATCTATTTGCAGATGATGCTAAGATTTTTAATGATGCATGTAATACAGTATTAATCCAGGAAGATTTAAACAGTTTCTATAATTGGTCTGAGGAATGGCAACTCAGTATGTCATTGCCTAAATGTGCAGTCTTACATTTGGGTAAAAATAATCCATCAAATCAGTACAAAATTGGTGAATGTGATCTTGATGCTGTCACTGAAATGAAAGATCTTGGTGTTTATGTTGATGAAAAACTCAGTTTTGTTCCGCACTGTGATTACATGATCAAGAAGGCTTCTAGGGTATCAAATCTAATTTTTAAATGTTTCAACTCAAATATAAATGAATTGAAAATCAGGGCATTTAAAACTTATGTTCGCCCAATCCTTGAGTATGGTAGTCCTATTTGGAATCCTTCTCTAATGGGTGAAATACAAAGGGTAGAGATAGTTCAGAGGTGGTTCACAAAACGATTATATGGTTTTAACTCTATGAATTATCAAGAAAGATTGGAGTCCGCCAGTCTGCATTCTCTTGAATTTAGGAGAACTATAACTGATTTATGCTATGTTTATTCTATAATCTGTAACAGCATTCTGGACTCAAATAATTTTTTTGTATACAGTAAATTTAATTATCGTATTAACAATCCATATAAATTATATAAGACAAAATTTCGTACACGATTACTTGAAAAAGATTTTTGTAATAGATATATTGATACGTGGAATATGTTACCTAGTCATGTTACATCTGCCATTAATGTTCATGTATTTAAAAAACGATGCATTGCGTTTTTGAGCTTATATCCGCGCGATACTAATCGCCTTTAAGCTCGTGATAATATTTTTTTCTTTATTCTTTTGTGAATGTATTTTTTCTAATGACGAATAAACTATTTCTATTTCTATTTCTAAAAAAAGCAACTTTTTCTAAAAAGACCGAAAAAATGTATTCATGCCGCGAAGCCAATAAAATTGGCGTTTTGACCATTTTTTGTTCAAAAATTGACATTTTTCATCAAAAAATTGACATTTTTCATCAAAAAATTGACATTTTCCAGTATTTTTCCGACCAAAAATATCGGGTCCCTACGGCTACCATATGGCTAGCCATAGGATTGGAAAATCCTGGGGGTGGGGTTGTAAAATAGCTGGCCATAGATCGACGATTTCTGGGGCGGGGGTTCCCATAGCACTTCCACCCCCCCCAAATACATGTATGATCTCACACTCAAACCACGCATTAGAGGTTATGAAATTATGAATTATCCGAAATTCGGCGCGAAGCGCCGGAAACTTTTCTTTCAGTATTTCCCCCCTAATCTAATCACAAAGGCCGTCAGGCACCAGGTTGAAGTTTGCAACTTCGCCTGAAAAATTCGGTGGCATAGCCTGAAATTTGGTTGCTGCGCACTGTTTTTTCCACATTTGCACTAAAATGTGGAAAAAATCTGGAATGTCGGAAACATTTTTGAAGTCTTCCCTTCCTATGCCATATATCTGGGTTTTAATTGAGATGGTTACATGGTTTTTTATTTAACAGGACTCAACAGGTAGAAATTGGCGATTACTTCTCTAATCCAATTAGGGTTACCAGTGGGGTTCTTCATCGTAGTGTATTGGGACCAGGGTTTTTTTCCGCACGCCTTCATCCGCACCGTGCGGAAATGACCCAAAATTTTTTCCGCACACGAAAATTTTTTCCGTTCGAAGTTTAAATCATTTGAAAAATGTGTGAAATGAGCGAAAATTATAGATTGCTAAGAAAATAATGGAAAGTATCTGTTTTTCTAGCTCAAAAATATTATTTCAGATTGATTGAGCAAAATTAATAGTTGCTGCTGTCATTTCTGTGATTAGAGCTGAAGATTTATAGATTTCAATTGATTCAATTTCTACATTTTTACATTCTAGAATGCTGGAAAATGAGCCTTTTCAACCTTTATCTCTAAAATGAAAGGTTTGCATTTTCAGTCGAAAATCGTGTAGTTTCCCAACGACGAAATTTGTGTTCACAATGATCACGCATCCAGGCCACCGTTTTTTTTCCTCGAAGATTTTTTCCACATGAGAACCGGACCCAAAATTTTTTTCCTCATTTGCCAAAAATTTTCCACATTTTTAAAAACGCTTATAATGTCGCTACGGATGCTTTTGTATGCATTTTAGGAGCATCCCCAAGCATTTTGTTGTATTTGTAGTCAGAAACCTGCAAAAATGAGGAAAAAAATTGAGAAAATTCTGGTTAATGTTAGTCAAAATGAGCTCATCAAGAATACATTGGTGTTCTATAGGAGCGGATGAAGCGAGTTAATGATAGAGTTCTCATGAAATTATCTGCTATTAACATTTCTGTGATTCCGATTAGAATCATCTAATTTTATTCATTCTTGGTCCGGCGCGGAGCGCCATAAAAAATTTTGGATTTTCACTTTCTAAAACGCTGGAAAATGAAGCTTCATAACGTAGGGAAATAAATTAAAATCAGACTGATTAAGTGTAATTTGCTCCCCATTCCGGCGCAAAGCGCCGGAAAAATTTTCGGGTTTTTATATTCTAAAACGCTGAAAAATAAATCTCTCCAACAGATAATTCGTGAACAAAAGTTTTAAAATCGCAGTCTAGAATGATGTCTTCAATTTCCACCTTAAATAAACGCAAAAGTTCAGATTGCAAACGTTTAAAAAATCCCAATCATCGAGAGGGAAAAATGAGAGAATTGATGAAAAATCTCTATTTTCGGCGACATAATTCACTGTAAACGATGAGAAAATGAAACGAGCTAACTTGATTGATAGAAACTGTTGAGCACTAATTAGTAAGTCGAAGTAGATATGCTAACGGCCGCGCCTGATAGAATATAGTTATAATGATACCCATGACCGGCGCGAAGCGCCGGAAAATTTTGAGATTTTGACCTTTTAAAGTCCACGAAAACGCATCTTTTCAGTTTAGAGTTCCCCAAAATTTTTTCCACAATGAGAACTATACCCAAATTTTTTTTCCTCATTTCGAAATTTTTTTCCTCAAAAGACCCCATTTGAGGAAAAAAAACGGTGATCCCAGGCAAGTTTCAATATCATGATTCTGACTCCTACAGTAAACTCCTCAGATTTTTATGCAGCAAAAGAGTAAACATTGTTACAAAGATGATATATTGTATCAAAAACATATGGGAGCAAAAATTAATTATGGAAACGAAGTAACGGAAAAACGTGTAATCCGAAAAATTGAAAATAATATTGTGGTCCATGGAAAATATCATGTTCTCGGAATAAAAAGATTTATAATTCATTTTATGCATGGGATAATATAGCCTCAGCAACACTTCATATGCACAGCTCTGCTCTGGCAATCGATTAAATTCCCGTAGTTACAGTAAATATAAATATACGTCACAAAAGCAACAGCCGTATTTACAAAATGCTTTTTGGAGAAGTTCACCTTGGTAACACGGGAAAACAAGAATTATTATTGTTCTTTTGCCAACTTCTGTCATCTCTGAAATGCGCTTGCAAATTTCGCAGTCGAAAAATAGTGCAATAATGTGCCATGATTTTGTTTGCGCAGTCAGCTGGATCAGCGCAGATGAAACGATTTCCTGCGGCGATAACCAGAACCTGAGTAAATACAATGTTAAAAATGATCAATGGACCGAGATTGCAAAACTTCCCGAAGATCTATATCCCACCAATCTTCACTATAATCCAAAAGGTGAGAAGATGCATAGACGAGGGTCTATTGAACTATGAGGATTTAGAAAATTTTTCCAGTTTGAGAGAAATGAAGATGTTGACTACTGTGAAACACAAGAAATCAGAATACTGTACTATCCTCAAAAATCAAATCAGTCAGAGTATCTTTTATCTGTTTTATCTGAAATTCCGTTACGCAACAGCTGCCGCACTCTTTGTGATAGCTACGACAGAAGAATCCAGGTTTAAGCCCGTGACTTGGATGTGCAGCATCGAGTCTAGATTCAGAGAGAAATGAACAACTGCACCTTGTGCATCGTCACATTCACACCAACTTCTATCTGTAAAACCTTTTACTCAAAAAAATTGTTAGGCACAGCGAGTGGTTTGGCTGAAAGTAACAAAAATATTAGAGTACAAAAACCTATTTTATCATTAAGATTTTTTGTAAAAGCAAACTTGTAAACAACTACGACGAAGTCATGTTTCCATCAACAAGCATTTGATATAGATTGCATTACGAATTTAAGGTTTTCAAAAAGAATCCGCTCAAGTAAGCGAAATTCTGGCTTTAGCATCCACGAACGGTAAGAAAATTTATGATTAGATTATGTGACAAAAAATACAAAAACTCTCCACAGGAAAGATTTATTTGATTCAAAAGAACGGTAGAGTCGAAAAATCCGTCGAAGCTCATAAAGGGGCCGTTCTTTGTGTCCGATGGAACTACGACGGAGTACTGCTGACAAGTGAGATTACTGGAAGCTATCAAGTAACAAGAATAGATTGGTTCACCAAACATTAAGAAGATTCGGAAACTGAATAGTACGTGAGAACACTGAACTAAAATTTCGAAATCACTCTTGCCCATAGATCATCAGCAAGAAAAAAATACGGTTCACATTTCAGTTCAATCCATTCGTAATATGCGGTAGTTTCTACACTTGATATGTAATTTGTTCTATGGTTTGAACCTGAATGACGAAAATTGATCGCAATGACTATTCAGTGAACCTCTGTAATGCAGCAGATACTTATTTAGCGAGGAATTTTAGGGCAAAAGCAACGATAAATTGTCTGGTTTCTTTTACAGCCGGAGAAGATGGCGCTCTGAAAATTTGGTCGCGCAATGGTATGTTGCGCTCGCAGTTAGCGCAAAACTCAGGGGCTGTGTATGGCGCAGCCTGGTCGCCCGACAATTCGCGCATCGTCTTTGTTTGTGGCCCTTTTCTTTTCATGAAAGCCCTGCAGGTAGCCAACGCGGGCGCGTCGAAAATTAACCACCAATGGAAAGGGCATGACGGAGTCATTTTGGGCGTTGATTGGAATTCATCGAACGATCTCATCATTACTGGAGGCGAGGATAAAAAATTTAGGGTAACAGAATAGATTAGAAGACCGACTTAATTACTGGAAAAGAAAAGAAAAGAAAAGAAAAGAAAAGAAAAGAAAAGAAAAGAAAAGAAAAGAAAAGAAAAGAAAAGAAAAGAAAAGAAAAGAAAAGAAAAGAAAAGAAAAGAAAAGAAAAGAAAAGAAAAGAAAAGAAAAGAAAAGAAAAGAAAAGAAAAGAAAAGAAAAGAAAAGAAAAGAAAAGAAAAGAAAAGAAAAGAAAAGAAAAGAAAAGAAAAGAAAAGAAAAGAAAAGAAAAGAAAAGAAAAGAAAAGAAAAGAAAGAAAAGAAAAGAGCAGCGAAATTCTCCGCGTTTTCTAGACTATAACGAAGTTGAAAAAATCTTGGCACGAGAAATGTTGACTCAGGTTTAGGATTAAGCTTAAGCTTATTAGAGGCTTAGGCTTAGAGGCTTAGGCTTATACGTTTAGGCTTAGACGTGAGTGATTCAGGGTGGCCTCCTAAGCCTAAGCATAAGCCTAATGTAAAACTGCGCGTAAATTTTCCAGAGATGAAAACACATTGCTTGTATAACAGGCAGGCGCCAAAGTAAGACCGGCGCCAAGTTGCGACACAATCGAAGAACATTCACACGCTTTTTTAACCTCTTTCTAGATTTGGGATAGCGATGGTCAAAATTTGTTCGCATCAGCCGTGCACGAAAATCCCATCACGACAATCAGTTGGTCATGGGACGGTCGTTTATTCGGCGTTGGTTCGTTTGACACTCTGAAATTGTGCGATCAAGCTGGGGTATTTTTGTAAAAGGTTTAAAAACCATTCAATCAGAAAATTTCCTACACAGTGGACTCATTCCATAGCCAAACCGAATGCTGGCAGTTTCTTTTGCTTGGCCTGGTCACCGGATGGTAGCCAGATCGCTGCAGCTACTTCGACTGGTGGCCATATGATTTTTCATTTGACTGAAAAGTAGGTTAATGTCATTTCCCGTGAAAGCCTGATAAATAGCGCACAAAACCTAGTAAAAATACTATTGGTAATTCGGCAGACGCTAATTCCCGATCTTTTAAATCAGAATCACAGTTTTTCTGTCGGTCATTTTTTCAAAATGCCCCTCGCGACGGCTCAATTTTTTTCACAAGGTTACTGTAGCGACTAGCAAAAAATTTTGACCTGCGCTTGTACGCCGACGTAAGTGCTTCTTTTCCGTTTTATTTGCGTTTGCCTTTTGCCTCGCCCGCCACTCAACGCGAAAGACTACGCATTTCATGAGCCATTAGTTTAACTGTGCCGCCGATTACTCATGATATAAATTCCCAGCCTCTTGCAGAGCAAAAATTCTTCAAGTTTTGGCAACTGATGCAAACAAATGAGGTGTATTTGTGAAACATCATACAACTATAGTCTGTTTTTCTTGAAATGCTTGGAAATTTTTAGCTATTTCCTGATTAAAAATGTTGTGTAAGCAAGTTTGAGAGTGGAACTTATGTTTGTCAATTTTTAGTTTACAAACATTTCATAAAAAAACGGACTACAGGTACAATAATTATTCCATGGCAGCAAAAAAATTTCCCATATATCAAAATGAACAGATTTTGCAGACGATGAAACATAAAATTAGACAACAAACTCTCGTCATAAATCTATTTTTCTTCAAATGCTTATGAATTCAAAGTGGAAAATAGACACTGTACAGTTCGCAGCGATTTCCTGCTAAACCATAATGTGACGTAGGACTAGAAATTTGTCTGCCTACTTAACTGACTTGACCAATTTTTTGACTAAAACATCCTACTGTAGGAACTTTCAGAAGACGACTATGGGGTGCTACTTATTTTTTGTCATTTTTCAACCTGCATTCATTTAATGAAAAACAGACTACAGTTACTGTAAGTGCGTTCACGAACCTAATAGTATTCATTCTTTTGAATGTCTACCTCCTTGGTGCTATACTGATCTTGTTCTTGACTAAAAATTCCAAGTACTTGAAATTTTTTTAAGGCGAAAAATGTGGAAAAATTTTGAAGCGTGTCATGTTTCCGCGAACGTTATCGAAGTGAAAGACACTTCTCACGAAATTATGAAGGAAAAGCTGGAGTTCCGAGACCGGGTTGTTCAATGGTCACTCAGCTGGGGGTATCTGGCGGTCGTCACGCCAACTCAATGCTATATTTATAGGTAGAGTCAAAATTCGGCTTCTGTTATTCGATTGAATCTATTTCATCATTTGTTCGCTGAGTTGAATTCACCCGTATCAAATTTATACGATCTATAGTCTATTTTTTCCAAATGAGCCTTGGCGCGCAAAAAGATGTTCATGCAAATAATAAACAACCTGCCTATACGGGAACTTTTTTCTGTAACAGCTAGGCGAAAAAAATTTCCGCATATGGTGCAGATTTAATGACACCGATTTCTTCAGGTTATTTTCCTTCCCGAGGCTCATTAATAGACTATAGATAATGAAGATAGTATTTCTTCGCTTCGAACATTTTGACTAAAACATCACGTTGTCACGACCCTTTCTTGAGTTTAAGTGAATTACTGTAGAACTGGGGTTTTTGATATTTATTAGATAACTTACAGTAAATAACGTGGATAAGGCAATACTTACAAAGGCGTGACAAAAAGGCGCGAGGGTGGCGCGTAGCGATTGGGCGTAAAAGATTGGCACAATTTACTTGAAAATAAATGCTCGTTTTCCGGGTATCGGATGACAATTTGGAAGCAGGGAAGCGGCTGGTATCGAAGCCCGAGTCCCGTAAAGTATAGGCAACGCAATTGCCTCAAACCAAAACGTAAATCGTTTCAAAGTCCGACGGACTGTAAGGTGCGAGCGAGCGAAGTCGCGTAAAGACAAACCAACTGGAGCAGCGAGCGTAGTCGCGTAAAGATCAACCAACCAAAGCAGCGAACGAAGTCGCGTAATGTACCAGCAAACTAAAACAGCGAGCGTAATCGCGTAAAGTCCAACCAGCCAACTCGAAAACTGCAGAACCAAAAGACTGAAAGAAGAACCACTCTTCTTCCATTTTCGAGTCAACATCCACTTTCTTGGGGCGTGGTTCTGGGAGCCCCGCTGTGCATAATTAGTTTCCAATTTGTCGGAGGGTTCAAAACATATGAACCCATTTTTGTATGTTGAGGAAAAGTGTTTTTTGTTTTTAACATGTGCCAATCTTTTCGTTTCCTGCTGAGTAAATTACGAGTACGAAAATATGTGACAATAACAAGGTACTTGAAAAATAGTCTGGTTTCCAACTAGGAACCCAGACTCTTGAAAACAATAGAGAACACTAATGGATTTCTAATTATTGTACATGTGACGAGAAAATGAGGAATAAATATTTTCGCGAAAACTTACATAAAAATTATACAAATTTTTGCACTCCTTGACATTCCCCTCCTTACAAAGGCGAACGCCCTCGGTCGCAACCTTCTCCCATGGTTTTGACGCCGTGCCGACTAAAGCAATGACGCCAAATCGAGCCGACTGATTGTTGATGATGTCTGACACGTTTGACGTTGCTGGACCGGTTAGATGATGTGGTACGATGGACTGCAGAGATGCGGGGATGGAACCGGACAGTGTCATTAACGTGCAATTTGTAAAGTTTCCGTGTATCCGGGTGCTCGATTTCGACATTTGGATATGCAACTTTGACGACTTTGTACGGTCCATGCTGCTGCGAGATTAGCTTAGGACTCTGATTTTTACGAACGAGTCTAGTTTTCCGAAGGATTAGATCTCCAGTTTGATATTGTACATTGTGTGATTTTTTGTTGTACTGTTCTGAGTACCGATTTTGTGAAGCCAACAGGGTGGCCTGTACGTTTTCAAATGCTTTTGACAAGTGATTTTTTATTTCGTTGGCATATTCGCTGAGATCAACCATATAGGGTGACTTTTTGAAACTGAATGCTGCATCAGATGGCAGCAAGGGTTGTCGCCCATACACGAGTTGGAAAGGTGAATAACCCGTGCTTTCATTTTTATGAACATTTGTAGAAAATACCGCGAATGGAAGATAATCATCCCAATCTGAATGATTTTCATTCACGTACATGCGAATACGGGTAACGAGGGTTTGATTGCACCTTTCTACTTCTCCATTACCCATCGGATGATAGGGGGTAGTGTGTACTTTTTCTGTGTTGCATAACTTTGTAATATTTGTAAAAAGTTGTGATGTGAAATCGGAAGCCCTGTCACAATGAAGGATTCTTGGGGCTCCATGATGACAAACGATTTTTTCGACAAAAAGAGAAGCGATGGTCTGTGACGTTATGTTAGGGGTAGCAAAGGCTTCCACGTATTTAGTAAAATAGTCGATGAAAACTACAACATAACGGTTTCCATTGCTGGAAATGGGGAGAGGACCCATGCAGTCCAATCCCACTCGCTCAAATGGTTGTGAAGCCCGAACTGGAACCAAATCGGCTTTGATCGCATGTCTAGTGGGCTTGTTGAATTGGCACTTTTGACAAGTTTGGCAATATTCTTCCACAAATTTCCGCATTTGAGGCCAAAAGTATCGTTGTCGCACATTTTCATAAGTTTTCCGGGAGGAAAAATGGCCTGCAAATTTGCTATCGTGATGCGATTTTAGGATTTCCGGGCGGAATGATTTTGGAACGTAGATTTTATATTCATTTTCGAATTTCCGGTATAACAGATTATTTTGGATGATGTAAACGTCGTTTATTTTTGCATCTGGACCCTTATTAATTTCATTGATGATTTGTCGTGTGTCAGGGTCAGAAAGTTGAAGTTCCGCTAAGTTTTTGATTATCTCCTGATTTTCGTCAATTTCATCCTCAAGCCCATATCCAAGGGCAAGGATTCTGTTTTCAGGTTCGATGTCTATCATATTTAATTCTGGTCTAGTTTCCAAATTTTCGATATCAAATGCTGGTTCCGCATCTTTTAATGGGAACCTGGAAACTGCATCTGCATTTCTATTGGCCGAGCCCCTTTTGGGCTGGATATTCAATTTGAAACTTGCCAATGCAAGTCCCCACCGAACGATTCGGGAATTGGGGTTCTCTTTCTTGAGAACCGCGTTAACCGCAGTGTGGTCAGTGTGAATAATGACCTCCTGCTGAAAAAGATAGGGTCGAAAATAGTTTACAAATTCGACGACTGCAAGAGTTTCGAGTTCGGTTATTGGATAGTTTTTTTCAGCAGGTTTCAATCCTCTGCTAGCAAAAGCAATGGGATGTTCCAAGGAATCATCCCCGTATTGACTAAGGACGGCTCCCACACCTAAAAGGGAAGCGTCCGTTTGGAGTATGAACGGTTTTGAAAAATTTGGATGATGCAAGACGGGTGCTGATGTGAGGTGTGCCTTCAAAGTTTCGAATGCTTTTTGTTGATCTGGGCCCCATTGAAAAGGAGCATCTTTTTTGAGAAGTTTTGTCAAAGGGCTAGCAACTTGTGAGCAGTTCCGAATGAACCTCCGATAATAAGATGGTAGCCCCAGGAATGACTTCACTTCTTTGACAGTTCTTGGAGCTGGAATTTCCAGAATTGCTTTAACCTTTTGTGGATCAGGCAGGATTCCGGTTTCATTTATGATGTGTCCCAAATATTGGACAGATGACTGTGAGAATTTGCATTTTCCAAGCCTTAGTTTAAGGCCAGCTTTGTCCAAGCGGCCCAAAATGTCATCTAGGCGCATAAGCATTTCTTTGTGAGTTTTTGCAAAAATAAGAACGTCGTCCAGGTAAACAAGGCATGTCTGCCACTGTAAACCCGACAGAAGAACGTCCATTAGGCGTTGAAAACTAGCTGGTGCATTGCATAGGCCAAAGGGCAAATAATTGAAATGGTATTGGCCCGAAGGGCAATTGAATGCCGTCTTTTCCCGATCGCCCTCCGCGATGGGGATGGTGTAATATGCATTGGCCTGATCAAGGGTTGTGAAGTAACGCATACCCCGCAAGGCATCAAAAATGTCATCGATGCGAGGTAAAGGGTATGTGTCCTTTTTAGTCACATTGTTCAACCCACGGAAATCAATGCAAAGACGGTAACCACCATCTTTTTTCCGTACTAAAATCGTATTAGTACACCAAGGGGATTGGCTTTCGCTGATGATCCCACTTTGCTTAAGTTTGTTGATTTCTTCTTGAATTATTTCTTTTTCTTTGGGGGCAGTACGAAAAAGGGGTCGTTTCACTGGTGTATTACCCTGGGTATCAATCGTGTGTTCAACTAAGGAAGTACGACCCGCATCGGATTTATCAGTAGCATACAGGTTGGGATATTGGGCTAGAATTTCCACAATCATGTTTTTCTCTTCTTCATTGAGGTCAGTATTGGTCAAATTGATATTATCAACCAACCAGTTCTTGAAATTTGGCTTTTCATTTATGTTTTCGGTTTTTGCTACTTCAGGTTGCATGCTGTGAATTTTTTCTGTTTTTGAAGCGAAATTTTTTATGCTGCCCACACAAGTGTTTTGAAAAAGCTTTATTTCATCCGCTAGGGGATTCATAACCGAGATTCGAATTCTGCCCTCAATATTCGGCGAAACTGAAGCTGCAAAACAGACTCCTGCTTTTTGAACTAGGGTGTTGCTGGGTTCAAACTGAACCACAGGCACGCCTTTATACATGTCCGAAACGGGAACGGACAATTGAATAACGGAACGGGGCGGCAAAATGAGATTTTGATCCAAATGAATACCACCACGTCTTCGTAAGGGATGGTACTGTACGCCAGTGCATGGGATGGTCGTGTTTCCTAGTCGCACAAAACTTTTTTCATTGTTTATCGCCCATTCTCTAAAACGAAACAAGAAGTTTGAACCCAAAAGTAGGTCAGCAGCGCAATTTTCTTGTACGTATGCTAACAGGGTTTGACTTTCTGTGCCTGCTTGCACAGTGATGAAAGCCGAACCGACAAGTTCCACACCTAAATTATTGGCTGCTATGGGCACAACAGTTGTTGGGTTAATTTCAATATCTTCAATCTTATCTGTGATTTTCTTGTCGATTATCGTGTAAGTAGCTCCACAATCAACCATGGCATTAGCTAGAACCCGCTTATTTACAATTACGTTTATGTGAGGGGTTCTCTGATCATGTAGTTTCATACTGTTTATGTATTCCAATTTCGGGGCTGAAGGAGCTTGGTGATCCCGTACTGCAATATATCTATGGCTAGCATGGGAACTTCGCATATTTGCCAGTTCTAAGAGTGCTTGACCCAAACTGGGTGGTAGGGGTTGCGTTTGTGATCGATTTTGAGGTCTTGTTGGTAGCTCATACGTGATGTTTCTTTTTTGTTTCGTAAGGTTTAAGCATCCCTTTAACCAAAAGCACAGATAGAGGGTTCCAACTATAGTTGCAACTATGACCACCAAATTAATCAACATTTGAAGGGGTCCTTTGAGCAAATTGTTTAAACCCTGGGTCATACCTTGTTGGGTACCGACAATTACGTGTTCTAGGGCTTGACCGGCCCCTGAAAGGGTGTGACCAAGAGCTTGGCCGCTCCCTGAAAGAACTTCATACATGGAGCTGGAGTGAAGAGACATTTCTGATGTGTAATTGATTAGTCTGTTCACGACTTGTTCTAGGTTGTGTGTTTTGTACATGTACTGCTTCAAAAAAATCAAACTAGTGGACACTGCCGCCAGCTTATCATGAAAAAGGGGTGGTGCATTGAAATGGAATACTGTGAAGCTGCCGTTCCAAATCACTTCAAGTGGGATCTTGCTAACATGGGTTTTTCCTGTTTTACTGGACCAAGTGTTATTAATTTTGAAAAGGGGCACGTGCATATGGTTGCAGTCGACCTTCTGACTTTCTTCCATGAGGTCAGTGCCACCTGGGGTCACAAACATGAGTTTGTTATTGACCACCACTGGTAGATTTTTGAAGCAAGTCCCATTAATTTTGTGATTTTTATACACCACAGACGCATTGATCTGATGACAGGGCCATAGGGTTATGGCCTCTCCTGTAAATTCTGCTGTGATGTCAGTTCGTTGGAGAAAAGCTCTTGCTCCAAGGGTTGCGTCCAGGCGCAACAACTGCCATATCAAGTCCAGATGGCGCTGAGCTTGGCGGCAAAGTTCATTCCACACATTTTGAAAACTTTGCAGTTCAAAATCACGTATTTTTTCTTCAAGAAAATTGAGTTTTAAATTTATGGGGTCAAACTCTACATTATCATGCATAGAAAGAGCTCTTATTTGTTTACTGGATTCACCTTGGGTAAGATTTGATGGGTCAAACCGAACCACAATGCCCTGCTCAGTGTAAAGTGCGTTTTTTAGTTCTGGGCAATTTGGGTGCTCAAACGAGTTATTTGTAACAAAAAATGCTGCTTGTATATCATCAATGACCATATGGGACCCACTTATTTTGATTTTGTACGAGTTTTTGAGTTCGAATGGACAAATTTTTTCTAAAGGGGTTTCATCCCACACTACGACACCGTCGGCCATGACGCAATGGCCGGCGTTTGCTTTACAACCGCCTAAATCTCCAAGGGTGCTGATAAGATTGTTGCCGTCCCAAGAGGCAACTTGTCCCTCTTCGACAATCAAATTTTCTACTGTCTGACAGTTATCGAAACAGCACCACTTATACTGTAGGTCAAGTTTATTGTTTGTTGACCAGATGCCGGAGATAGTTTCATTCACAAACTGACCCTGGAAGGTTTTCGTTTCCATTGCTATTTTGCATTCAAAAGGGGTCAAAGTTTTCATGGAAATTTGGTCAAAAGTTATACTTTTTGAGCCGAAAAACCCAACTTGTGTGCAGATTTTTCGTGTCCGAAGGGTACACTTGAACCCTGTTGTATGTTTCGGTTTGGCCAGGGGTGTATAGACCTGTCCTGTGACAAGAGTTGGAATTTCACTCAAAGGTGGCCTAACACATGCAACAGTTTTTGGGATTTCTATGGCATGCCCACTGGTCGAAGTTCCACAAAGTTGAAAGGTTTTTATTTGTCCGCCCTCCACGGGGCACAAAAATACACACAAAAGTATGCATAAATGAAAAAAAAATCCTTGCACGAATTTTTTAATTTCATCGTGCCTTTCTGGCCTTAGCGGCCTTTCGTCGGTTCTTGCGGGCCTGCGTGCGTTTGCCTTTGCATTGGCTACAAGGGCAATAACGGTCATTTCCGCTACACCCTGAAAAAATTTTTGTTTTATCGTATGTGCATGCGAGTTTCTGTTGTTGCGATCAATTTTACCTAACCGTCTCCAAATAGGCATTTGGGGAGCTTCCTCTCGCAAGGCGGCCACGTTTGGTTCCAAAGAGCCGGGTTCCAATAATGGAACCCTGGGTTGTCTTTTAATTTTTGGGATTCGATATTTTTCGGGCCGCGGGGCCACGTTTGGCTTTTTGTCCGGCCCGTTGCTGTCTACTTGTGGCGCTTCCAATTGTGGGGCGCGGTTTTCTTTTTCGCCCTCTGGTATTATTTCCGTTTCGTCATCGGAACAGGACGAGCGTGGTGTAGTTGGTGGGCGGCTGTCGGGCGATTGACTTGCCGGGCGGCCCACGCCTATGTTGGATGTTGGGGTCGGTGAATCATCGTAGTCAAGTGATTCAGACCCGTCGTCGAACATTATCGATAATAAAGACCCTACAAAAAAGCAATGTTGCGATGAATTATTGACTTCTGCAACTAAATCAGGGTCATCACCATCAAGAGGGTACCCATTTGGGCACCCTTGAATGTTATTTTGGGCATTTCTTGATTTTTGGGGGCAACTGTTGCTCATGTGCCCTTTTCCTTTGCATGTGTAGCATTCGGCATCTCTCACTTGCCTACAAAATCTGCTCTTGTGTCCCGTTTTTTTACAGTGAAAGCATTTTGATTTGCAGTCATTTTTTAAGTGGCCATTTCGCCCACAAATTTCGCATTGCAGTCTAGACCTGCACTCTCGGGCAAAATGACCAGCCTTGCCACACGTATGACAAGTGATGGGTTTTCTATTTGTATGTTGTTTTGGTGGTACGTTTTGCTGCATCTGTAGGCATAATTTACTCAATTTTTCATTTATTTCATCGATTTGTTTGTTTGTACTACTTCCTGAGGGTTGCAAAGCAAGAACGGGCTCTTGCAACCCAACATTGTACCTTGCCGAAGGGGAAAAGACCACATTGGCCTCATCCCGCAGAATTTCCTGTTCCACAAAAGTTGCTTCCTCAATTAAATGATTCAGATTAGTGAAACGTTTGAATTTTAGGGCTTTTCGGACGTCCGCCTGAAGCCCATCTAAAAAAATTGATTCAAGAACCGTATTTCTTGCATTTGTGTCAAGAGTAGGGTAGGCAAGCCTTCCCATCTTTTCAAGTTCATTGAAATACGCGGTTACTGTTTCTGTTCTTTTTTGCTTACGATCTTTCAAACTTTGTCTGTGAAACAGGGCGTCCCGTTGGCTGGGGAATGCCCTCTCCAAAGCAACTTTATATTGTTCATAGTCAGTGGGTGGATCCTCGGAACTCGAAATATTTTCAAATTTCGTGAGGGCATCACCTTTAAGGTGAAACTCCAAAAAAATTCTTTTCAACTGATCGTCCTCGTTTTTTATCCCTTTCAAAATCATCTGTTTTTCGAGTTTTTTGGCCCACTCAGTAAAGTTTTCATGGGGCAGCCCAGAAAAGAACGGAAAATCGTTAATTTTGGCAGAAAGCATGTCACCACGCAAGTGATTTACTCGAATTTCATTCATGGTTGATTCTGTATGGGCTGCTTTTCTGTTCATTTGGGCTTCAAGATTTTGAAGCCTCTGATCCAAGACCGCAGCTAATGCATCCTGAACAACATGACCAAGTGGGTCTGGATTTTGAAAAGACATTTTTCCAATAATTTGGCTTTTAGCTTCTTGTTCAATGCGCAGAAATGTTTCACTTAGGGTTTCGGCACGTTTACTTTCCAGATTTGGTATGCTCGAAAACCCAGTTATGATACCCAAAAAAAGCTTATGTGAATCGAAAAGTTGTCTTGTTTTTGCAAGGGGAGAAATCGAATTGATTTTTCCACGCCGATTATCAGAAAATCGGAAAAAGACAAAAATATGTTTGTTTTTCTTTTTTTTTTTTTTTAGAAAGAGGGGGACGATCAAATATGTCCCCACCAAAATTCGAAAAGGTTCGTTGTTTTTCTAACTTTGCCCCCCTGGTACGGTCACCAAGATTTATGTCACGACCTTTCTTGAGTTTAAGTGAATTACTGTAGAACTGGGGTTTTTGATATTTATTAGATAACTTACAGTAAATAACGTGGATAAGGCAATACTTACAAAGGCGTGACAAAAAGGCGCGAGGGTGGCGCGTAGCGATTGGGCGTAAAAGATTGGCACAATTTACTTGAAAATAAATGCTCGTTTTCCGGGTATCGGATGACAATTTGGAAGCAGGGAAGCGGCTGGTATCGAAGCCCGAGTCCCGTAAAGTATAGGCAACGCAATTGCCTCAAACCAAAACGTAAATCGTTTCAAAGTCCGACGGACTGTAAGGTGCGAGCGAGCGAAGTCGCGTAAAGACAAACCAACTGGAGCAGCGAGCGTAGTCGCGTAAAGATCAACCAACCAAAGCAGCGAACGAAGTCGCGTAATGTACCAGCAAACTAAAACAGCGAGCGTAATCGCGTAAAGTCCAACCAGCCAACTCGAAAACTGCAGAACCAAAAGACTGAAAGAAGAACCACTCTTCTTCCATTTTCGAGTCAACATCCACTTTCTTGGGGCGTGGTTCTGGGAGCCCCGCTGTGCATAATTAGTTTCCAATTTGTCGGAGGGTTCAAAACATATGAACCCATTTTTGTATGTTGAGGAAAAGTGTTTTTTGTTTTTAACATGTGCCAATCTTTTCGTTTCCTGCTGAGTAAATTACGAGTACGAAAATATGTGACAATAACAAGGTACTTGAAAAATAGTCTGGTTTCCAACTAGGAACCCAGACTCTTGAAAACAATAGAGAACACTAATGGATTTCTAATTATTGTACATGTGACGAGAAAATGAGGAATAAATATTTTCGCGAAAACTTACATAAAAATTATACAAATTTTTGCACTCCTTGACAACGTATAGTTCATTAAATTTTCCAAAAAAAATGATTCTAATTGAAATAATGTTTCTCAGCGTCAAGAATTGGACAACTCCGATAATATTAGACACGAAGGATCCGCTTGCATCGCTGATTGCGATGTCTCAAAAGTGAGTATCGAAAATTTTCTTACGTTATTCTACAACACAAAAATAATTTTTCATCTAGGTATTTAGTCTTATGCGACTTCCGACAGCTCACCATCCATTCTTATGACGGAAAATTGGTATGTTCGCCGAAAATTAACCTCAGTCGCTGGGACTTTTTGTCCAATTATACGACCGCGATATCCAACGATTTTCTAGCAATTTGCGATAAAATGAATGCCAAAATTATTCATCTAATTGAAATTCCTTCGGGAAAATTGGTCAACAAAATCGCTCATTCAGTAATTACTAATCAGTAATAATCAGAAATCATACAGTAAAACTTTAAAAGACTTCGGCAACTTATCATAATCAGAGGTACTCTCTCTGAACAATTGTATGTCACTAATCTAAGATCAAGAAAGATAACCACGAATGCTGCCATTATTCAACAGAATTTTTTTTAGCAAGATATTATCCAAATAGATATGGATCAATTTGGAACAGCGAACGATAGAATTTTAGCTTTTATCGACAAAAATGGAGATTTATTTTTATCTTACTGTAGGCAAACGGCTTCGTTAAAATCGCCGGCGAAAATTAGTAAGTTTTAATAGAGCTTGGTTGGGTGTCTCATTCTGTATACTTTCCGTTTTTATTGCTTTTCAATTTCATGGCGTTATGTTTCTTCTTGATAAAAACTGAGGTTTGTTCGTTCATGATTTCTTTCAATTTTTTTCTCGTTTTACCATATCTCAAATATAGATTCAATTTTTGCTTTCTAATTGCAAACTCTTGTCGTATCAAACAGGCAAAACTCAATTTTTAGCGAATATGATCCATTCGATAGCCTTCAACTTGACGACGAATATGCTGGCCGGACTGAAAGAAAATCAGCTCTACATTTGGACCTACCCCAAAACTGTCTATATCGATAAAGACTTACTCCCGAAAGCGACAATGGTTATAAATTCGGAGTATGTGAATTTTTATTTCAGAAATTATTCTCTTAATCTGCAACTTGTTTGTCTTCTCAGAGACATAAGACAAAGAACATTGATCGAAAATTTTGATGCAAGTTTTGTCGTCCTGACGAGGCAAGATGGCTCGAAGATTAACTACAGCGTGACGCCGTTCGTAGTGACTTTGCTGATATATTTGGACAAGGAGAAATGGGACGAAGCCTTGAAGCTTTGCAGGAGGACAAAAGTAATGAAATGTGATGGTCATCTCGGGTGGGCCATGAATTGGAACACCAGAGTCTGTCTTCAAAGAAACGTAACTCTAAAATTTGGAATGACCATCTAAAGCATTTAATCGAGGCCACTCATTGACACGGAACTCTTAGGCCCGTATTCACAATCGCGTGTCAAGTCAACACGGTGTTAGGACTTAACACCGTGTTGGCTAACACGGCGATCGAGCTAACACCGTGTCAAGTATCACCTCGTATTCACAATAGAGCGTGTTAAGTCCGTGTTAGCCAACACCGTGTTACCACCGTGTTACTTTCGTTATCACTATGTTACTTTTGTAACAGGGTGGCAGAATAAGCTCAAGCATGTTTTTTAATATGAAAAAGGATATAATAGGAAAAAAATAACATTGTGGTCAATGTCAACAAGGTTTTTCAACAATGCCATCGTTTTTCAGTATGTAATATTTGAGTTTGAACAGTCATTTGATGAGCAGTAAATTTTTATGAATAAAACTTATGATTTTGTATTAACCTGAAGTGCTGGGGGAATCGCATGATTTCGACCAGAATTTTCTAATTGATCCTGGAGAAGCGTAATCAAGTCTCAGGCACCATTTTTCGACAATTTGTATCTTGATTTAAAGGTAATGTCATCGTAGCCCTCAAATGGATTGGCCCTATCCCGAAAGTGACGAATAGGATGTACTATTTCTTCACTTTCATCAAGATGATTCAATAGATCAATAATATCCATGACAATTGAAAAAATTAACAAACAGACTACTGCTAACACGCCGCTAAAACTGGTATGGGGCAGGTTTAGAACGCCATGTTAACTTTTCCATTTTTCGACCCTAAAGGCGGATTCATACTTCATCCAGCATCTGAAAAAAGTCTATTTTTAGATTTTTCATCCGGCAAATCGTCCGTCAATCCGGCACCGGATGACGTCATTTTTTTCCTTTTTCCACGCTGCCGTCTCATTTTTTTGCGGGAAGACTGGAATTTTGCCGGATGGGAAGAGTAGAAACAGTTTGTACTTTTCCGGATGCCGGAAAGCATATTTTGTATGTAATTTCAATTGAAGCGCGTGTTTAATTGGTTTTTTGCATATACAATGTATGCGAGAGATATCGATTTTTTTAGTTGAGGCAAAATTTTGTGTTTTTAATCATGGCCTTCGTTTAATTCTTGATTTCTGAGTATTTTGTATGTTTTTTTCGTTCTTGAACGCATATATATGTGCAGGGTAGTCATATAAAGACTTTTTTCTAAGCGTAATTATAGTTTAGTCATATTTTATTATACGCCTATGGAAGACTGACAAATTTGACAAATTTCTCTATAATAAACAGTGCAAAATTGCTAGATCAAGCATGTTTTCTTCGTCTGACATCGTAATAATTACGAGTAGACCTGGAAAATAATATTATATATATTTTCCATACGCAATTTCTCCTGAAACAAAATATTGCGCAGATTTCAAAGTATTTTAACATAGTAAAAGCAAGAATAAATTGTCATCCGGCATTCCCGGCGCCGGAAGAAGTATGAATTGCCATCCCATCCGGCAACCTGCCGGAAGCCAATTTGCCAGATGCCGGAAACCAAATTGCCGGATGCTGGACACTGAATGCCAGAAGCTAAAAATAGCTTGCCGGATGCCGGATGAAGTATGAATCCGCCTTAACACGCGATTGTGAATACGGGGATAAAACTTAGCACCGTGTTAGCCAAAATTTAACACCGTGTCAGCCTAACACGCCGCTAACACGCGATTGTGAATACGGGCCTTAGTCTGTCTTTCATAAAATGCTTATAAATAAAAAATGACAAAATTAGCACTGTCGTCGACATCGTTTGCAGAAAGCTTTCGCTATAGAATGTTTCACTCGAAATATTGATAAGATGAGTGTGCTCACAAATTTTCAGTGATTATGTAACTACGATTCAGTAGAAAATCGCAAAAATATTAAATACACTACCAGGCGAAACTGATAGTCTACCCGGCGAACGTCCTAGACGCGTTCAGCGCACTTTGCCGAATAAAAAATGAATTTTGTCGACGCTTCCTCCTTACTTTCCTATAGAAAGCACATATAATGCGGCGGATGAACAGAAAGGTCGACTGCTACCATACCGTAGGTCAAAACAAGGTCCATCTCCACCGCACATTCTAAAAATACATGATTGACAGTAATTGCATGAATATAAATCATTATTAACAATGACCAAAGTTTTCTTTGTGTTGTCGAACAAACGCGTTTTGAGGGTTAAGGCCCTGTCGTGCTCCACCGCGCGGCGCGGCATTTTCTATTCATACTAAAAGCGGCACCACGCAGTGCCTTGTCATACTTCGCCGCGCGGCGCTGCTTTTTTAGTTTCGGATTTTGTTCTCTAAAAAAAAGGTTTTCGAAAAATTTGCAAGTAGTCGTCTTGTTTTTTATCGTTTTTGGAGCTGCTAATAGCACTTGTCTTACTTCTAAGACAACATCAGGCCGTCAAAATGTGTCACTCGGAAATTTTCCCAGTGCGGTTTTTTTGGTAATATTATCCCAGAGGTATTATTAATGACGTTTTCAGAAACAGATTTTCAGGAGTTCTGGAAATATGTATCGTTCGTTTTTTTATCAAATGTTTGTAAATTGAAAAAAGGACAAAAAATGAACCGCCCTCAAAGTCGTTTACACAAAACTTTTACTGTAGGATTTTTGTCGTAAAAAATTCGTGAAGATTAGTTGAGCAGGCTCAGGAAATTATAGATATACAAAATGATATTTGTTTTCCACTTCTTGACTCACGTGCCTTTCCAGAAAAAGAGACTAAGGTTGTGTTGTAATTACATAATTTACAATGGAGATATGAATGTGGAAAAATTATTAATATGCAAAGTAGGTGTAAACATGTTTCCACGGCCTGATGTTGTCTTAGCAGTAAGCCAAGTGCAATTAGCAGCTCCAAAAACGATAAAAAACAAGACTACTTGCATATTTTTCGAGAACCTTTTTATTCAGAGAGCAAAATCCGAAAGTAAAAAAGCGGCGCCGCGCGGTGCCACCTTTTTGTAGTGAAGTATGACAGGGCCTTTAGTTTCGCCTGGTAGTGTAGTAATTTGTTTATTAGCATTCGAAGGAAAAAGGACTACAAATCTTGAAGTTTGTTCCAGATTGAACCTATAGATACCTGTTGACTTTCCACCAGGCGCAGTGATGAAATCCTACATAAGTGGTTTATGGAAACCAGAAATGGGAATTCTTGATCTAAAAATTGGAAATACGTCAAGAATGCGTAAAGTAATGAAAATCTTTCTGACGTTCTAAAAATCAGAGAGGTCGATGTGCACTCTTGGCAAATGCTTTTGTCTGGTTATATGTTTTTCTTCGATTGTTTTGGGTTACAACTAATTTGACTGTGCGAGTTTACGATCCTGATTTTGATAATTTTCAAAGTCGGCGGTACATACATTATACCACGTCGTTTGGCCCTGTACGCTTTTTGAATGATCGAAATTTTTTCCAGGAAGCAGTGAACCATTCAGCCAGTTATCGACCAACCATTTTCGTATCAAACGCTAGAACTTTAAGTGCAGATTTGAATTAATTCAACATAAGTTTAAAAAAGTCGAAGCTGAAAAATGCTGAAAATCAGTTTCAAAATAGTTTGATAATTTAAAACGATATGTAGTTCAACAGGAGGGATTATGACGATTGAAAACCGTTGACTAATGTGAAATTTTGAATTTCAAACGTATCAGTGGAGGTAAATGATATCAACTATGAAAACGGTACCCTTATTGATTCGAATCTCTTCGGAAACTGCCATTGCAGGCTATGAAATCAGGGACTTGTATTTTGTCGATGTAAATATACAGCTCAAACGGTTACTGTAGTAGTATGTTTAGGAACGTATATGCACTGAGATATGTGTTTCGGGTCGTTTTCATTCTTCATTTCCATTTTAGGATGAAATCTTGTGGGCAACACTAGCCGCCGCTTCTTTACATGCCGGAAACACTAACAACGCCGAAATCGCTTACACGAATTTGAGTCAAGTAAAAAAATAAAAATTTTTAATTGAATAAAATTTCAAGATTGAATTTTTTTCCAGCACGAAAAAGTCTATTTTATATCATCATTACGTTTGGCTAATCAAGATATAAAAATGGCCGAGCTGTCAGCTCTATGCGGCAACGTGAATGACGCCGAAAATTCGTTTTTGCAAAAAAATCAGATAGTCAGGGCTATAATGTTGAATATTTCGTTGCATAGATGGGAGAGGTACACGGTTCGCGAGCCGTTAAAATTTAAGTTTGAAATCGAAAAAATTATCCTGCCAAAAAAAGTAAATTGAATGTCTTGATTTTTTAATTTTACTTGTTGATCAGTCAAAAATTGAACATTGAATAGCCCTGAAAGTAACGAAATTGAGAATTTCAACACCTCCATGAGCATATCCCGCGGTTCCAGGTGAAATACTTCTCATATTTGAATGAAATCTTTTTAGGGCTTTAGATCTAGCCGAAAAATACAACGCCCATTTAGATACAGTTTGCGTTTACAGACAAAAATTTCTCGACGACACGAATAGAAAAGAAAACGACAAGCGGTTTTTGCGTTTATATTCGGAAGTAAGCACGAAATTAACACACGCACTTCCTGAGAAGTTTGATCTTGACCTATGATGAGTTGAAAATTAATCGTACCTGTAATTAAGAAATGTTTGGTAGTTTCATACACTATAGTTTGTTTTTTATAAAATGCTTCTAAATTCAAAAATTACAAAAATCATTACTGTTGCCAAAATTGTTTACAGAAAGTTTTCACAGCAAAATTTTTCATTCAAAAAATTGTTAAGGGAATCTACAAATTTTAAGCCCTATGTGACACCTTGTTTAGTCAGAAATCGTAGAAATATGAAACCGTACTTGCTTTCCACTTTTATGATTTAGAAGCATTTCAAGGAAAACATACTATAATTAATACAATAATATTAATTTTGTTTGAAAGCCAAAATTCACGTGGCTACAGTGCTCGAAAATTTGAAAATTTTCACTGTTTTTTGATCTGTTAATGTCATCCAAGATATCTTAGCATGGGAAGATGAAACTCTATGACACCACCAATATGCGCAGAAGAATGCTCTGTAATTCTTTATAAGCCTGCTTTTCAAATCTGACATTTTACACTTTTAGATATTTGAAGTGTCAAAAATGAGACGAAAAATTTTTTTGAATGAAAAATGTCAATTTTTGAACGAGAAATGGTCAAAAATATCTATTTTTTCGGCGTTTCGCGCCATGTATACATTTTCTACGGTTTTTAGACGAAACTTAATATTTTTTCAATTGTTTTTCAGACTTTATTGGCGAAAAGATGAATTTTTTCTGTTCAGAGATCCCTCCTCTACAATTTTGTGGAATTGGTGACCCCTCACCGAAATTCCGTTACGTGTCTGTTACGTCTACCGCGATTTAAGAGGCGATTTCTGGGAAGATTCAACTTGATTGTGATGAGTAAAAAATCAGCCCTGCCTGAAAACCACATATTAGGTGTAACTTGATGCGCTAGGAACAAAAATGGCACTCATTCCGTCTGAAAACTAAACTCGCATAGCTACAGTAAAACAAAAGTTGACAATTTTCGATTTTTCCGTTTTTTGACATACACTTTTTTCAACTTTTGCATGTTTAGGTACGTCAGACTGGGGTGTGCGCAGGATTGAAAAACTTGTCCGCTACCCGCCCGCATTACCTTACCAATCCCGCTTCCGTCCTGCTCCCGCCACTGGCCTGGTCTTCCCGTCCTGCGGGATAGTTATCTATTCAGACTTTTCATAACTTGAGTTATATTAGAATATACTTCGTAAGGTCGACTGAGAGAGCTATAAACAAATTTATTCTCTCAATATAGATTTAAAATCATGTAAAACCGAAGCCGACAATTTTTTTGCTGAAGAACACAAACGAGTTAAATTTTTCACAGACCTTCAAAAAAAACCTTTCGACACATGACTAGGTATTTGGAGTGTGAAAAATGGTGTATGAAATTACTTAAGAAATCGTTGATATGTCATTGATTTTGTTTCTCTAACTTTTTTTATTGCAGGAGAATACAGCCAAGGTTATTCTAGCTTGAGTTCAACTAAATCAAGCGAAACCCTAAAAAAATGAAAATATTCAAAAAAACCTTTATAATAACCCCAAATTCACCGTAAAAATAAAAAACCCTAGATTTAGGCGGAAAAACCTAAAACTGGCATCACTGATTGGCAACACTTTCTCCGTTTTTAAACATTATCGGCCTACTACATTACAATATACAGTAAAGGTATCAAGTTAAAACAATAGCTACTCACCTAGTTGAAAAAATTTGCAGGAGGATGTCTTTTTGTGGGAAATGCAGGCGGAAAGAAATTTCACCAATCTTGTCCACTCCTGTCTCGCTTTCAAAAAAGTCATCACATTGCTGCCTGCATCCCTCTGCCAGAATGCGGGAAAAGCAGGTGGGAAGCCGAGACGGAATCTTGTGCACACCCCTACTTCGGACATCCTGTTCTGAAAATTTACCCAACATTAGGCCATTAATGGGCCACAATTTACTGTAGGATAATTGTCATTTTTTGACGAAAATCAACCACTAAAGCTCAGAAGCACCAAAAAATTCGCTATTTAATAGATAGTTTACAATGTCTTCTACGTACTGACCAATGATTACATAAGTTCATGTACTGCTAGATGGCCAAATGGGACTTGGTGTAAATAAGGAAATATAGAATAGAATTGAAAAGAGACCTAATTATTCACTCACCAATTCACCTAATTAGGCCAAAACCTTAGGTAGAACTAGTTTGCAACAGTTCGATCACTCCCAAGTCCAACAAAGGATCACCTGCTTTTGTTCCAAAGAACTGCAGATGATCAAATAACACTCTGCCTCAGGTAACTTCCAATCACCAGGCTAAACCGAGAAGTCAGGCTGAGAACTGAGTTGTAAATGTAGACTTGCACACAGGGTGGCTTTCCTGAGATCCGGGGTCTAACCTGCGTTCCCTCCACTACGAGAATAACGATAAATGTCCAGGCTGGGGATGTTGTATTTGGGCGTCAAATCCACAAAATACAAAATCAAAAATATAAAAAATATTATGGCCAGTCAGGCCGCCAATTTCTTTCACAATAGAAAAATAAACACACAATGACCAAAAACATAAACGTCCGGGCCTTTTATGGGCAACATCTATGCAAATTGGTGTGGACACAAAATGAGTCCACTTTGGCTATTTCTTTGCAACCATGAGATAGACTATGTTCATCCCCGACATCCCATGAGCCTCCAAACTGACCGATGGGTGGCTAAAAAGATCCATAATATGCAGCGATGAAACTTTCAGACCTTTTCAGGACCTCTCTCAATCAACACGGTTTTCTAAATCTTTTTGGTCATTCATGCCCCCTTGCGGAAAGCTTTTCGAATGACCACCCTCTTACATCTAGTCTTTCTTACAGGCATATCAGAATGACCACAAGGCTGTCTGGGTGCGCTGCCTCTTGGTCTGGATGCCAATGGATGGATGACTCAGCATCAGCTTGACTTTGTTGGTGTACGGCCAACTCCACTTTGACCTGCACCAGGGCCGAGTGTCTTCAGTTGCCTACCTTCCCATGACCTTTCATATAGGACCATAGGATTGATGCCAGGGACAGAACATATATCTGTCTATCTCTTTCCAGTTACCTGTTTCGCCCTGAAGTCTTTGCCACCTTTCCAATGTTACCTCGGCCAAATTTTCTATAAAACTCTAAATAATTTACAAATTATGTACATTAGTATACGAATTATCACAAAAAAATCGAAAATTCTGGCGTCATTGATTGAGCAGAAAAAAAACAAAAAGGAAAAATAAGGCAAGATTTAAACCAAGATTAAGTGAAAAAATAAATTTTTACATGCCATTTTTTGGCTATGTGAGATATGAAAACAAATAAAAATTTGAAGCATGCAATGATTGAGAAAATTTTTTTTTGTTTTTTGTGTTTTGTGATTTTTTTGTATTTTTGTCAATTTGTATTTTTTTTTGTATTTTTGTGGAAGATAAATGCAAAAAAGATATTTTTGGGGCCAAAACTTTTTGCAGCTATATTTACTGTTGCGGCCCACTGCCTCCATGTGCCCCTCTATTGGCTCCACCATGACCTCTGTAAGGTCTCCATACCCACTGGCCATGCTGGCCACCTCTACCTTGCAACTGGGGCGCAGCACCTCTGCCATGCACTGCTCCATGACCACCCCTGTTGGGGTTGTGGAACTGAAACTGACCTCGGCTGCGGTTACCAATTTTTTGCACTTTTCCTTGCATATTTGGTGCTAATTCTTGGCTCCCTTGGCCTTGACCTTGCTCTTGAGATCCGGGAACCTCCAAAGTTTTGCCAGTTTTTCCATCTTGAGCTTTACTGAATTTAACAGAGCCTTGCAAGTCTGAAGTGGCACTCCTTTTGGCACTCATGACTCCAACCTGGTGATTACTAGTCAGCATCACTGATCAAAAGGCCCTTTTGAATTCAATGGGGGTATCTTGGCTGTTATACACCCTCAACAGTCAGTTATTTGCTGCCACCATCACCCTGGCATTAATGTTGCTAATATGCATCAGGGACAGTGGGGCACATTCCAACATGAGGAATAGCATCATCACCAAATACCTTACCGCAGAAAACACATCAGCACCTGGTTCCAAGAAAGTGTCTCTCCTGCGAAAATTTGCTCTGTCTCTTGATTTTTGCTCTGTGTTGGCTCTCCGAGAGACAAAAGAGAGGAAATGGATTCCATAAAATTTTCTCTGATGGAGAGATGCTCTGAGAGCCTGCTCTGTTGGAGAGCGGCTCTGTGAAATGGCTCTGTAAGAGACAGTTTAGAGCCAAATAGGTTCCATGAACCAAAAAAAGTGCTCACATGAGCAAGAGCAGAGCCAAAAGTTGTAAGCCTGCTAGGGGCTGGCTTACAACTGTCTCTGTTTTGTATCTCTTACATTTTTACTATGTATGGGGTCCCAAATTGAGACTGCGTTATGCTGTAGAGTAATTATTCATGTTTTAAGTCATTCATAGCTCCTCTCTTTCACAATTTCTTCCCCTTATGGCAGAAAAAAATTGTTTGTTTTTTTAGCATTGAAGATTCAAAAATTGACATTTTTATTAAAAATGGAGTGCCGAAGACACAGTAAAATGACATTTTCTATGGAAGGGGTCATCAATTGCCAGAAATTACCTCAGAAACGTAGAAATTAAAGAAAATAAATGGATTTTTTTGGACTAAAAAGTTCACAAATCACTTCAAAAAGTAGTTTCCATCCACAAAAACCATGAAAAAACGATTACCCAAAAAATTGACATTTTGACCATTTTGTGCTTCAGAAAACACGATTTTTCAACTCAACTTTACCATTTTCGACAGTTTTTCCTGAATTACCTGCCAAAGAATTGCCATTTTGGTTGATTTTTCTCTTCAAAAGTTAACATTTTTACCAGGAAATTGATTTTTTTGATCGCATACTTGTAAGAGCTCTGGACTGTTGAGTACACGATCAAAGCCATTTTTAGAGGGATGGAGTTGACAGCTTTCTGAAGTCAAGAGGAAGGGGTCACGCAGTGCTCAAAAATGCATTTTTTGACCAAAAAATGGACAAATCATGCCCTTGATCAGTTAATTTTTACTTTTAAAATGATACTGAGCATCATTTTGGTGCTAAGGGCCGAAAAAGATTTCTCCCAAAAAAGATTTTTTGCTCGAAAAAGTGAGTTTTGACCAAAAAATATGTATTTTTGGTCAATTTCTGGCCTGTCAACAACTGGAAGTTGGGGGAGAGAGTCGCCGACAACTGCACATATGATTTAAAATTTTGGGGGACATTTTTGACAATTTTTGTCAAGAAATATCTATTAACTGCCAGAAAAATAATTTTTCTGACCTTGTTCAGAAACCATCATTCTCCACCAGAAATCTGAAATTTTTGAAAGCTTTATGTTCGAGAAAGGACCACATTCTACTAAAAAGCTGATATGGATTGTTATTTATATGAAAATTTATATTTTGCATAGAAACATTGACATTTTCTAGGGTTTTTTGTTCAAAAACATACCTGTAATGGGGGGGGGGGGGGTTAGTCACTCCCACCTGGTCAACCCTATACCCAACACCCCCCCAAACTCAGAAAAATTGAGAAAAAAGTGATTTTTTGTTTGTTTTGGGGAAATTTTCGAAATTTTTTGACTTTTTCGACCCCTCCTCCAATTTTGAAAATTTTGGGACGCCAACCCGAAATTTGGGTTTACCCCTTCTCACCCAACTGATCAGGCCTGTTACAGGTATGTTCAAAAAAGGCCATTTTTTCACTGAAAACTAAAGTTTCTGACCCCTTTTTGTGCCAAAACAGAATTTTGTGCAGAAATTTCTTGACGGTTTTTCAGAAATTACCAGTTCCTGCCAAAAAAATGATAATTTTGACCATTTTTCTGGTTCAATAATGTCCCTATTCCAAGAGAAATTTTCACTTTTAACAAAATCTGAATATTTCCTGGCAAAGATTGACAGTTGTCACCATTTTTTGTTCAAAAGTCAGGATAAGCAAAAGTTGATATTTTCCACTGTTTTTCGTTCAAAAATCATTATATTCTATCGAAAAATTTCACATTTTCGACTATTTTCCGTTCAAAAATGACCATGGTCTACTAAAAATTAAGATTTTTAAACCGTTTTTTTGTTGAAAACTCACCATTTTCAACTAAAACAACATTTTCCACCATTTTCTGCTCTAAAATCCATCTTTTCCACAGAAGAATTAAATTACTTATTTTATAAATAGTCCGCTGTATAGAAATTAGCATAAACACAGAAACACACACACAAAAATTGCTTTAAACCAATCAAAGAGATGAAAACTTAATCAGGAAGGTGCTAAAGTGTCAAAAATGACATAAATTTTATCACAGCACTGTCTCACTTTTTGCTCTAATTGTGCTCTCTTTTTGGCTATCGTAAGCAAGCTCGCAAGCACATTTGTGGAACAGATTTCCAGAGCCAACTCAGAGTCATCTCTCAAGAGACTGTCTCAGCTGAGCTAAAAAACTGGCTCTGTCTCTGCTCTAAACTGGCTCTTGGAGAGCAGTGTTTGTGGAACCGGCTGCAGGTGCTCGTTCTCCTTGGAGCCACCTGGGGACCAAGACATAAATGACTCTTTCCCAAAGTTCCTCCGGCAAATCAGTCTGATCATAGAGAAAAGCTTCCTGCATTCTGAACAAAGTTTTCTGCTGAATTCTGAATGCTGTTCATAATTGCGGAAGATCTCCCTAACGACACCATTTACTATGAAGAATACTCTTTCTGACTCAAATTGCTCGAAAGCAAAATAGTTGGCAACTGCACTCATAAAAAATGAAATTGGTCCAGATTCTCTGGCTTTTGGCTGATAGACGTCCCAGAAGTCCAAGAGACTGTCCTTGAATTTTCCAACAGTCGTTTTCGGCATTTCAGTTACCTGAGTGGCCTTTGATGGCTTAAGTTTTCCAGGAACAGCTGCTTGCACTTGACTAGATACCACTTCTGATTTTTGGCCCTTGCTGGGTTTTGCTTGACCTTTCAGTATCGGTTTCCCCATCGCAAGGCCTATTGCGCCCAAAGCTTGACTAGTTTGTGATGTACTATCTGTAGTTGCAGTTACCAATGAAGATGTTACCGCTGACAGCATTCTTGTGGAGGTAGAAGTAATTTAGGATGTGGGGGTGGCAGTGGAAGTAATTGTGGAGGTTGAGGTAGATATGACGGATGAAGTTTCCCTCTTGCTGTCTTCCTGTCTTCCTCTTTCACTTCCACTTTTGCTCCCTTACCACCCTTCTTCCTTTTTTCCTTCTCCTTTAATCTCATCTTCTTTTTTCATTCAGCCATAAATAAAATCCTTTCATCATTCCATCTTTTGTCCCTCATACTTTGGATAACTTTGGCTGAATATAACCCTGGAACTGACCCATCAGCGGAAAAAGATATCACCTCCTTACTATCCCCCATTTCCGAATCTGGCATTTCTGCTGCATCCTCCTCAATAACTAGCTTATCTGTCGTGATATTGTCCTCTACTTTCATTGGTGATGGTGGCTCCATTGCTTTCTGTTCCTCTATGAGTGTTGCATCCACTTCCCTCTGGAATCCAATATCGCATTTCAACTTTTCCATTCTGGCCTTCATCAGCGCCAATTCGTTCCTCAAATTGGTGTGTTCCTGTTCGAGTTGGATTTTTTGCTTCACTTCCTCCTCTTTCCTCAAAATCTCCTCCAATTGATGCTGGACCTCGAGGTCGGACTGTGTCTGAGCAGCTTCAGCTTCCATCAGTTCCCTTGCTGGAACTGATTGCTCTTGCTGCTGCTCTTCTGACAATTCAGTCACGTCCTCGTTGAGCCTCCCATCTTGTGATTCATCTTCAGCAGGCAGTCCAACTGCATCACTGAAAATTTCACTTTCGGACATTTGGACTTCGTGGCCTGAAAATATCGGAATATCAACTACACTAACTCCAGCCTGCTTTTTGTCCTCACCTTTCAGACTATCAGTCTTGGTGGGACTAATCTTGCCAGCTAGTTTAGTGACAGTACCTTCACCCATCTTATAACCATATGTATATTGAATTCCCGGTAAATCCAAGGCCAAGGGTCTGTAGTCAAAGATCTTTGTAGGGAAGGATATACTATACTCCCTACTTTCAGCCATACAACTAGGGACACCCCACCCTTTTCAATTCTGGTCTACCAGGTCAACTCATATCTTAATGAAGGTGTTCTGACCACAAGCTCAATATGGTAGAACCTAACATAATAATATGAATTTCAGCTGTAGCTCTTACTGTCTGTAGTTATCGTTTCAGGACTACCAGGTATGGGAGCACATATATCTGCATTCTTCTACAATCTTAACCAAATCAGCACAAATCTGAAATGATTCATCCAAACATATATTCGAGCACCTTTTCGGGGTGCCTCATACTCTATGCTTGTCAGTGTCTTTACCAACAAAAGATATTGGGTTAATCCATTGTCTGACTGCCAAGCCATTTCTTTTATTTTGCCCTGTAGCAGGGCTGAATGATGTAATGAACCTGAAACTAAACAATTGCGACATTACAAAATCCAGTTCCTTTCGGCATGAGGCCAGATCACGTGGAAGGCCAGGGGGACTAAAGTACATGCAGCTTGGAGGTCTGAGAACTGCTTTTCCTCAAATGCTTTAGCCTACTCCGCCAGCTGAGGCTTCCAATGATCTTTATCAAAATACCCTATCCCAGGATCAATGTCAATAGGCACATGAACCAGATGATTTTTAAGGGCATCCAGTAGTGCTTGCTTTTGAGGATCCTGGGGGCAGTTTGATAACTTTTCTTGCTGTATCAATGAACCGAACCAAAGACATGGGCTGCATGAGCTCCTGATACTGCTTTCCTTGTGCCGTTTCCTCCGCTAACTCTAGGCACAACTTCTCCTTGGCTGACAAGTGCTGCTCAGGCCTAAGCATTTCATTGTCCTCGGGATCACTTGCCTCATGGAAGGAATTGAGCTTCAATTTTTTACCTTGACAGTAAGCACCTGGATAGATGCCCCACCATGGCAAATTTTGTTTCCCTTTCCTCAGGTTGCAAATGTCCCAGTGGCAACGAAATTTAGGCCCTATTTCTTACACTTGTATGGCCCATCTTGCGTACATTTCCTGGCGCATCATGTGGTAGGTGGCCTCGGGCTGCCCAACCACAGTATCGGTTGTACCCACAAAGTTACATAGTTTATAATCAGTAACTATATATGAGTAGAACTGATAGAATTTATATGAAAGCATTTCAAGTTGAGCCAGATCGACTATATTGTGAGGAAAGTTAGCAACTCCCCTACATAGTTCAATCGCATACCCATAGTGAAATGCCCCCATAAAAATTGCCAGCCAAAAATATGCATCCATACCAGCCTACTGCAGTAACTCTTGAGGCACTTTATCCTTGGCGACACTGTCTATTATGTAAAAGACTAGAATCAGTCTGGTGAGGACCAACATCAGCCAAATACATTTTGGCAAAGAGACCTTTCAATTTCAATGTCTCTGGACAGATTCCTGCCTTTCTGGACTTGGTAATCTCACTTCCCATGATTTGCTTCGCTATGATGCTTAGATCATAGTATCTTCCCAGATTTCCATCTTTGATACTAGACTTAATGGCGTCAGACAAATGGGGAACATTGGTACTTTTTCCACATCCATGGACATTAACAACTGAAACAATGTCCTCTAAAACAGCATAGCAGACTAACAACATTGCTGAGCATAAAAAGTGCAACAAAATGTCCCACTCTTGCTCATGCAGCAATGTTAAATTGACTACAATTGTTTTACCATTTGAATGGAAAAAAGACACTAATCTAGCAAACTAGTTGCCTTTTTCGTTATTGATTCACCATCCCATCTTGGCAGTTCACTTTTTCTACATCAAAGCCAACAATGTTCATGCCTTGGAAAGTGCTGCTTTCGAGATTTTTTACCATGCTTTCCACACTTCCCATGAGAACAGTTATCAGCTCGATTGGATTGGTCGGCCAGAACTCAAAAGTGGCAAAAAACCACTTCTCCAACTCTGCTATCCACATCCCCTGATGGATGTTATAGTCTAAAAATCCAGGAAAACTTTAGGTTTTTTACTCTAACACACTCTAATACTCTTTAGTATGCATTTTCGGGACCCTTTTTTACTCTGTACCTAATTTTACTCTTTTATAGCTTTTGATTTTTGGGCACTCTAGCACCTTTGTGCAAAACACTGCAAAAAATTTGAAACTTTTGAAATTTTGGAGCGGGAACTTGATATTTGGCCTTTCTGGTCATTAGGTGTCCCTTTATAGAAACCAAAATTGATAGGCAAAAATATGTGAAATTAGGTGTTTCTCACTCTAACTCAACACACCCTTACTGCTCGATCAGCAGTAATTGATCACAACTTTGATCTCCATGGCTGATTCCTGCTAATGCCCTTCTTCACCAATTTGTGGAAACCAGAGGGAGCGGGAATGACATAACCTCCCCTAATCCGCTCACTTAATTTGACCCAAGTCTTTTTCGGATCACATAGGTTCAGCTTTGGCATCCCCTCCTCCCTTAATTTTTTTTGTCTTCAACTTCCAGTTGGTAGCTCATCCAAGAAGGACCACAGAGATAGCCTCGCAAAACACTCTGACAAGCATAACCTCCACTCATAACTCTATCTAACTATTTACAAATAAAATAAAATATATCTCTTACCATTGACCAAAAAATAGTGATTATTCTGTCGTGGGTGCAGTGTCCCAAACTGGACCTCATCATCTGTCGCATTGTACATAGGCCTACTCCGTTCCAGGTACCCATTTGGGCCCCTATGCTTTCCGAATAATTTTAAAATTTTGAACCAAATTTGTAGCTGTCAAAAGTAGACAGTATTTCATGAGTTGCCATATCGCCATCTCTTTCTGTTCTTCTGACAATGTAGCTTTAGAGGTCATTTTATACAATGCTTCTAGAAACACAACTCCATCAAATTTTGATTCCTTGGCATCTAAAATACCCTCTAGGCTATTTTCTTCACAGTTTTTAGACTGTTAAATTGATACACTTGACTTTCCCTAAATACAGAGTTACAGTAGCCAAGAATTTGATTAGGTTCTATCAGGCAACAGGAACCTGTAGTACTAGAGATCATCAATACAAAGTCTTCCTTTGAGCCATCAACTATAGTTTGATCTACTCTGAATCTCATATCTGAATCATCTCCTTCTAAGATGATTCCATTTATCTTATTTGCGGAGGATTTATTCCACAATTCAGTTTTCACTAGTTGATCTGTTCCAAGATGGATGTAAATTCTATTACATGCCGCTACAGGAATATGATCTTCTAGTTGCTGGATTCCTGAACCTTGATCTTCTTCAATAGGTTTTTCTTCACTTGATTCTGCTGTCATCGGATTATGTGTCCCAACTACTGGAATCACTTTCTTATCAGATGTTAACAAATCAATACTCTTTTCTACACCCATCATTGTCATTGAACTTTTTTCCAAAGTCTATTATTGTATTGACTTCTGGATGCGCTAGGAAGTCTGTTTCCAACATCAAATCTTCTGCGGACCCCGGTATTATGATAGCCTTGACCTGAAAATGTCCATAATCACAATCCATTTGAAATTGAATGTAACCATGTGCACTCACTACTTTACCATTGGTAACAGTGACTTTCATCTTAGGTACAGGGTATACTCCAGTCCAAGTGATTTTTTTAAAAAATCACCTGACATGACCAAACACTTATCTCCAGTATCAATCAGCCCCTTTGCAGTAGTGAGACACACAGTTACCCTGATGTGGAATGGTTGCCTTCTAGGGTATCGGGCTAACATATCCAATTCCTCTGCAGTCGCTTTTCTACCATATTCGGCACTGCATTTCAACTCTGGCACATTCTCCTCCCTTTCCATGGCATGATTATGCAGATGACACAATTTCATCTCCATGATTGGTTCTTGCTGTACACTATTGACACCACTAGTCGACCGTTGGTCTGTCTGCCCTGAGGCTTGCAACTGACTAACTACCTTTTGCGGAGTCAATAGCCTATTTGAAATCTGATTTGCGATTAATGGTTGATGGTCCCTTAGATTTTCGTCCTGGTAACATCAGCTAGGTTGTAGCCTGTAACAACTTCATCTGCTCCCTAAGCTTCTTTAACTTTATGTATTCCTGGAATTCAGCATATTCTCGCAAACTTTCTGCCTCGTCCTCAGGAAATGAAACTTGATAAGCTCCCCTTTCACTTTTGTTACCAAAACCTCCTCTATTACCTCCATATTTTCCTCTGAAATTTCCTCTACCTCAGAAATTTCCAGAACTTCCTCTAGGATTACCTCTTCCAAAACCTCTTCCACTATTTCCACCCCTTCCATGATTTTGTAGACCCTTATAAAAATTCAAGGTCCTACAATCAATCGTGTTGTGGGCGTTATTTTCATGGTAAGTACACCATTTTCACTGCTGAACCTCTTGTTGACTTTTTGTTTTCACTTTATCAACTTTCTGAGTTAGAGCAGTTATGGCTTCCTCTTGGGCTTTGGAAGAGTTCCTCATTTCTTCATAACACTGTGCCATTTTGATAAACTCTTTAGATAAAGCTATCATGAGTGAGTCCTTTTTTGGCTCCTCAACAGGTTGTTGCCAAGGCATTATGGCTTGTTGCGGAGGTAATTCAAGTACTGTTGTGCAGGTCTTTCCTTAAGGGTATAAGAAAAGATAGAGGCTTCGGGTCTAAACCAACCTATTAGAGCTAATTGCTTGGCTAAGCCTCGGAGATCGTGCAACAGTCTGTTTCCCTCACCTACAACAACAAAGATTAACTTACTTTAAATTCAGGGCCTCACCAATGAGCTCCGCAGTCTCCTAGATGAGACAAGGAATCCCCTCAGGGATAAACTTACTTGACTGGATCCTGTAACGGGTCTTCCAGAGCTTGCTGACTGCAAGCTGGCACCAGGGCTAAGGGCCCTTTGCTGTTGTCGAGTTGTCAGATCTAAATAGTGAACAAATATATATAGCAATATATCAGACAAATAGTAAAAAAGATTTGGACTGGCCACTATTGTTAATATGCAAAATAAGATGTTGATGCTGGGAATATTTTTAATGGGCGCCTGCAATATATTTTCAAAAATATAATAAAACGTCTAATAGTGAATGAATGATTTCACTATCACTTTTTTGTCTTTCTTTGGTGCTCCATTTCTATGCAAATGTTTGCGCCCCTGGTTGTCCACTTTGCTTGATTTGGATGGCGATTTCCCGACACCGCTTGCCATCAACAGGGAGCCCAACATCCCTCACGCGTCGAAACCGACCTACGGGAGGTAGAAAAAAGCTTTTGGCCAGGCTAACCCGGCATTAGAAGGATTAACCAAAAAGTCTACTATCCAGCTGACTCCTGTTTTCCCAGTCTGTCTCACTCAGACTCCTGTACTGGTTGTTGGACACAACAAATACCAAGGACTTCGCCGTGATGGCTGGCAAGTGACGCCCATTTTGACATCGGCGTTGATGGAATACCTCCTGCCCTAAGGAGTTTGATGATGATGTCAGTGCCGAATCGGGTCGATTTCGGGTTCGGTTGCTCAGTCTGCATGTTGTGGCAAATCGTGGGTCCTCGGTCTAATGGCATGCAAATCTTTCCGGCATCTCTATTTTTCTAAATTAAATCAAAATATGAGATAACATTTTACGATACAATAAAGACGATGCGGGAATGTACGAGTATCACAAATAAAAATGCACTAAAAAATTTGAGCAAAAAAATGTAACCAAAATTTTAAAAAATGTTTTTTGGGATTGCTTTTTGCACCCGTTTATCAAGAAAAAATTTTTTGTTGGCCAGCAGCACCGAAAATTTAAAAAATATTTTTGGATTTTGTGGTTTTGTGATTTTTTTGGATTTTTGTAATTTTATTAGTGTTTTTGGGTTTTATGTTTTATAAAATTAGTAAAATATGTGTAAGAAAAAGTAAATTTTTGGGCCAAAAATGCGTGGCTAATTACAGCTGCTGCCTGCCGCATATCATAGGCATCATTTTTGGAACCAGTGACGGGCGTTCCTTGTTGCTGCTGATCTTGAGCTGTAAGTCTACGTGCTCTGGCCTTACTTAGCCTTTGCCTACGTCTTACCTTTTCTCGGCCTAAGTGTCCGATAAATTTTTCCGACATTCCTTCAGCCAACATCTGCTGAACTTTTTTGGGGGAATACACTCCACGGATTCCTTCCTGAGTGATCTTTCCTGGTTTCATCAGCTCTTTTGCTGCTATGGCTGAATCTGAGCTATCATCAGCCAAAGCCTGCTCCTACAACCTCTTTTGAAGTGCCCTCTGACACAGGAATTCCTGCTGCGTCAGCCTTCTCTGCTCTTGTATTTTGGCCTGATGGGCCTCCTGCTTTGCTTGTTCATCATGATCTTTAGCATCCTTAGCTTTGACAGGTATCTCCTGGAATACTTCTTGCATTCTATCCAGTCTGACATCAATTCCCGACATTTTTGTCCTGGCTTCGTCTATTTGAGTCTGGATTATCTCCTCCTCAATTTTCTGCTGCTGAGTCTTAGCCTCCATGAAGTCTTTTTCCTCCACTGTCTGGCTCTCAGATTTCAGAATCTCACCTTCTTCCTCTTCATCCTCCTCTAAACTGGACTCAGAGTCTGAATTCCGAATCATAGGCAGCAGTTGTTTTACTTTAGCTGGCAAAACAGCTGGTGCCCGAGGTACAGTCTGCATTATGGTGACTACATCTGGTTCAGGCTCTGCGGGTTGCTGTACCTGAGCTACTGGAGTCGGCTGTGCCACGGCTGGTTGTGTTGGCAGCGGCATTACGACTACTACTGCAGTGGCTTGGGTAGCAGGGGTGTTCAAAGCTGGTTGTTTCACTTTGACCACCAGCGCTGGCACTTGTGGCTGTACTTTAACCTGTCCCGACCCACCAGCTTGCGCTGTTTGGAAAGTTGAGGGACGATTTAACAGTACTTTCGAAACTAACTCAACAGCTGGGGTAAAAGTTAATGTATACCCAGGCATATCCGAAGCCAGCGTTCTCTCCCAGAAACTTTTACTGACAAATTCCGGTTTGAGTTCAAGCAGATTTCCCGGTGCATAAGCCGTTCAATAATTGGTTGGATGTGCATCTTCCGTCATAGGATACTGCAGTCCGGGCATTAAAGTCTCGAAGCCTATATAGTAAAAGGTTATGTAATAATAAGGATTTACTTTATATGCTTCGTCCTTCCATAGCGATTTGTCGTCGCCGATTTGTAGAATTTCTCCTACTTCTCTGAATCATAACGGGACAAACCTGAACCAATTTTGCCACGAGTATACCCCTTTCTTGGTTGGGTTTCGGGGTTCCGATGGTGGAAATGTGGCTGCTAACTCTAAATAGTAAGCCAGGTGGTCACCTGACTTCCAGGACATGCATTTGATCATTTCCTGGGCTTCCCTAGCATAACCATTTAGAAAATTATGATTTAGCAATGCATTACTTTCATAGTTGCACTCCGCTCTAGAGTGAGGCCATGCCAAGTGATAGGCCAATGGCATGAATTTGCAGATCTGCTCTAACGCCCGAAAGTTTCGCTCATCTAGCATACTCCATATTTTGGCCAAGTTTGGTGTGTAAAAGTTTGTCCCATAGACTTCCTTATGGCCTTCAATACCCACTGGATAGTGATTACTACACCAAAATGCTTCTCATGGGATGTCATCAGGCTTCCTGGCTTGCTGCCAGTATAGCTCAGCATTTTCATAAAGAGTCAAAGATATCTTACCTTCTAAATCCCAATAGGATGCACCTGTTTTGAGATTTTCCAATATATCTTTGCCAATATTTACTCAGTCTGGTATTTGTACATCCTGGATTTTGTCGGGATCACTGTCTTCTCTGTACCCGTCATCTTTTAGTGGTTTGCTATCCCTCGGGAATAGCGGGTAAAAACCACTTCCCAATTGTATGCCTTGACGACAGACAGGGTTGCATTCTGTAGGTGTGGTATAATAACCGACATTATTTCCCTGCATTTGAACTGCCCAATGGTTGTATATTTCTTACTTCATCATGTGGTACACCATATTAGGCTGTACCTGATCGATTTCCATTACTGGGGACCCTAGTCCCATTTCTCTATTCACATGCCCTGGTATTACTGAATATTGTTGGTAAAAATGAAGGGCTACCATGTTGATCTGTTTGGGATCCATTTTGTCATGATTGAACACCTGCATTTGCATTAGCAGCTGATCGGTCATGCCATAATGAATAGCGGCAAACATGACCAACAGCGAATAGTATGCCTCTAGAGCTGTGTATCAAAGCTCTTCCAGCAAAATTTCTTTCTTGGCAAACCGATCATGGTTCGCCTTTAGTGAAAAATCATATTGGTAGGGGCCCACCTCTATTAAGTAAAATTCTGTGAACAATCCCTTTAACCGAAAGGTTTCGGGACAAATACCCAGCTGAAAACTTTTTTCTCTAGGTTTACTCCTACCATGGTCAAGGTGAAACGGTCTAAATTAAAGTGACCTTTGGTCTTCCTAAGATATTCCTGTGAGGGGACAGTTTTGTCCCTATCCTTATTTTCTCGCCCTGACCCACATACGTTATATATACTTACCAGGTCCTCCAATACTGAGTATCCGGCGAATAGCATATCCAAATTTTAGAAGTTGTGGAGACTTGTCCATTCTTTCGCCATTAAGGTTGTGTTATCGATAACATATGTCTGGCTGTTGGTTAGCGCAAAGCTTATGTATCAGGCAAATTCATTTCCCATCGCATTATTGACCTCTCTCATCTTGAAGAAGGCCGCGACCTTATCCTGATGGACCTTTTCGATGTCAAATCCACAAACCCGTTGTCCTCTGAAGATCAATACTTCTCGGATAAAGTGGAGTACTTGGCTAACTTTCCCCATTTCTACCATACGTGGTTCCTTGGGATTAGCTGGTCAGTATCCAAAAGTGGCTTTAAACCACTGATCCAGTTCATGGATCCTTAGGACCCTCTTGATGTTGTAATCTAAATATTTAAAGATATTATTAGTTTTATTACTTATTCCCCTTTTTTCAGCATCTATTTTGGGTCTATAGTACACCAGCACCACAACATCAAGCGGATTAAGCTTCACAGAAAAATAAATTAGTGCAGGCTTGTTAGGTGAGCCACTGATATACAAACATTGAGCTGGTAGGCAACTAACACCTGACCAAATCTTACCCTTGCTAACTCTATATGTTGGGGAGGGTAGACCTGATCCGATTGTCCCCCACTTGATTGCACACCAATTTCTGACCAGCTGCTTGAGCGACCAACTACGCTCCATTTGTGGCCCTTAGTATTTACAATTTTTATAGCGCTCCAGATTGATAATTTTTTATGATTTTGATATCAAAAAAGTGATATAATTTGATTTGAAAATAATTTATTTTTGATAAATTTTGATGATAAAACTTTGAACAGGCTGAACTCGAGGTTCTAGGTTAACCTTGAAGGGTCTAACTCTCGCCGATATCAGGTATATTTCCAAGTTTGGGAATTCCTTGATTGGCTATGATTTTCTGATTCTCGGTACTCCCGTTTTTCATTCCCTTCAAGTTCTAACCTTGTCTGCCCTTTGGGGTGCCAAGCTGGTCTTCAAGTGACTTCTGGGCATTACCTGCCATTTCCAAAAGTTTGATAAAATAAGTTCGAAACTTACTGTCAATAAAGAAAAACTGGTTATCTTGCTGGTGCTAGGCTCTCCCATATTCAATGTGGCACTCTGTGTGCGACCACTCGCGCGTCAGAGCTTGTTGGGGGTTCCACACGCCCTTTCTAATTTCTTTTTGCTTCGAAATGTTTCTTTCTTTCGAATGATAAAATTTTAAAATTTAAAATTTTCCGAATGCTGAAAAAGTTTAATGTAGCAGTTCTGCTAATTTCCTTTTATGTGCGATTTGGGGAATGTTTTACTTCTTCCTTCCCATGGAAGTCTAGAATTTAGATAAGCGGGGCAGCTATAATTTGTTTTTGAAAAATGAAAAATTTGAAAATTATATTTTTTGGAAAAATGTCAAAAATATTTTGGGTTCCCACTTTGGTCTAAAATTCTGAAGAATCTTTCCCAAAGTCTGATATAGATAGAAAAAATTTTACAAAATAAATACGAGTCATATAAATGTGATAAATATTACAAAATATTTCTTAAAATAAGTACCAACACGCGATAATGTACATGAATAAAATAAAAATATGCGCGAGATCGCGCATAGATTCGCCTTGGGCAAACTTCCAAATGATTTCATTTGGTTTGGCGCTCCAGTCATAACTGTTTGCACCATATTAGAAAGTGATGTATTTTTGTCATGTGGGGCGTCCTGATTGGCTCGCGCTATTCGTGGTAATACCCTGGTGGTCTGGTAATGAAAATGTTTCAACCTGGTGATTGAAACAAGTTGGCGATTTAGTGGGTTGTCCCAATGTACAATGGTGACAACATTTTCTGCTTCTCGGGAAATGTCTGTAACTATGAACAGACCGGACCATGGTAGTCCTAACTTTTTCTGCCTTTCTACTTTTAGCAGAACCCAGTCCTTTTCCTTGAACCCATGTTCTTTGGACTTTCTATCGAAGTATTTCTTCGATTTTTTGGCAGCACTCTGGATATTTTTGGCAATATCCTCGTATAAGTTGACTAAATGATTTGTCAACACAAATTTGTATGCCTCTGCATTGCTGTCTGGCATTACAATGTCGCATGCTTTCAACAAGTTTAACCTGAAGGTTGTCTCGTGACCTCTGAGCAGTGAAAAAGAGGATTGCCCCATTGCTGCATGTGGTGTGGCATTATAGGCAAACACTACGGCTCTCAAATATCGTGGCCAATTGTCTTTTTCCTCAATGCCCACTTTTCTGAGCCGCTTGATGAGTGTCTGATTAAACCTCTCCACCATACCATTTCCCTGTGGCTGGTATGCTGTTGTAAAAATTTTCTGACACTCTAATAACTTGCAGATTTCTTTCATCAGATCTGAGGTGAAACACAATCCTCTGTCACTTCTACAATTGCTTGTAGAAAAGTATCTACAATGGTGCTAGCTGACTGATCTGGGATCAGTTCAGCTTCAACCCACTTTGTAAAATAGTCCTGAAAGACTATGACATATGGTCTCTTCTCACTGAGTGGAGAAATACCCACGATATTCATTGATACAATATCAAAGGGACCTTCTGGAATAATAGGTATCAGTGGAGGAATTTCAGCATTTCCCTGATTAGCCATTTGACATACTGGACAAAACGTTATCCAGTGCCTGACATCCTTCTCAATTCCAGGCCACCAGAACTGTTTCTTAATTATAGCAAGGGTCCTTTTGAACCCCTGATGAGTCATCATTACGGCACTGTGGTACTGGTGCAAAGTAGTGTCCCTTAGGCAGGATGGGACGACCACTTGATCATCAGATCCCTGTCCGGCCTCCCGTTATAACACTTCATTCTGGATATAAAATCCACTATGATACTTGGTTGTCCCATTTGGACCCAATCCATCGAAAAAAAGGTTTTAATACCTCATCCTTTCTCTGCAAGAGGGCCATGAGATCATCTCTAATGAGCCCTTTTGGCAACTCAGTTTCTTTGGGGTATGCCAATGTAAACTCCAGGTCTTTTTCCAGGTATAACCAGATAACTCTTTTTTCCTTACCTTTTTCGTGGTATCATCTATTTGCTACTTCTTGGCCCTGATCGCCATCAGGCTGGACTTGAGCCTGATTACCTTTTTCCACATTTTTCACCTTGCTCCTTGTAGTTATGGCATTTACTAAGTTTGCAGGTGAAATTGATTCTGGATCACCCTCTTCTGGATAAATTTGTGTAAACCTCGGACTTATATCAGTCCTCTGATTTTCCTTAACTTTTGACACTGAATATAACGGAGTACCATCTTCAAGATTCCAATCTGTCAGAATTCTGAATCTCTTGACCAAATTGAGATGCCTTTTCTCAAATATTCGACTCTCATTTATCCTCTGAGAACATATGTTCCCATTTTGGTGGTATCTTTTCCGCTTAATCGTCTGGTTCATCCATCCTAGACAAAAAGTCTGCCATGGCATTTTGTTTTCCAGACACATACTTTAATTTATGGTTGAACTGATAGATGAATGAGTACCATCTCTTCAACTTACCATTGGTCATGGCATTGACCTTCATAGAAAGTAAAGGCTTGTGATCAGTTCTTATAATCACTCTAGGACCTACTAGGTAGTGCTTGTATAACTTTAAACCATACACTATTGCCAAGCACTCCCTTTCTGTGGCTGACCACTTCTTCTCCTCCGCTTTTAAAATTCTGCTGTTGTAAGCAATTACCCAGCGGTCGGACTTGGTCTCCTAGTAGAGAAGTGCTCCTAGTGCCGTTCGACTGGCATCTGTCTGAAGGACAAAGTCCGCAGACCATACATGTAATTGGGGGGAGTGCTATGGGAACCCCCTTCAGAAATCGTCAACCATATGGCTAGCAATTGGGTGACCCCCCCCCCCACCCAAGATTTTCCAATCCTACGGCTACCCATATGGTAGCCCTAGGGACCCCCATAGTTTTAATCGGAAAAATACTGAAAAATGTCAATTTTTGAACAAAAAATGGTCAAAAACGTCAATTTTCTCGGCACTTCGCACCATGAGTACATATTTTATCATTTTTTAGACAAAAATTACTACTTTTTAAACCATTTTTCGGACATTTTTCATGGAAAAAATCGGATTTTTTCTCCTTCAGGGACCCCTCCCCCCAAAATTTTGGGAATTACTGACCCCCAGCCCCAAAAAAAAAGCTCCAACCCCCCAGACCTCAAGGCTCTGTTACATGTATGCCGCAGACCCATCCAAAACCTGATACCTTAGAAAAGGCACTGACAATAGTGCTTCTTTTAGGCTCCTAAAAGCCTGATTTTGAACCTCCGTAATTTCCCAAACACAGTTCTTCCGTTTAGCTAACCCTGGTATGAACTTTTTACACTATTGTAGCATTCCTAGAAACCTCTGTAACTTTCTTTCAGACTCTGGGAATGGGAAATCATTAATAGCTTTGACCATTTTCGGATCTGGGGACACTTCATCCAAATTTAAAGTATGTCCTAAAAAATGGACTCTCTCTGGGAAAAATTCACACTTCTCCGGCTTCAAGGTCAAATGAGCCTTTCTTAGCGCTTGCAGGACTAGCTCTTAATTTACCAAATGTTCCTCAAACCTATTTGAGAACACTATTATATCGTCTATATATACTAGACAGATCTTCCATACATATGGATGCAAAACTTTTTCCATCATGCGCTGGAACTCTGCTGGTGCATTTTTTAACCCAAAATGCATAACTTTAAATTGATACAGGGCTTCCTGGCATATGAAAGCAGTTTTTTCGTTGCTTTCTTCGTTCATTGGCACCTGCCAATACCCTGACTTGAGATCTAAGGTGGTATTAAACTTTGCTTTACCTAAACAGTCTAGATACTCATCCATTCTTGGAATGGGATACTTATCATCCTTGGTAACATCATTTATACCCCTAAAGTCCACTACAGGTCGCTTGGTACCATCCTTTTTACTTACAAGGAATAACGGAGCTGCCTAAGGTGACTTTGATGGTTCTATTACACCCTTTTTGAGCATATCTTGGACATGCTCACGAACATGTAGCCGTAAATTAATGGCAGTCCTGTGGTACCAATTTGCTACAGGTGCTGCATCGCTTGTATTTATTTTACAAGTTAAGTAGGGTGTAGTAGTTGGAGGATCATTGGGCAAGCTGAACACGTCTCTATATTTTGGGAGACATCGTAAAGCTTGTTCCAATTGTTCAGATGGTATGTTGGATTTAGCCAGCATACTGTACAAAGTTTCCTTGAACTCTTTCTCATCCAATTGAGTCGAATCAGGTATAGCTTGGACTGCACAGGTTTGCAGCTTCTCCAAGTCCTCAACTATCTTCCCCTTCAGTTGATCTTGGTTATCGGCATCACACAACACGGAATTAGTATGGCCAATGATTTGATTACATTTCAAATGGCATCCAGATCCTGTGTTGTTGGATACCATAACTACAAAATCATCTTTGGTACCATCTACTATGGTACTGTCTATGTGGAACCTTTTTTCAGTTTCTTCAGATTCTATCATGATTCCATTCAGGCGATTTTCGCCTACCTTGTCCCAAAACTTTGCTTTCAGAAGTATATCAGTACCACCAGGTAAGTAGATGGGATTCACACTCACCACTGGCACCGAAACCTTTAGTAGACAAATCTTCGGCCGACACTGGTCGGCGGCACTCATCCTGGATTCTGTGGCGCTCGTGGTCATGACTTCTCCACAATTTGTTTGGGGCTGGTCTGGCGTCACGTATATCCATTGCTGACAGTTGTTGAGCATCATCGTCCTATTTGTGAAATCTATTATGGCTCCCACCTGAGGATGAGCCAGAAAATCTGTTCCCACAATTACATTTTCACCCGCTTCAGGTATAACAATTGCTTTAACAGGGAACTGTCGACACAATGTATCCATCCTAAATTGGATATACCCATGGGCTTGGACTGTTTTACCATTGGCTACAGTAACATTTAATATCCTCCGATATTCAGTGTAGTCTGGACCCAAAGTTTCTTTCAGAAACTTAGCTGACATTACGGTACACTGAGCTCCTGTGTCAATTAGAGCCAATGTCTTACGACCTCCTATAACAACCTCAATATGGAATGGGGCTGTCCTGGGGTACGTATCCAGCAACTGTTGTTCCTGAGGACTAGCTGGTGTGCCTCTCTTCACTACTTGTACCAATGGTATTACACTTTGTGGCGCAATTGCATTCATTTGAACAATGCTACCTAATACCACATTAGGGCAATTCACTCTCTGATTTACTTCGCCCAAAGGATTCATTTGTGATTGCCTTGCAACCATTACACTAGAATAATCCTTCTGGGGCTGCTGATTTGTGAATTGACCTTGTTGAAGAGTCTGAGTTGGTCCCGTAATAGCCCGAGGTGGCTGAGGTGACTGCAGTGCAGCTTGCTGTTGGAATTGCTGCATTTGTTGATACTGCTTCTGCAGTTCTTTCTGCCGTTTGAATTCCAGAAACTAATTATAGTCCGAATTCTGTTGATAACTCTCATGGCTATCCTGATAACCTGAATAGCCGATGTTATATGCACCACTGCATCTGCTATTAAATTGGCATTTGGGTAACCTCCTCTACCTATATAGTTACCTCTAGCAAAACTGTTGAAGCCTCCCCTGTTGAAGCTAGAGAAGCTGGCTCTGCCTCTGCTCTTGCACTCGGACAAAACTCGCAATGTCCTGCAGTCTGCAGTGTTATGTGTTATGTTCTTGTGGAACTCACAGTCGGATCTCGGGAAACTTGACCTTTGTCGGATCTCGGGATCTCGGGAGCTTTGTCGGATCTCAGGAAACTTGACCTCCCTGGCTGGTGCTGGGTATGGCCACATCAGACCCATTTTCCACTTGCCTATTATCAACCTTTTGCTGAAGCTGGTCTAACCTTTCGACCAATTGTACCATCTCTTTAGAAATTTTTAATAGAAGAGATTCTTTTTTACCTTTTTCAGTCTGAGCCGTAGGGGCTTCCCGAACTGGAATCTCCTCTATTTCAGGAGAATCACCCCTTGACCTCTGGGTCTGGGCTTGTACCTGATTACCTACAGTATGATATGGTTGCAGAAACCTTTGTCTCTGGCCCTGTTGATATCCCTCTTACTGATTTCTAGCAACTAGGGCAATTTCAGGATCCTGCCCACTTGGCATACCTACTTCATTAATGACAATAGGATCCTGTTGTGTACTCTTTGGCCCATATCTTTGAAAGGCATTTCTATATCTTCGTTCAATGTCATGAACTTCAACTGCTAGATCATACCAAGTTCTAAAGGTATGTTTCGAATTTTTCAGTTCAGACTGTAACATGGGATCACTCTGGTATACAAACGTGTCAATAATCAGCCTCTGTTTGGACTGATAGTCTAAATCACCTTTGACTAGTTCCACTAGTATACTAACCCTTTTTAAAAATTCTACAGCCTGTTCATTAGGTCTTTGTTGGATCTCGAACAACTCCCTGGTTAACATTTCCAGGTTAGACTCAGGTGCAAAGACATTTATAATGGCTCTCCTGGCCTCCCTATAGGTCATGTTGTCTCCTGCAACAGCCTTCCGTCTACGTTTAGAAAGCCTCAGCAGTGCTTCATATTTGGCTGACTCGGGTGTATCCCTATGGAATTCCCCTTTAGGTGATGTTAGAAAGCTAAGCACCTGCTGATTTACCATACTCTCATCTAAAAGTTTGGGTAACACACCTTTAACGATATTCCTAACAACAATCTCTTGTGCCAAATTATTTGTTGGCATTTCTCTCTGATCATAAGCTGCTGTTAACACTGGATCAAGATCAGAGTTGAGAGATTGCAGTATAACTCGATTTGGATCTCATTGAGGTAGTACACCTCCTTGATTTGATGGTATGTTGTCTCTGTCAAATGGATAATCCCTATATGGGAAACATGCCAGTTGATCTGGTCTAGGGGTATTTGGATCAACTATGTTTCCTCTGCCATCATACACCACTCTTGTTAAAGTTGGATGCTGCGAAGCTATCTGATTCGAATTCCTGAGGTCTGCCCATTGCTCAGCTCCCTCGAACTGGAAATCTCTAGCTGGACCTCTCCAACTTTCGGGCTCAAAGTTGAGTCTTTGCCCTTCATCAATTTCAGGCTATTACTAGGCCCTGCGCCTGCATATGTTTCAGCAAAGAGATGGTTGCCTCTTTCTGCACCCCTATTACATGGTCTAACCTGTCTATCTGGCTCTTGTCGGCTTCCCTTTTATTGTCCTTGGTGGCGGCATTGGCGATTATGTTAAAAAAGGTTTCGACAGTCTCTTTCAATTTGCATAGCTGTGTTGCCAACTCTCGAGTGGACATTTCGGGAGCTCTTTCCTGCGGCTGGAATTGCTCTTGCTCCTGCAGAACCCTCTCTAATTGTCGATCAATTTTGGGGTCTATTTCTTCCCAATTCGGTCGAAATTTGGGCCTAATAACGTCCCTTTTTGGTCCTGTCAATTCGACTTTTTTACAGTGACCTTTTCAAATTTCCCAGTGGTGGTCCATCGGCATCTGGGTTCAGATTTGCCAAGCCTGCCTCTTGCGGATCGATGGCAATCGCTGGTGGGCGATCTATTAGTACACCCGCATCTTGGGGCATAAAATGCATTGCATTCTCTTGCAATGGTTGAACCCTCGCCAGAGTCTGATCTGGGATCACTGGGTCCAGGGCAGCATGCCGTTGCTGCTCTCCTTCTCCCAAATTTAGAAGATTCCCAGCACTCGCCACTCAGAGTGGTGATCTGTTCAAAGTATTACTTCTTGGTATCCTTTTATTAGGCATTTTAAATCCTGCTAACTTTCTGTAGAAACCTGGAGGATTTTCCTTTCTCCTAGTCTGACTACGAAGTTCCGTGGTGAGGAGTTAAAAGCCACCGCTTGTTGTGCAGGTCTTTCCTTAAGGGTTTAAGAAAAGATAGAGGCTTCGGGTCTGAACCGATCTGTTAGAGCTAATTCCTTGGCTAAGCCTCGGAGATCGCGCAACAGTCCGTTTCCCCGACCTACAACAACAAAGATTAACTTACTTTAAATATGGGGCCTCACCAAAGAGCTCCACAGTCTCTTAGATGAGACGAGGAATCCCCTCAGGGATAAACTTACTTGACTGGATCCCCTACTAGGTCTTCCAGAGCTTGCTGACTGCAAGCTGGCGCCTGGGCCAAGGGCCCTTCCCTGTTGTTGAGTTGTCGGATCTAAATAGTAAACAAATATATATAGCAATATATCGGATGAATAGTAAAAAAGATGTGGACTGGCCACTATTGTTAATATGCAAAATAAGACGTTGATGCTGGGAATATTTTTAATGGGTGCCAGCAATATATTTTCAAAAATATAATAAAACGTCTAATAGTGAATGAATGATTTGACTATCACTTTTCCTCTTTCTTTGGTGCTCCATTTCTATGCAAATGTTTGCGCGGCTGGTCGTCTACTTTGCTTGATTTGCATGGCGATTTCCGGATGCGGCTTGCCATCAACAGGGTGCCCAACAGTACTTCCTCATCAGCTATTTATCTATTAATTTAATTTGCGAAGATTGTATCAGAGTTTGCCTTTCTGTGTTTGGTCTTCTAAAGTCCTTATTGCATTTTTGGACCCCTTCATAAAGCCTTTGGGTTACATTCACATTGTCTTCCTGCTCTTCAGCAATTTCCACTTGTGCAATGTTTATCATCATAGGCTGCTCTCTTGGCCCAAATGTTCTAATTGCCTTTCTGTACTTCAGCTCTATCTCATAGACTGCCTGGGAAAGATCATATGTTAGGCAACTGTGGGGTCACAATTAAGCAACAGTTCTAACCACAGGCTAACAACAACAATAAACACCAAACTCTCCCAGACGTTTCACCAGATACTCGCCAGAACTTTCACCAAACCTCAAGCAGAACACCTTGGCACGTACCTCAGGAGTTCCTACCCAAGTCTCCAATCCTGACCTTATAGACTCCTTCCCCTACGCTCACAGAACAATACACTTACGGGTTCAAGTTGTATTGGGTAGCTAGTGGCGACGCCAAAATAACAATAATAAACAAAAATATTGTAGAAAGACGATGGCGGCGTCGCTCCATAAAAACTAATCTTTTTAACACTGACAAAAAGACAGCAAAAACGCGAAACAGTGGCAGAAATAACCTATGCAAATTTATCATTCTTTTCTCGCCACTTTTCGCCGCGTCCAACCGCCTGCGCACCGACGCCGGAAGCTGAACACGTGCACCTGAGCCCACCTCAACATCCCTCGGCCCTCAAAACCGACCAACGGGAGGTGAAAACCTTTCTGCAGCCTGATTCTCATACTGAGGCCCCGACTGCATAACAGTTTTCCCCTCGGAAAACAAATTTTTGGGGCTACCCCCTCCAAGATGTGATCCAGCCCCTACCAGGTCCTTCAGGTGACGGCGACCTTGACCAATCCATTCGGCAGGGCACTCCCTTTCGGGCTACCGGAAACGATCACGAACGTAGTTCGGCCTGGACTTTGACGTCGATCTGTGCCTAGATCCGGGGCGTCGCCGTTCCTCTTCTCCCATTTCCTGGTTTTTACAACCTCGGTGATGAGGTGTCCCAGGTGCGCTTCCTCCCCGGTCGGCCGCTCGCCACATCGCTCCGTCCAATACAAATCTACTCAGTAAAAAATATTTTCTATAAAATATTTCAAATATCTAATTACGAAAATTTTATAAATGCAATTAAAATTTTCACGTCTTCATCTTTTTCAGGCCCTGAAAGTAAACAAGAAAAATACGAGGGCTATATACACGCCCGAAATGAGATGGACGGAAATAACGAATTTTGCCGGGGAATGTTTGACCACCGGAAACGAGAAAATTTTAAAATTTAAAGCAACAATAAAACGAGATAATATATATTTTTTTTGTATTTTGTATTTTATTTGTGTTTTTGTATTTTTGTATTTTTGAAATAAAATTTGTACGAAATAACGAATTTTGGTCCAAAAAGTAAGCGGCTATATGAAATTATTGTTGCCCGCCGCCACCATAACCGCCGTATTGGAAGCTACCACGGCGAGGGTAGGGACCACCCCGAGCTCCACGACCCCTGAGGAATCCCCCAAAAACTCCTCGAGGTTGGGCCACACGAGGGGGTCCGCCCATCGCCTGTCCTCTATACGGTTGCGGATTAACCATCTTAAAGGGTCTACCTTGACCCTGTCCCTGACCCCAGCCCCGGCCATATCCCCCTCCAGTTCCCCTCTGGTACGAGCCCTGAGTGGAACTTACGGAAGATACTCCTGAAGCTGAGGTACTGGACCTACCTTGACTTTGTTGATTCGCATATGGTAATTTGAATACTCCAGGCTGGTGCCGACCCTGCGAGTGAGACGATTGTCGCGAGTGCTGGCTCCTAGTCCTGGATGCATCCCTAGGTTGTCTTTCCGTTAACATTGGAATCTTGAAGGGTTGCCCCTCCTCATCCTCTGCCTTCTGGAATTTGCCAGAAAATTTCTGAACCATGTCCGACAACCTTCTTTTCGCTGCCATATCTACTGCAGTTTGTTGGTGCTCCTGCATTCGGTTGGCGTACGCTTCCCTGAATGCAGTACTACCTTCTCCCCGCAGGTAGATAGAATAATACCTCTCCGTAACAAATGACTTGGCCCGTGCGTCAATTGCACCAATATGTCTCGGGCCCAACTGCTGTTGTTCTAATTTTAGCAACACCATGGTACATAAGTATCTCACGGCTGCCATCACTATTTCCGCATCAAAATGATGAAACCAATTTGGCATGAACTTGAGCCAAATATACTCCCAAATGGGCTCAGGAATGTTTACATGATCATACAGGAAACCACCTTGAACATCAAAGTGATCCCCGTAGTTCTCGTAAAGCTCCTCTACTCCATTATTCACTAATGCCCAGATGATTTGGTTCCTATTATCATCTGGCATATCCTGAGCAAAGAATTCGATCACCTCCGGTGTCGAAAAATCTATCCTTCCCTTCACCAAGGGAAACTTCTTATGGACGTCCCAGTAGTCTCTCAAAACAGAACTTAGGTACTCCAAAGTTACTTCCTTATCTCTACTTCTCTTGACCGATTTTGTCGGTTCCGACGTAGAGGGTTTAGAAACAACTTTTTTCCCTGAAGTGCTGCTCTGGTCCTGCTGAGAAGTCTTATCGACCTTAGACACGGGCTTAGCCAAAGTACTTTTCGTCGTTGCACTTACCTGAGATGCAGACGATTTACTAGGTACTTTAGCCGAAGCAACCGTCGACTGCACCTGACTCGTAGAACTTTTGGTTCCAGGCATCAGGCTTGTCGGCGTAGTTCCCGTCTTGGATTTGGTTGAATCCGTCAATAAAGTTGTAGATCCTGCAAACTTCAAATCCACAGACGTAGAACTCCCTGTCTGTTCTCCTTCACCATCACTGATTTCAATAACATCTTCTTCATCTCTCTTTTTAGCCCTATTGGCCCTTCGGGCTAACTTTCGTCTTCCTAGTCTTTTAATTTGTTCGTCTGTACGACCTTCTGCTCTGAACTTTCTGACCTCTTCGGCAGTATACATACCTGGTATACCACCGTCCATACTTGGATCTCTGGGCGCTACTTGAACTGTCGGCGTAACCTTGCTGACCGCAGGCTGGATGACCTGCGTACTAGAAGGTTGCACCTGCAATTTCGGGATATGATAAGCAGTAGGCGGCTTGGCTGGAGCTTGCACGACTGTAGGCGCTGCCAGAGGCGTCGGCTGCGCCGTAAAACCAGCCAATACTAGTTCCAGCTGCTTCTGCTGCTGATCTAATCTCGCTTTCTGCTCCGCAAGCTGCTTAGTAAAAATCTCTTTCTGTCTCTCGATTTCCTTTTCAGCTTGCTCCCTGAGCCTTGCTTCAATTTCCTCTATTGCTGGACTTGCAGCAATCGTTATCAGATTGCTTTCATCCAACATCGGCTCTGCCCTGACATCCATTCCAGAAAGTAAACTCTCTGTCTGATCTAATAATGAAGTTACCTGTGTTTCTTGATCAGGCTGTGTCAACGATTCAACAGTGACCTCATTGTCCACTTCTAAATCGTCTCCTACCTGATTCAAGTCTATGGGGGTGTTGAGGTCTGCAGGTATCACCTGTAGCTGTGCTTTCGCCGCAACAGGCTCAGCCTGCATCCCCTGCACCTGATCCAAACTACTCATATCAACTCCAGATTGTTGACTCACCGTTGTGCTTACCTCAGTGCCTGTAACCGGCACTGCTGGCTGCTTACCTATCGGCGTCACTACAACCTTATCGCCAATATGCGTAATCGTAAAACCTGGAGCATCGGACGGCAATATCGGCTCAAAAAATGGCGGCTCGTAACCTGGAACGTATTCCGGTTGATACGCTAAGACGCTCTTTTTCTGGTTCTCCTTCGTTGCGTCCTCACTCATATCTATTGGGTATCGCAAACCTGGAACTCTAACAGCTATCTGGCGGAAGTAAAACCTCTGATAGCAGTACGGATTATCTTTGTACTGCGGACACTCCGCCAAATGCTTCCTTTTATCTTCCGGTCTTTGCTCCCATGACTTTGTCTTGGGCCAAAATCGGATCGGCAGAAATCCGAAACGATTTCCCCAACATGTAATAGAATCGCCCTTGGTTGGCGTATGTACCTCTGTTACTGGAAGACTATTCAAAAATGATAAATACTGACCGTACCTATCTCCCCTCCACAACATCTTCAAGAGTTGTTCCTTTCCCTCAGGGCTAAAGGATCTCAAATAGTTGTGGTCAAGGAGAGAGGTAAGGTACTCTTCCGCCTCCTCTCTACACGCTGGCCAAAACAAATGAAACGTCAGCGGAACTTTATTACACACTGACTCCAAATTCTTAAAATTGTCCTCGATCAATATTTCAGAATAAGGAGCGATATCCATACTCCAGTGTTGTCTTACATACGAGTCTTTACCGTTCGAAATTCTGACCGGTTCATACTCGTGGTAATCAACTTCCAGACATGGTATCTCCAATAACTGCTTCGTTTCTTTTCTATACCTTAGATAATTCTCGTATAAAACCATAGATACTGGTTCATCGAGTCTACTGAAACTCTTCCCTCGATTAACCATATCTACCACCTTGTTCATTATTCGAGTTCTAATCTGCTTTTCCGACAAAGCTTCTTCGAACTCTTCATCCTCACTTACCGTATCATTACCGTCTACATTCTTACTTTTTTCTTTAACGGTATAATCAGGATGAATACCTTTAGGTATACTCACGTCTCTTCCTCTCTTCGGATTTGCCTCGTAATGAGGGAAGCTGTACTCCACATAGCCTCCAAATGAGGTGTCCATTTGGGCAGCCATACGGGCATACGCTTCCTGTCTCATTACGTGGTAAATAGCCGACGACTGCGGCTCCTCTACTTCCGGACTTCCACAAAAAGTCTGCGGAAAATTCTCTCCATGTATGATATTAAAAAACCTGTACAACCTGTACGACATTATCTGGATTTGATCCGCTTTCATCAAATCATGCGGAAAATACTGGAATCCGACCTCGACTTCCATAGCTAACTCATAGTGGAAAAACGCTAAGAAAACCAACAATGAGTAGTAGGCGTCCAGTGCTGAATACCTGATTTCAAACTGCGTCAACGTGTGCCTACAGAATCGTTCACGTTGCGCTCTCTGACGGAAATCGATTTGGAAATAACCAACGTCCGCCAGATACAGCTCCGTGAACAATCCTTTCAGCTTAAAGGTTTCCGGGCAAAGTCCCAACTTCCTGGACATTGCCAAAAATCTTCCGTTCAATTGATCTCCTACCTTGGCTACGTCATAATAACGGCCATACGAAGATGTAATTCTATACTTGATCTCTGCTGTCAGATCAACATCCTGGTGATTTCTGCCTGCGCCATTAACATTCCAGACGGCAACCAGATCTGTAACCAAGTTGTATCCAACGAGAAGCATGTCCGAATCTAAGAGCTCATGAATGAGCGTCCATTCCTTCGGCATGATTGTCGTAGTATCTACAACAAAAGTGTCTCCAGTCACCGTCGAGAAGCTAATGACTCTCGCGAACTCCTTCCCTTTTGGGTTATCAACCCCAGAAGTCGCGAAAACCTTACTCATGTACTCTTGAGTAACTTTCTCGGTATCAAAACCGATAACTGGCTGTCCTCGAAACCTGCTCACCTTCAGAGTTTCGATCATCTCAGCCACCTTACCTATTTCGACCAATTTCGGTTCTGTTAGTTCCAACGGAAATCTTCCGAACGTCGTTGCGAACCATCGTTCCAATTCGCCGACTCTAACAATGCGTTTAACATTGTAGTCTAAAAAATTCAGGCGAAATGTTTACAACTTTTTAATGAAAATTTTTCCCAAAGCGGACAAACATCGGTTAAACTCTACCTTCACCACAGATAGTAAGCACAAATAGGAAAGAAGAAAAGAAAATTGCAAGCAGGGGAAAATAAGGTACCACACATATATTGGGTTAGTGTTGGCAGATAGTTAAACACAAGTGCGGCCCCGACTTCTACCTTATACGGGAGTACACGCACAGACCACCTGCGTCTTCCATCAATCGACTGCTAGCCGTCTCAATCCAACGCCCAAAACGGCCTATCCAATCAATAAATTAAGAATTTCCAAGAAGAAATTTGAAAATATATTTACTAATTTACCCAAAATGTGGAAATTCGTAGAAAATTAAATTAAGATGGAATTTAGAAATTTAAATAAATTTTGAAATTATCTACCCCTAGTCGACTAGTTGCTACACTCCACTTCTTCCCCATCACATAGACGAATTAATTCAACTCGCTATGTGTGTAGAGGAATGATGTAGTTTCGCAAAAAGTCCAAATTTTGCGCTACGGGCAGCTTTGCCACACTTTTTCAAGTTGACAGAACAATTATGTTCCCACTAAACTTTTACAATTGTCTAGGCCTTCGTCTAGACACCCGTGGGCTATGACATCCTGCTTTGCCCAAATAATTTTTAGATTAACTAAGTTTAAAACTTAGGTCGCTTACCATCGACTAAAAAATACCGATTGTTTTGCCGCACCTGCGGCTGTCCGTAGGTCACGTGGGGGTCCGTGACCAAATACTGTTTCGTCCGGCGTCCATTGGGGGGCCTGGACATTCCTCCCGCTTCTTTTTCGAATTCTAATAATTCGGCGCTATCAATTTTTGCAAAATTTTTTAAATTTTTTGATATGAGCTGAAAAATCGACAAATTTTCCGCTTTCGCTACTTTTTGTCTATTTTCACTCTAAAACTCAGCGGTTTTCCCAATTCTTCCAATATTCACAGAATTGGGGGGCAACAACTACTTATTTCCTCCGAAATTAATCAGACTCGGGGAAGTTTAAAATTTTTGGCCGCGAAAAAAGTTTTAAAATTTTAGGTTTTTGCGAAGAGTGGTTTTTTACCAAAAATTTTGAGAAATTTTTAGATTTACGCGAGAAAAATTTAAAAATACACAATAAATACGCGATAAATACATAAATAATTACAATTAATTACAATTTGTACTTAAATACACAATTTGGGACAAAAAATATGGGGGGGTATTCATACGCACACACACACGCGAAAAACAGCGCTACGCGCTACGGCAGTTTATAATTCTCAATTTTCGAATCTACAGTAAACTGCGTGTCCTTAGATGACACGTCGTTAGACTGCAGCCATCTGCCGGTCTCGTAGCGAAAGTGCTTTAACCTGCTCACGGATACCACCTGCTTTTTCAGCGGCTCTCTCCAATGAGCGATTTCAAGCACATTCTCTGATAATCTACTATTATCAGTAACAACATACGGTCCTTGCCACGGAAGACCCAGTTTTTTCTGTTTATCGACTTTCAGCAAAACCCAATCATTGACGGAATAATCATGAGCTTTTGCTTTACGGTCAAAAAACTTTTTACTGCTCTTCGCAGCCTTCCTGATATTCTCAGCAATGGTCTCATAAGTTTCTACTAAGCTTTCGGTTAGTATATGCTTATAAGCCTCATAGTTCATTGGCAGAACTATGTTTCTAGCAACACCAATACTAATGCCAAAATTTGCCTCATGACCTCTCAATAAGGCAAATGGAGAACATTTTGTTGAGGTATGAGGTGTGGCATTATACGCAAAAACGACAGATTGCAAATATCTGTCCCACTTATCTGAATCCTCTATAGCAACCTTTCGCAACTGCTTGATCAAGGTTTGGTTAAACCTTTCAACCATTCCATTTCCTTGTGGATGGTAGGCAGTTGTGAAAATCTTCTGACACTCCAACAATTTACAGACTGAGGTCATCAAATCAGCTGTAAAGCATGAACCGTTATCACTCAACAATTTCACCGGGGTTCCATGCCTGAACACAATATTCCGAAGAAAACTGTCCACAATGGTTACAGCAGATTGATCCGGGATCATTTCTGCTTCCATCCATTTTGTAAAGTAATCTTGAAATACTATCACATACGGTCTTTTGTCGCTCATGGGAGATATTCCCACAATATCTACAGAGACTATGTCAAATGGTCCTCTAGGAATGATTGGATTCAATGGCGGAATCGTAGCCTTTCCTGGAGTCGCAATTTGACATATCGGACAAAAACTGATCCAGCTCCGAACATCCTTCTCGATGCTCGGCCACCAGAACCGCTTCTTAATAATAGCAAGGGTTCTCTTAAACCCTTGATGCGTCATCATCACTGCTCCATGATACTGATGCAGGACAACTTTTTTGAGAACAGAGGGGACAACAATTTGATCGTCTGCCTCGCCAAAAGTCTCTCTATATAGTATCCCTTGATCGATATAAAAGCTACTTTGAGACTTGGTGCTGCTACTAGCACCTAGTTTCTCGAAGATCACTTTTAGATCTTTATCCTTTCCTTGCAACTTTGACATCAAGGCGTTTGAGATAAGCCCTTTTGGTCTACCATCTTCAATCTCTGGGGCTTCTTCAAACTCCTTCTCCTTCGGTTCAAATATTCTTTTCACCTCTTCTTTAGGTTTTGCTTGCCCAGGAGGATGTCCTTTTTCCTCCTGCTGCAAGTTTTTTGCCATTTGTCTAGTGACTACCGCCTCAATTTCATATTTCTCAGGCGTTCGATAGTTATCAAATTCTGGAGAAATATTAAGTTGAGTTTCATCACTAACACTATACCTTGAAGCCACTGAAGCTGTGGCCATCTTCACCGGAGTGAAGACTCCTACAGCCTCATCCACTTCATCTCCTCTGAGTTCCCGAAGTTGTTTCACTAAAACTTTGTGGTTTTGATTAAGGACTTCGTCTTCAGCAAGAGATTTCACATCTTCTTTCTGAAAGATAAGTTCCCATTTTGGTGGCAACTTCTCTTTCTGTTCATCCGGTTCCTCCTTCCTTGAGAGGAAATCTGCCATGGCATTCTGTCTGCCAGGCACATACTCCAACTTGTGATTAAACTGGCAAATGAATGCGTACCACCTCTTGAGTTTGTCATTAGTCTGTGTATTCACCCTCATTGATAATAATGGTTTATGGTCAGTTTGAATCCTGACCTTTTGACCCAAAAGATAATGTTTGTAAATTTTAAGGCCGTAAACCACAGCTAAGCATTCCCTTTCGGTGGCGCACCATTTCCTTTCTTCTGCCCGCAATATCCGACTATTGTAGGCAACTACCCAACGTTCCGAGTCAGTCTCTTGACATAACACTGCTCCCAATGCAATTCCACTGGCATCCGTTTGAAGAATGAATCGTGCAGATCCATCTAAAATTGGATGTCTTAAGAAAGGTACTGAGGTCAATGCTACTTTGAGCTTCTCAAAAGTTGTGTAGTGCAACTCCGTTACATTCCATGTTCCCTTCTTGCCTGTTAATTTGTACAAAGGTTCAGCTAGTGGTGCTAGGTCTGGTATAAATTTCTTACACCATTGTAACATACCTAGGAATCTTTGCATTTTCTTAACAGAATCCAGGAATGGAAATTCCGTTATCGCCTTGACCTTCTTAGGATCCGGAGAAATTCCATTCGCGTCCAAGATGTGTCCTAAAAAGTGCACCTTCTCGGGAAGAAATTCACATTTCTCTGGCTTAAGAGTCAACTTCGCCTTTCTCAACGCTTCTAGCACCAAGTTCAAATTCTCTAAGTGTTCCTCGAACGTATTCGAGAAGATGATAATATCATCTATATACACTAGGCAAATTTTCCATACCAAATCCCCAAGGATTCTCTCCATCATCCTTTGGAATTCAGCAGGTGCATTCTTCAATCCAAACGGCATCACTTTAAACTGAAATAAGCCCTCTTGGCATATAAAAGCCGTTTTCTCCTTGCTCTCCTCCTCCATCGGGACCTGCCAATATCCCGACTTCAAATCTAGAGTCGTATAAAACTTCGCTCTTCCAAGGCAATCTAAATAGTCATCCATTCTCGGGATGGGATATTTATCATCCTTGGTCACTTCGTTTATACCTCTAAAATCCACTACGGGTCTCGTAGTTCCATCTTTCTTTCGAACCAGGAACAAGGGTGCAGCCCACGGTGACTTCGAGGGCTCGATCACTCCTTGATCCAACATCTCCTTTATGTGTCGCCTTACTCCTGGCCGACTATTAATTGAAGCTCTGTAATATCTCTTTGCTACAGGTCTTGCATCTCCTGTATCTATCTTGCACATCAGAGCTGGGGTTGTAGTAGCCGGATCACCAGGCAAGCTAAAGACATCTCTGTACTTCAACAAAGACTCTATAGCTTCCGTTTTCTTCTCTTCAGATATTTTTGCCTTCGATATCATCTTGCATAGTGAAGTATAGAACTCTACAGAATCAGCTTTTGATAATGCAGGCATTCCTTCCTTTACCATGCAGGTCTGATATTCCTCTTCCTCCTTTATCTTTTTCATTTCCTTCACCTTCTTGTACGTATCATTATCTTCAATAAGCATAGATTCTGTATAGCCAATGATTTGATCTCTCTCAAACCGACATCCAGAACCTGTGGTATTGGAGATTAGTACTACAAACTCTTCTTGTGACCCGTCTACAACCGCTTTCTCCATTCTGAACTTCCTTTCAGAATCTTTAGATTCGACAATAATTCCGTTCAACGTGGCATCTCCATGTTGATCCCAAAGTTTTGCCTTCATCAAAACATCTGTTCCATATGGAATGTAGGTTTTACTACATGCAACAATTGCAACAGTTGTCTTTAGTAGACAGACTTTTGGATAAACAATTTGATTTATGCAATCAGTCGACGCCACACTGACTTTAGTTACTTCTTCCATTACCGTTTGCACAGTAGTTACAGAAGGAACTTGAACTACGTCAATCTTTCTCTCAATGCCTTGTATCGTCATGGCATTTCTTTTGAAATCAATCACCACACCTAAATCTGGGTGTGCTAAAAAATCTGTGCCTAAGATCAGGTCCTCACCTGCATCTGGCAACACTATAGCATTGACTGGAAAACTTCCGAATTCAGTCTTCATACAAACTGGTACATACCCATAGGCATGCACAACTTTTCCATCAGCTACAGTCACTTTAAGGATACGAGGGTACACTGTATAATCAACGTCTAATGCCCTTTTCAGGAGCTTAGAAGACATGACCGTACACTGAGCTCCTGTATCAATTAAAGCTCTGGTAGCCGTTTCTTTAATAACCACATTTATGTAGAAAGGAACCGTTTTCGGATAATTTTCCAACAACCTTCTCTCTACGTCCGTTGCTTTTCTTCCATATTTCACATGAGCCAAATCTCTCTCTTTCACTTTCTCTAGAGGTGTCACCTTATCCAGGTGAATAATACTTCCGAGAACCAAACTAGAAGATTTGTTTCTACTCTTTTCGCTTTCATCATCCACATCCATACGGCTTGTCACCATTACGTTATGCGAACTAGGTTGCGACTGGTTCGAAACAAATGATCCAGACTGATCCTGGACGGTACTACCCTGAATAGCAGGTTGACTAGTTGGTGCAGGTAACATCAACTGAGGCTGTCTCTGCAACTGGATGCCTTGCTCCCTAAGTCTGCAGAATTCCCTGTATCTCTCAAATTCTGGGTCATACCCATACATTTGATCTTCTTCGGGGAATCCTACATAATAGGCACCTCTTCCTCTTCCTCTAAATCCAAATTGAGGTCCACCTCTACCTCTAAAACTTCCTCTATATGAAGCATTCCTATCACCACCATAATACTGATTAGACATGCCACGGTTAAATCCACCGCGTTGCTGTTGCTGACGCCGGTAGGCTAATGTCTTACACTCTTCCGTAGCATGCGTATTATTCTTATGATAAATGCAGTAGGGTCTCTGCTGCTTCAACTGCTTCTGCTTTTCAGCAGACGCAGCCTTCACAGTAGTCAACTCTTTTAAGGCTTCACTCTGAGTAACTTGTAATTTGTCTACTTTCTGAACCAATTGTAGCCATTCCTTTGAGAGAATAGCTAGAAAAGACTCCTTGGCCTGCTCCCCGTTAGACTTTTTGACATCACGAGGCGACGGACCAGGTATCATCTCTTCCGCATTCTCCTCACTTCTCTCCTCTTCCACTGCCTTTTGCAACTGATTTTGTGGTCTTGACTTCGTCTGGTTATACTTTTTAGTACTTCCATACGGAGCATTCCCGACAAAAGCAATTTCCGGGCACATCTCCTCCGCTACAACTTGATTCACTACAATCGGTTTATCTTTGGCTCCAAAAGTAGTAAACACATTCTTATACTTCTTATCAATTTGAGTTACGGCGTATGCAAGGTCTTGCCAAGTTTTCATCGATGGCAATACATCCTGCAACTCCGTCTGATACAACGGACTACTCTTATAAATGAAGGCATTAATAATATTCTCTTGCCTTACTTGATCACTCTGATCTGCATAGACCAGATCCACATGGTTACTCAACCTTTTTAAAAACTCTAAGGCTGACTCGCCTTCTTCCTGCTTCATATTAAACAATTCCCTTTTGAGCATCGTCAAATCATAAGTCGGCGCGAGATACTTTAAAATATTTCTCCGCGCTTCTATATAACTTGAGGATGTTCTCGCTATCCTCCTCGCTGTGTTCTGAGACAACCTTCTCAAACACTCTTTCTTCACTTTATCAGCCGTATTCTCCAGAAACTCACTTTCCAGATCAGTAAAAAATTTCAAAGCCTCCGTTGGCTTTATACTATCATGCAAAGGTCTATGTTTCAAGGCCTTTACCACATCTCTCACATCAACTTCAACACTTGAGCTAGAGTTCGAAGTAGATGAACTGCTATTATCACTATCTGAGTAATGTCTACTTCTAGCCCTTGACCTGTGAGATCTCTTTCGACTCTTCGACTTTCTTTTCCTTCTCCTCTCAGGGCTAAGGTCAGCTCTATTTGCGGTATCTCTCCAAGGAGTAGGACGAGAAAACCTATCCTCTCCCTGGGACGATTCGTCGCAAATAGTCACTTTCCTTTCCCTCGACCTCCTATTCTCTGAGTAACCGTAGGCATTCGATTGTGCTTGTTCAGCATTCCTCGAACTCTGCGGCTCCTCAGTCCAACCTCTATCTCTACCCGAATATCTGTCTCTGTCCTCTTGAGACCTGACATAAACTTCTGAATGAACCTCTCTCTTCGGTTCACTAACTCTCTCAACTCTATTCTCAAGGTAAGAAGACTCACCTATCTTCCTCCGTTGATCATCCTCCGTCTCTTTTTCCTTGACTTGCGCGCTTTCGATAACCTTGATCAATAGTTCGACCTTTTTCTCCAGCGCATTAATCCGTACGTCCTTGGGATCGACTCCATCCCTCGGATCCTCTCGCCGAATAAAATTCGTAATTTCGGGGTCGTATCGCCTCGAATATTTGTCGTCGTATAAATCGGCCGGCGCGTCCTCGTAATACTCGTCGTAATTCATGTCCATCATGTTTGACCTCCACGCCGGTTTCGATTTCCGTCTAATCTCCTCCAGCGTTTCGGCCATCGGATGGACCAACTTCGAGGGCGACGTCGGTCTCTCCTTCTCAAAGGTCTGCTGACCTCTGACACTACCACTTACAGTAGTTTCAATTTCGGCTCTCCTAGCCATCTCAAAACCACTTCTCCTCAAATCTTCTTCAACTCTTGCCATTTCGGCAATTCCACTCTCTCTCCTTCCTTCAGTCTCAGGCGCCTGTGCTTGAACCTTTTCTACCGCTGCGTGTTCTTCAGCAGAGTCCAGATTCGAAACACTAGGTTCATGTGACCTAGGAGGAGTCCTCAACATTTTTCCTACCGGAATACTCATCTTCTTCACTTTTCCGGTATGTGACTGCAAATAAAACCCAGGAGGTTTAGTTATTTTTCTGGTGGTTCTCCGGCTATCCGTCGTGAGAGGCGTTAAGAGTCCACCACTTGTTAGGCAACTGTGGGGTCACAATTAAGCAACAGTTCTAACCACAGGCTAACAACAACAATAAACACCAAACTCTCCCAGACGTTTCACCAGATACTCGCCAGAACTTTCACCAAACCTCAAGCAGAACACCTTGGCACGTACCTCAGGAGTTCCTACCCAAGTCTCCAATCCTGACCTTATAGACTCCTTCCCCTACGCTCACAGAACAATACACTTACGGGTTCAAGTTGTATTGGGTAGCTAGTGGCGACGCCAAAATAACAATAATAAACAAAAATATTGTAGAAAGACGATGGCGGCGTCGCTCCATAAAAACTAATCTTTTTAACACTGACAAAAAGACAGCAAAAACGCGAAACAGTGGCAGAAATAACCTATGCAAATTTATCATTCTTTTCTCGCCACTTTTCGCCGCGTCCAACCGCCTGCGCACCGACGCCGGAAGCTGAACACGTGCACCTGAGCCCACCTCAACACATACCAATTTTTGAATTTTGCCATGCTTTCTGCAGTTCTAATTGATAAGTAAAAGAACTTCAATAGAAAAAAGTTTCAATGATCACTTTTTTTTAAGTCTTTAGTTTCACTCTGGTAAAGGAGATTCACATGTGCTCTAACCCTTATTAAAAATTTGGTTGCCACTTCATCAGGTTCTTGTTTAATATCCAGCAAATCCCTTTTGAGGATATCCAGGTTACAAACTGGAGCACAATAAGTCAAAATTTTGTCTTGGGCTTCCATATATGTCATTGACTCTTCCACCCATTCTTTCGGCAAATCCCTTAACAATCTGGTTAATGCTCCCAGTTTCACTTCATCAGGAGTATTCTTTCAAAACTCACTTTCTAGCTCGACTAGAAAAGCAAGAACGTGTCTACTTGGCATATCTGATTGCAGTAACCTTGGTTTGATAGCCCTTTCAATGTCACAGACAGTTGGGCCTACCTGAGCCAGATTGACCCTTAAAGGCGGATCAACTGGAATCATTGTAGGCATAACCTGCTGCTGGACATTTGGGTATTCATCCGTAATACACATGCTTTCTTGTGACATAGTTGAATTTATCAGACTCGGCTTTTTTACGCCTTCCTCAAAACCATAACTGCTCACCCTCTGCTCCACTCTTGAGCTTGTCAGCAAATGAGGCATATACTGCTCTTTAGGACATAGACTTGACTTTTGGTCTTTCCATCTAAAGTCATTCTGAGGAGTGATACCATCATTTTGCCACACCAATTCTTCTTGGGATTGATCAAATTTCAATGGACCACCTTGTTTCATACAGCCAGCATTGCTTTGCCTTGGTTCATTTGCCTTACTTGCTTTGTGTGAACCATTGTTAGCAATGTTGGGGAATATACTATCATAAACTACTAATCTGTTCATGATCTGGTCCAATTTTTCTTCCAATGAGCTCTTATGAGGATTTTCTCGATGTTCTTCTTGCTCATTATCCCAATACAATTGATGGTACATATTGAATAATTGAGTGGGTTTGTTAATTAGCCAGCGCTGATGTTGATTCATAACCGGAATGTTCATCTTCAGTTAAAGACGCACCAGTTCCATAATAGGCAGTTGTAATAAATTGCCTCTCTTGAGGAGGCCTATCGATGACAGTTTCTTGAATGAATAATCTTGACTTGATGATGAAATCGCATTGTTGTCCTCCTTTTCAACAGCTGTCGAGGGCGTAGGTATTCCACCCCCATTTTCCACTGATAAAGGCCTGTGATCTGAGCCATTATCCTCTTCAACCCAACCTTCAGATGAAGTCAGGACAATAAGCTTTTCCCCATCATGGACCTTTTTTCCTGGTAGTGTTTTGGGCAACCCGGAACTCCTGAGACCACTCTGGTTGTCTACTCATTTTATAACCATCCAATTCAGTATAAAAACCTTTTGTGTTTGCTGCTGATTTTCCATTACTCTGAGTATCAGACGCCACCACTTGTCAAAATGGGACTTGGTGTAGATAAAGAAATATAGAATAGAATTGAAAAGAGACCCAATTAATCACTCGCTAATTCACCTAATCAGGCCAAAACCTTAGGTAGAACTAGTTTGCAACAGTTTGGTCACTCCCAGTTTCAACAAAGGATCAGCTGCTTCCGTTCCAAAGAATTGCAGATGATCAAATAATACTCTGAGCTCAGGTAACTTCCAATCACCAGGCTAAACTGAGAAGTCAGGTTGAGAACTGAGTTGTAAATGTAGACTTGCACACAGGGTGGCACTCCTGAGATCTGGGGTCTAACCTGCGTTCCCTCTGCTATGAGAATAACAATAAATGTTCAGGTGGGGGATGTTGTATTTGGGCATCAAATCCACAAAAAACAAAATCAATAATATAAAAAATTCTATGGCCAGTCAGGCCGCTGATTTCTTTCACGATAATAAAATAAACACACAATGACCAAAAACATAAATGTGCCGGCCTTTTATGCCTGACATCTATGCAAATCAGTGTCAACACAAAATGTGTCGACTTTGGCTATTTCTTCGCAACCATGAGATAGACTATGTCCATCCCGACATAGAGGGTCGCAGAACCTGGAGTATGAATACCATCTTATAATTGCATTTTCTGGTAGATTCGATCTCAATTGTGGGAGAATCACAGCTCGATAAATTCCAAAAATGAGACACTAGATCAAGTTTTGCACATTGAATATCGAGGTAATTCTCGTGTTGCATAAAAAATAAAATTTGCGTAGCTACAGGACCCAGATGTTGGTAATTTTCGCATAATTTGGTTTTTTTCTGTCTATTTACGAGACATAAGATCTATTAGCCTAGACGTGCCCTAGCTTTATGGTTGAACGTTCATTAGATGCGGAACACAATTCTCAATAACGTGGTGTAAAATTGTTTCTTCATTCTGCATTTTACACTTTTCGGTAAGTTTTTAAGTGTTGAAAATGAGACGACAAAAATGTTTAAAAAGCTCGTTTTCCCCATAAAAATGACTACATCCACTGCTGAAGCTCAAAAGAATAGATAACCTAACTGTGCAGTGGATAGTCATGACTTCTAAATGCCTACAAAAAATGACAAAATTCAGGTACTGCTATGGGGGTACCAATATTGTATAGGATAGATATATGAGCACACAAAAGTCAAAGAACCTGAAAAACGCTCATGCCACAGCAAAAGAAGTTTCTACTCATAAAGTTTGATGAAGGACTTTGTCTCAAACTATACCTTCTAAAATGTGCCAAAATTATTAATTTTTCATCTTGGACTCCGAACATTTCATCCCTTTTCCAAAGATTTTTACTTAAAAAGTAAGATTTGGGAAAAACAGTGGATAGACCGTTCCGAAGAATTAGAAAATGGATTTTTCCGTGTTGTCTAAATTTAAGAGACTGGATTTCTGATCATGTGATGTCGACAACACCTCTCTGTATTTTGTACAGATACCAAAAAAGTCATATAGAGTCAAAAATGTTTCTGTCCTAGAAAAAAGTGCTCTGCTGTCAAGTTTTCCGATTTCACATATCAGAATCAGCTACGCAGTACATTTTTAAATATGTTGCAAACACCCTGTACCCATTGACACACTTCCCAAAATTTTGCTTACATGTCATTTTTCTTCCATTTCACTCGACCAGTAAGTCATTTTCACCGACCTCGGACCGGGTAACCCTCATATTCACCCTATGGGATAGTCTGTCTTTAAGGGTATGCAAATTTGATTGAAACGTCAACTTAATATTTTGGATCAAAGTAGTTGCAAAATTAGAGGAAATAATTTTGCGGCATTATTACAGGCAGGTGCCCAATGACTAATTGATTTTTTGAAATTTTATCGTCTCGCTTTTTACAATATACGTTGCACAATGCGTGATTGTGAAAAGTTTTCAACGCTAAATTGTAAAACGAAGTAGCATCGACCCCCCCCCCCCCCCTGTAGACCAGAGGTGTCAAAACAATGAAACATATCAATCTTTGGATTACTGTAGCTACGCGACATTCGGAACGAGTGCTATCGTGTTATAGGAGTTATATCATATGGGCAACGTCGAACTTTTCAGAAAGAGTGCCTTAAAATTCTTAATGAATGCTTTTTAATGTCGACATTTTTCAACAGACTGAACTTGATTGGGATCTAGTTCAGGAAGCCATCGAGACAGATATGGTCAAATGATATCTAAAGACGAGGCGACTGATAACTCATTATAATACATACAAATTTTACTTGACGGTCAATCGGTAACAGTAACAAATTATCGGTGAAAAGTCGCAGAGAAGCTGAGAACGATATATGTTATAATACTGTAAGGAGTGAAATGAAAATCTAATTTTAAATAATTGTCCAGCAATTGTTGTACGATGAAATCTTCGCAATCCGGGCGACCAATTTTCGTTTTTTTGACTAGAAGGTCGACCAATTTTAGGCCCGTCAGTTTTTGTTCGGCATTGTTGAGAATATCCTGCACTAAAGGAAGGGTCATTTTGTGCGATTCAAGTTCATCTGGAAATGAGCGTTTTTTATTTGCCGGCGGCTGCACGTCCGAACGCGCTTGCCTGAGCAGACAATTGTCACATTTTTGAAGACACCAATCCGGATCATAAGTTTCTTCGAAATATTTGGCTAAAATTTGTCTCCTGTCAGAATAAATACGCTTAAATACTAATGAGTCAGAGTAGTAAACAGAAACTTTAGGCTACCGTGGAAAGCTGCATCTAAATCATTTGTTTCCGTAAATCATGATGTCAGAAAATGGGAATCTGATCTGATTATAATCTACCCGCATGCATGTCCATACATGTTGCCTGGGGATGTCTCAGGGACTCGACTTACGTTAGAAATATATAGCTGACCCTAGGCGACTTCGCCCTCAACTTTTTCGATCCTAGACCTACCTATGTGGTTATCCACATCAAAAGAATTTGATTGAAAAGGTCCAGCTTTCGGTAGGAAACACGTGTGAAATATGCTGATGTTTTATCGGATAGATGATGCTGTAAACTACAGTTTGTTTTTTTATTAAATGCTTCTAGATTGAAAAAAGACAAAAATTAACTATGCTATCAAAATCGCGTTCACACGGCTTTCACAGTAAGATTTTTCACTCTAAAAATTGTTAAAAGTTTATTGAAAAAGCTTACAAATTTTCGATCTCACGTGATGAATGGCTATGCTGAAAATTGTAAAAATCCAAAATAGTACTTGCTTTCCACTTATATAATTTAGAAGCATTTCAAGAAAAACAGACTATAGCTATAAAATCAAAGAAATTTTAGAAACCAATAATTTATCGTGAATTCGGACAAAACAGCAAAACTCGTATCAACTTTGAACTGAAAACAGGCAACTAAAATGCAAAAATCCAGCAACCAACTAGCGACCTGCATGAACCGGAGAAGTGCAGCCCGGCCAAACTAATCCTCTGTACCGGGCCCGGCCCATCAGCGGGCCGAGACAAAAGCCCGGCCCAGCCCATAAAAGCCCATCTTCCGAAACTTAAAATACTGCATGATTCAAAATCTAAAAAAATAATACATCATAGGATCATGACCACTCAAAATTATATAGTAAAATTATCAAATCATCAAGTTTTCCAGGACAGATTTTTTGACGTAAATCTGTGACATAAGTCTACCAGTGCTGAAACTGCATTCGCTAGCTATAGTTGAAGCTAGAATCGACAAAATTTTTCGTGCAACAATCATCATTTAAAAAAATTTATTTGATTCCGTTTCCATCAATCCAAAACATTCAATTACGAATTTTTCGACAGGCAGGGAATATTAGCGTAGTTTGTTCAGCAGTTGAGTACTTTTTGAACATCTGAGCTTTGAACAGCAGTTTTGCTAATGAAATGACAAGAAACTTTTACTCATGCTCTAGGATAGGATGAATAATTTTTTATATTCTGGTAACAATAGCAATACTGCTTTATGAAAGTTGATGATTTTGAATGTAGAAAATTGAATTTTTTTTTGAGTGATTGTAATGGTTGTAAACTCTGTACAGAATTCTAGCCACTATTTTATTGGATGAAAATATAATAGAACTAAAGGCATTAATGGCGCTTTTGTTGCTCCATTCAACTCGAAAAAGGCGACAAGAAAGTAATTGTCCCTCCAAGCAAACTGTTATTAATAACATACATATGGTGCTGCAGATTTTTTTCAAACGATCTCGATGATAACTTGTGAATTTGAGGTGCTAGTTCATCATTATTCGAGGCACTACCATTGAAGAGGGAAAAAGAAATGGCACGAAAAGTTGCACCATATCTAAAAACAGGGTAACCTTCCTTTTTGCATTTGAAAAATATGAAATCGGAAAATACACACGAGTAGAAAAAATCATTAAATTGGAGTATTCAGTTACAGAACAAAAACTTATGTGTCTAAAACAGACATGCAAGGCAAGAATTTTGCAGCGGGCGGGTCCCCGAACTTTTTATCGAGCGATGGGAGTGGGGGGAGCGGGCGAGCAAAAAACAAAAAAGAGTTCCGCAAGCATGTTTTTCATACAAAATATGCATAAAAATCATCAAAAAGGCTGTATTGGAAAAAGTTGGGGGGGGGGGGTATTTGACGATTTTTTTTGGGCCGGGGGGGGGGGTGTCCGGGGTCCCAGGTAGGAGGGTTTAACCCCTACCCCCTATGAGCATGTATGGTCTAAAACAGACATCAAATAGAATAGCACATCAAATTTCAAATTAGAGAAACATGAATGGTAATGTTTAAATATTGTATGTAGCTTGGAAGTCTGCCAAATGGACAAAAACAGTCTTTTTGAGTGTCTTATCATGAGTGTAATGCAGAGCAGATAACCAAAGCGAATCAAACCTTAATCAAGTAACATGACATACAGTAAATATGTATCTGACAAGAAATGAATTTTTAATGTTACCCATTTATCTTTCATGGGTTTTTACGAGCCTGAACCTTCAGGCCCGGCCCACAGATTTTTTCCACCGGCCCAAGCGCGGTGGAAACATGACCCGAAAGCCAACCAAAAACATATAGGACCCGACAGCCAAACAACTACTTGCGCATTCTTCAACTAGCAGCAACTTACGCCATTGTCCAGCATTGGCAGAGAAAAAAAAGTCACAATTCTAAACTAGAATTGTGACTTTTTTTCACCATACTCTTTCAGTTTTCACCAAGCAGCTCTTCTCTCCAGCAGGCTCTATTTAGGAGTCTATCGAGAATTATATACATACAGAATACAGTAACTCTAAAATTAAATTACATTTATCTTACCTGCAAAGCTTTTTCTCGTGACAAAATTTCAACATAACCATAAGATTATCGACGCCAGTTTTCTCCGTACAAACTAACGAACTCTGTCGAAAAATGTCGTTGAAACCGTAGAAAAGTAAGCAAACCGCTTCGCCACCGTCTCGGCCCGCCCGTCCACTTTCTTGGTAATAATTTTCCAACGATTTGGCCAATGAATGATGAATGACGAAACGCACATCCGGTTTATCAATACCCATACCGAACGCTACGGTCGCCACGATAACCTGACAGGCACCGGAATACCAACTTTCGTGAACTTTTGACCTAACAAGCGGGTCTAGATCGGCGTGGTAAGAAAGGGCTTTAACACTTTTCGAACTAAAGAGAACAAATATGCTAAGGCCCAAATTACAGAAAGCGGGTAAAATTAAAGTAAGGTAAAAGTAAAATCTCGGGTAATGTAACCCATGTTTAACCCGCCATTTTACCAACGATTTTACCCATGTTTAACTTGGAAATTTTTGAGTAAAAAATTCTTCAGCAAAGACTTAGTGCAAACGATTTTGAAGACAGTGTTAATTTTTCGATTTACAAGCATTCTAGAAAACAGACTATAGTGCATTTCAGTCGTTATAGCATAGATGGTATTTGTTTATTAACTCAAAGGCCGTAGGAGTCATTGTTTTTTGAGCCTAAGGAAAATTTTCTGGAAGATTATTTAAGCTTCAAACGTTTTCATCAAAAGCCACAATTTTCATCAGGTTCACATATCAAAATATTGATGTAAAAAACCTGTTGATTCATCTCAACGGAGTTTGAAAAGCAAAAGGTGCGTTTAAAAATTGTTGCACTATCGAGTAAGTGTAGCTCGAAAAAGTGCTCTTCGACAATAACCCACTGGTATCACAAATTTATGCTGATGCTGTTGTACTGAAATATGTACAATGATGATCAATGCATTTCCGGAAAATCTGAATTGTCGAGCTTCTGGTCATTGCCATCACTAACATCAGATTCAGTTTAACCTGCAACACATCGACGGCATGCAAAGAACCAATCAAATCCGAGCCTTACGTGAAAAATATAAACTTCCTGTCAATATAACCCTGCTAATAGCAGGGTAAAATTGCAGGTTATTTTCATGTCTTTTTCACCAACTTTTTACCCCAACTTTACCTTACCTACCTTCTGTAATCTCGATATGGGTAAAATCATGGGTTATTTTTTTCTACCGACGATTTTACCCGTCTTTAACCCACGATTCTACCCGATTTTTACCCAGCCTTAACCTACGATTCTACCCGAGATTTTACTCGACTTTTATTTACCTACGATTTTACCCGCCATTTTACTCTTACTCTTACCCGCGTTTAACCCACTTTCTGTAATTTGGGCCTAAGAGCAGACATGCCATTGGGGGAGAAAAGGCCTTAAGAACCCTAGAAATCGTTGGCCATATGGCTAGCCGTATATTGAACCTCCTCAAGATTTTCCAATCACATGGCTAGCCATAGGGACCCCCATAGTATTGGTCGGAAAAAAGTGAAAAATGTAACTTTTTTGACAAAAATGGCGATGTTTGAACAAAAAATGCTCAAATGTGTCAATTTTTTGGCGTTTTGCGCCATAAATTCAGTTTTAAGACAATTTTTTGAACCGTTGTTTGGACTTTATAGGCGGAAAAATGAAGAAAAAATTTTAGGCATATTTATTAATTCGTGCATAGACATACAATATATAACGTTTTAAATCAAAACTTTATTGTTTAAAGACGTCCCTAAGAATATGTACAATTGATAACCTCCACCCCCGAACAATCGCTTTAGGTCCCAGAACTCGGAGTTTCGTAACATATATGCAATGAGGTATTGGAATACTATATATACCCTGAGGGCTAGTCTTAGGTCAATTTCATAAAAGTTAAATAAACGTTTATGACCAAAAAAGTAAATTAATTTGGGAACAAAATAACTGATTAAAGGTTATCTCTGACCTCTTTTTATCTCAAATCTCAGAGGGATACAGCATGTATTGGATAGAAACAAAATTTGTTATGTGCGTAACCTCAATTTAGAAGCTACTTCTTCGGACTCTTTCCTCGAAAAGCAATAGATGATGCCTGATTGGTCTTTGAAGCGTCCATTCAATAAACGTAACAAAATATTGAAAAATTCCTCGCTGTTTGTCGGTTTAGGCGACACTTCGTATATCAAATTCGGTCTATTGAACGGCGCCTTGAACGTCAATGCCGCTGGAATATTAAGTATATTTTTCACGTCATCGATTACAGAACGGGTAGCCGTGGCCGTTAAACCCAATATAGGCACATTGTCGGGAAATTGGCGCCTCAAAATTCCCAAAAATTTATAATCGGGTCGAAAATCGTGACCCCACTGTGAACAACAATGTACTTCGTCGATGGCGATTCGTTGCAACATGCCCAACGTGTAACTTTTCTCTAAGCGAGCCATGAAACGTTTACTTTTGGCCAGCTTTTCGGGCGTAACGAACAAGACTTTCAAAGGCGATTTGGCGTCGATCATCATGTCTTGAATGGAACTAATCTGTTCTTTGGACGAAATTTGATTCAACATGGCGCTATGGACACCGTAACGCTGAAACATTAAGAGTTATTGACTCCATATCAGAATTTTCAAAGAAAATTCCGCTCACACACGTAATTGGGGGGAGTGCAATAGGAACCTCCCCCAGAAATCGCGGGCCATATGGCTAGCCATCAGGCGACGCCTCTCGATTTTCCAATCCTATGGCTAGCCCTATGGTAGACATAGGGACCCCATACTTTTGATCAGATAAATACTGAAAAATGCAAATTTTCTCGGCGCTCCGCGACGTGAATACATTTTTTGCAGTTTTTTAGACAAAAATTACAATTTTTTTGAACCGTTTTTCTGGTTTTTGGGAGAAAAAATCATTTTTTTTGTTCAGAGTCCCCTCCCCCTAAAATTTTGTGAATCAGTGGCCCCCGGTCCCAAAAAAGTCGCCCGACCCCCACCCCAGACCCCGGGGCCCCATTACATGTATGATTCCGCTGTATCACTCGGCAGATATAAATATCTTCTTTTGTCCAATAACTAAAATAACCGTAACCTACGAAGACCAGCGTGATTTTAAGAAAAAAGAAAACTTCCAAGTTCTATATTTCTCAAAATTCCCGAATATGAATCCTCGCGAAATTTTTAGGAATAACAAAGTACTTTCAGTCCAAGTAATTGGTCTTGCATCAGCGAAATTAGAGGCGATACTACTAGTGTAAACCCTTTCTGAGCGACCAAAGCTGGTAGTTGATAGCACAAACTTTTTCCACCGCCTGTCGACATAATCAAAATAACGTCTTCATCTAAAACAAAAAATTCAAACTAAGCTTTACTTGAGAAATCACAGTTTTCGAGTTGACCGAAAAACTCACAACTAAGACTTCATAATCGGGAATAATACACATTAAAAAGGCTATTATAGTTATCTTTATCTACACCGCAAATATATAAAGCATTAAGCATTCGTACTTAAGTGGTACTGATTCAGTTTTCGACCTATAGAGATTCGATTTTCGATCGACACTGTTGTATATATAGAAGATTGGGATGGAACAAATAAACAGGATATCTTACTAGACAGCGTCGCATTGATCACAGCCAATTGATAATCGCGGAAATTTTCCATTATGAATGTTGATTTCAAAATGTGTCTCACATTGGGCGACCACGGGAAGTCTTCAGTACTAAAATCCTTGATTACTTCACGGGATTCGGTACTCAATTTGAGCTTTTGCTCCAATTGTTGTTTTTTGCTTTGTAACTCTTGCCGACGCTTCTTCAGCTCTAAAAGTCGCCCATCGATATCTGTTAATTCTTCAGAAATTCGGTTCAGTTCTTGACCAATACCTTTTGAATTCATTTTGGTGTAAATGAAACCAAATCTGAAATGATGAAGAATTATTTCATTGCGGACTATGAAAAATTAAAAACCGGCCAAAGTTGGTCTTGGTTATATAAAAAATACAAGCAAGACGTAAAAAACTTTTATTGGAATGACACGGCTAAACATTCAGTTTCGAAAGCGTCTGATGATCAAAGATATTGGTTATAAACCGTAAATCTTTGGAAAAACGACTTTTTCAGCATCAATTGTTTGTGTTCTGGTAGATATCAGCATTGCGTCTTTTCAATGTTCTCAAAGTTTTCGTATGATGAGATACCTCAAGTTGATTTGCAAAATCGTCTGATGAAGCTTCAGCTTTATCCGATTCTTTTAAATCGATATCGATTCTTTCTTTCTTTGTTTTATCATCCAATTCAAGAGATGAATATTCGTTACCATCACAATTTTCGTCATCGATCGACACTTCATCTGGATTTTTATCGATTATAAACAAATCGACCATTGAAGACACTGACGGAGGCGGTAACGAAAAGTCCGAGCGAGGAACTTGCGATTTTTCCATGGGTTTACAACCAATATCTAGAAAAAAAAATTGAATTTGACAAATAATGTCAGTGAAAGAAGTCAGTTGACTTTAATGGAGAAGCGACAATTGGAAGATTTCAGTCAAAATGGTATTCTTTGTTCACAATATTCGGACAATCAGAAAGATCTTGATTTAAACATGATCGATTGTTTAGGATACACACGCATATTTTAACATGAAGGTGTATACCTAAAGTCTACAAAGCAGTGCTTACTTTTTTGATTGAGAAATACAACTTCATCGACATGAGCAAATCCATGGTAAATATTTTTTACGTCCAATTTTTGACAAAAATCTGTCGTCTGCCGATTAATGTACAAAACTGCTTTAGTTTGATTCTGTGATGTAATGTTTGGATCATAGGGCGATGCAGTACGGCAAAAATTTTCAGGAATGACGAAATTATTGTCGAAAAGCTTTTCTATTTCTTCTATTTCCGAGTTGTTGGGCGTAAAATCAAATCGTTCGTCGTAGCCCGGACCAGGCATGTAAGTGGTGGCTGTACTACACTTCAGGAGATGATCGGTCGATTTTAATATACTTAACCAGTCCTTATCGTATTCTAATTTGCATGTATGTGATGTACCATCTGAAAATTAAGAAATCATACTAACGTTTACAGGAGAATAATGAGGGACGGTAGAATTGATTAAATTTTTGAGATTTGGTTTGATTATGGGCCGCGAGTGACTCGTTAGTACACTCATAAGCTGAGTAATCCGATATCCATTTTCACGAGTACTTTTTCGAAATTTAGGTGATGTCATTCAAATACGAAAGAAAAAATCGATTTCTTTAGAAACTGATAAAAATCTATGATATTTTCAAAAAGATGTGAAGTACGAAACTCCCTACCTAAATATTCTGGCGTGCCTTTGCTAACATCTATAACTTGTAAAAACTGTCGCCTGGGTAAACACTTATCCAATGCAAGAAACTTGGTAATCTTTTGATCGGAAGAGTCTGATTCATTAGCGTATATAGCCGAAAATTTAACATGTAAATGGGCAGCGAACCAATAGGTCGGTCGTAATTTCTCCATGATATCACGCAACGGCTGCGAACCAAGCTTATCTTGTTCGATTTCGTCTTTGAAATGCCATTTACGACGAATTAAGGCTTGTTCATCGCCAAATGCATGGATACCGCGAGGCCAATCGTGCGAAAGAAAAATATCCGCATTTGATAATTGCTTTAATCGGAAAATTTCTAAAACGTAGACGATAAAATTATTGGTCTGATTCCTTGAGTTGGAATTTGTTTGAATCTATGCATACCTACCAACTTTGCTTTCAACATTCATCAAATTATGGTGAAAGGGTGCGGGTTTTGCTGAGAAAAACCAAAAAATTAGGTGGGAGGTCCCCTCATCACTCGTATCCAAACATGAGCAATGGTTGAATTTCTAGCCTACGGAGCTCATGACAACTGCGTAATTACCGTTGTTCAAAACTCAAAACCAAGGTTTGACTTGTTTATTTAACGATTTCGCCAACTTCTGCGCAAAATTACAACAGGAATATATTTTTTTCAGAACAGAGGAAGATTTTAATTTTGACTAAAATAAGCTGAATTGGAACAAAGATCACGTCTTTTACATAATTTTCGATATACCAGATCACAAATATCTGTCTAAATTATACATTTATCCTACAATCCTGTAGGAAATATACATAATACCCCGGATTTCTCAGCGTAATCTAGTGGCAGGTAGCGGTAGGCTTTACCCCTTGGATGTCCTCGTTACATATATGCAGACTTTTTTGAGTCATTTTAGGGGCCTGGGCACTTAAAAATTTTGAAACAGCTCCTAAAATTTTAGTTCTAGGAGCCGTTTTGGCTCCTAAAATTCTGATTTTTAGTGAATTATAGTAATTTTCATTAAATTTTAGATTTAAAGTGTTTTCAAGGCTGTAAAATCGGGGAACAACGAAAATTTTCCGGTTTCATTCCATTATTCTACACATTGGTCTAGCTATAGTTTTTCCACAAACTGAACTTTTTGGGGAACAGACTTTCAAGGAAGGGAAAAATATGGGGGTTTGACAGAGAAAAGATGAATTTTGATGCATTTAGGAAGTCAAAATCTCAATGTTAACTATTTTGGAATTAAAATTTTAAACATGGAGCAGAGTTTAGATTTATATTCTCCATGGGAGTGATTCCCAGAAATTCCGAGTTTAACTTTTTCAATTATGAATATATGAGTCTTTTTTAATTTGTATGATGAGGAGCGAGGACATATTTTAGAATAACAAATTTTAATCTTGTGTTTACTGAATAAGTTATCTTTAAATTGTTTTTTTCAGCATATTAAAGCGTCAGAATCTAAAAGAAATTCAACGCTACGTGCCGGAAAGACGGGCCAACATAAAACGCCTACTTGCCAAAACGCCCACCAGAAAAATGGTGCTTTCAACATCCTTTTTATTTCTTAGGCGTTTTGGGCGGTTTGGGCATTTTAACACAAAATGTTTTTCAAGGCTTTTTGGGCGTTTTGGCGTTTTACAAAAAGGTTTTTTCGGCGTTTTGGGTGTCTTAACAGAGTAGATCTTTTTCGACGTTTGGGGCATTTTGGACGTTGTACAGAAAAGGATATTTTCCGACGTTTTAACAGAAAAGCTGATTTTCGGCGTTTGGCATTTTGGGCCTTTACACAAATGACAAACTTTTTAGCGTCTTGCATCGCTTTCATAGCATTTTTTTATTTCTTTGGAGTTTTACGCATTTTGCAGAAAAGTAAAATTTTTCTTTCGCCTTACAAGTATGTCTATGTATGTGTGGAAAAGTGTGAAAACAACAGCTGACCAATTAGCATATTTTCTTGTTCGTCTGTCTCCATATAAAAATTAAAAATACAGAAATGGCCAACGAATGAAAGAAAATTTGCCATAGAAAAGCAAGTATCAAAAGCCAAAAGTGTAGGTCAAGGCAAAAGAAGAAAATCTTACAAGCTGTATATCCAATACAAGTCGAAATTCGGATGCATGAAGTTCACGGGCTAGGTTTTTTTCAGTGAGTGCATAGGAACAAAAAGAAAACAAGTAAACCCAACAATGAGAAAAGTGTAGTACATACTATGTACATTGGCTTTAGTATATCCAATTATAAAAATACTACCAGCTGTTTCATGTATACAAATTCATTATTTTCACTTTTCGTTATCAATTTGTGATTTTCACACAAATTCATATTGTTTTTCTCCCACTTTTGTTTTATTTGTGACTTTCACAAAAATGCCAAGGAATAGTTTATGTAAAATTTCAGAAGGTAGAGCTACCGGGGCCTATATAATAGCATATCAAGAGCGTATCGATTTTGAAAGACTATTTGATTCAAAAGATGTAAGTCTCACAGAAACAAATTTGAAAAAAATCTTGCTATGATGAAATGTCATTCGCAACTTTAGATTCGCGATTTATTTCTTCGTGATTCGAGTAGAAATAATACGAAGCCAGAACTTATATTTGGAAACTTTATTCCCGCGATCTCAATTACTGTGGCGCCTTCGACAAAACTCCATATACAAGTAATTCTAAACATATATACTCGTAGATCTTCCATCATAGTTCGTTCTGGCGAGCTCATTTTTGGTACTCAACTGATGAACCAAACACTCAACAGACCCTACTGTTTTGTCACAAGGTCGCACCATAACAGTTCATGCATGGATGAATTCTCCTTCAGACAAAACTTTAAAGATGTTAAAGGGTCCATTTTTGATATTTTCATTGAAAAGCTGGCTGGAGTGAATGAATTTTGATTTATAAATTATAGTAACTTATTCGTACTTCATCCTTTTATCTTACTTTACATTAAGTTTGTGTGTCATTAATCATTATTGTAAAATTATTACGAGTATTTACTATGTGTTTCTCAAATAGATTACAGCGTGAAAATAAGCAGAGTTACAATGTGTACATTCATATGGAGCAGCTTTACAATATTCAGGCAATAAAGTGTTGACTTCAGGAAATATGTGAATACTTGAAAATAAAAAAGGCAAAACCATACATGTCCAGCTCCAAATTTTTGGAGAGGTGGCTGACCCTGATTTTTTGGGCCCAAGATCCCACAAAATATATGTCAAACATTTTTTTTCGAGTATTTCATGCATAAAAAACTTCAAAATCTAAACCTCTGGGGGGTATATGTACGCTTCCTGTACCCTCCTCGCACATGTGTGCTTGAAACCTGCAAACTATACCTAAAAAAATTTTTTTTTTCTGCATAAAACGCCTTAAAATGCCCAAAACGCCCTTTCATACATAATGAACCTCTAAAACGCCTAAAACGCCCAAAACGCCTGCTCATAAAAGGGACCCCTATGATTAACATGTACGTAGGCTCTTTAGGTTGGGCCGTTGGCATAAGAATAGAAGCAACATTTATCTATACTCAATACTTTTGTACCAGAGGTTTGTGCAAAAATTAACGAAATATCGTGTTTTTTTGCACACAGATTTCTTGGCCGATTTTTTTATACATGTAGAAAGAGGCCTGTACCCGTTATTTTTTTGTACTTTGTCCATTTGTACTGGTACAAACGACCTCTCAAAAACCGTTTGTACTCCAAAATTTGTGAAAAATTGCTGAAAAAAGGATTCATTGTTATAAAATGCAACAAACATGCTGTGAAATATGAATACGTTGGCTATTTCCACGAGACACATAAGAAGGCTACGAATTCAGACACATAAAACACTTGATCATGAGGCACAGAACATGCACTAGTGAAATACTCCACAAAAAGCTTTTATTATTATGCCACAGCTGCTAGTTTTTCGTTTTCGATGTGGACGCATAACAAGCAAGTCCTACAAAGTCCATTGATACCGAATACTGACAGCTGTTGAGTAACAAAAAAATTTTTTGTACAAAAATTTTCGTTTGTACCGGTACAAACGAAGCCCAAATTTTCGTTTGTACTCTGGACTGTTTCGTTTGTAAAGTACAAAAAAAAACACTGCCTGTACCCGTAAAACGCTGGTTGAAAATAAAATTTTGAATACTAATTTTATTGGACACGTATCAATTGATTGAATATCCAACATTCCAGAGTGTGCTACAAGCCTATTTTTCAATTATTAACTACAAATTTTCGACTCCCAAAATTTAAATTATACTCCTAAGATTTAGGCCTAAAAGCTATTTGGTTTATGATTTTCAAGAGAACTGCGAACCTTTCTTAAATGTTCGTATTCTTGGAAGAATTCGAATAACAATGTTTTCAAGAAAAAATACTGTTGAAACTTCAGTAATACGGTTAAAACTTTCAATAATCATCGATGTAAGAGTACATGGACAAACCACTACGTAGATTTTATACCAATAAAAAACTAAAATTAGATTCGAAAAATATTTTGATAGCTATCTACTCATCATTTTGGTCAAATCATAATAATACGGTACCGAGTATATATAGATTCAAATATAACTTTAAAATTATATTTTCAGTAAACCAAATCAACCAAAGAAAGAGCGTGCCAATTCAAGTTGCTACTACTACAGACCTATATTTCTGTAATGATAAACCGAAACGACGCTCGATCGATCGTAGGGCGGTCTCTCGAAATGTCCCTTCAGATAATCATGATACTTGAAAATTCCCGAAACGCCAGCGATACGTAAATTTCCATATTTTACAACGCCGGCTAATCCCATGTACCAAATTTTAGGCGCCACCCATCCACCGTAAGGCAATTCGCTCAAATAATTCGACGCTTCGTGATTACCACCGATAAAAATCGTCAAATAAGGAGCGTCCGCTTCACCGGAGTAGTATTTATAAAACGAACCCAAATCGCGATATTTTTCTTTAACGTGCATGCAAGTCAAGTCAGATGGATTTCGGACGGATTGAAAATCGCCGCAACATAATAATAAATCGATTTTCATTTGATTCTGGGCTTCTAAGGCTTGCACCGATTGATAAATCTTCTCGAGTTCGCCGTGAGCACATCCGGCAATAGCTATTTTCATATTTTAAAACTTGAAAATGAATTTAATCCATTTCAGTAAAATGAGCGCCAGAAATATGTATAAGTATGAGAACGAGAGGTTATTTGCATAACGCTGAACAATAAATTAACACAGACTTTAATCGTTTATTTACAGAAAGTAAATGGAACGGAGAGTGAAAAATAAAGGTACACCATTTCACACAAACTTTGTCGAATCAGGCTTCATTAGGCTGAAAAAATTTAAAGGCTCTATTCAACATCATTGGGCATGTTTTGTATTGGCGCTCATGAGGATGGGCTGGAAAAATAACCTCCTTGAAGCCGTAACATATGATTTGAATTTGATGATGTGCTCGTTCATTAGCTAGTTACTGACTATGAATCTTAGTTGACTCATCAGAAAAGATCGAGAGTGATAAATCAACGAATTTTCATCTGGTTACTGGTCATAGAGATGTATCGGCACTGTTTTTTTTTAGCGCGACGCTAATAAAACATGGGCCGCGTTAATGAAAAATTTTCAGAATTTACAATGATGAATATACAAGGCCGTTGAGACTTTGTCGTTGATTTCGTGTGTCTCACAGAGGAAAATCTCAAAATTTTCCGGCGCTTCGCGCCGGTCAGTGAGTATAACGGTCATTGTTTTTTATGCGACATGGCCAGTAACATATCTACTTCCACTTACTACTTAACATTCAGCAGTTTCAATCAACTGAATTGACCCTCATCTCTTTTCGATTAGTTACAAGAAAACATTTTGCCGATTAATGAGATTTTCCATCAATCTTTACAATTTTTTCTCTCGTGTCGTTTGAAGCCCCGTTTTTCTACTCAATGCGATCCTTTAAGGAATAAAAATTCGAAATAAGGAAAAAGCTTTGGGCATTTTTTTCATAAGAAAATATTTTTTTTCACTTCAAAACCGAAAAGATTCATTTTGGTGAATTTCAGAAGGTCAAAACCTTTCAGAAGGTTAAAAAAATTTTCCGCCGGTCGAACAGTCATTGCTTTCTATCAAACGCGGCCGTTAGCATATCTACTTCCACTTACTAATTAATCTTCATCAGTTCCAATCAATTGAATTACTTCATCTCTTTTTTACTAATTTAGTCAAGAGTCAATAATTTGCTGATAATTGAGATTTTTCATCACTTCCCAGAATTTTATTCTCTCGCTTCGTTTGGAGTTTTCCGAGGTTTTGATCCCAATCTGCGATTGAAATTCCAATCTGCGATTGAAAAGACGATAAAAATCTGCGATTGAAAGACGATAAAAACATCATTACAAGACTGTAAATTTAGAGCTTCTATCCAGGAATAATTGTTGGGAACATACATTTTCCAGCATTTTGCAACACAAAAATCCGAAAATTTTCTCGGCACTGGGCGCCGGGATAAGAAAGGTATTACGATGCATTAGTTTCATTCCGATTTATTTTCACTGTTATGAAGATTCATTTTCCAGCCTTTTAGAATGTAAAAACCTGAAAATTTTCCCGGCGCTGGGCGCCGGTTACGACCCTGTGAATATAAGAAGGTACGTTTTGAAGAACGCTGTCAAAATACATCAATCTTGTTTACGTACAATCTTGTATATGTTTACAATAACACATCACATTTCTCAATAATGCTTAATGCAATCACTAATAACTTGATCACTATTGTAAAAAGAAATAAGTTACTGCGCGCTAATAAAATTTTCTTGCGCTAATGGAGTCAAACTGCCATTAGCGGCACTGCTAATGGGTGTGCCGCTAAAAAAACGGTGTGTATCGGTAGGGCTGTTTTGATCAGAGAATTTTAGTAATTTCGAGTTCGAGTTCAAGTTTGGTCCTTCTGCTTTTCCGAGTTCGAGTTTAAAAATTGTTCCGAGTCGAGTTCGAGTAATTCACTATTGTATATAAGCATTCATTTTGTTACATAAATGCCAGTCAATATTATTATGCACCTGGTCTGGTACAACTGAACTACATAGAACTGTTTAGCATATGTCATAGTTACTAGGTATAGAATTTTATGCAGTCACTATTTGTGTCATACTTGCAGGTTGAAGCACATCGTATTTTTTAATCAAATGAATTATTTTGTATTCCCACACCATTTATACGTTTTATCTATTTGAGCAATATTTCACTTGACATCATTAATAAAATGCCTAGAAAAAGTATTATTTGAGATGGCTTTGAAGAAGTTGTTTATCAGGCGATCAAGCAGAACGTCTATTGTTTTGCAAGTTGAATTTGATTGAAACAAAATTCAAGTATTGATTCATTGATAATGGAAAATGTGGTTTGTTAGATGAATAAAATGTTTGGGAAATTATGTTACTTATGACATATCTTTATCTTAAACACTAAGCAGAATTTCTTAATTCCATTATATTTTTTAGTTTAAACTCGAAAAGAACTCGAAATAATGGTTGAAAAAAATCGAGTTCGAGTTTTAAATTTCGAATTTTTCGAGTTCGAGTTGCCATAATTATCGAGTTTTAATCGAGTTCGAGTACTCGAAACAGCCCTATGTATCGGGTACCCGGACCCGCAACAAGACCCGAAATTACCCGACCATTTTGTTGGACCCGGACCCGGGTCCGATATTCTATATTTTGGACCCGGACCCAAAGAAGTTGATACAATTGTGATTCGAGTCTGATGTTTAGCATATAGTCATTCAGCTGAAAACAATACTCATGCTAAGGAATGTGATGACACATCAATTAACTATTGAAATATGAAAAGTAACAAATCAATACTTTATTGCTTAGTGAAAATGACAGATTTAAAATATACAGCAACTAAGTTATATTTCACAAATAACAGTTTTTCGGCCGTTTTCCTTGTAGATGTTTATTAATAATATTAATCCAAAGATCAAAAATGAAATAGAAATGCTCAGTCACTAACATCTCAATTTTTGAGAACTTGAGTTACAGTTTGAAAACTCCACTTCTGTAATATTGTATTTTTATTTTTTCTCATTAAAAATTTTTTCATTTTTGCGGAAAAGTATATTCTGCAGCTTCATGCATTTTGTCCTCCAATAACATTGTATCAACCACAGAAAAAATTTTTTGGATGAAAACTGTACTGTTGACTTCACTCAAATGTGGACAAATGCTAAACCAATAGCAATATAGCATTGTAAGTCCGGCCTGATCCGAATATATGCCTCTAACTCTAGCTGAAAAATAGCGTGACTGACATATTATAGTCATTTTGTTTTTTTTCAACTCATGCCTGTGATTGAAAACCTGCGAACAGGGCAACGGGATAAAGCATACAAAAATGCCTCTAAAAAGTTTTTGATTCAGCAATGCAAATGCTACTTTGAGAGAATTATCATCGCCAAACTTATGTCTCTAAATGAATGCATGTTTGATTTTACATGAAACAAAATTGTATCAGGCACCTTCATATGAAAGAGTATTCACTAATTACTCACCTCTATCTCTGTTAATGTGATGGGCAAACTTGCTCTGCTCTATGCCATAAAATCTTGATGTATTATAGTCCTTCTTGATCAACCTCTGCATTGAATTGCGTGTCACATTGAACAAAAAGTATACATATAGCGCCTGTTGAGTGAAAATGCCATATTTCTAAGCATACCTCTAAAACGTTCGACCAGTTGGGGGGGACCCGAATTTGGGGGGGGGGGGGGGTCGGACAAAGTCGAAATTTTTATCAAAAAAAGGCACTTTTTTGCCAATTTTTTCAAGTCTGGTGGGTGTTGGAGGCGTTGAGTACAGGGTTGGCCAAGTTGGGGAGGGAGCTCCCCCCAAACCCCCCAATTACATGTATGTTTGTAAGGCAATGTTTCAAGTCAATCTTATTTTTGAATTTGAGACTTTTTCCTCATCTGTTAAAGCTCACTGTAGTTGGAAGCATACATGTGCGGGGGTGATATGGGGGACCCAGAGTTTTAAAATTTGAAGTCTTTTCCTGTATGAAAAACAAATTTAACGAACTTTTTGGGATTTCTGCCTCAAAAAACCAGTATCTACCCCTCTTGTAACAATTCTTCCCTCAAATTTCAAAGCTGCACATGTATGGTTGGAAGTAGCGATGCATGGGAAAAATTTTTGAGAGGGAGAGCTGAAAATCAAAAATTGGATTTTCCAAAAAATTTTCAATTTTTACTAATTCTTGTCGAAAAACCTGTTTTTTCATGTGTTTTTAGATTTTGAAAAAGTCCAGGTCTAGCCAATTGAGTTTTTCATGAGGCAAGCCGGGTGTATACAGAGTCTCAGTGGAAGGGTTTACTCCCCCACCCTATGTGCATCAATGATAGGTATGTTGTATGGTGACATAACATTTCACTCGTAGGATTGATGTTTCAGCCAATCCAAGGGTTCCGAACCCGGCCATTTTTATTGAGCCCTGCAGCCGGTTCCACAATCACTCCTCAGACGCAGTGAGGGCCCTCACATAGCAAAAAGGCACTCAAAAATTCACACTCACAATAATTTCGGTTCCACAAAAAAGTTCTTTTTGTGAGGGCACTCAGTGTGAGGGATTTTTTGTGATTTGAGTTCCACAATCGAACTCTCCTCACAAAAGTCTTTCAGTGAAGGGAAGGGATGAGTGAAATTTCAGAGGGAGGGGGGGGAAGTCCCTTTGACGGCCCCTCACGAAATTTTTCTGCAAAGAACTTGCAAGATTTTACTCCTTTTTTTGTTGGAAACAATTTTTAAACTCAAAATTAATTTTCTATAGGATTATATAGCTGTGCGACAAGACTTTTAGACCATAAACTTTGACGATTTTGCGATTCTTTTGAAGTTTTTGAAGTTATCAGCGATCAAATACAAACTAAGGTATATATGTATCAATTTAGCACAAAATCTTTCGGAAAAAATTTTCTTTGATTAAAATTCTGACTATTATTTAAAAATGTGGATTATTAGAAGACTGAAAATCGAATATTTGCTTAATTTAAGCACGTATTGACATTCTGCGACGCTGGAAAATCAATTTTCCGAACATATATTTCAAGAATTAGATTCGAATTTTGTGTTCATAAGTCGTAATTTCTAAAATTTTACTTGGAAAATTTTGAAACCAGTAATTTATTTGTGAACTCTCATGAACTTGGTCGAAAATATATGAGTAAGAAGAGTATAAATTTCCAAAAGATATTTCCATGAAGCTTTTAAACTGATTTTACGTTAGTAAAGAAATAATCGCATCAAAAACCTTAGAGACATGACGTATTGATCTCTCTCAAAAAGAAAAAATGCGAATCTCCATTAAATATCCTGATAAAATATTGAAGATTACCAATTTAAACATGAGATAATACGTTCAGTATGATGAAAACTATTATAGATTAAGTGATAAATGAAGGTGGACAAGCTAAAAGCCGCGCCTGACCCCCAGAATTTTCTTCCCCAAATGAGGAAAGAGCCCGAAATTTTTTTCCCTTTTCCGAATTTTTTCCCAAAAAAGCACGATTTGGGGGGAAAAACAGTGGCTGGAAGACGAAAAAACAGACAATTTGTCTAAATTACCGATTTCTCACGGTGAGTGCCCTCAGCAGAGTGATGGTTGTAGTCCTATTGCGGAACCGCTTTCCTGAGTGCACTCTGCTGAGGGAACTTTCGTGAGGACCTTTTTCTGGGTGCACTCACGCAGAGTGCACTCTTAGTCGAAAAAATAGAATATTGTCAACTTTTGGTTTATTGTAACTATGCGAGCAGGCCTGTAGGCAGGAGGGGGTTGGGGGGCCATGCCCCCCGAGATGTTTGAAGTGTTAAAAAAAGGCAGTCAAGTCAGAAATGTCAATTTACGGTAAATTGAGTGAAAAATGTGTGCCTTCAGAAAAAAATTTCTGGCTACAGGCTTGTAAGCGAGTTTTGATTTTCAGACGAAATGAATATCATTTTCGTTCCTAGCGCATCAAGTTACACCAAATATTTGATTTTCAAGTAGGGTTAATTTTTTACTTATCACAACTAAGTTGAATCCTCTCAGAAATCGCGTCTTGAAATTTCAGTCCGATTTGTGTACCGTTTTGGGAGTTGTAGCAATTGGTACACACTGTACTGTCATTCAAATATTTTTTTAGGGTTGTCCCAGGCCCTGGGCCGGGGCTAGGGTCGCCCCGGTTCGGAGCAAAACTGCAAAAAACTAGTAGTTTTGATAGGAAAACAACCTCGATTTATAGTAGAAATGAAGTTTAGAATATGACAAGTAAATATTCAGTAGTCAGTTTGACAGTAATAATTTTAGGAATCGCGAAAGTCACGTTCTGTTTGGATAAAAGTTTACATATTTTCATTGTATCTGGAACTGCACTTCAACTTCAATACAGGTTCTTGATTTTTTTCAGAAAACCAACAATTGTTTAATTTTTGTTATATCTTCAACTTTCTTCTCAAATTTTTTTCACTTCCAGTCATTAGCGTGCGTGCTAACGTCCAAAAATTTCCATTAGCATGGCTCTGGTTTCATTAGCACTGTGCTAAAAACCCTGCAGATAAATCGATAGATGTGTGCAACGCAGTTTCTTTGATAAAAGATTGCGCTTCCTCGTACTTAGTAATGACAGTTATCTTAAAAATTAAATTTTTTGTCAAAAATATTCAAACTCTTTCTAACCTATCAATCAATGCAAGCTGACATGAAATGAAAAGAAAAAGAATAGCCTTAAAAATTTTTCATTTTTCAATTTCCATTTTTTCCATTTTCCATACATGAAGTATGGTACCACTGGTGACGTATACGTTAGTAGTACGTTATATGTCTGCCCCGGCCCCGGCTAAAGCCGGGTATATACTTACCCGTACGCACGAGCGCCGCCGATTTTTGAGCGGGCCCCGCGATTCGCGACCCGGAAATTTAACGCACAATCGTGCGCCGCATTGCGGGTGCCGGGCGAAAAATTTGCGGGACCCAATAATTTTGCGCGTGCGGGCAAGTAGAAACCATTTCTACTTTTTCGCACATCTGTAATTCATGCGGATCACGAACCACCGCCGCAGTACAGTAAAGTATTGTTTTTTGTCCATGGCGCACGATTGAACTTCATTTTCGAGCCCCCCCTCGTTGGCGCGATGCGATCGCATGAGAATATTTTTAGCTTGTTTCTGAAACGGGGGGGGGGGTGGGGGGGGGGAACTTTGGACTGTTTCCCAAGTTGGGAAAAATATTTTCGGATGCAAGGTAGAAAATTCGAAAAATATTACGCGCGGGAAATACATGGCTACTGTGCCTGGCGCGTTTTAAAACGCAATGTCATACGCTCGGGGGAGGGGCACCGTTTTTTTCCTCTAATGAGGTGTTTCGAGGGAAAAAAATTTCGAAATGAGGAAAAAATTTTGGATATGGTTCCCATTGAGGAAAAAATTTTGGGGAATTCAAAACCGAAAAGATGCATTTTGGTGGACTTAAAAGGGTCAAAATCTCGAAATTTACAGCGCTTCGCGCCGGTCATGGGTATATTCTTAACTAATTTCTATCAGGCGCGGCCGTTAGCATATCATACTTGTAAACTATCGTTTTTTGCTCATGGCGCACGATTGTACTAGATTTTCCAGCCCTCCCGCACACCCGTACGCGTACGGTTAAGTATATTCAAATGCGGCCCGCAATGAGGCCGCATGCGCTTTTTTGGCTGAAGTATATTTTGACAACCCGCATTTTGGCCGCACATTGGCAGGTCGCAAAACTGCTCCGCACGTGCGTACGGGTAAGTATATACCCGGCTTAAAATGTCTGCCCCGGGACAACCCTAATTTTCTTGAATCTGAATGAATCCCCAACCAATAAAGTTATGAGAAAACAGGATTCTTCATTACCTATATAATAAATCAGAACAAAAAACGTGGCTTAAAGTCTTGGCAAATTTTCATTTATCTGCTCAAAATATCTCATTTTCAGATATTATTAATTTCCAATTTATCACAGATCAATGGAGCAGTAGATCAAATCTCTCAGAAATCGTGTCTTAATGATGTCACACAGATCAGCGTGTAGAAAAATATAACAAACCCAGACCCGAAATTAACCGACTATTTTGCTGGACCCAAACATACGATATTCTTTAAATTTTGGACCCGGTCCTAGATCCGATATTTTCAAAATATGCTACCCGATACATCTCTAACTGGTGAGCGATAATAGCTAAATGATTGGTATAAACCCAAGTTTTACCCATAATTTGACTACATAATGATCAATTTTTTTTCAATTTGGGCAAACAGTAAACTCCTTTTCAGAATCATATGTAATGCACCCCTCCATGGCCCATACAACTACAAAATTTTTTCTCAGATGAGGGAATCAATTTAAGTAGTTTTGAGCTGGGCTGATAAGTGACGCTAAACTCACGATGTCCCTAATAAATTTGATTTTTAACGTTTGAACTCACGGGACGAAAATTTGGACAAAGTTGGTTCATCGGCCCTTCGACGGACGCCGTTTTGACCCGGTGGCTGACCGACCATCGATAAGGCTTGACGTTTTGCCTTGGTTCCACAATCAATGTTCAAATCGGACGATGTGCGCTTCGATGTTGCAGACACATTTGGGCTATTCAATTCTTTTCTAACGTCCGATGCGTTGATAATTTTACGCTTATAATCAATTTTAATTTGCGAGCTAAAATGGGAAATGTTTAAACAAGAGATACCGAATTCTATCCGAACAACGCTATAGTTTGATGTTTAAAAATTCGCTGATTTTTAAAGCGTCGTATTCTGATCTAAATAATTCTGCAGAATATGTTTTAATGACGGGTCAACCTGGTACCAATTTTTATTGTAAAAAATTAATATAGTGTAATTTTAATTGAGTCAAATTCAACTGAAGAATAACCACTTTTCAGTGGTTTCAGTTTTCTGCCGTTTCCACTGCGTCTTGAATATCAGACCTGATATAATGAATAATCTGTTCAGAGGGTACGCTGGTAGCAGAGGCTTTTAACCTTTATTAATTAGTATGTTCAAATCAAGCACTGCACAACTTTCGCAATCAATTTATTGATCACTTATTGTCCTCAGAATATTTGACCCTCTATCTGTCAGTACAGTGAAAATCTGAAAATAAAGAATTATTTCTCCGACCTAAGGAAGCTGTAAATTAGATGCTTACATCATCTTTTTTGATTTCGAAATTTTCGAGCATTATCTTGGATTACAATGCTAATGTTTCTGCAGTATGATGCTCTTCACCCGTGAGTAACACATTCAAGACATAATCATTTTTTAAAATCAGGGCCTGTTTCTCAAAAGCCCCCTCGAACAATGTCTAAAAAGAGACATTGTTTAAAAGTGCACCTCGAGGAGCATGTGTTCAACACAGTCCAAGCATGTGTTGAACACGCTGGTTGCTAAAAATTCTTCCTAAGGAGAAAAGTGTAGTTCCTCCTTAGGAAAAAGTGTTGAGTGAGTGTGTAGAGAAGTGAAGACCTAAAAAAAGTGTAGTCATTGCTGGAAAGAGGAAGAGTGAACCGCTCCTTGGGACCATACATGCACGTGGGGAGGGATTTGGGAGGGGGGGGTTTGACTCCCAGCAGATTTGACCACCCCAGAAATGATCCAGAAGATGACGAAGGAAAATGAGCAAGTCAGAAGAGAAAGTCATCATAAAAATAGGAATGATGCTGTAGTTGAACAATTTTTCTAAATAAAGCATACTTGAAGTTCAAAAAAGTAACATTAAAACTTTAAAAAGTGCAGTATAGACAGATAATTTCCCATATCAGACTAATACAAAATAAAGAATATGCTGCTTGGATGTTACAAGACCTATCGAAGATCTTTTTTTCGTTATCAAGAACAAAAAAAATGTTGTATTCCACCCCCTGTCATAGCTGACCCCCCGCAGAATTTCTGTGCAGTGCATGTATGCTTGGGACCATTTGATTTTTGTGTAGTTTTTCTTAAGGTACCTCTCGAAATCTTTCAACATGCTAAGGAACAACATTTTAAACGAAGTTTTTTAATTTGTTTAGTGGGCTAGAATTTGCATTTATTGAATAACTTAAGTATAATCTAAGCACGTCATTTTGAATCCATTTTCGTTCAATGTTTACTGAGATTTAGAGCTTGTTGTAGTCTACTTTTGAAATTATTTTTCGTTTTAATAGCCACTTCTCACACTCTTGCACTTTACAAGCACGGATACGGATGTTCCACACCAGATCCGCCGAAATTACTGTAGTTAATTTTGGGATATCAAATTATTGTTTTATAAAAATTTTATTCTTTCGTCACGGCCCGACAGCCCCAACAAATTAGCCCTCAATTTCCAATTTAGCCGCCATCATCCTTTTTATTTCAAATAGTGAAATCTTTGGAATAATTTTAATAATATTTCCGCCTGATTTTTACGTTTTTCACATGATTTTCGCCGATTTTCGCCAGCTAACACAAGTAAGAGTCACCTCATTAAAGTCTGAACCTCGTGGAACAAATCCTGTTCCAATCATTTTTGGTTTCAAAATCATTTATATTTCTGGTGGGATCAGCAAACAGCCAAAGTCCGCATTTGATTTTCATATATAACAAGCTTCTAACCATACCCATTTATAAATTAGGCATTCCAAATCCCTTTTCAATGGTTAACTGGGTTATGCAGCAAAATGAGTGTCATAATACATAGGCGTAATTCGTGTACAGTGTGTGGCCTTCGCCCCACCCCGGATCTTCGAGACAACAACTCCCCCGGGGGGAGGACCACCATTTATTTGGGGGCGTCTCAGATGGAGGAAGGTGACTTTTAACAGCGAATCCAATGGACAAATCGGGTTTTTATTAAAACTGATCTTTCAGGTTATATACCAAGGAATGCTATTTTTTATTTTTGCGTGAAATTGAGGATTTTTCATGAAAAAATTGACACGCCCATTGGATTCACTATGGAAAGTAATGCTTCCTGTGAGATCCCAATAAAATCAACGGCGTTATTGCTCTGTTAAGCCTTTCTCTTGAAAACTGATACCCGAAAAAATAAGAATTGTAATGGATAAGTTTCTTAAAGACTGTTTTTCGTCAAACTCAGTTTAATTGATGGTCTCAATTCTAAAAAGCTTTTCAGTTTCCCGAACGCGGTTTTTCTTAAACAGTTTTTGCCGTTAAATTGAGTAGAATTGCAAAACTTTCGTTTGTGTAGGTTTTGATGAGGCACAAGGTAGATTTTCTTCACTAGTTTTCACTTGTCGCAGGAAAGCGAATTTTTCGCAGCTTCCGTTTTTGTCATGGATCGAGGTGTTTATCGTTTTTATACAAAAATTTCTAAATAAAGCTTTCCACCTTTGTTCTCCAAAATCTCAACTGTGGTTCATTGGCATGAATTATGGAGGTGTTCTTTGAAACTTGACGTTGTAATGTCTTCAGTTCCATAATGATGGAATGGTCAGAAAGAACAACCACAGATTACTTCGATGATTTTTGAACCAAGGCAGATGAATAGAATTATGCATCGATGATCCCTTTCAACCAAGCAAAGTATTGTGGAAAATTTTCTTAGGGTCCTGAAATTATCAAAAGACATCTTAGGCCGGCTCATTTGAAATCAAAACTCTAGAGTTCAGCTTTTGAGATGCACTCTATGATGCATTACTTTTTCGCTCAAGTAGCTAGGGGCTTCCTGTTTTGCCAGATCACCACCAGTCTTTTGACAATCTATGTGAAGTTGTTCACCTCTCGTTTTTGACCACAAATTTCATTCTTTTCCAGATACGTCTGATCTTCGGAGTCGATCTCTATTCCGACCAGAACAAATTTTTATAATTTTTCGAAACTTATGCCGAAGCTTTTTCCTTTGACGAATTCGATGCAGATCGAATGAACTTATTCTTGTCTCACTTGAAGGGCGTAGAATAATATTCTTATATTAGGACTAGAGATAGTGTAACAAATCTTCTTAGCTCCCATGGAACACCCAACCAGCCGAAAAATATCGATTGGAAAAAAGTTGTGGAAAATGCGAGCTTTCCTGTACAATCAACATCCGAACATCTGTTTTTTCCATCGAAAAAGTAACCTTTTTCGGGTAAACAACGATTAACTTAGTTCAATGGCGTTAGATTTGGTTCGGAAAAACCGCCATAAATCTGTATTAGGGAAATACATATCAAACTGAGTTTCAACTCGGTTTGATGATGACACGCAGTTTAATAAAACGCTCTTCGAGAAACGCACCCAATATGTTCAACAAAGGGGTGGAGCAAACATTTCTCATGGCCGACGATAAGGGATCGGCCGGTCCCCGGCCCCCAGCCGGAGCAAGTTTAAATCCCCGGCTCCAGCCGGGGGAATTTTCCAAAAAGGCCGGGGATTTCTGATCATCAATTGAAACAAAAATGTTTCATTCATAAATAAGTGAAACATAATATTGACAGGTTTTGACTCATAATTCATGTATTTTTTATTAGATACCTATATTGATTTTCAGCGATGAGGCAGGCAATGCAATTAATCCTACAAACCTACGAATAAATTTTTTTATGAAACGCTCTTGAGTCTTGATTAGAGTTGGCAAAAACCAAACTTTTGAAATTTCAACTTTTTGGTTTTTAATAGTTTTTCGTCTTTTTAGTGGTTTTTTCTGCATTAATTCTTTGGAATGTTTGGTACATCAAAATGACTACGTAAAAAACTGCTGGAAGTTCCTTCCATCGTCTTTGGCTAGTTAGAGAGTCCAAAAATGACAGCTAGAAGTATTAATCTTATCGGAAGTGTTGTCACATTATGCTACAGTAAATCTCTAGTATAGCAGAAGAAATACAGTACTAATGGGCACATAAGAAAGGCACGATGAGTCAAGAAAATTAGAAAAGTAAAAACGGAGCACAGCATGCGATATGTAAAGAGGAAACTCAAAAAAAAGAAGAATGACAAATAAAGGGAAATATACAATACGTAATGTAAGTAGTCAAAACTCATAAGAAATCATCCACAGAAAAGCTGAAATGACAGACAACTTTAAAGTATACCGTTTTTGATGAGAGGTTTAAATTCATAGATTATTACCATACATGTGCATAGGGGGGGGGGAGCCCGGGGATTATCCCCGGGCTGAGCCTTAGGTCAGGGATTTACTGTCGGTCAATTTTGGCCAACCAGTCTTCAGCTGTACAATCAGTGGTTGCATACCTGCACACAGTCAGGGGTTCCAGGGTATAGAAAATGATCAAAATTGGTTCTTTAGTATTTTTTCCAGAAATCAGGTACCTAGTAATTTTTTTACTTTAAAATGAAATTTTATTGCTTTTTGTATCAATAATTACTCAACAAAGTTATTTGCTGACATTAATCATAACTGTGTTTTTAATTGATCTTTTATTGTAATCTAATCTTTTCAAAATGTTTGTTGCATTTTACTTTGCCAAATTTTTGGCCTATAGTAAACTTTTGCCAAATTTTTGGCCTATGGTAAACTTCTGCCAAATTTTTTAGGGTAGGGTAAATCTACTGGTTGTTATTGACGAACAACAACCTGGTTATTCGTCAACTCCATTATTGACAAATCGATCTTCACACTGAACATTAAAAGTGCCAGTCGGTAAAAATAACTGTTGGTATCCTACATAACTAAACTACATCTATAAAACTGGGAAAAAAACTTGCTACTTAACGATTTTGGGATTTATCTCCGGCCTGAAACTGGTACCAAACACAGGTATGATTATTACATACAAACTGTAGTTGAAAATTACACATAAGACATCTGACATGTGTCCAAATTTCTGCTTCTCAAACCTGTCTGTGAGGTAACTATAGCAAATTCGATTCATTATATGCTACTAGTCTCGCTTGCATGATGGATACATATATATAGACTATCGATTGATTTACATATATTTTCTATAGGATTTTTTTCTACTTCATAGCGAAGTCAATACACATAAAAACGAGATATTCAAAGCTTTTTTCTGTTAACCTACAGTATGCAGTCATTGAACATATATCGTTGAATCAAGCTTAACTGATCTGTATAAAATTTTATAATTGTTGTCTGTCACATTTATATTTTGAAATTTAGAGCTAAGAAAATTTAAAAAAAATTTCGTTGATAATTTGGATGTCGGAATACACATTACAAAAGATTTGGTGTCTAAATTTTTTGTTTGTGAGTCTATAGCAAAGTCGACTCATGTAGTAAATGTGTGCTTAAATGATTGATACATAAAAAATCGATTGATTTATATCTTTTGTTTACAAAATGTATCATAGAAGTACGATTTTTTCTACTTTGAAGTGAAGTCAGCTCTTAGACCTATATAGACACAAATACGTATATAGAAGATCGGCTAATGCGAAAAAACAGTTTCCGCGTGATTTTGGAGAAGAACAAAATACCAAGGGTTTTCCGATTTTTCTTCAAGAACCAAAAACCAAAACCTTGCCAACCCTAGTCTTGACTGATTTGCTAAATCGATTCAATTTATCGCAAGTTGATGACAAAATTTATATTTGGTGTATATACATGTCTCTTTACCCCGACCTCGGCCGGGGTAAAATTCTTCCCCCGGTTCCGGCCACGGCCGGAGTAAAATTTTTCCCCCCTGCCGATCCCTACCGACGATTTAAATTCTTTAATGGCGGTTACAGTATAGTAGTGAAACGAAAAAACTGCTCCTTAAGGTGTACCTTAATCAAAGTAATCGGTGCACATTGTTTCGAGAAACAACTTTAATTATTATTTGATTAAGCTGCAACTTTCTCCTCGAGATACCTCTATACTTTAGGTACATCTATAATATAAGGAGCTTTTGAGTAACTGAGCCCAAACTTGATTACACAGATGTCAAGTTAGAACATAGTATGACTTGAAAACCACAATTTGATGAATTAGTTGAAGCATGAATTACTTTTGTTATTTGAGTCTTTATTTTCATCAATTTCAGGGACATTTTTCTTTCAGTCTCTGAAACAATTCTGCTACAGCTTAAGCTACATTAGCTGGGGCTTAAGTAACTTTGATGAAACCGGACTATGATCTTCGAATCATCCGAGGCTGTTATCTCCGTAATTTTTTGATCAACTGATTCTATGCTTTGCTAGGTACTGGTGATGTTCATCGAATATTTTTTGACATCCGGACATCTAGGTTTTTGTATTGATCGGATATCCGGATATCTGGTCATATACAGGGTGAGCCAAAAAAAGGCGACCGGTACTGACTTTTATGGCTTTCAAACGGGTGGAGCTTTTTTAATGCGGTTTCTTGTCGTCGATGGATAAAACATCTGGCATAAAACTGCAATGTTCCAGCCAGATTGGTCGAATATTGACGGATTAGAATCAAAAATACTAAACATCGATTTTTTTTGCCAATAAATTTTGAAAAATTGATAAAATCAAATTGTCTTACAGAAAGGTACAATATAGACCCAATACAAGAGAGCCGTTTTAGTGTGTCCTACTTTCTGTTTCACCAATAATTTTAATCGTTTTTCGATCTGGTCAATGACAATTGATTTTGCTTCAATTTTGCCTTTTTTCCTATTTCATAACAAAGGCTCTTGATTTTGGCGAAATTTTGCCCATATTGAAACAGGAAGTTGCTGACTTTAAATCGCGCGTAACTCACAAATCTGGGTGATTTTTAAAGTATTATAGTGTGTAAACAGCTAAACAAATTTTTTTTTCACAATAGGACAACTTTTACTTTGATTTCACACTTTTACTTTTTGAAAAATGACCGCTTTTACTAAATTTCTGTTTGTGCGATAAAGTCTGGGAGCATAAAATTTGGCCCTTGTAACAAAGACAAACAGCGCATTCTAATCAGACAGCCCCATGGGGAGGGGTATGAGGGGGGTATTACCCCACCTAAAGTCTAAAAAATTTGTCACTGGTTGCCTAATTTAGAGACAAAATGAAGTGTTTAGTGAACATTCAGCTTCACTACCCCCGAAAACTTTCAACTTTACCCCTACCTGAAAAATCTGACCTTGGGGACCTCTGATTCTAATGCAGCAATCCGCATTATAAAAGCTTCATCCGTTCAAAAGTGATGAAAGTCAGTACCGGTCGCCTTTTTTTGACTCACCCAGTATATGCGCCAAAATCACAAATCGAAGCTTCTAAAATGTTTTTCGATGTCATCACCGATGATGATAGATACTAAAAATTTTCCTATTTCAAATTGTCTTACTTCAACAATCATCATGTGAAAAAAATAAAATCATCAGAAAAGTTGGAATCAAAACCTAAACGTTGAATGTCCATGGTTAGTGAACATTATTGATTGTTATTGTGTTGTTGACTAGGAAACGGTACCTGACTTCCTGAGAATCACGCTCGAGTGAAATTCAAATTATGATAACTATGTCTAAAATCAGCGTGCAGCGTTGTAAAATTTGAAGATTTTGGCTTTCTAAAACGCACCAAAAGACACCTCTTTGTTCTTGACGGCCACTTTCTCTTCCACATTTGTGAAAAAAGCTCCATGCTCAAAAAATTACAAGTGTAAGTGAGAAGAAATTGTGCCTGTGTTTGTTACGTCCAATCGATTGTAACACAACTGGGCGCCATTTGTAATTCAGCGCTTTGTATTTTACCTTGGCAACCATGGTAGAAAATTTAATTTATAAATTTCAAAGTACATCCCGTGGTTAGATTGATGATAAAATATTGAGCAACATTAAAAAGGAAAAGACTACAGTTAAATCCAAGAATTATACGAGAATACGAAGAATACCTACACATACTGTTTTTCGAGTGGGATTAAATAAATTCCAAGGAGTCCGCGAAGACAGACATTGAAAAAAATTTACTACTATAAACTTTTTGAATAATTCATTTCACCTAAGAAGCTGATGCAGTCAGATGAAGGAAATCAGAATAAAAAACTTAAAAAAAACAAGCAGGAAATATCGACTACAGAAGAAGACAAATCGAAAATAAAGACAAAAAACTGTAAGTTCTCAACTTTTTCACCTGATCACTTCGCATTTATGTCATCTACAAATTTGTTTGATTGGATTTCACTAGCGCCTGTTCAACGAATCTGTTTAGTGCTCTGACTTCCTTATTTTTATTCGTCATTTGTGCTAAAATTTTTCCATAAATAGTTCGAATGTCCAGATATCCAACGAACACCACTAGCTGGTTTTGACAATTATGTAACACAAAGTTCGCATTTGAACTTTTGAACAACAGCATGCGGAAACGATTCCAAATTTTTTTGGCACAATAAATTTTTTTCATTTCAAGTTAAAACTATGTGAGAAAGGCGTAAAATAAGCGTAAATTGTCGATTCAATAGAAAATTTTCAGTGTTTTTCAAACTCGGTGACATTATTCCGAACTATAGAGTAAAAAACAGTTGCTGCTAACATTTGTGTGATAAGAGCTGAAGCTTTAAAGGTTTAAATTCGCGCCGGAAAAATTTAAAGATTTTTATATCCTGGAACGCTGAGAATGCATCTTCTCTTATACTTGATTGGAGGCTTCACATTTTGTGTCTAGAATGATGTCTTGATCGTATCCCAAAGAAAAAAAGAGGTAAAAAATTTTCGAACGCATTAGATTCATCCTTAGCACCAGAAAACTTTCGGCTTTCGATATTATAGAATGCAGGAAAATGAATCTCTTCAACACTTATCCAAATAATACGATTCATTTTTTTAAGTTCAGAATGATTATCAGACCTGCGCAATGGGCTGATGTTTTCTATAAGAAAAATCAGCCAAAAGCAAAAGATGCTTTATAAACTTGGGAAAATCAGCGAAAATCGTACTAAATAATAGGAGTGAAAAAATTCCATTTAAATTCAAAAATCAGACCCCATAAATTTCGATTCTTCGACTAGCAAGAACTTCTGTCATTGTGTAGCACTGATGATGTTGGGATCATATTTCAAACGCAAGAAATTTATGTTCAGAAAATTTAAAAATTCCCTAAAAATTAATCATCATTATCTTATTTCTCGTCATACCTGTACGTGGGGGGGGTGTTGGGGGGGGGGGGAACCCCCCCAACTCGGCCAACCCTGTACCCAAAATCATTTCCTCCCCAACCCTCCCCCAGTTTGGAAAAAATTAAAAAAATTTTCAAAAAAGTGTATGTTTTTTGGCCTTTTTTGGGAAAAATTTCGACTTTTTTCTACCCCCCCCCCCCTACTGGTCGGAGGTCTTACAGGTATGTTTCTCGTCAAATATTGGAACAAAATATCGAAGATCACTTCTTCAGAAGTGTGATCAGATATTTTAGACGATGAAAACTGTTGAAGGGTAAGTAAGTGATCAGTAATGACGACATGCCAAAGACCATGCGTGAGGATCATAGCAAACATACATGTAATTGGGGGGAAGTGCTATGGGAACCCCCCCCCCAGAAATCGTCGACCATATGGCTAGCCATTGGGCGACCCCCATAGTTTTAGTCGGAAAAATACTAAAAAATGTCATTTTTTCATGAAAAATGTCAATTTTTGACCAAAAAATGGTCAAAAACGTTAATTTTGTCGGCGCTTCGCGCCATAAGTACATATTTTATCATTTTTAGACAAAAATTACTACTTTTTGAACCGTTTTTCGAACATTTTTCACGAAAAAATCCATTTTTTTCCTTCAGGGAATTACTTTCCTTCCCCCCCAAAATTTTGGGAATTACTGACCCCCGGCCCGAAAAAAGTGCTCCAACCCCCCCCCCCAGACCTCGGAGCTCCGTTACATGTATGATAGCAAAGACAATTTAATCATTAATTCTGAGGTTTTGAGCTTCTAAGTGCACTAGGATGTATACATGCAACGGGTTCCCGAGGTCTGGGGGTGAGACGACTTTTTTTTGGGCCGGGGGTCACTGATTCCCTAAAATTTTAGGGGAGGAGTCTCTGAAGGAAAAAAATAGTATTTTTGTTTGGAAAACCGCAGAAATGTATTAATGGCGCGAAGCGCCGAGAAAATTGACCTTTTTTACCATTTTTTGTTCAAAAATTGACATTTTCAGACCAAAAGTATTGGTGGTCTCTATGACTACCATATGGCTGGCCATAGGTTTGGAAAATCCTGTGGGGGTCGATTAATGGCTAGCCATATGGCCAACGATTTATGGGTGGGGGTTCCTATAACACTTCTTCCCAATTGCATGTATGCTAGCCTTAGATATATCTTTTCGATCAAGAAGTCCCAAAATTTTTTCGTTTTCAACGCTATTTTTCAGCATTTTCAAAATTTTTTCCACCAAAGTTTAGCGAAAAAAGAGGGCCGAGAAATACTAGAATTATGTGATGATTTGCAGCACCGCCACTCAATAACGAGACGTGCATATCTAAAAACGAATTTTTTTTGGCTCAGGGCGAAAAATTTTGAATTTCTTGAAATCATCTCAAAATCGCTTAAAAATTGCTCTGAGACCCTAATTACATAACGCGGAAAAAATAAAAGTAAGGTTAAAATCTCAGGTAAGGTAACCCATGTTTAACCCGCCTTTTACCAACGATTTTACCCATGTTTAACTTGAAAATCTACCTTTTTTCAGTTCTCGTATTACAAAACCTAGATAAGTGGCGGGTTACTCAACCCCAGGGTTTTTTTTCCGCACAGTGCGGACTTTTCTGGGCTGTGCGGAAAAATTTTTTGGGCATTTTCCGCACAGAACGGAAATTTTTTTGGGCCCTGCTACTGCTAGCATTGATTAAAAGATATATTTTGGTGCAATTTAGGAGGCCAAAATCTCAAATTTTTCCGGTGCTCCGCAGCGGCAATCACAATAATTTATAATATTCACTAAAACCAAGCTGAAGTACAAACAAAAAGAAGTTTGGTTTTATTTCTCAGTTATCCTCGATTGTTTCCATGAATCTGCTATGCTATGTCTCTACTAGAGCGAGTAAAATGGCACTTTCTTTGAAAATATAGTGACAATTGGAATTTTCGCGCTAAATATGAATTTGATTTTTAATGTATTTCTTTGGAAAATTGGTTAATGCCATAATTTTTCGAGGGAAAATCTAAACCGAGAGTATTACAAATTATCTCTAGAATACATTTATCTGAAATGTCAGGAAATGGCAAAAAGGAGAATATGTTTTTCCTTTTTGCTTGTTTCACTGGCTTAAAAGTTCGATATTAGGCCTCCCCATCATTTCATTTTAGCAAAATTTTAACTCAAAAAAACTTTCGATTTTCTGATAAACATATACGCGCCCAGTTTTTTAGTCATTTCTGAAAATGCCTCTGCGCAAAAATGGACAAATCTTTGAAAAATTTCAGTATCAGTTATTAAAGTTGATTTTTACAGAAGAAAAAACTTTGGTTTAATGAAAAACCCGAAATCTTTGCAATTACTTATGTGCCATTCCTTGTTAGAATTTTTCATTACTGTATACAATGCAGTGGCCTATACCTTGTTTCCGAAAAGTAGGTGGTGAACCCACAGTATTCCTGATTCGCAAGGCAACGAATTTACACAATTTGAAACAAATTCGGAAAATTAATTGCTGGTAAACAGCAAAATTTTTGTTGATGGCGATTTTTGGGAGACTGACGAACATTATTTGAGTAAAATTAGCCAAAGCATAGTTTCAAATAAGTTTAAACTTGTATTAATCGTATTAGAAATTTAAATTCCAGCGTTTTAAACTCAGAGAAAACAATACGTGTGAATCAAGAATACGGTAAGTTTACAACCAGGTTCTTGGAAACGAAGTATAGTATTATGCTCAGTGAAATATAGGACAAGAAGAAACATATTCATCTTTTGCCAGTTCCTAGTATTAGAGAATGGTTATTGTTCTGTATAGTTTTTGTCAATTATAGCACTTTTTTTTGTACAAGCCTGTAATGAATTTTATACATGCAGTTAGAGGCATCACGTGTGTTCTATCGTGAAAACGAAGTATGTATTGTACATACAGTAATCATGTAGATTGTAAAAATTGCTACTAGACAAGTGAATTTCATGCGCAGAGGCTTAAAAACGTTTTGTCTTTTAAAAAACTGGGCCGTATATGTTTATCAGAAAATCGAGAGTTTTTTTGAGTTAAAATTTTGCTAAAATGAAATGATGGGGAGGCCTAATATCGAACTTTTAAGCCAGTGAAACAAGCAAAAAGGAAAAACATAATTCTCCTTTCTGCCATTTCCTGGCATTTCAGATAAATATCGTACTTTCAAGCTCCTGCAAGGAAGGTGTAAAAAATTTTTACTGAAAAAGTGTATTTTCGAAGTATAGTACGAACGCCACTAAAATGTGGCGAATTTTACAATTTCCGGCTTATATCATTTATGCAAATTTTAAGCGTACGTTGAGATATTTCGAAAAACAAAAATATGCATCAGGGACAACAAAATACGCTCTTTGCAACGGTGCTACTTGAAATCGATGAATCGAAAAAAAAATTTTTGTAAACAACATTTATGAAAATTTCTAACGTACTATACATTTTTACAAAAAACAAATATCAAAACTGTAGAGTAGAAAAACAAGCTCGTTTCAATGGTGCAACAAAAATCGCAAAAAAATTTTTAAATGGACATTTTCGCTTTGTTTACACTTTCTTTACACTGCACATACTAGATGTTAAGGTGGTTTACTCTGGGCATTTTACTCAGCTATCGAACAAAAAAAGAATTAGCTTTCTACGACTTATACAACTCGAGATATTTGTGCGGTCATCTACCCCAACTCGGCCAAATTCGCATATTTTCTATGATAATTAAGTTTACACTAAATTTTCAAACCGCCAGTCAGTATCTCGTACAACCCGAGGAGCTGCATCCAACGGAACAAGAATCGTCTAGAAAGACTAAATATTCGTAAAGCTATTACTGGTCGGAGTTTTGAGATTTTTCTTTACATTGAAATAAGGTCGCATTTGCATATTTCGAAAAGATTTCGTGGTGGTCCCGAGATATGACCATACTGAAGATATCAATACCACAATCGAGCTAATCGGTTAGAATAATCGTTAGTTATGAAAAAATGGCAAAACAGTACTCTAGTTTGTCTCATAACTTTAGCTAACAGTATGTCTACAGTATTCTAAGTGGTACCATATTGTAGCCCGCATCGAGTTCTATATTGTTGCCAAATTTCAGCTTTGGATGTCTTATAGTTTTTTAGAAATCTTGTCTTAAACGTGAAAATCGGCGTGCCCAAAATGAAACATATTATAGTCTAGCACTGACGTGCTAGCTATGATTTTTCAACATTTCAAAATTCCTGTGTTCAAATTTTCTCTGGTGCTATGCACCGGAAAAGTTAACGCGCATAGTTTTCATGATTTGAAGCTCCTCGTGTCATTCATCAATAGGTAATCTTCAGTACTCGGTTTGAATTTCGTTGGAAATCGCGATTTTTTTTATTGAACTTCATGAATTCTTTTTCTCGCTTGATGTTTTTTGAACTTTGTTTTGGGAATAAGTATTGAAAAGACTCATTTTCCAGAATTCTAGAATATCAAAAAAATTTTTAAATTGAAAAATTAATCAAAATCTATAAATCTTCAGCTCTAATCACAGAAATGACAGCAGCAACTATTAGTTCCGCTCAATCAATCTAAAATAGTGTTTTCGAATTGGAAAAAAATATACTTTTCAAGATTTTCTTGGCAATCTACAATTTTTGCCTATTTCACACTCTCTCAAATGATTCCAGCTCTGAACGGAAAAAATTTTGGGTCTTTTTCGCACGGTGCGGATGAAGGCGTGCGGAAAAAACCCTGCCCAACCCACCATTTTTATATGTTTTTCATGGTGACCTTGTTTTAAGTCGTATGAATAGGGTATCCAAAAACCAAAATTCCGATATCTCACTATGGAACAATTCTTATAGTTCAAGGGAATAGCACGTCTCATGACCGTGCGCTACTTCCCCCATTATGTGAGCCATCCGCTCACGTTCCTGTAGCTGCAGTTATCCTGAAATAATCTCATGCCCTACTGTATTGTGTGTAGGAATGAAGTTCACGCAAGGGAATTTTCTGATAGCTAATTACTTTGAGCGTACGGACGAGGTATTGGCTTGCTTAATAATCACTATTTACAATTCGCCATGCGTTAGAGCTGGGTTCTTTTTTAGCACGAGTCCCATTAGAACAGCCGCTAACTTTCCTTAATTGGCATTACTTTTTCTTAGCACAGCTAAAATGTTCATTACCACATATCCAACTTTATTAACACTGTGCTGAAAAAGAAAATCCTGCGTTAGAGTAATGAATTTCCGGTGTTTTTTGACTGCAACTTCCAATACTATAAGACAAGTCATCAAGAGCTCCCGAAAACTACCACGTAACGTGTCAGAAATTCTTAATTCTCTCTTTTCAAACTACTAATGATTATTTGCTGTTAATCATTTTTATTTTACATGCTCAAAAAAATTTAGTACAAAGGTGCCTTGACCCAGAAATCTGGCCATGATCTGTTTTCTTTGAAATGCTTGTAGATAATAACAATGTGCAAGTAGGTACTATTATGTCACATAGGACAATTTGTAAAACTTAAGAAACAATTTTTGAGTACAAAATTCTTCAGTAAAGACTTTGTGCAAACGATTCTTAAAGATAGTACTAATTCTTGACATTCTTCGATTTACAAGCATTTTATAAAAAACACATTCTAGTGCGTTTCAGTTAATATACCATGGATGGTATTTGTTTATTAACTCAAAGACAGTAAGAGTTATTGTTTTTTCAATTTGGAGAGCATTTTCTGGTAGATTATTTAACCTTCAAATGTTTTCATTAAAAGCCACAATTTTCATCAGATTCGCACATCAAAATATTGATGTAAAAAACCTATTGATTACTTTCATTTCAACGGAGTTTGAAAAGCAAAAGATTTGTTTCAAAATTTTTGCACCTTCAAATGATAGTGTAGCTGGAAATGGTGTTCTTCTACCTAGCCTCTAGTCAGGAATTTTTTCCAGGGGGACTATGGGACATACATTTTTTCACACAATTCACTTTGAAATTGGCATTCCTGACTTGACTTTTTCTTGAAGGAAAAACAAAACGTTGTTTTTACTAACCCATGACCCACCAAACCCCCTGCCTACAGGCCTGGCTTTAACCCGCGATTCTACCCCAGATTTTATACGACTTTTATTTACCTACTATTTTACCCGAGATTTCACTCAACTTTTATTTATCTGGGATTTCACTCGCCATTTTACACGCGCCCACGTTTAACCACTTTCTGGTAATTGGGCCCAAGTGTGGCCTGTTTACGAAATTCTCAGTCACAGTTTTTCCGGTTCCTGAAAAACTCCTCGGTTATTTCCCTGTTGGTAGCCACCCTGGAGTATAAAAAAAATTTCATTACTTCGTTTTTAGCCGGACTTCGTCGGAAATATGATCTAAATCATTGCAAAACTTGGTCAAGGCCACTCTTAACGACTCCACTTCTTTATCAGTCCAATGCACGTTACTAAAAAATGCATGTCAAGATTAAACACGATCAAACGAAGGAAAAATCAGAGGTCCACAAAATCGGACTCTAAGGCATACATGAATATAATTGAGGGAAACTGCCATAGAAACCCCCTAAGAAAACGTCGCCTCCTAAGATTTGCCAATCATATGGATGAAATGGGCCAGCCATAGGAATCCCATCCTCTTGGACGAAAAAATCTGAAACATCTCAATTCAGCGCTTCGCACCATAAATACATATTTTTATGGTTTTAAGCGACAATCGCTACTTTAGAACTGTTTTTTCGGACTTTTTAGGCGAAAAAAGGTAAATTCTTTCCTTCAATGACATCCCTAAAGTTTCGGGAACTCGATGACACGCACTGTTTTTTTACGCGGCACTGATAAAGTTAGGTGCCTGTGCTAATGACTATTTGAGTTGGAGTTGCGCTTAAAAAACTAAGAAAATTTGGGGTAAATTAGCGGCTTTTTTAAGTGATGACACTTAAAAAATAGTTGCCTGATGCCGTCCAGTCCTCCTAGGAGCTTTGCTATATGTATGCTTTCGGGTAGGTGTAGAAATCAGTTGGCAGAAGTCAGGTGTTACACGTGACATCTGCATCAGGGTTTTAAGCACGGTGCTAATGTAACCAGAGCTGTGCAATTTTTCGGCGTTAGCTCGCGTTCAAATGACTGAAAGGGAGAACTTTTAAAAAAAAAAGTTCGGGAAGAAAATTTGAGATATCTCAAAATTGTGGTGAAAAATCAAAAATTGCCATTTTCACAAATGACAACTTCGTCACTATCCTCATTCTCTTCGTAAGTTTTGCTTAATGATTTTTAACTTGGTTTGGACACTACTTTATTAATCTCAAAACAGCTGTTTTGACATATGTTGAAGTTTACACAAATCAATCATAGTGAGTAGCAAATATACATTTTCTAAAAAAATCAATCGAGAACTTACATTGAAGTTGAAGCGCAGCTTCAGATAGAATGAAAACATGTAAACTTTTATCCAAACAGAACGTGACTTGGCGATTCCTAAAAGTTTTACTGTCAAACCAACCACTGAACTTGTCGGTTAACTAACCAAGTGCATAAGGTAAGAATGAGCTAATTCAATTAGAATCAGATGAGAGCCTTATTCCTTCTGAAGGTACCAACATCAAGCATGATTTCGTGAGCTGATAATACAATAAAAGCAGGTTATTAGAATTGACAAACTTACACTTTAGTTTACAACACTTTAGTTACAACACTTTAGTTCGACACCAACAGAGTAACATTTGTCAACTGTGCTAATGAAATATTTTTTCATTAACACTAATTCTAATGGGACTCCTGCTAAAAAACCATAATCTGTATGAGGGTCGGAACTTGGAAGTAGTACAAAAACTAACTTTTGACCTCATAAATTGTTGAAAGTGTCTCGAAAATATGCATTCAAGTCCCAAAAAGTCAATAAAGAGGCTAAGAAATTTTTAGTCAATAAATTCACATTTTTCTTAGTTTGGATTTGAAAATGATGTTTGTACATATGTAATGCCCTGATATGTAATGATGCTTCGCTAGGGGGTTCCATGGCACATCACAACCCCAAAGGTAGTACTTTTTCCATCCCGCCTTTTTTTGTTCGCTGCTTGAGGTCGCAGGGAGTGTGTTGTATAATTCGGTGGCTCTCGTCAGGTGAACAGCAATGTACAAACTATAAATCACTTATTCCCCAGTACATTAGCTAATTTCACATGCTGACCTCATAAAACGCATCAAAATTGTTTTACAGGTCTAATGCCCCTTTTATAAACCAGAAGTACAATTCGGTAGAGAACGGTAGATTGCTCAATCCAACAAATTACAACATAGACGCCTGCGCGAGGCACCAGAAAACTGTGATCTCGACAAAATGTATTTCTACTTTCTACAAACAACCACAAAAAAATCGGGTATGGCCCACAAGCGCGAATGGGCCCGTTTGCGGCCCAGAAGCGCGAAAACCCAAAAGGGTACATAAGCGCGAAAGGTACACAAGCGCGCTACAACTATGAACTTCAACAAAAATACAACACGTTCATAAAGTTGGCCCTCTCGTTGAGTTTCGACAGATCAAAGTTTAAAATCATAGATTTTGATGACGTTAATCTGTTTTTGAATAGAAATCATCGAAATTCTTTATAGCAGTATGCTAGTCAGAACGAACCCGATAGAATTTTTACATTTCGTATTTTTTTAGACAAATAACAACTTCGTCAATATCATCGATTTCTTCGCCACTTTTGCTTAGTGAATGACTGTGGCTCAAATTTGAATCATCTTCAGCTCCAACCTCTTGGATACTATACTTCAATAATTTGAAAACAGCTGTTTTGACATATACTAAGTTTATACAATATCAGTGATAGTGAGTACTGAGTAGCGAATATAATTGTACATTTTCTGAAAAAATCAATCGAGAACCTATATTGAAGTTGAAGAGCAGTTCCGGATACAATGAAAACATGTAAACTTTTATCCAAACAGAACGTGACTAGCGATTATTAAAAGTTTTACTATCAAACTAACCGCTGAACTTGTCGGTCAACTTACCAAGTGCATAATGTAAGAATGAGACAATTTAATAAGAATAAGATGAGAGCTTTATTCCTTTGAAAGACCAACATCAAGCACAATTTCACGAATTCATTATACAATAACAGCAGGTCATCAGAATTCACAAACTCACGCATTAGTTTGACACCAACAAAATAACATTTTTCAATCGTGCTAACTGTACTAACGAAATATTTTTACATTAGCACGAATTCTAATGGGACTCATGCAAAAAAGCTCTGTACATTAAGAGTCTTCAAATTACATAAGACAAACCAGCATAAACATTATTAGCTCTTACAATTAATAGTCTTTCCGCGCTTATGAGCCTTTCACAGTAGAAATACTATACTGCAAAACCCACGAATTTTTAAATACTATACTGCAAAAACCACGAATTTTACTCTACCAAAATTACGGACCTTGTTAGTGTATATATGTTGTTGTTTGTATGATTTTTTAAACATATTTTTGCAACACGCTGTGATTCATATAGAAAATTCCCAGAACCAAAGACATGAATTGGAATTTTGTGACATTTTTTCTAATTTTATCATTACCTACAAAAGAATAAATGTTATACAAAGCATCTCCAATAAGAGTATTGTGCTTTAGCTGTTGCTCGATCAGAACAATAAGTCTCACTGCATATGTACCGAAAATATCGACCCGGAGCGCTGGAAATTTAGCAAAATACAAGTTAAAAATATGTGCGAAACGACGTTCTACAACAGAAATATATCGAGTAAAAGTCGTACAATAGTTTATAATTTTGACTGAATTTCAGCATTTGAACATCGGAAAATTGAAAAGTAAAATGTTTCCTGACGTTCATCAATGATAAAAATGAGAAAATTTTTAATTTCAATTTGCTTTTAATTGTCACAACAATCAACGAGTAGAAAAAAAATAATAAGACCAACAGTTGAAATCTCAATTTTTCTTGAAAAAACAGGGATGAAATACGTAGAAAATTACAGACGCAATAAAACGATTATATGTTAGTTGAGTAGTGGTACTGGACTTCCTAAGAGCCGCGTTTCAACCAAATTCAGATAGGTAATGATAAATGCGCTTGAATCCGGCGTGAAGCACCGGAAAACTGAGATTTTGTCCTCCAAAACACAAACTTTACATATCTTACAACAATTCGAGCTTACCTTGCCATAAAAACAAGTAAATATGAGAACCCCACTCAGAAATTGCATGCCAAATAGTGGCCCCCAAGATTTACCAATCACACGGCTGTCAATTTTTTGTCAGTCGTAAATTTTTTCGGTCCTTCGCACCATAAATGTGCATATTTTTATGTTTTTTTAAATACAGAAATACTTGGAACTATTTTTCGGATTTTCAGGCGGAAAAATTGAATTTTTCCTACATTGAGTTTCTTTGAAATTTGGGCCAATCGATGACACTGCATATTCGCCAAAAATGCCGGAACAACCGTCCAAAAAGCAAAAATTCTGATTTTAAAGGCCAATTCCGAAAAGTGCCCCATGATTATTTCTTAAGAGGAAGTCCCTGTGAGGAGTGAGAAAGAAGGAACCAATCACAAACTAAGTTATGGTGCTACACTATTTACCTGTTTCCAGAAGGACCACTAAATTGCATCGTTAGTTCGCCCAACTTTTGAAACGCTGCGCTAGCCGTAAGAAAAATTTCAGCAGCCTCAAAATTGATCAAATTTTTACCAGCGAAGAAGTATAAAGAATTTTTTTACCTTTGAAGAATTCGACGCCATTACAAATAACCATGAACTTATCAACGTGAGCGTTATATACTTTGTAATGGCATATCTTACTATTAGTGCTGAAACAAATACGTACTATCTTTCGCAATCAAATTTATTTAGATGTTAGGCCACATAAATCTGACTTGAATTATATGAATAATAACGTATAAAATTTACGACTCTTCGACAATGTCTCAAGACATCTCTATCCCACGTGATGTAATTCATACACAGTCGGCCATTGTTTTTTTCCCACAGAGCTTTTCACTATGGTAGAAAAATCAAAAATTTTGTTGCCGTTTTCGAAAAGACGTTTTTTTCGCTCAAGAATAGCGACAGGTGCTTTATTTATATTTTTCAGCTTGTTTAACTGAAAATTCTAATGTTCCTTGGGTCAGTAATTCATCAAAAATGAAGGAAAACGAAAGGAGTTCGATGATATTCGAATGACCCAGAAGTAGTGTTTTTTGCACAGTGCAAATTTTTTTTTTTACTTTTTGCTGTACTTGATCTGCAAGAACTCTAGCGTGCAAAAATTTTGGCAATTTTTTCCATGGTGCAAAAAAGGTCGTGCAAAAAACAATGTGAAGGCAAAAGAAGCCAAATCGCGAAACATTCTGCAGATGATTTTTCTGCGATCAGCCAGCCCAAAGTGAAGAGAAATATGACCATTTTCAAAATCTTTCATTGACTGTATTTACTTGTATCGCTTTGTTTTAATCTATATACATCCTGACCATAGTTCCGAAATCAGTCGATCATTATGCAAATTTCTTGAATGGACAACATGTTAATATGTCCGGGGATTAAAATCTACCAAAACGAACTTGGTTTGATCTATATCACTCCAATAAGGAAATTAATGTGATTAATAGATCGTTTCAGAGTCTGGGTTTGAACCTCATCATGAAAACCTGCAACCTTCCCTACAAGTGATCATTATTATTTGAATTTGAAACTTATATTACGATAAAAAGAAGCTATGCGATCAGAATCCCTCCTTGAATATTGTTAAAGCCATAATACGAGGGGCGTTCATTTAATTTGTGCTAGTTGACGAATAATTTTTTTCAGTGTAAACTTGTTATGATTATTTAGCTTTTCTGAAAGCTCTTTCATTTCTTTATCCGATGGTATGGAAATTAAAGCACTAATCCAATTTTTCATGTTTCAGCAATTTATTAAAATTTACATACTTTTATAAAAATGGAAGAAAGTTGCAAAGACCAACTATCGATAATTTTCTTTTTATGGAAAGAGGGTTGTTCGGCATCAGACATCACTCATGGTCTACAAACGGTGTATGGGGACTCTGGGCTTGGCCAAACAACAGTTAGCAAATGGATCCAACGTTTCCATGAGGGGCCTGAATCATTGGAAGAGGACCAGAGACCTGGGCAGCCTGTCACTGCATCTTCAGCTGAAAATGTGGCCGCAGTTGAGGACATGGTAATGGAAGACTGCCCTGTGATTGTTCAAGAAATCGTCACTGAAGTAGGCATCAGCACCAGTAGCATTCATAAAATTTTGCACGAAAACCTGTTTCTGAGTAAGGTATGTGCACGCTGGGTGCCTAGACTGTTGGGAGCTGAAATGAAGAAGAACCGGGTCGACACGTGCAAGTTGCTGTTGGAGATCCATGCAGTCGAGCAAGAAGATTTTTATAGGCGATTGATCACCGTGGATGAAACCCCATTACCTTACTACAACCCTGAGACCAAAGCTCAATCCATGCAGTGGGGGCGAAAAGATGAAGGGGCACCAGTTAAGGCCAAAAGCACCCCATCAGTCGGCAAGGTCATGGTCACCGTATTCTGGGATTGCGAAGGCATCATACTGATTGATTATCTGGAGCGTGGCGCCACTATCAACGCTCAGTTTTACTCCAAGTTACTCGTGGATCTGCGCAAGGCATTGAAAGAAAAACGACCCGGAAAGCTGCACATGCAACCATTGCTGCAACATGACAATGCCCGACCCCATACCGCTAAGTTTACGCAATCGACTATAGCCGAGCTACAATGGGAATTGCTGCCACATCCAGCCTATTCCCCAGATTTGGCACCCAGCGATTACCACCTGTTTTCCGAATTGAAAAAACTGCTCTGTGGAAGGCATTTGGGGTCGTTGAGAGAGTTGCAACAGGCCATCGACCAATGGGTCAAGGTGACCCCCATGGAATTCTACGAGGAAAGTCTGAAAAAGTTGCCAGGACGCTGGAAGAAATGCATTGAAGAGAAGGGTGGATATGTTGAAAAAAGCGATATATTTCAAAATTAGAATTGATTTTGTTTACTATATATTTTATGTCTAGCATGAATTAAATGACCCCCCTTGTACATGTAGCTATTGGCTGATGAACACAGTCTGATTTCCTGGTCAGACATTTTCGCTAGCTGCTAATGTTAATTATACATACTGTACCTTCCTCAGTGTTTTTAAATTTCTGATCTCAGCACACTAAAATATATTATACTGAAAATGTAAAGGAAGCATTTCCGAAGAAGTTAGTTCTATGGAAGAAATACAAGTCCTCGACAGACTGAAGTGTAGGTCACATTCCTAACATTTCAAGAAATTAATTTCCACGTTTTAGGCTCCTATTGAAGACGATATCATTCGCAAAAATATCCTAGAATCCTCTTATAATTTTGTTAACTCTAAATTGAACGAACAAAAATTGGTGCAACCAGTGTTTTTTTCTGCACAATGCAGACTTATTAGGCTTCCTGTAGAATTTTTTTTGGGAATACTGTACTGGTGCACAATTTCTCAAGTCATGTGTTTGCTCATATATATTCTTCTATACAATGTGTCAATTATTGATTCTGAACTTTTAAAATCAATTACATTTCTTATTTTAAGATTTTAAAATGTCTAGTCAAAAAACTATAATTTGTTCAAATATAACATTGAATTACACATTTAATTTGTTTTTTCCTATATTCACTATTATTCTAATGTAACAGACACTGTTTTTGGGGGACAAAAATTCGGAAAAGGGAAAAAATTTTGGGCTCTTTTCTAATTTGGGAAAGAAAATTTTGGGGATCGGATTAGAAAAGATGCAATTTTGTGCATTTTAGAAGATCACAACCTCAAATTTTTTTGACGCTTCGCACCAGTTATAACTTTAATAATCATTATGATGTACATAACTTAGCTCAGGCGTGGCTTTTAACATGTCTATCTTCACTTGTCACTTAATATAATAGTTTTCATCATCTTAAACGTATTATTTCTTCGCATTTTTTCTTGATTTTACCTTGATATTTAATGAAGATTCACATTTTTTTCTTGACACATTTTTTGAGAAAGATTATTACGTCAAGTCTAAACTTTTTGAAGTAATTATTCCTTTCTCAACGTAAAATCAATCCAAAAGCTTCATGGAAGTAGTTTTCGGAAACTTCTACTCTTCTTGCTCATATATATTTGGCCAAAATCATTGGAGTGTGTGAATAAATTGATGGTTTTAAAATTTTTCAAACATGAAATTCCAGAAATTACGACCTTTGAACAGAAAATTCGAAACTAATTCTCCAAACAAGTGGTTGGAAAATTGATTTTCCAGTATCGCAGAATGTCAATACCCAGAAAAATTTTCCGGCCTTTCAGGCAGGAAAGATTAATAGCTTTTTTGGGCTCTCACTTGCCATCATAGACGACTTAACCATCAATTTCTCATGTAATTCAAGGTCATTATGTTCTTGGATAGTTTGCTGGAAAATTTTTTCCACAATGCTTGTAGATTAGACTTCGATCAAACTCAAAAATTTCAAATGTTTCCTGAATTTTAATGAATTAACGGCTCTAAAATGTTATTGAATAAATGTTGAATGACATCTCTTTTTTGATTGATTGCCGTGATGCTCAATATATACATTTCTTAAAAAAATAACCTAGCATGGGAATTTATTCACGTATACTGATATTATAAAATTGGCTCCCAAAAATTTGGAATGGCTTGCAAAATTTAAGCTCAACAAGCCACTTGGCTTGTGACTCGTAGGTCAAAAAAAACCCTAGAGGTATGCAAATTTCGCATTGTCTCGTCAATAATATTGAGCTATCCTGATGTGATGTGTAGTATTTTGCAGCGTAGGTGCGTCGATGATGTGTATCAATCATCATCTCTAGCATTATATATATTCACAATATACCTACCTATGCAGCCTATTGTATACAACAACACAACCAGTGTTTCAACACAAGTGTTGAAAAATATAGTAGGGACTACGGAGTGTGTGTAATGCATCATTCTATTTTCACAGTGTATCTGTCTAATATTATATATGTACATTAACATAACAACTCATTTCAACATGTACCCAGGTAAACCCGGATAATTGGGGTACCCAGGTAATGAATAAATGGGTACCCGGGTACAAAATTTTTGTCGTGTGAAGCTCTACTTAGGCTTAGGCTTAGGGTACAGCAGCTGCACCCGAATGGCTCAGCGCTGTTGAGGCTCTTCCAAATGAATAATTTGAAGAACGATGAAGAAGAAAAGGTGGATGAATATTGGGACTTCATTGCATGAGTGATGCAAATTTTTCCCCATAACTTCGCTTTGGCCCTTTTCCCATGCATAATTTCACTTGTTCTTTTTTCCCTTCATCATGAAAACCCCCAAAAACTGGCGTCTGAGAAATTTTGGCATGGCCACCGCCATTCCTAAAAATTCCCGGATAATTAATTTTCCCATGTCGCAGAATGTCAATACCCAAAAAAAAATTTTTGGTGCTTTGCGCCTGAAAAATTAATATCTTTTTTGGGCTCTCACTTGTCATCATAGAGGACTTGACCATCAATTTCTCATGTAACTCAAAGTCACTACACTCTTAGAAGTTTGCTGGAAAATTTGTCCCACAATGCTTGTATATATAGATTAGACTCTTATCAAACTCGAAAAAGCTCAAAAACGCATAAAGAAAGCATCTATGAGCATTTTTAAGCAAAAAAAACTACTTCGAGAAAATGGGGAAATATTTTTTGACCCTTACCCCATTTGGAGAAAAGGCCTTTGGTAGATTTTAAAAATTCTTTACTGATTTTAAAAATTTCCTTTTCTAGAAATAAATGAAACTTTACTAGAACTCTTTTTACAAATGTCCATCCAAATTTTTAATATTTTACAACAGTATGGACCAAAAGAGTAATGGTTTTCAGGTCAGGGTTATCTTATGATCAAAGACTTGAGGAGTTGAAATTATAAAAACTTGAGACTCATAGATTGCACTTTGCCCTTTTTATGATGTTTAAAATGATACTTGGTAAATCACACCTACATTTTGATAAATATTTTTCTTTAAAAGTCAACATGACTTGCCAGATACACAATTTTAAACTAAATCAAAATTTTGCTTGCAGTTGCTCTTTTAAATTTGATTTTTTAAATAAATATATTAGTGCTTGGAATTCCTTACCAAATGAAGTTGTTAATGCCTGTAGTTTGCACGTATTTCAGGATAAACTTATGTTTCTTTCTACAAATTTTAAATTCACGTGGGTATGCATTAGATGTTACATCTGTAACCTGCGTACACTATTGCATTTACGTTCTTTATTTCCTGTAGTTTAGCTTCGTTTATTTTATATATATATGTTCCGTTTATTAATTTAAACTATTTTGCCTCATATTTAGACGTAATAAACTTTATTATTATTAATTGGCACAAATGTCCATGCACAAAAAAACGCTGCCTTGTTGCACCACCGGCCGTAAAAGTAGTATAGCAGCATACATGTAATTGGGTGGAGTGCTATGGGAACCCCCCCCCAGAAATCGTAGACCATATGGCTAACCATTGGGCGACCCCCCCAGGATTTTCCAATCCTACGGCTAGCCATATGGTAGCCCTAGGAACCCCCATAGTTTTAGTTGGAAAAATACTGAAAGATGTCATTTTTCATGAGAAATGTCAATTTTTGAACAAAAAATGGTCAAAAACGTCAATTTTCTCGGTGCTTCGCGCAATAAGTACATATTTCATCATTTTTTAGACAAAAATTACTTCTTTTTAAACCGTTTTTCGGACATTTTTCATGAAAAAATCGAATTTTTTTCCGTTCAGGGACCCCTCCCACCAAAATTTTGGGAATTACTGACCCCTGGCCCCAAAAAAGTGCTCCAACCCCCCCCCAGACCTCGGAGCTCCGTTACATGTATGTATAGCAGGTCAGACCGGCGCCAGTTGCACGCTTCTATACTTTGACTCATACCTGTAACAGGTCTGGCCAGTTGGGGTGGGGGGAGGGGGAGAGTAAACCCAAAATTTTGGGGAGGAGGTCGAAAAAGGTTCTAGGACAATTCGCCCCAGCAATTTGTCCCCCACAATTCGCCCCCACTGCACTTCGACCCCGGACAATTCACCCCCAGTAATTCGCCCCTGGTACTATACTTACCTGATTTTAGATTTAAAAGCAACTCCATGATATGTTATGTAATATATCTCCAGATTTTCTTTTTCCAGCTTCATTTCTTGTAACTTTTTATCCGAATCTATGGAGAGCAATTAAGATTATGACAAAGTACCACAATTATTCTACATGTGACTCTATTCTGTTCTTCACTATCTTTTTCATGACAACTTTTCGGTGTACCAGAAACAAAAAAAAATAGAAATAGAAAAAAACAGAAGGAAAATATAAAGGAAGAAATCAGAAAAGGAGAATGAGTAAAAAGTAATAAAAAAAATATAGAAGAAACTAAACAAGAAAGATGAAAGACAAAAAAAGGAATACAGGAAAAAAATTAAATGAAAAAAGGAACAAAAAACATAAAAAACAAATGCAGATCGAAGAACATAAATGACTCACAATTCTGCCTATGATATTCATGTTACAAATTAAAGTTCTGCATAAATTCTCCCAGGTATTCACGCCATTAGACTAAAATTTGGCATGGTTTCTGGGGATTAGGACACCATCATTACAAACTTGAAAAAATATGAATTTGCAAATTGTCAGTGTTGAGATTTTTCACAAATTTTTGGTCGAAATTGATTATTTTCAGTCAGATAAACTTTAGCTGCAAGCTTTCATTTTGAACTCGACCACACATTTTGTTTCAAGTGGAAAAGCAACCCGCCACTTCAATTCTAGGGAACTACTGCTCAAACGCTGTATTGCTGACTGTATGAGTGGAAATGCTTATACTGACTTAGTACTAACCGCATCAGTAAAAAATCTTACATTCAAAGAGAATTAAAAAAATTATTTGTGGAAATTTATTTGGAACATTGCTGTAGATAAGACTACCCCATAGGGAGGGGTATGAGGGGGTATAACCCCTGCCTAATGTCCAAAAAATTGATCACTAGTCGCCTAATTTTAAGACAAAATGACGTGTTTAGTGGACATTTAGCTACACTACCCCGCAAATTTTCAACTTTACCCCTACCTGAAAAATCTGACCTTGGGGACCTCTACTGTAGATCTTTTTCTTCTTGTTACATAATACTTGCACTCTGCATGCAGAATTCATAAATAAAGATGCTATTTCGGCTGGGAAAAATCTCTAGGTATTGTGTATGGATGTGTAGAAATGCTATTACATACAACTGCTAACAACCTAGTGGAATTATTTTTAAATCTGAATATTTTACATTAAAAAAAGTGAATTGGGGGCCAATTACTAGGGTAGATTAGTGGGGGAGGGACGAATTGCTCAGGGGCGAATTATGTTGGGGGCGAATTGTCTGCATCCCGTCAAAAAACCCCAAAGAAGTCGAAAAAATTTCGAAAATTTTTCCAAAGAAGGCTAAAAAAGCCACTTTTTTCCTCATTTTTCCAAGTTTGGGGATGGGGGGTGGGTACACTGTTGTTTTTTCCCCCAAATCGTGCTTTTTTGGGGAAAAAATTTGCAAAAGGGAAAAAAATTTGGCCTCTTTCCTCATTTGGGGAAGAAAATTTTGGAGATCGGATACAGGCAAGATGCATTTTGGTGCATATTAGAAGGTCATAATCTCTAAATTTTCCGGTGCTTGGCGCCGGTGGGTTGGGGGGACCCCCCTAACTTGGTCGAACCCTATACCAGGCCCATATTTAGAGGGTGGAAGGATGGAATTCGCCCCCCCCAAAAATTTTTTTACATTCAAAGTTTTCAGCAACATCATTGTACTTATACATCACAATTCCCAAATTAAATTTGCATTATAAAATGGAAAATAGTGAAAAAATTTTCGGCGCTCTGTGTCGGATTTTAATTATTCAGTAATTTTTCTATATAATTCCAGTGCACAGTTGGAAAATGTTATTCTAGCTAATGCTCATAGCTTTTAATTATCAACATATTATGAATAAGGTATGATCCTGTGTTGTTTTTTGGCGAATTCAACGAAAAGAAAGATTTCTCTCGGTAATTTTACCCACATTTTTTTGTGATCTTTTTTTGACGCTTGCATGATTAAAACATTTTTAGTCCAAATCAAAATTTTTGGTGCTTGAAGAATTAAAATTCTTGATTGCTTGCCTAGTTTTTAAATTGTAGTTTGCTGGACTGAAAATTCATCGAACTTTACTTAAAAATTAAACCTTCTGCCTAGGAAATAAAAAGTGAAAAGATTCATTTTCCAGCATTTCAGAATATCCAAATGCAAAAAAAAATTTTGGCCTATGCACCGAACAAGTTAATTCATATCTTCATTTTCTCTCCAAAATTCAGAAGATTGGGGTCTGAAAGTTGAAAACTAACGTGAATCGAATGAAGTACAAGGAAGCTAGCTTCCGATATTTTTTCCGATAAACATAAGCTAATCTACTGATTTACCCCCAAACCGGTCGAACCTCTTACAAGTATGGTATTATCTAGCTCAGACGGGTCTCTTATCATGTATACCTTCACTTAATATTTAATCTGTAATAGTTTTCATCATCTTGAACGTATTATCGCATGTTTCAATTAGTTCTTTTCAAAAAGTTTCAAAAGTAATCTTCAATATTTCATCTTGTAATTTAATGAAGATGCGCATTTTTCGAGAAAGATCAATACGTCAAGTCTCTAAATTTTTTGAAGCGATGATTCCTTTCTTAATGTAAAATGAATTCAAAAGCTTCACGGAAGTAGTTTTCAGAAATTTCTACTGTTCTTACTCATATCTTTCCGGCCAAAGTCATGAAAGTTTACGAATGAATTACTGGTTTCAAAATTTTCCAATTGATAAAATTCTAGAAATTACGACATTTGAACAGAAAAGTCGAATCTAATTCGTGAAATACATGTTCGGTATATTGATTTTTCTGCGTCGCAGAATGTCAATACTCCGTGCTGCAAACATTAGCATCTTTTTTGGGCTCTCACTTGTCATCATATAGGACTTAACCGTCGATTTCTCATACAATTCAAAGTCATTATGCTCTCGTATAGTTTGCTGGAAAATTTGTTCCACAATGCCAGTAAAAGATGATGATGATAATGTTTACTAGTCGAAGACAAAAGAGAGCAAATATAAAAATCCAGAGAGTATTACGGTGAAATCATATAGATATGCCAACCAAAACATTATTTTCTTTCTCAAATGTTATCAAAACAAGACATCCTCACAAATATAAACTTTCCATTGCAAAATGTAAAACAGATATTCATAAAAAAATTTTTACGCTTCGGGTTATACAAATTTGGAACAAGCTTCCTCAGTCTGTTATCATGTCATCTAATGTAACATCGTTCATGCATCGTCTGAAAAATGTAGACAAACAAACTTTACTGGGTAATTAATTAGGCCTCTGTGTCAGCACGTTTCTTTTGCCTTCAGTCGCCTGTATGGTCGATTATTACACTTCATTAATCCGCATTACATTTTTTTAATCTATTAACTGTTTTTTGCTAACCGTTTTTTGTATTCTTTTTACAATCGACCATCGACAAAAATATTATTATTATTATAACCTAAAAACATTTTTCAGACCGAACAAATGTAAAAAGAAAATACACAAAGACAACGATAAAAAAATATCCAGAAAATAGAAAAGGTTAAAAAACGAAAATAAAACAGAACGAAAGTTTCAACGTAATGTAAGTTCGAAATGAACAAACTACAGTAAAGACAAGTTCGATTAGTCTAGGAAGCGCAGGTTACAAAGTGTGACGAACTAATGCGCTCTCCCATAGAATTTGGAAAAATCGATTTTCATAATTTTGTTCTTAAAACATTGCAGACTGGAAGAATTGATAGCATCCGAAGGAAGGTTATTCCATATATTGATATACCTGTTACAAAAATCATATAATCTAAATTCGTTTTTGCTTTGCCAGTAGTGAGCTTGAAGTCACGTTGGCGAAGAGTGTTGTCATTAGAGTTTAGCATAAAGAAATCATTTTTGTCAATACATGTGTGATCTCTGATAATTTTATACATTACAGAAAAATCAGACTTCAAACTCGAAAATTTCAATTTTTTTCCTCAATTTTAACGAATTAAAGGCTTAAAAACCACCAGAATGTTTGAAAAAAGCTCAAAAACACTTGAAGAAAGCGTCTATGAGCATTTTAAAGCGAAGAAACGACTTCGGGAAAATGGGGGAAAAATTTTGAGCTCTTTCCCCTGGGGAAAAGGCTGGCGGGAAAAAAGAAACCGTGGTTGTGTAGGGTTGATCAAGTTGGGGGTGGGGGTCCTGACATTTGGGTATAGGGTTCAACCGAGTTGGGGGGGGGGGGTAGGCCCCCCCCAATTACAGGTATGTACTTCGTCCTGCGTACGCAGTGTTGCCAGATTGGAAAATGAAAACCGGCCAAAGGTGTCTTAAAAACCGACCCAAACTGACCGAACGTAAAAAAACCGGCCAAAACCGGCAAACGCAATTTTTTACAAATATTATGTTTTAAAAATAAGTTCTACGTAAAACTAGGATAAATGGTCATAAGGCCGATGTATAGTCGTCCTGATCCTTGAAAAAATGACCTTTCCTGATGAGTCAGGAAAGCTCGTTCCCTAAATCTTCTATCCTGACGCAATCCGTAATCCTGAAATCAGGATCGGGATAGCGTTCCCGACCTTATAAGAAAAGGTGTTCCCGATTGATGCCCTCCTGATTGGGAAACACCGTTTTTTTCCTCGAAGATTTTTTCCACATGAGAATCGGACCCAAAATTTTTTTCCTCATTTTCCAAAAATTTTCCACATTTTAAAAAACGCTTATAATGTGGCTACGGATGCTTTTTTATGCATTTTAGGAGCATACCCAAGCATTTTGTTGTATTTGTAGTCAGATACCTGCAAAAATGAGGAAAAAAATTGAGAAAATTCTGGTTATGTTAGTCAAAATGAGCTCATGAAGAATATATTGGTGTTCTATAGAATGGTCCGGCGCTGAGCGCCGGAAAAATTTTTCGATTTTCACTTTCTAAAACGCTGGAAAATGAACTTTCATAACGTTGGGAAATAAATTAAAATCAGACTGATGAAGTGTAACTTGCTTCCCATTCCGGCGCGAAGCGCCGGAAAAATTTTCGGGTTTTTGTATTCTAAAACGCTGAAAAATAAATCTCTCCAACAGATAATTCGTGAACAAATGTTTTAAAATCGCGTTCTAGAGTAATGTCTTAAATTTTCACCTTCAATAAACGTAAAAGTTCAGATTGCAAACGTTTAAAAAATTTCAATCCTCAAAAGAAAAAATTGAGAGACTTGATTAAAAATCTCTATTTTCGGCGACATAATTGACTGTAAACGATTAGAAAATGAAACGAGCTAACTTGATTGATAGAAACTGTTGAGCATTAATTAGTAAGTCGAAGTAGATATGCTAACGGCCGCGCCTGATAGAATATAGTTATCATTATACCCATGACCGGCGCGAAGCGCCGGAAAATTTTGAGATTGCGACCTTTTAAAGTCCACCAAAACGCATCTTTTCGGTTTAGAGTTCCCCAAAATTTTTTCCACAATGAGACCCAAACCCAAAATTTTTTTCCTCATTTCGAAATTTTTTTCCTCAAAAGACCCCATTTGAGGAAAAAAACGGTGTTGGGAAAGGGCTTTCCTGGCGTCGGGAACAAAGTATACAAGCAGCGTTTTTTTTTGTGCACGGACATTTGTGCCAATTGGCACAAGAGGCCAAAAAAATTTGTGTCAATGGCACAAAAAATTTTTTTAAACTAGAAACATAACTGAAAAGTTTGATAAAAAGTTAACGTTTGACGCATTAATTTTTTGTGAAAATCGTGCAAAAATCTATTTTTCAGCTCACCATGATGTCAGTGAGATAAGAAAAAACTGTGCAACAAAACAGTTCACGAAAATCCTAAAAGAAATAGAATGCTGATAAAATTTAAATAGCTCTAGAATTGTTCAGGAAGTTCAAATTGATTCAATTTTCGACTACGAATATCTGTGTTATTCAGGGTTGGCAAGACCTGAGTTTTTGGGTTTTTGGGTTTTTCTGGGTGCATTTCCTTGACAAAATTTGGGTTTTTGGGTTTTTCTTAATTCTTTTAAATTTTCAGATAGTATTGTTTTCAGAAAAAGAATTTAGTTTTTAGTTTTTTTTAAATTTTAAACTTTTTTTATGTTTTAATTTTTGTTATGTTTCCTAAAATTTTTTGCTTTCGTTTTATTTTTTTCATTAAAAAAATTTTTTAAAAATTTTTTTTTATTTTTTCAAAATTGAAAAAAAAATTTTTCATAGGAAACACGAATGGGAAAAACACGGTTCCTGCGCTATGGAAGTCAAATCTTTGCCCGATGAATCGGCCTATTTTAATCGTGGATTGAAAATACACGATTCCTATAATTTGATAAGGTAAAAAATGACGTCATCAATTTTTTTGATAAGAAAATTTGTTTATTCTTCAAAGTTCATAGTTAATTTTAAAAAATCAATATTTTGCATTATTTTCGGTATTTATCACTTAAATTTATAAATTTTTAAATGTTTTCAAAAATTTTAAATTTTTTTCTTTTTTTGTTTCATTTTTTCGTTTTTTCCTGTTTGTTTTTTGTTTATCTTTTTTTGTTTTTTGTTGTTTTCTGTATTGTATTTTTTATGTTTTCATTTTTTTCTTTCTTTTTTTGTTTCTGGTTCGTTGTTTTTTGTTTTTTAAAATTTTTTTCTGTTTATTTTTTGTTTGTGGTTCGTTAGTTTTTCTTTTTTTTGTTTTTTCTTGTTTGTTTTTCGTTTTTTCCCTTTGGTTTTTTTTGTTTTCTGTATGGTATTGATTTTTATGTTTTTTTTCTTTCTTTTTTTTTGTTTCTGGTTCGTTGTTTTTTCTTTTTTTTTTGATTTTTTTCTGTTTGTTTTTTGTTTTTCTTTTCTTTTTTTGTTTTTTGTTGTTTTCTGTATTGAATTTTTTTATGTTTTCATTTTTTTCTTTCTTTTTTTGTTTGAGCCAAATCGATAAAATCGTTGTGCAATGTGCAGTCGTGACTCGTGTAAATATGTTACAACTAAATGTATAGTCAGCAGGGTTGGCAAAAACCAAACTTTTGAAATTTCGACTTTTTGGTTTTTTAGTGGTTTTTTATGGTTTTTAATGGTTTTTTGGTTTTTCTATGGTTTTTTAGTGGTTTTTTTCTGGTTTAATTCTTTAGAATGTTTGGTACATCAAAATAACTTATGTAAAAAAGTGCTGGAAGCTCCCTGTATCATCTAAGACTAGTTAGGGAGCCGTAAAATGGCAGCTAGAAGTATTAATCTTATCAGAAGTGTCATCATTTTATGCTATAGGAAATCCCTATTTAGCAATAGAAATACAGTAATAGTGGGCACATAAAAAAGGAACTATGAGTGCAGAACACAAGAAAAGTGAAAATGGAACAGAGCATGCGATATGTAAGAGGCAAATTCAAGGAAAAGATGAAAAATTACAAATAAAGAGAAATATACAATACACAATGTACGTAATCAAAACTCAAAAGAAATCAACTACAGAATTGTATCAATGCATCACATACATACATATGCACAGAGAAGTTGAAATGACACAATTTTTAGGTATACCGTTTTCGATAAGAGGGTTTAAATTGATAAATTATTACATATGTTATTAATTACAAACTGCAGTTGAAGGTCACACATAGACATTACAGATGTTTCCAAATTTTTGCTTTTCAAACCTGTCTGCGAGCTATAACTACAGCAAATGGGTCTTTAAATATTCTCGCTTGCATGATAGATACATATTTTTGTATGATTTTTTCTACTTAGTAGCGACGTCAAGTCCCATAAAAATGAACCACTCAAAGGCTCCTCTCTTTGTTAACCTACAGTATGCTTGACTGATCTGTATAAAATTTTATTATTGTTGTCTCATTTATATTCTGAAATTTCGAGCTAAGAAAATTAAAAAGCTTACCGTAACAATAAATTCAGTATATTAAACTCAATCATATTTTACAACATTTTGAAGATGATATGGATCAATGGATGTCACCCCGTATGGTCGGAGTACACTCCACGGAAGATTTAGTGTCTACTTTTTTGTGAGCAAATTATAGCAAAGTTGACTCATATACTAAATGTGTGGTTGCAAGATGGATACAAAGGATATCGATTGATTTATATTACATCTTTTGAGTACGAAATGTATCATAAGAATACGACTTTTTTCTACTTTGTAATGAAGTCAATTCAACTAAATTAATTGTTTTGTTGATTTAGATACACACCAATACATGCCTAGAAGATCGACTAATGTGAAAAAACAGTTTCCCGATGATTTCGGAAAAAAACCAAAAAACCAAAAAACCAAAGATTTCCCAATTTTTTGGTTTTTTTAAAAAACCAAAAAAACCAAAAACCAAAAAACCAAAGCCTTGCCAACCCTGATAGTCAGTCTTGAACACTGTTCAGCAATTTAATACACTTTATACATTAAAAATAACATTCTCATATATATTTTAAGTAAAATGATCATTCATTAGCACAAAACTGGAACAAAAACCCTAGAAAAACCCACCAAAAACCCAGAAAAACATACCAAAAACCCAGAAAAACCCACCAAAAAACCCAAAAATGAAGATTTCAAAAACTGGGTTTTTGCCAACCCTGGTGTTATTTAACAACAATGTAAAGACTAGAGAAAATAAAGTCGAAAATCGTGTAAATTTTCGATCCAAACATTGTATCATTATCAACGATATCGATTTTTCTGTTTGAATCAATCAAACACAAAAAGTAAGAATTTCAGTTTAAAATCCGAATCTGACTGAATGAACAGGGAATATTCAGAATTTCTTTTTACTCACCAGTCTTGACAGCCTATAAAGTTTGCTGTAACGATAAGTACCAATACACTGTTCGAAGAGAAACAGTTTGCGTTCAGGCCAAATCCACGAATAGGAATTATTATATTCATTGACTCGGCGCGAAGCGCCGAAAAATTTTGGCATTTTCAGACCCTAAAACGTCTAAAAATCAAGGAAATTTTATGTTTGACCAGCCAAAAATTTTGTGCCAATTGGCACAAACGCTCAAAATTTTTTGTGCCATTCCAAATTTTTTTGTGCCAAAAACCATGTATTGGCACAAAATAAAAAAAACACTGTATACAAGCTTTCCATACTTTTTGAGGATCGAGGAAGCTGAAGCCTACAGTAAGTATTCATTGAATGCGTAACGGCTCTAGCCTGCGCATGATCCCAGTTACATTTCCTGGGAATTGGAATTTAAAATGTAGTGGAATTGGCAAAAACTAAGAATTTGCCCTCAGATAAAATAGAGTAGTCAGCTGAAGAATAGATTTTTCATGTTTTTCAGTGAAATATGCGCAATATACTCAAGCGCATTACTTTGCAACTACAGCGCGTTGTAATACTGTAGCTATGCAGTGTTGCCAACTGCGGGGGGTTTTTCCCCAAAATTTGAGGTTTTCTTTTCAATTTGAGGTTTTTTGGGGTTTTACATAGTGTGGGGTTTTCTTCGGGGGTTTTTTTTTTAAGTCAGGTTTTTTTAAGGGATTCTGTTCAGCAAGTAGTAATTACTTTTTAATGTAGAAAACTGTATTTTTTACAAAGTATCATTCATCATCACCGTTTTTCTTTAGTGCTTTTTCTCCTTTTTTAGTCTAATAATTTTTTCGCAACTATGAAGATTTTTCGGACTCTTTCCTAATTATCGAGTATTCCGGCGTTTTTCAGCATTTTCTAGGGAATTAAGAATTTTTTGAAAATTAGGAAAAACATTTTAGGCTCATACATTATGTCTATTAAGAAAATGATGTCGTATCGCAGAAAAACAGTATAATTGATTATATTATGCTATTTGTTTTAAAATTAATAATAACATAATGTCGGACGAAGATAGTGCTCATAGTCCTATTCGTTGAAATGCTCGAGGGAATTTTTTCGCTGCTGTCGAAAGATTTTTTTCGATTATGAATGTTGTGAAAAATAAGTTGAGCAATCGTATGAGTGTTGAAATGCTTGATGGAATTTTGACTGCTCGTTATTGTTTAGCTCTGCGTGGTGAAAGTTGTTTTTTCATGAATATAACTCAGTCAATGTTGAAAAACTTCAATGTAAAAATGTATGATTTTAAAAAGTTTGAAAATGATAATGACTATATTGTGTGTGCTAATGAAATCGATGAAGTTTTGGATGAAATTTGAATAAAAATTTTGAAGAATGTGTTGTTTTATCATACAATTATGCTAAATTGAGCATTGTTCCATACATATACGTTTTGAAAATTTTGGAGTTTTTTCCCGAAATTGGGGTCTTTTTGGGGATTTTGAAGGCAAAAGTTGGTAACACTGTAGCTACGTTTGTTTACAACAAAACGGCAGATTTGCTGCTTTTGTTGATTGATTCCAGCATTTTTATTTCTTAAAAATTAACTTTCTGGAAAATTAACTAATTTTGATGTCAAACTCTATTAATCCAAAAATATTTAAAATTAAAATACTTGAAATTTAAAATTTAAAAAAAAATTAAAGTTTGAAATTGGAAAATTTTAACATTTTAAATTAAAAACTTTTTAAATTGGAAAATTTAAAATTGAAAGATTGAAAATTGAAAAATTCAAAATTTAAAAATTTAGAATTAAAAAATTTAAAATCAAAAAATTTAAAATTAAAATTTAAAAATTTAAAATTAAAAAATTTTGTAACGCCCAGATTCTAATTATACTTTTACTTGATCCTGACACTGCACTTCACATGGTCTACGGGGACGCGGTGATGCTAAATACAACAAATAATATGAGAAAAAAGACAAACGATAAATCGGTGATTGCTTCCTCATTGATGATATAAGAATACACTTTGCTTCTCAACAACAACAAGTTCCGCATAAAACACACTTTCGAAAATCTGATGGAATCACGCTTTGCCTCTCTTTAAATACTGCTTCTTTTAGCCACTCCCTTGGTTTGTGGGAGGTCCCTTTCCAAAATCTTCTTCCACCAATTGCTACTTCTTGCTTCTTCCGCTTCTGTATATTGTATGCTTGTTTAGCCACACCTTCTAATGCTTTCCTAGTACCGTATGCTTTTCACGCTTCTGTTATGCTTGCTTCCTTGCCTATGGTGGACTTACCACACCTCTGTGCTTCCATGTATGCTTCTATATCTATTTCTTGTATGTATACATGTTTTTGTAGGAACCGGGGCTACAGTTCCACTTGAGACTGGTGTCTGGCGGGGCTTCTACTTTTTACTACATGCAGATGTGTTTATGGTTTCTATTGTAAAATTATTATAGCTGTCAAATGTGAATTTTCATGTGGATTCTAGGGGACCAGCTGCTGATGTGCAAATTAATTAGGGTGACTTTAATTGGGTCAATAAGGGCTACTGGGGTCTGGGACGATGAAAACAGGGTACTTCACATAAATTTATAGGAATGTCTGGATGTGAAATCCAGACACCCTCGAGATGATAGATTATAAAATGGATTTATATTTAATAATGAATATCACATGGTATACATTATGTATTTACATTGATGCGTTAGCATCTACATTACATTTCCCTCCTTCCAGAGTTGAATGTCCTCGTTCAAGGGGTTCAAGGGTGAGGTGTGGTCGACGTAGCTTCTGTAGGAGCTGTTCAGGGGTAGAAGGGGGTGGTTTTGTTTACATGTACCATAAAAGTAGTATCCTTGAGGGGATGTCTGAGTGTAACATTGGGGTACACGAAATTTGTGACTGTATATCACCCATTTTGGCAGGGTAAAAATTTAGGAGTGAGCCCTTGCTTACTACAAGAATGATTTTTATATAAAATGAGATCGCCTGACTTGTAGTGGATATTTTGGGTATGTTTGTTGTACTGAACTGTGTATTGGGTTTGGGCTTTTTGTAAATTCTTCTGAACGGTTGAGAGAGCTTCGGTGAAGTGGGATTTGACGCAGAGAGCATAGTCATCAAGATCAACTATATAGGATGTAGGGAGAAAATTTAATGCTGCATCAGATGGTAAATTGGGTTGCCTGCCATGAAGCAATTCGAATGGAAGGTATGAAGTGCTATCATTTTTGTGAATGTTGATCGAAAAAGCAGCAAAGGGTAAATAAGTGTCCCGATCAGTATGTTTTGAGTTGATATACATATGTATACCCGTGGTGAGGGTCTGGTTGCAACGTTGGACTTCCCCATTGGCAATGGGGTGATACGGAGTTGTGTGAACTTTCTGAGTATTGCACAAGTCAGTGATTTCGGAAAAAGATCAGAGATGAAATCTGATCCACGATCACAGTGGATGATTTTTGGAGAGCCATGATGGTAAACAATTTTGTTTACAAATAACTGGGCCATTGTGGCTGTTGTGATGTCGGGGGTTGGGAAGGCCTCAACATTCTTGGTGAAATAATCGATAAATAGGACAATGAATCAGTTTCCTTCCTCAGTTATGGATAACAATCCCCAAGGCAATCAACTCTGACTCTGTCAAATGGGCCCCTGGGTGGAATAGGGACAAGACTAGCATGTATTCTGTGCCTTAGGGCTTTCTGGGTCTGGCATGGGTGACAAGTTTTGCAGTAACGTGCAACATTGCAACTCATTTGTGGCCAAAAATATTCTTGTTGGAGAAGGTGTAGGGTCTTCGGGGAGGCAAAATGAACTGTAAACTAGCTGTCATGATGAGATGCGATGAGATTATGTATCTGTGATTTCGGGACATACAGTTTTGGTTGCTTGTCAATTATACGAAATAGAATATTGTGGTGAACTGCGAATTTAATCATTGTAAGGGGATGTTTTTGGGTAATTTTAGCTAAGATATTTTTGATGGTTGGACCAGTGGGTTGGAGTTCTGGGAAATTTTTCCTCCTGCTCAGTGGCTTCAGCTTCAAGAATGGAGTTGATAGTTGATATTTCAGGGCGGGTTTCAAGGTGTTCAATACCAAAAGATTGGTTTGCTGTGTCAGATGGGAAACAAGAGATGGCATCTGCATTTCAGTTAGCAGTACCTTTCTTAGGCCAAATGTCAAGTTGAATACCAGAGAGGGCTAGTCCCCAACAAGCAATGCGAGGGGAGGGGTTATCTTTTAGGAGATCTGCCTGGACTGCAGTATGGTCTGTGTGGACAATGACGTATTGTTGGAAAAGATAGAGGCGAAAATGCTTGATGAGGGCAAGGGTTTCCAATTTAGTTATAGGGTAGTTGCATTCTACGGGTTTTAAGGTGCAGCTAGCAATGGGGGAATCATGACCTTTACTATCCAGTTGGCTTAGAATTGGGTCAATTCCGAGCTTTGATGCATCAGTTTGCAAAATGAAAGGCTTTGTAAAATCTGGGTATTGCAGGACTGGTGCATGAATGAGTAACTCTTTGAGTTTAATGAATGCATTCTGTTGGTCAGGGCCCCATGGAAATTCTGAATTTTTCTTGAGTAATGCCATAAGTGGGCTGGAGATTCGGGAGCAATTCGGGATGAATCTGCAGTAATAAGAGAGTAAGCTGAGAAATGATTTGACTTCTTTTGAGCTTTGGGGTGTAGGTATGTCAAAAATGGATTGTACTTTGTTTGAGTCTGGAGAAATACCCTGCTGAGAGATAACGTGGCCTAGATATTGGACTTTGGGTTGGCAAAATTTGCATTTCTGTATATTGAGTTTTAGTCCTGCTTTTGAAAAATGAGTGAGAATGATGTCTAAGTGTTCCAACATTTGGGCATGGATTCGGCAAAGACTAAGACATCATCGAGGTAGACAAGGCATGTGTTCCATTGCAATCCCGAAAGGATAACGTCCATTAATCTTTGGAATGTGGCAGGGGTATTTGTGACGCCAAAGGGGAGGTAATTGAACTGGTATTGCCCGGCTGAGCAGTTAATGGATGTTTTTTCTCTGTCACCTTCTGCAATTGGAATGGAGTAATATGCTTTGGACTGATTTAGGGATGTAAAATATTTCATTCCATGCAGGGTGTCTAGGATTTTGACGATGCGGGGCAAAGGGTAAGTATCTTTTTTGGTCACTTTGTTCAGGCCCCGGAAGTCAATGCATAGATGATTTCCACCATCTTTTTTGGGGACTAAAACTGTGTTGGTGCGCCATAGGGAATTGCTTTGGCTAATTACACCTGCTGCTGTGAGTTGTTTGACTTCTGCTTGTATTGTTTGTTTTTCTTTTGGAGATGTCCGAAAAAAATGTCTGCGTATGGGTTGGGAGCCATTGGTGTCAATGGTATGTGGGACAAGTGTGGTTCTGCTTACATCTATCTTGGAATTAGCATATAATGTGGGGTATTTGGATAGAGAGCGTAGGAGTGTATTTTTCTCCGCTTGAGTGAGGTTGCTTGAGGTCAAATTGATGTTTTCTTTTAACCACGTAAATGTATCAAAATGGTTCGGCGTAGGAGGGGTTAGTTTGGTGGAGTTTTTTTTGGAATGAACCCCCCAACTGCGCCAACACATGTGCCAGGGTAGAGGGTCTGGGGAGTGTCCTGCGTATTTAAGACAGAAATGCGTATGCGACTGTTTAGATTTTCTGATATGCAAGCAGTCAAATGAACTTTGGCATTATGTCTGGCTTTCGGGGTAAATTCGAGTTGGTTGATGTGTAGGCATGATTTGAGTAAGGGGACAGTGAATTCAGTAACAGTCCGGGGTGGTAATTCTAATTTTTCATCCAGGTAGGTTCCACCATGGGTCGACAGGGGGCTATATTCTAGGTGGTCACAAGGGAGTATGACATCACCAAATTTGACTTGGGACTTCTGGTTATTGATGGTGTATTTTGAGAATCGGCTGAGGAAATTTTTCTCCAGAAGGACATCTGATGTGCATTCTTTTTGGACATGTACTATTATGGTTTCTTGGATAATTTGGGCAGTTACTGTAACAAAGTTTGTTCCTATGAAGTGGATAGGAAGGTAGTTTGCTGCTTTTGCTTGAACTAGTGGGGGTTTCATGTCTAGCTGTAGGGCTTCAACAATTCAAGAATCAATAAGGGACTACATGGCACCAGTGTCAATCATGCCTTTGGTGAATAGCTTTCCGTTGAGTGTGATTGGAATGTGAGGGGTATGTATCTCAAGCATGGTTGGTGGAGATTTATTGGACCCAGATTGTTGGATTTGATTTATAAGTTCAATTGTAGGGGTTCTTGGAGTATCAATGTCAACAAGGATGTATTTCTCTTGAGTTTGGGCCCCACCATGATTGGCTAATTCTAAGAGGGCGTGGCTGAATGGGGGAGGGATGGTCTCATGTAAATGCCTGTTGTGTAAAAGTATTTTGTATGCATGTTCATTGGGGATATGATGCTTTGAGGAAGGGAAATATTTTTGCAAAATAAGGAAGGAGTGAAAGGCCCCTGCAATGACAACAGTGATGACAGCCAGATTGATAAGGATTTGCGAGGGTCCCTTTAGTAAGTTGTTCAATCTGTCGTAGTGCCTGTTATGACATGTTCTATACCTTGATGGGCACCTGAAAATGTGTTGCCAATTACTTGACCACTGCCTGAGATCATATTGTATACTGTATCCAACAGAGCACCCCATGGGGGGGTATGGGGGGGTATTACCCCCATCTTAGATTTGAAAATTCATTTACTACCCCCATAAAAACAGCTCACTCTAGCAAAAAATGTTGGTAGACTTCATCTTCTCCTCAGTAGGTTATACTAATTCGAGAAAAATTGCAGAATGTGTGATTCTGAGGAATCACTCACTGCTCTTTTTGACACATTTACTGAGCAAATGATAATGGAGAAGTATGCAACTTCTGTGCCATATAGTGATTTTTAGGAAAGGATATCAGCACATTAATATATACTACTTGTAGGAAATCATTATAAATATAATTGGGAGATGAAATAATGACTCATGTATATGTGATTAATCAAAAAATCGCCCCTTGGGAAGAAAAACATTATGTTCTTAAAATCCTTCCTCTTCATGCTCTCCTTCCCTTTTTCCCACTTCTGCGTTGGGTCTTCTGTGCGCATATGGTTATATTTCTCCACCCAAGCTGTGGCATACTTTCCTGCTAAGAGTTGAGACATGGGAGGTCCGTTGAAACTCATGGTTCATAATCTAATGGGATCTACATTCGGCAGCAACACTTTCAATTGGAAGCACTGTTCGAAGCCTAATCAATGATGGGATAAGTCCATACAGCTGAAGCTGCTGGTTGAAACAATGTTTCCAAATGTATGTTGTGCCCGATTCTTGAAATGTGCAGGAATCAGTTGGCACAACAGTGTGAAAAGTGTGACTATTCTGTACGTATAATTACTGTATTAAAGTTGCATGATTGGGAGCTAAAGTAGGGGCATTATTCATTTTTGTAAGTTGTATGTGGTTAGAGTACTACAACTCCCCCCTCCTTCGCAAACAGTTGGGAGCAAAAAAAAAAGGTCACGGCATATTTCAAGTACTACCCTTAAAATTTACGATTTTACCCCTACCTAAATTTTGGCCCTTGGGGACCTCTGGTATCCAAGTTAAGAGACATTTTGTGGTGTAATTAAGGAGTTTGTTAACAATGCTTTCAAGTGTGTGGGTTTTATAGATGTATTGTTTCAAAAAGAGTAAGTTTGCTGATATTGTTGCGAGTTGGTCATGAAAAATTGCTGTTGTGTTGAAATGGAAGAGGGAGAAGTTTTGATTCTATACAATTTCTAACGGCAGATCAGTGACATGTGGGGATCCTGTTTTGCTGACCCATGTATAATTTTGTTTGTATAGAGCAACATGCATGTGGTGGCAGTCGACAGTTTGGGAGAAAGGGGTCAAATCATTTCCTCCTGGATTTGAAAACATGATGTCAGTCCCCACGAGAATGGGTTGGAGTTTATAGAAGGTCTGATTGATTTTGTGATTGCAAAAGACTTTTGAAGTGTTTACCTGCTTACAGGGCCAGACTGTGAGGGCATCCCCTGTGAATTCTGCTATTATGTCCATCCTTTGTAGGAATGCAGGATCCCCAAGGGTTGCATCAAGGTGCAAAATTTGCCATACTAAGTCAAGATGACATTGTGCCTGTCTGCATAACTCATTCCAGACCTTTTTGAAATTTTGGATTTGAAATTCCTCAATTTTGTCTGCTAAGTAATTTAGTTTTGCATTGATGGGTTCAAAATCATGTAATTTAGTCTGGGTTTCATTGACTTGTGGGGTTTAAAAGGCATTGCAGTGTTGCGTTCTTTTGTCTAATTGTATGACAATACTGGTTAGGACACTGTCTTGGATTTCATAAATATTGGTTAGGACACTGTCTTGGATTTCAGGGCATTTGGGGTTGGAAAAGAGGGCATTTTGGATAGAGAAAGCACCTTGTAGTTCCTCAATTGTCATGTGGGTTTGTGTTAGTTTTATGGGGTATGTATTTTTGTATTCGAAAGGGCATAAATTTTCAAATGTTGTTTCATTCCAAATAATGGCCCTGTCGGCCATTACACAATGACCTGATGTTGGTTTGCATGACCCCAGGTCACATAGTGTACCTGTCATTGATTTCCCATTCCATGATGCTATTTGTCCAATTTATAGGATGACATTAGATACAGATGTACAATGGTCTGTGCAAGACCACATGTATTCTATGCTTAGGGAGTTGTTTGTGGACCAAAATCCTGGTTTCATTTCGTATAATCTTTGACTATTGTGCTCCTTGTCTATAACGATTGCCTTACAAACAGAGGTTAGATTTTCCATTTCTGTTTGATCAAAAACAATGCCTTTTGAGCCAAAAAATCCAGTCTTGGTACAAATTTTCCTTTTGTGAATGCTGCGCTTGTATGTGTCTGTTATGTGAGGTTTGGTAGAGAGAATATAGATTTTTCCGAATGTCTGTACTGGTTTGTCTACTGTGGAAGGGGGCATGCATGATACAGTTTTTGGTATGCTGACTGAATGACTGCTGAATGAAGTTCTGCAGAGCTGAAATTGTGCATGACACAACATTGGGATTATTATACAAAATTCAAGGCAACAAAGACACCAATAATAGTTTTTATTGGAGGCAGCGTGGTGTTGTCTTTTTGTGATTTGGGCGATTGGGCATGCACCTCATCAGTGTTGTGTAAGTCTCAGTGGTGGGGTTGGTTGGTTTACAATCTGAAGAGTCTGTAGAATTTGAGAAGTTGGGTTGTATGCTGGGGTGGGAGTTTGCTTAGTTGATGGGGTAGGTATTAGGCTTTTACGGGGGTAAAATTTGTATGGTTTCGGGTGTCAGGCCGTGGAGTAAAGAAAAAAGGTTTCAACCTTTCTTGGTTGGTGGTTTATGGGTGGTAGGCGAAGCACATGTACTTTTCCTGGGGATTTTGTAGGTGGTGGGAATGGTACGTAAGGGCTTGGGAGTTTTGTCAGTCTCTGGTGTCCCGGGTGGTGACATACTGCACCAGTCGGGGAGGTCCAAATCAAGGATGTATTCTTCTTCACTGCCTTGGTGAGAGACCGGCATTATGGTTCCTAAAGTATGCTGGGGGCCGCTATGTATGGTGGGCAGTGTGGAGTAAAGAGCAGAGACAATTTTGGACATTATGACTCTGTTGGTTGGGGCAATACCTGCTTGTGTGACCTCTCTGTTTACATAGAAAACATTGAATGTTGGGATAAGCTTTTGAAATGCAGCGATCAGATCTATGTCCTGTTTGGGAACAATGGATGCATTGACTCTTACATTCCCATGTAACATGATTATTACGAAAACACATTTCACATGATTTTGGTGTCCCTAATAAATTGCAATTTCGAGCTACATGACCGAGTTGTCTGCATTGAAAGCATGTGGGTTGTCTAAAACTGCTGTTATTTCTGTAACCATTGTTGCTACAAAAAGTGTTGTTGTCGCTAAAACTGTTGTAGTTACTCTGTGGTGGGGGTTGTGATTTCTGTTTGATCTACAACTGTAAGTCTTTTACTTGCTGTTCTAACCGATGCAAAAAGCCTTGTTGGTCAGTGTTGTTTGTTAATGAAAAGATGGATTCGGGTTTTGGAGGTAAGAATAGCAGGTTGTTGGACTTTAATTCATTCCTAAGGATTTGCTGTTCAATGTAAGCTGCTTCATCAGACATTTCTTTTAGGGTTGTGAACCTTCCATACTTAATTGCTTCCCTGATTTCTTTCTGCATGCTTTCGACAAAAAGGGGTTTTATGATCATTTCTCGTGCGTCGGAATTAAAATTGGGGTAGGCAAGTTCCAGATCAAACAAAAATTAGATGACTGTTTCTGATCGTTTTTGTTTTCTTTCGCGCAAAAATTGTTGATGCAATTCAGTGTCTCGATTATTTGGGAATAAGGCCTGTTATGCGGTTTTGTAGTGCTTGTATGTATGGGCGGATTTTCAGAATTGGCTAGACTTCTGAATTTTGCTAACGCAGTTCCTCCCAAATGAATTTCTAAGCATGATAACTTCAACTGTGCGTCAGTATCCTTCATGCCTTGAAGTACCATAAATAGTTCTAAAGGTTTATTCCATTCATCAAAATGTTGAGTGACTCCATCGTGAATACTGTAAGTTTCGCATAAAAATTGTTTGCCATGTTATTACAGATACTGGCTGTCGTCAAGTGGGGTAGGGTTTACTGTATTTTGGTTTAATTGTGTTTGGAGGGTACGAAAATGTTTAGAAAATAGTTCATTTATTTGTTCTCTAACGATTTCTCCTAAAAGATCCTGAGTTTGGTGGGTCATTCTCCATTTACGCTGGGATTTTCGCTTGGATATTTCAATTTTAGCTTGATGCTCCATTCGTAGAAATGTATCACTTAATGTTTCATGAAAGGGACTTTCCAGTTTGGTGTTTACGAGTAATTGTCCTACTGTAGGAGATGATTATTACTGTGTGCAATTACTGCTTAGGGTTGCCCGGAAAAAGGATGCACCTAGTGGGGCAGGGAAATCCAATGGTTACAGAAGGGTACCGTTACCAAAATATGTAACACCCAGATTCCAATTATACTTTTACTTGATCCTGACGCTGCACTTTACATGGTCCATAGGGACATGGTGATGCTAAATATGACGAATAATATGACAAAAAGGATGAACGATAAATTGACGATTGCTTCCTCATCGATGATACAAGAATACACTTTGCTTCACAACAAAAACAAGTCTCGCATAAAACACACTTTCAAAAATCTGACAGATTCATGCTTTGCTTCTCTTTAAATACTGTTTCTTTTAGCAACTCCCTTGGTTGGCGGTAGATCCGTTTCCGAAATCTTCTTTGGCCAATCGCTGCTTCTTGCTTCTTCTGCTTCTGTATACTGTACGCTTGTTTAGCCACGCCTTCTAATGCTTTTCTGGTACCATATGCTTTTCACGCTTCTCTTATGCTTGCTTCCTCGCTACAGTGGACTTGACCACACCTCTGTGCTTCCCTGTATGCTTCTATATCTATTTCTTGTGCATATACATGTTTTTGTAGGAACCACGGCTACTGTTCCCTTTGAGACTGGTGTCTGGCGGGGCTTCTACTTTTTACTACATGCAGGTGTGTTTACGGTTTTTATGAAGAATTATTATAGCTGTGGAATGTGTACTTTCATGTGGATTCTAGGGGACCAGGTGCCGATGTGCAAATTAATTAGAGCATCTTTAATTGGGTCAATAACAGCTGCTGGAGTGTGGGACGATCAAAACAGAGTACTTCATATAAATTGATAGGAATGTCTGGATGTGAAATCCAGACACCCTCGAGAGGATAGATTATAAAATGAATTTATATTTAATAATGAATATCACATAGTGTACATTATGTATTTACATTGATGCGTTAGCATCTACATTACAATTTAAAATTAAAAAATTTAATATTAAAAAGTTTAAAATTATTTCAAAATTAAAAAATTTAAGATTAAAAAATTTAAATTTAAAATCAAATAAATTAATTAAGGGGGATTTAAAATATGACAAATAAACAAAAAACACTGAAACAAAATAATTTAAACGCATGTATGTAAACATGTGCAATGTGAACAAAAACAAAAGAATAATCATAATAATGAACATGATCAATAAAATGTATAAAACCTACTGTCTGGTGTCGTCTTTATTTATACAACTTATGCATCTCAACATCTAATCTTACAGTAAAATATTTCTCATGTAGTCGTCCCGATCCTTAAATTTAGGGATTTTAAGGATGTGCCTGGTCCTATCCTTCCCTGATCCTTATCGGGTCAGGAACTCAGGATTAAGGATCAGGATTACCGGTTACTATACATCGGCCTTTATTTCTTTGAAAAGTACTAATATCAAGCATATAATTTCATGAGTCAGTACAATAAAAGCATGTTATCACAATTGACAAACTCACACATTAGTTTGACACCAATGAAATAACATTTGTCAACAGCACTAAATGTGCTGATGAAATATTTTTCCTTGGCCAACCATGTACCCAACATCACTTAACCTCCCCCCCCAGTTTGGAAAAAATAAAAAAAATAAAAAAAGTGTATGTTTTTTGGCCTTTTTCGGGAAAAATTTCGACTTTTTTCTACCCCCCCCCTCAACTGGTCGGAGGTCTTACAGGTATGACACATTATTGGTATATTCATATAGCTACTATTCTGTACCAATGTCGCTGCTCCACAACGTGTTTACTGTTGCAGTTTGTAGAAATCAGTTTAGGACCTTCGCAAATCGAACTTTATTTGCATAATAATAACTCACTACCTCACATGGATTTTAGTGTGCATTTAAGAGTTAATAGTTACAGTAATGTCAATCTGCGTATCCCATGGAACCTTAAATGCTAAGTACTTCCGAAGCGAAAGTAGTATCCATCAAAACCCAATTCGAATTTTTGTCATGACATACTGAAGGACATGCTTCAAGATTATACATTTTCATTTCTGACACAGTTATATATGGCCGAAGCTTGTTTGACTTTTCACTGAGTTCATGTGCTGCTTATTCATGATTTCGATAGCTGGAATCTTGTAGTAGGGGGCCAATTGACTACAGTGTAAACTCATCAGTTTTACAAAGCGTTTCATATGAGCGCATTGTTTCGTAGCTCAAAGTTGCTCAAAGTTGTCCGAAGGTTCACAACATCCAACATTACACTCGCAAAAGGTTTGTGATAAAATTAGTTCTGGTTTTTTGTAGGGGTCTTGAGCGGTCGTATCTCCTCTTGTTTATCGTGACACATATTGAACATTGTGAAGGGGTGATTCACAGTAGTAAGTTTTTGTTTAATAAAATATATAATCCTTTCATCTTTTAAAACTAAAGTAGTAGTAAGCAGTGTTGCCAAGTTAGGGGTTTTTCCCCAAATCTAGAGGTTTTTTGAGGACGTTGAGGTTTTTCTAGGGGTTTTTTGTTTCAGGGTTTTTTAGGGGTTTTTTTATTTTTTTTTTTTAAAGTTTTGGGGGTTTTTCAATGAATTGGCTTATTTGAATTTTGTGGGCTTGATGGAGAATTACTGTATAAAAAAAGAAGAAAAAAAGCGTGATGAAATTGAAAAAATGAAAAAATTGAAATGAATATTGATTGAATAGTGTGGTCAGTTTGTGTAATTTACAATTGAATTAGCATATTTTTGGCTTAATTACCGAATTTTGACTTATGGTGCAGGGTGTTTTTTCCAAAAAATTTTTCAGACCCTAAAAATGTTTCGCCAAAGTAATAATAAAACTGAATGAACTTAGGGTATAAAAGCACTGAAACACATTGAAGTTTGATAATTCATGGCTTAGGTACATAAAAACAACATGTGCTAATTTATTTGGTGTTTTATGTAATGCTGCGAAGCGGCCAAAAGTAACAATTTTACCCATTAAAGTGCATTCAAGTTTAAAATGCCACATCTAGGGGAAGCTAGATGAAAACTTTTTCCCCATTTGGCTAATAGTGCTAAAAATATTTCAGTTTTTTCCAAAATTTTTTTCCCCAAAATAAACGTTTTCCGTTAAAACGCGTTGGTTTGGTGTAACAATACTCTGTTGACATGTTCAGGGCAGAGTGCACACTGCAAATTCTTTCAGAGATTGAATAAACAGTTTCTCAAAATTTTAACTTTTGGATTTTATGGTCTTTTTGCTGGGTTTCTTCAACTTATTGTGGGTCTTTTAGTTAAGTGTGATGTGAGTTTTATTTTTTACTCATTTCAAGACATTAGCAGGAATGGCACTAGTCAAGTTTACTGCCAGGCCAGGTAGTCACAACTGATACTTATCGACTGGTGAGACCTTCATTCAATTGATTGTTGCTTGGGCAATCAGAATTAGTCTTACGATTGGGCTTAGGCTTAGGCTCTGGCTTGGCACAATTTACTTATGTGTATATTCTATATAGTGTATATAAATCCCAGCACTAAACTTTATAAAGCGCCATAGGAAATGTTTGAAACATGATTAGATACATAAAACTTAATCAAATGCACTTAAAATTCTATTAAAATAACACGAAAAACTTATGATTATTTCTGCCGATGAGCCACTGAAAATTTAGTTTTTAAAAAGTGCAACTTTTTGGGCAGAAACAAGTTTGAAATGGCCTAGTATGTACGATGCTCTTAAGTATAATAAATCAAAAGTTTTATAATCCAAGTTTAACAAAATGAATGAAAACTTTTTGCAAACTTTTTTTTCTTTTTCTTTTCCTTTTTTCGTTTTTGTAGACGTAAACCAAAAAATCCAAAATTTGATGATTAAAATCCAAGAAACTCAAAACCCTAAAAACCCATCTTTTCCAACCCTGACCCTCTCACTCTTGATCATTATCATCAAACTCAGCCGAGAATTCACCTAGGGATTGAATTCTACGGTTTAGCTTTCAACTAAGCAGGCTTATTTATTATAAGTATGGACAGTGTTTTTTCTACACAATGCAGACTTTTTAGGCTTTGTAAATGTAAACTGGCCGAAACAGAATAACCTTAGTTCAACTCTTATTTACGGCGGGGATAAACTTATTTGTGTTTGTCAAAAATCTTTTTATCTTCAATTTGAGCCATAAAGCATGAAAAATGGACAACTACAACAGAAGTTTTGTGCTTTAGAAAAAATTTCGGGTTACTGTAGATTTCAATTTCTGATAGATTCGCACCGTTTCAGACAATTTTTTGTCAGTTCTATTCATTTTATTACAAATTTACTACAATATGGATTGGTCAAATTACACTATTCTGATGAAAAATTCAATTCTGCATTTGAGTAAACCTTTGTCGTGCTTTAGTTTTGATTTGTTGAGATATCCATCGACGACTGACAATAACCCAGATTACATTTGAACTTACGTGACCTTTGTTCTATAGTAAGAAGAATGAAGTTGCATATCAAAATGATAACGCGTGATAAATCGACGACTAAAGATATTCTAGTCGACAAAGAAACCACGTTGTTGGAATTGGGCGACAAAATTCGCAAACTTTTCCAAATACCAATGTGAGTACAGTTTGCAGCAGTTTTTTTTGTGCACGGACAATTGTATTTATTGGCACAAAAAGCCAAAAAATTTGTGTTAATGGCACGAAAAAATTGTTGATATTACTGTGTCTAGTTCACACCCATCTTATAACGTTTACACACGAGCTACATAAGTAGTGAGTTATTGAAACGGGATTGGGGCGGGGCTTAGGCTTAAAGGGTAGGCCCATATTTAGAGGGTAAAGGGGGAAATTCCCCCCCAAAATTTTTGGCACTTATGGAGTTTAGGGGGTACAGAATTCTTTTCCAAAATTTTTCCAACTTTGCATATTTCCGACTAAAATGATGATGCTGATTACGAATATGTCAATAGTTTTCCATTAAATCAAATATTTGGACTGGAAACTGGGTGTCCTATGACAAAATTTTTTTCGATGTTCCCATATTTGTGATCATGTTACGGGTAAGTTGATGATGTTGATCACGAATGTGCCAATAGATTTCCATTTTATCAATTATATTGACCGTATGATTTGCATTTTTATTAGCCTGAAGTAGCCTATCTTGCGAAATTTGCATAAACCCATAATTTCATAAATATATATTCATAAATAATTCATAAAAGTCATAATTTTTACGAATTATGACTTTTATGGTTTTTTTCGACTCCCTTCCCCAAAATTTTGGAAATGTAGGAACCCCCACCATACATGCACAGCATAGAAATTCTGCTGGGGGTCAGCCAGGACAGGGGGTGGAATAGAAATTTTTTTCGTTCTTGATATCGAAAAAAGTCTTGAATAGGTCTTCTAACATTCAAGCAGCAATTTCTTCAACCAATATTAGTCAGGAATGCGAAATTATTTGCTTAGACTGCACTTTTAAAATGTTTTAATGTTACTTTTTTGGAATCAAATATGCTTTGTTTAGAAAAATTGTTCAACTACAGCATCATTCCCATTTTATGATGACTTTCTCTTCTGTCTCACCCATTTTCCTTTGTCAACTTCTCTATCATTGCTGGGGTGGTGAAATCTGCTGGGGATCAAAACCCGCCAACCCCCCCCTCCCCCCACGTGCATGTATGACCTCCACCCTAAAACTTTGGGTTTACCCTCCCCCCAAATGGTCGGACCTCTTACAGGTATGAGTGTACATAATTTTTATGCAATAAACTGTAACGTTGATAAAAATGCAAATCTCACTGTTAATGCTTTTTGTCAATATGTTTGTTTGCATGCAATACTACTAGTGTATTCGTAATCAGCATCATCGATTTGCCCGTAACATAGTCACAAATATGTAAATTTCGCGAAAAAAAATTTTGTCATAGAACATTCTGTTTGCAGTTGAAATATTCAATTTTATGAAATACTACTAACATACTCGTAATCAGCGTCATCATTTCAATCGGAAATATGCAAATTTGGAAAAATTTTGGCAACAAAATTCCCCACCCCTACCTAAACTCCATAAGTGCCAAATTTTTTTACATTTCTTCGGTTTTTTCTCAAAATCCACGCCGTGTACGATTATACAGGATCAAACCAGAATCATAAATTTTAGAATAAAACTTTCAACAATATCATTGTTATTTAGATCTCAATTCTCAAATCAAATAATTATATTCACGTACTTTTCGTCAAACACAGAATTTAGTCACTTATCCTAACACACATAAACATAAACTAAGTGAAAGTAAGTCGTCTGAACTGCAAAAATGATTTTCTTTTTATTCAGTAAATTCTATGGAAAATTCTCCCCTTTTTTAAAAAATCCCGAATACGGGTATGTTTAAGGGCCATTCATACTTACTTTTTTCCGACGGAACGGAACAGCTTGAAACGTTCAGCCTGTTGATTGCACTCCGTTGCGTTCTGTCCAAAAGGGCAAGTATAAATGACCCTTTTGGCTTTGACATTCTTTGGGCTTGTGCCGCACGATTATTCATTTACAGGACCCGACCCTGATGTGCTAGATACGGATCCGAATCTGACTTATTGCAGCTTTCTGAATCTTGATCAGATGGAGCAACTTCTTAGGAGCTGGATCTGACATACCGAAAAATGTGGATCCAGCCCATCCAGCCACAATTGGAAGTTAAAAACAGATATTCCGAGGACTGATATCAAGAAATACTCCTTTACGAATAGAGTTATTTCTATCTAGAATAAACTTCCTGAATCGATAATAACATCTAGGAATAGTAACATTTTTCGCTCTAAATTGTTCAAGTTCAATTTTGGTCAACTGTAAGAGCTATTTGCCTTTTTGACCAAGCACAGCATATTCATTAATGTACTGCATATTTATTCCGTATTTAATTAAATTATTTGTTCATTTTAATTATATTCTCTTAACATTGCTTAGTGCCGTTGCGAATAAAATCATCATCATCTCTATTTGTCGACATCTAAATCGCTCAGTCCGTCAGAAATCGACGGAAAATTTCCATTTTCTGATCAAAAATGACTTTTTTGAGGCAGAAATCAGTGAGCAAAAGATTTTCGGAGCTTCGCTCCCGAGATAATGCACAGTATCACTTTTAAAGTGGAAAGTCATTGACCACAGACGTGTTGTGTGTATGTTTTGTTCCGAAAAAACATATTTTTGGCTACTTTCAAGCCTTCTTCAATAAAGCTTTAGAAAGTTGGCTACTCAACTTCCCCCATAAAAGTTGATTTTATTGTGTACCCATCATACATGTAACGGAGCTCCGAGGTCTGGAGGGAGAGTTAGAGCACTTTTTTCAAGCCGGGGGTTAGTAATTCCCAAAATTTTGGGGGGAGGGGTCCCTGAAGGAAAAAAAATCGATTTTTTCATGATAAATGTCCGAAAAACGGTTCAAAAAGTAGTAATTTTTGTCTAAAAATGATACAATAAGTACTTATGGCGCGAAGCGCCGAGAAAATTGACGTTTTTGACCATTTTTTGTTCAAAAAATGACATTTTTCAGTATTTTTTCGACTAAAACTATGGGGGTCCCTAGGGCTACCATATGGCTAGCCACAGGATTAGAAAATCCTGTGGGGGGGGCGCCGAATGGCTAGCCATATGGTCGACGATTTCTGGGGGGTTCCCATAGCACTTCCCCCCCCAATTACATGTATGGTACCCATACCCAACCGGTCGAATCTCGTATACTTGGTCCACACACGTTGGGGAGATGGGTCTTCCCCCAATGTCCCACCAGCCACACGTTTGCTGAGCATCAAAATTGAGATCTACATATATTTATCTGAAAATGCCAGGAAAGGGCAAAAAGGAGAATATGTTTTTACTTTTTGCTTGTTTCACTGGCTTAAAAGTTCGATATTTAGGCTTCCCCATCATTTCATTTCAGCAAAATTCTAACCGGAAAAATGTTCCATTTTATGAGAAACATATACGCGCCCAGTTTTTTAGTCATTTCTGAAAATGCCTCTGCGCAAAAATGGACAAATCTTTGAAAAATTTCAGTATCAGTTAAAGTTGATTTTTACAGAAGAAAAAACTTTGGTTTAATGAAAAACCCGAAATCTTTGCAATTACTTATGTGCCATTCCTTGTTAGGATTTTTCATTACTGTATACAATGCAGTGGCCTATACCTTGTTTCCGAAAAGTAGGTGGTGATCCCACAGTATTCCTGATTCGCAAGGCAACGAATTTACACAATTTGAAACAAATTCGGAAAATTAATTGCTGGTAAACAGCAAAATTTTTGTTGATGGCGATTTTTGGGAGACTGACGAACATTATTTGAGTAAAATTAGCCAAAGCATAGTTTCAAATAAGTTTAAACTTGTATTAATCGTATTAGAAATTTAAATTCCAGCGTTTTAAACTCAGAGAAAACAATACGTGTGAATCAAGAATACGGTAAGTTTACAACCAGGTTCTTGGAAACGATGTATAGTATTATGCTCAGTGAAATATGGGACAAGAAGAAACATATGTATTCATCTTTTGCCAGTTCCTAGTATTAGAGAATGGTTATTGTTCTGTATAGTTTTTGTCAATTATAGCACTTTTTTTGTACAAGCCTGTAATGAATTTTATACATGCAGTTAGAGGCATCACGTGTGTTCTATCGTGAAAACGAAGTATGTATTGTACATACAGTAATCATGTAGATTGTAAAAATTGCTACTAGACAAGTGAATTTCATGCGCAGAGGCTTAAAAACGTTTTGTCTTTTAAAAAACTGGGCCGTATATGTTTATCAGAAAATCGAGTTTTTTTGAGTTAAAATTTTGCTAAACTGAAATGATGGGGAGGCCTAATATGGAACTTTTAAGCCAGTGAAACAAGCAAAAAGGAAAAACATATTCTTCTTTCTGCCATTTCCTGGCATTTCAGATAAATATCGTACTTTCAAGCTTCTGCAAGGAAGGTGTAAAAAATTTTTACTGAAAAAGTGTATTTTCGGAGTATAGTACGAACGCCACTAAAATGTGGCGAATTTTACAATTTCCGGCTTATATCATTTATGCAAATTTTAAGCGTACGTTGAGATATTTCGAAAAACAAAAATATGCATCAGGGACAACAAAATACGCTCTTTGCAACGGTGCTACTTGAAATCGATGAATCGAAAAAAAAATTTTTGTAAACAACATTTATGAAAATTTCTAACGTACTATACATTTTTACAAAAAACAAATATCAAAACTGTAGGGTAGAAAAACAAGCTCGTTTCAATGGTGCAACAAAAATCGCAAAAAAATTTTTAAATGGACATTTTCGCTTTGTTCACACTTTCTTTACACTGCACATACTAGATGTTAAGGTGGTTTACTCTGGGCATTTTACTCAGCTATCGAACAAAAAAAGAATTAGCTTTCTACGACTTATACAACTCGAGATATTTGTGCGGTCATCTACCCCAACTCGGCCAAATTCGCATATTTTCTATGATAATTAAGTTTACACTAAATTTTCAAACCGCCAGTCAGTATCTCGTACAACCCGAGGAGCTGCATCCAACGGAACAAGAATCGTCTAGAAAGACTAAATATTCGTAAAGCTATTACTGGTCGGAGTTTTGAGATTTTTCTTTACACTGAAATAAGGTCGCATTTGCATATTTCGAAAAAATTTCGTGGTGGTCCCGAGATATGACCCTACTGAAGATATTAATACCACAATCAAGCTAATCGGTCACAATAATCATTAGTTATGAAAAGGTGGCAAAACAGTACTCTAGTTTGTCTCATAACTTTAGCTACAGTATGTCTACAGTATTCTAAGTGGTACCATATTGTAGCCCTCATCGAGTTCATTTCAGCCTTGGATGTCTTATAGTTTTTTAGAAATCTTGCCTTAAACATGAAAATCGGCGTGCCCAAAACAAAACAAATTGTAGTCTAGCACTAATGTGCTAGCTACGATACATGTTTTCAGTCCAGGGGTGTACAGTGTCTCAGGTAGGAGGGTTTACCTCTGCCCCTAGGTGCATGTGTGGTCCTATGTTATAACAAAGAAAATTCATTACGTTGCTGTACACTGGCTACTGAGATATCTGGTACTACTGCAGGAAACTCTGGTTCACATTTTACACTGATGGATTTTAATCTGTGATGGATGACCGTGTTCCATTTCAGGGATCCCTTGTATCTTAGTCTGAACAAAAAAGATTATTTGCGGTGTCAAGGATGTTCGACCTTACAAAGTGAGGGGTTCAGGGATGGCGACTTTATTTACCTGTCAACGGAGGCAATCTGCAGTCTTCGGCTTTCAACACCATCATCAGCTGTGTCGAGTATTTCCAGTATCCTACCATCGTTAGCCGATTTACCCTCCACCTCAAAAGCAGTAAAGAGCGACGAAATTCCACTCTCAAAAATAGACGTGGATAATTTGAAGCCAAAAATCGATAGTCTTGGCCCCGAAAACTCAGGGGAAATCGTCGTTGCCTTGATACACCAAATTTTGTTGGACCATAAATTTAAAGAAGTTAGCTGTTTCATATGCTTTCAAACATTCGTGTGTGGAATACTGATGCCTAGGAGATTACACAGCTTTTTATTGTGAGATTATCCATTGCATAACCATTTTCTACCATGAACTTTTTTCCTGTTTTTCGTCTCAAAAAGTGGGGTTCGTATGACGACTCTAAGTTTAGAATGCCCTCTCCACATAATTTTATGCCCGGCCAAAAAATGTACTATAAAAAAATTGACGCGGCCTCACCCTGCAAATAGTATTTCACAAATATTTATGACCCAAATAAAAGACTGAGAGAAACTGATTACGAGGAAAGCAAGAATTAACATTTTTTCTTGACCTATCATTTAGGGATTAGTAATCCTAATTTCGAGACTCTTGTACTCTACTGGGGTTCAACAGATAGCTGTCTAAGATCAGTAATAGGGTTTTTTTGTGTCCTGAGTTGTGTGAACCATACCTGTAAGAGGTCCGAACAGTGGAGAGTAAGCCCAAAATTTTATGATGGAGGTCTCAAAATTTTCAAAATTTGTGGGAGGGGTTGGAAAAATTGGAAATAAGTCGGGAAGCTTCCGAAAATTTTCCATGAAAGGTCAAAAAAAGGTATATTTTCCCAGTTTTTCTGAGTTTGGGGGGTTGGGTATAGGGTTGACCATCCCTGTAGGTGGTCTGACCAGTTGGATGGGGGTCGGAAAAATCGCAAAAAAAGTCAAAAATTTTTCCAAAAACACCAAAAAATGTACTTTTTCCGAGTTTTGGGGGTTGGGCATAGGGTTGACCAAGTTGAGGGGGTCCTCCCCATAATTATAGGTATGGTGTGCATGGTGCACAAATTGAGTCAAGAAGTGTGTGTGCACTATGACAAAAATGTGCACTTTCATAACATGAATTTGTGTGATGCTACATCACTGTCATTGACATTTGAGTGAGAGGCTGCAAGACTGGGAACTGTGCTAACATCTGCAGCTTCAAACTGAATAAACATCTGTCATGCACTAACATAAATACCAAAAATGAGTTCATACAAGAGGGTTAACAATGGTAAAAATGTGGCAGGAGAAATACTAGCAGGGCCATGCACAAGGGGATGGCCGCCTCCCCTCCATTAAGGCAGCATGCAAACAGAGTGTCGTGTAAAATTAATATTTTCTGGGGGTATTCAGTAAAAAAAAATTTAGTCTGCCCCCCCCCCCATTCCTGCGCAGGGCCCTGAATACTAGTATTGCTGATCTTTGATTGTGAAACCCAATGGCTTCCATCAATAAAAGAAAATCGCTCAAATCATGATGGGCTGCATCCCCTTCAAAATACTGTAAAATAATTCGATTCGAATTGATGATATTTCAAATTTCAAAAAAAATTGTACATGAAGTTTTCTCAACAATATCAAAAATGTGTTTTAGTTTGTACAATTTCCCATCTAAGGGATAATATTCTGATCAAGGCTTTCGAGTATATAGTCAAGAGGTCAGCCTGCAATGCATGAAAGTTTAACTCAGATCATACATGTGATTGGGGGGAAGTGCTATTGGAACCCCCCCCCCCCCCCAGAAATCGTCGACCATATGGCTAGCCATTGGGCGATTGTCCCCCCAGGATTTTCCAATCTTATGGCTAGCCATAGGGTAGCCCTAGGGACCCCCATACTTTTGGTCAGAAAAATGTCAATTTTTTGATGAAAAATGTCAATTTTTGAACAGAAAATGGTCAAAAACGTCAATTTTGTCAGTGCTTTGGGCCATAAATACATTTGTATAATTTTTATACAAAAATTACTATTTTTTGAACTGTTTTTCCGACTTTTTCGTGAAAAAATCGATTTTTTTTCCTTCAGAGATCCCTCTCCTCAAAATTTTGGGAATTACTGACCCCCAGCCCAAAAAAGTGGCCCAACCTCCCCTCAGACCTCGGGGCTCCGTTACATGTATGACTCAGATTATTACAATTTTGAGTGAATGAGTGCATTTTTAAACAAAAAATTTTATAATTTGATTGAAAAATGGCTTCCACGTACTCCACTGTGACACACATGATGTAGTGATTGTACAAGGACAGTTTCTTTCGGGGACAGAGACAGGATAGGAATGTTTCCAGTTCATTTGAGGATGTTGAGAGATACTACAGAGCATACCTGTAAGACCTCCGACCAGTTGGGGGGGGGTAGGAAAAAGTCGAAATTTTTCCCAAAAAAGGCCAAAAAACATACACTTTTTGGCAAATTTTTTATTTTTTCCCAACTGGGGAGGGGGTTGGGGGGGGGGGTAAATGATTTTGGGTACTGGGTTGGCCAAGTTGGGGGGTCCCCCAAACCCCCCCCCCCCCCCAAGTACAGGTATGCTACAGAGTATAGACATATATAATATCTTTATTTCATAGCTCATTTTTGCTGTTTGTTTTGTCCAGTGCAACTGCTTAAAAATGGTGAAATGTTTTATTATAACACACAATATAACACAACAATACAATGTATTTAATGGAACAATATGGATAAGGGATGTTTTGGCAGTAATCCTCCTACCTTCGTCAGGCTTTCTACAACTTTCACAAAATTTCCACTGGTGTGGGGTTTGAACTGTGAGCTTTGAGTTTGTGAGTCAAGAGCACTATCTACTAGGCCATCTGAGCCATTTTTCATATGGCTAGATTTTCTATATATGCTGGTGGGTAGGTTGGTGGTTTTCCCTGCCTATAGCCCATGGAAACTTCTGTTCCATATATGACCAATTTCTATGCTTTTGATGCCTACATTGCTAGGGCCTGCTGCTTTCCATTTCCATTGTCCCTCTGATTTTTCTCTTGAAGTTGTTGCTTTCCTGAGCCATTATCATAGTGTCCTCGAAGGCTGGAGCACATCCACACTTCAGACAATGTTCAGCTACCCTGCTTCTTTCTTCCTTGTGATTCTTCATGGCATTTTTATGTTTGGATGTTCTTGTTTTCAATATTCATCCCCTTTCCCCAATGTAGATCTTCTGGCATGGTTTCATTGGTATGCTGTACATTACATCCTGCTTTTCTTCTTTCTCCCTAATAGGAGCCACTGTGCTAGTGCATGTTTGGATTGTGTCTTTGCTGGTAGCCACCAATCTTACTTTATATTTCTTATATATCTGTTTCACCTTCTGAGTAAAGTGTCCACTTTAAATGACCTTAGCTGTGCATTTATATTCAGTTTCTTTCTTCTCGGCTCTGGTTGGTTTCTGAGCTTTCCTGATTATGGTTTGAGGGTATCCATTCTTCCTGAAGGCTATTGCTATATCCCTTGTTTCCTTGCATTTATCCTCTTCTTCCAGACAGATGTTGTTGCCCTGATGATTACATGTTGGATGATTTGATTTGAAGTTTAGATACTGGTTGGTATGTGTTGGTTTTCTATATGCATTAGTTTTTAGCCTATTTCTGCTTGGGTAACTTTTCATTATTTTCCACTTCCTTTGTAAATTGGATGGCTGGATTCTGATCATTCATGTGATCCAAGAATGTTTTCAAGGAATTATCATTTCCATCCCACAATATGAAGGTATCATCAACATATCAAAGCTACAGATTTGGTTTATGTGGGCAGTTTGCAACAGCCATGGTTTCTAAGTTATCCATAAAGAGGTTACATAATACTTAGGATAATGGGCTCATAGCCATTCTATCAGTCTGCTTGTAAAATTTGTCCTTGTACTGGAATACCACATTATTCAAACAATAGTTTGTCAGCTGTACAATCTGCCGGCCATTCATTGATGTTCTTTCATTGCATGTAGAGTCCTGTTCAGGACAGGCTTGTAGGCATGAGGGACCCCAGGTCTGAGGGGGTGGGACCACTTTTTTTTGGGCAGGGGATCAGTAATTCCCAAAATTTTGTGGGAGGGTCTCTCAAGGAAAAGAAGGAGAATGGGAAAAAAATTGATTTCTTAAGTCTGAAAAATAGTTCAAAAAATAGTAATTTTTTTAAAAGACCCAATAAAAAGTGAACTTACTTTAATGACAAATAACTCTTGAAAATAAAAAGAATAGTAATTAGAGGACCAAAGGTCAGAGGAATTGACTCTCTGGCATTAGCATTTTTCAGTATTTTTCTGGCCAAAAGTGTGGGCCTCCTATGGCTACCATATGGCTAGCCATAGGATTGGAACATTCTAGGTGGTGGTCACCCAATAGCTAGCCATATGGTTGATGATTTCTAGGGGGTTCCCATTGCACTTCCTGCACCCAACCACATGTATGCGTGTGGGTGTCTGATGACTTCAGCAATGGGTACACTTCGGAAGAGGCTTGCTACATCTAAGCTGTCTAATTTTGTGTCTTGAGTGATGAGAATGTCTTTAATTTTATTGATAAAGTCCTTACTATTTGTTACATTCAATTTTATGCTTTACTGTAAGGGATTCAGAATGGTTACCAAATGCTTTGCTATTTGCTGAATCTTACTTCCAATGCAGCTTACAACTGGTCTTGATGGCAAGTTCTCCTTGTGGATCTTTGGTAATCCAAATGTGTAGTGCTTTGGACTGCTCTTCAATCTTGACTATGTCACTAATACCTACATCTTTGATCAATTTCTTTACTTCTTTTTAGATTCTACTGATTAAATTTCTTTTTCCATGACATTTAAACTTTGTCTGATCATTCGAGATGTTTGTGATCTTACTGTCATAGTCCTGGTTGTCCATAATTACTGTTGCTCTTCCTTTGTCAGTTGGTAGTATGACAACGTGGTTATCTGATTTTAATGCATTTAGAGCAGGACTTTCTTTGGTAGACATATTTGGTTGGGGAAGGTCTCCCTTTCCTATTGCTCTGTGTATGTCATATCTGGAATCATCTCTTTGAGCAGCTGGTATGAAATGTGGTGTACATTCAATGTTCATTATCATTTCTGCAAGTGGGTGCTTTTGGGAGCTATTCCAAAGTTCAGACCTTTCAAAAGTGCATTTTTCTCATCAGGATTCAACTCTTTTTTTTGTTTTTTTGCTCTTGTTGATATCAAGAGGCATTATTTTACTTTGCTTTTCTACTGGTTTGATATTATTGAACTTCCTCTGCTGTCTGTCTTAAGCCATTTCATTACTCTTTCTCGCCAGGTTTTCTACTGATGCAATCTTGTCCCTTACAGTAGACACTTTACTCAAAAGGTAAAATGGAATGTAAGAAATATTTATCTGAAATGCCAGGAAATGGCAAAAAGGAGAATATGTTTTTCCTTTTGGCTTGTTTCACTGGCTTAAAAGTTCGATATTAGGCCTCCCCATCAATTCATTTCAGCAAAGTTTTAACTCAAAAAAACTTTCCATTTTCTGAGAAACATCCAGTTTTTTAGTCTTTTCTGAAAATGCCTCTGCGCAAAAATGGACAAATCTTTCAAAAATTTCAGTATCAGTTATTAAAGTTGATTTTTACAGAAGAAAAAACTTTGGTTTGATGAAAAACCCGAAATCTTTGTAATACTTAAGTGCCATTCTTTGTTAGAATTTTTCATTACTGTATACAATTCAGTGACCTATACCTTGTTTCTGAAAAGCAGTTGGTAAATCCACAGTATTCCTGATTGGCAAGACAATGAATTTACACAATTTGAAACAAATTTGAAAAATTAATTGCTGGTAAACAGCGAAATTTTTGTTGATGGCGATTTTTGGGACACTGACGAACATTATTTGAGTAAAATTAGATAAAGCATAGTTTCAAATATGTTTAAACTAGCATTAATCGTATTAGAAATTTAAATTCCTGCATTTTAAACTCGGAAAAAACAATACGTGTGAATCAAGAATATGGTGAGTTTGCAACCAGGTTCTCGGAAACGAAATAAAGTATTATGCTCAGTGAAATATGGGACAAGGAGAAACATTATTCATCTTTTGCCACTTCCAAGTATTAGAGAATGGCTATTGTTCTGTATAGTTTTTGTCAATTATAGCACTTTTTTGTACAAGCCTGTAATGAATTTTATACATGCAGTTAGAGGCATCACGTGTGTTCTATCATGAAAACAAAGTATATATTGTACATACAGTAATCATGTAGATTGTAAAAATTGCTACTAGACAAGTGAATTTCATGCGCAGAGGCTTAAAAACGTTTTGTCCTTTAAAAAACTGGGCGCGTATATGTTGCTCAGAAAATGGAAATTTTTTTTAGTTAAAATTTTGCTGAAATGAAATGATGGGGAGGCCTAATATCGAACTTTTAAGCCAGTGAAACAAGCAAAAAGGAAAAACATATTCTCCTTTTTGGTGAATGTGGTGAAGGGGTCCAACCATAACATAATCGAGTTTGATCAAGGACACTCATCATTTGACTTCATGGGATTCAAAAATGTGTGACTTTAGGTCATTGACAACTGCTGATGATTGGACTTGTATAAGTGTAGTGTAAACCATAATTTTAATGCTCGATATAACTATATGTGCAATGCAGTACTGTGCCCAGGATTTGCCCAAGGAGGGGCCAATTTTCAAAAATTTCAATAAGTATCATTTTACCTAGCATACTTAAATGAGTATTAAAAAACAAATAATTTTTGTCAAAAGATTCATTCAAAAATATCGAACAAAACACCAAATTCAATTCAGAAAATCAGTACAGCTTGTGTTGCCCAGCAAACCTATTCAAAAATTCAAAATTTTCATTGCTAATGGGGGTAGCAGGCCCCGACCCACTTCCCTGGGTACAGCCCTTGTGCCATGCATATACCCTAAACATTGCTACATACATTGACAAAATATTATTGATCCACATTGCATACCTGATTACTTATAGGCCTCCAATGATCGTGACCAAAAATTGCAAAAAATTTCAACCTTTGGATCAATGTTTCTATGTGAATTTTGATTTTTAGATCATACCAATATTGGCATGTTGTTCAGCGCAAAAAATTGAAACAATGTGCATTTTTGAGGTATGATTAATTTCTTACTTATTACAATTCACTACAGGCCTCGATTGATTCTTACAGAAATTTTGTCTCAAACTCTCAGCTCTCGGATCTTATTGTATCCATTTCCACTATGTTCTCATTATTTTTACTATTTTTATCATACATGTATTTTTCATCTTATCATTTCTTTCCATTTCTTTCTTCGGACTTTGCTATCCCATCTGTCCATGTATGCTTTTGCCCCATTCAAATATTATCTGCTCGTTTTACATCATTATTCACTCTCCTATTCAAGTGTCTTAATATATTTCATCTATAAAACTATGTTTGTTCTGCTTTTTTCTATCCTCATTAAATTACAAACCTCAAATCAGTCCTATCATCTTTGACGTTCATGAGAAATATATGCCTTTGGCAGGAATGTAATGTCGGAAATTTGACTACATTTATATGTTTTATTACATTTGCACAAAGCATGATAAATCATCAAAATATGCCCCATTATCATCAATCACACAGCCATTTCACAGGTAGCTTTGCAATGCCTAAATAATAAAAGGCTTAGAGCTTTGAATCAAAAAAGTTATGGATGAATGTTTCAACTTGCTCATCATTTTCAATTTCCATATCCACAAAGCTATTCTGCAATGACTGGAACAAAAAATAATCTGGATGGTGCAATGTCTGGTGAATATAATGGAAGGGGTAACAACTCCAAATTTAATTCTTGGATTTTTGCCTGGACAATGGTAGCAGTATGTAGACAGCCATTGTCATAGAGTAGAAGTACTCATTTTCAGTTTGCTGATTCAGACTGCCTTTGAATCAAGGCATTTTGTTAATAATCAAGCTGGTCTTCATAGACTTTTGCAGTGATGGTCAAACCAGGTGGAAGCAACTCAAAGTAGATGATTCCCTGGGTTGACCACCACACACATAACATAAACTTGTGAGGTTGTAGATCAGACAGTGGCACTTGTGCTGGTTCAGAGCCTTTGCTAACCCATTGTCACCTCCAGATGATATTAACATACACAATCCAGTCTTCATCTCCAGTCATGATTTGATCAAGTAAAGGCTTAATTTTGTACTGTGAAAGTAATGACATGAAAATGATAACATGCTGTTGCATGGTATGATCACTCAACTTGTGAGGCACCTATGTTTAGACCTTGCAAACCTTGTTTATCTGCTTCATTCAATTTTCAATAGTAGTGTGGGTACTGGAGAAGACTTCTGCTATTTCCCTATTGGTTGCTTATGGATCAAGGTAGCTGTTCTTGAATGTCTGCTTCTGATACTTCACATGGTCATCCACTAAAAGGTTCAACTTCGACTGCATGTTCGGACACAGCAGGTTTAACATATGCTTGCTATATATTTCTCATTACCTCAGCTGCAGTTCTGCCCAAATCATACTCATACAAAATGCAATCATGTATATGGTCGAGGAGGTAGCACTTTGTTTTAGGTGTCAATGAAATGGACAGTATGAGCCAACTGAAGACTGACCACATTTTTCAATACAGTAATCTTTGCTCTTTCAAGCAAACAATCAACAACCCAGTTTGTTTGGCCGGACTTTTTGAGAAAAGCCAATTGATAACACATGACTTAAAATGGACATTACCTTCTTGCCAATCCAATAGAAACGTTCATCCCTACCAATATGTAACTTAGAATTATTTGTTCTCACCATTTATCAAATACTGTGTCCAGTGGATTACAGTGAAACAACTAGAGTTCGAATACCCATTATCATTATCTGTGATCAGCCAAAGTAAAAAACTATGGACTGCATTTGATCAATCCTTCCTTGGGGCGTAAAGCGGGGGAAAATTTTTTGATGTTCTGTACCCTAGGACGCTGATAAATGAATGATTTCAATACTTATTCCATGACTTATAACCGAATCGCTGGAGGTCGAAAGGAAAGAGCAGAGAAGGAGTGAAGGAAGAGCAAACTAAGAAAGAAGAAGTAGATTCTCTGAGTTTACGTCAGCATTTTCTATGCTCCAAACTTGCTCCTCTGTCGTACCACAGAAGCTGGAGTAAAATAAGAGATTTTTCTCCGGAACAAAGTCGGAAAAAACTTGGAGCTAGTGCCGACATTTTTATGCGTCCGTTTTTCTAATTCAACTCTCACCACATTCTCCTTCTTCCCCGCCATGGATGTTTTCATCATCCATACGATCAAAGAATCTACTAACTCTATCGCGATCATTTTTCACAGGGCCAAATTATATCTTTGTCCGAACTTACTTCCGCTCCTAGCGAGAATAATATTTAGAATTAGAACAATTTCGTTTCCTTTTCTCCTAGTTTGGTCAAAATTTTCTCCACCTCGTACTTCACTCTCTCTACCTTCTGCTATGCAAAAAAAATTCTTTCTGATTTTGTTCCACGATCGCTCCCAATTTGCACCTTGAATGCGCCCAATCTTCTCATATTTCACTTACTCCGCTTTCAGCGATCCGGCCCTTAAGGTTCGATTTTTCTGCCTGGAATGTTGTTCAGACTCGAGCAATGAGATGATATCTTCAATCAGCTATGTTTAATAAATTCGGGCGAAACAGCAAGAAAGATAGATAATTTCTGGTTCAAAGCGCCGAAAATTTCTATGGATTTTGACATTAGAACGCTGAAAAATGAATTTTGTCAACATCTAAGTTCTGGATAAGCGGTCTAATTATGCATTCAATTAAATTACTTTCGATACAAGAAAAAAATGTATAAGTCTCAATACACAATGCACAAATAAACCCTAGTAATCTCCTACCATACGGAAAACGTAAAACTATAAAATCCTCCCGTCGGTCCAAAATCCAGAATGTGATTGACATAGTCGTTCCTGCTTTCCATTAATGCTTTCAAAACATGAATACACGTCGATGATAAAGAGCATCCATGTACGGAGTCCTGAGGTCTGGGGTGCTAAGCGATCTTTTTGGGACCGGGGATCACCGATTCCTTAGAATTTTGTCGAGGACCTCAAAAAAATTTTTGATTTCTTCATGAAAAAAACGAAAAACGGTTCGTTAAATAGTAATTTTTTGTGTAAAAATATGTATTCGTGGCGCGAGGCACCGAGAAAATAGACATTTTTGAAAATTTCTTCGAGAAAATTGACATTTTTGAAAATTTCTTCAAGAAAATTGACATTTTTGCCTATTTCTTATTGAGAAATTGACATAAATTTTTCGGACCAAAAATATGAATGTCCATATGACAATCCTATCCCTAGCCATAGGATTGGGAAATCCTGTGGGGTGGGTCACCCAATGCCTAGCTATATGGCCAACGATTTCTGAAGTTTTTTATGGCACTTCCTCCCAATTACATGGTGTGAAGTTCTCCTAACCCTCTTATCTGAGACCCCGGATACCCCCCTAGTCCCAAAAAAGTCGACAAGTATCCCCCTGAACTTTTTTGAAGAAAATTTTTTCGATTTCCCCCCCGCCCCCCAATATTATACATAATAATACTTATAGAGCTCTCTTTTTGTTATTTGATCACTGAACCGCACCCTCTCCACGATGAAAAATCCGAATACCCCCTGGAAAGTTTTTCAAGCTTTCAAGCTGATAAAACTAACTTTTGTTGGTTAATTGTTTAAGAAATCATTATCGTCTTTATAGGTGCAATTTTTAGACGGCCTTCCAACCGACTGGCGTCGTCAATTATCAACAAACTATTCACTTTGCTTGACTTATAGTCACCCATTTTCTGCCAGAAGTTTCAACTTGAGCTTCCAAGTTCTATGCAATAGATTATTGCACGCATCGCTACTGATTCCGGCCGATGTCCAATTCATTGGTATGCGTTTGACTGGTTTGTGTGCTAATGTCGATGAATCGATTTTGTTACTCGATTTCAACGTGTTTTTCAAGGATTTCGATTACAGTGAGTAATATTTGGAGTAACACCTTGAGTTCTGTTGTGAAACGATCTGTCAGGGGTCCAGCTACTTCTCTCTACTCATCTACAACATGTGTTCATGTACACCAACTTTTATTTCCTCAAATGGGGCCTTTCGACGAATCAATTGGGAATTGTGGAAAAATTTCAGCATTGTTAGGCTGTTAGCATATCTTACTTCCACTTCTCAATTATCCTTCGACAGATTTTATCAACTAAAAGAATTTATCTTGTTTTTTAATTGTTAATATTTGATTTTTGCTATAATTCGGACTAAAATTCAAATTTTTCATTCATCCTTACGAAATTTTTTATAGCCTGAGATATTCCTGACTGTGAACATAAATTTTGACATTCAAAATAATAAAAGCATCATGATAACCAATTCTTTGTTACAAGCAAAAGAAAACGTTAATCCTTCCATTTCTTCCTTAGAAATCAATTCAATTCATCGTACAAAACATTACTGTACTTCTCGCGTTAAAATCATATTTGACTGGATTGAGCTCACATACGCTGTTCCAAAGGTGAAAATTGTATCTGTAATTTGTCTACATGTATGAGTGAAGATCATAAAATAATCCAAAGCAATCAGTTCACCGATCGGTTTGTCAACTCAGACGATGAATAATAATTGGCCCTTTTTCGCTCACAAATAGATCTTGAAATGACTCTTGCTTTATTCATCACTTTCACCCATACATATGACGGAGCTCCAAGGCCTGGAGGATCAAGCAGCCTTTTTGGGGCGGCGAGTCATCAATCGCCCAAAATTTTACGGGGTCCGCTGATAAAAAAATTCGTTTTTTCTGAAAGAAAATCGGGAAATTGTTCAAAAATTATATTTCTGTTTAAAATCCATAAAGAATGAATATATTCATTGTGCGAAGCGCCGAGAAAATTGACATATTTGACCATTTTTGAAAATGATCATTTTCGTCAAAAAAATTGGCATTTTTCAGTGTTTTTCCGAGCAACAACATGGACTACCACATAACTAACCGCACAATTGGCAAATACTGTGGGGAATCACCAGTGGCTAGCCATATGGCCGACGATTTCTTGAGTTCCTATGGCACTCCCCCTCCAAACATGTATGATTTCACCAGCCAATCAGTGATATTTATCAGCGATTTCGTTCCAGATTTTTCTTCTCAGGTGATTTTAATTCAAAGTTCTAGTAATATGGGTTCGGTTGGCAGTTGGTTCTATCGGATCGTGATTAACATCAAAATTGCATATAAAAGCTTACAATTATTTTAAATTTAAAACGGGTATTTCAGCAGATCTGCCTCACAGGTTCCCTATTACTGTTAGCTGGCTAGTCTTTTCAGCAAAGAAAAACCAAAAAAAAGTCTCTGGGAAGAAAAGAGAACGCCTGCTCTTAGTCAAATTCTGCTCAAATCGAATTTGATCATGATTACTTTAATGAAAATGACCATGCTCCATCTAGTCATCTCACTTCACCAAGCTTACGACTCGAACTCGAAAAAAATGAAAATCACTTCTCGTTTCATCTCTATAGTTTTCCAAAATTTAAATCTCAATCCAATGCACAATATGATCAAATCAATATGGTGGAAGGAAGTGTGTTTTTTGAATATGCAACAACTGTACGGCCACCATTCATTAATCAGGAAACATCAGGGATATGTTCCTTCTATATGTCTGAAAAAAACATTGATACCTACGTAAAAATTGCGCCTTAATGTAGTCAAATTTCTTAAAAAGTATTGTGTGAAAATTTTGTTAAGGGTAGAGTACATTTTACTCCAAGCAATAGTCTACAGTTTTCTTCATGATTAGACATTTATAATCATTAAAAAAAGCAAATTGTGTCGAAAAATTCAGCTGAGCACGCGAACGTTGCGAAAGTACCTAAAGAACATTCTTGATTAATTTTCTCATTTTTGACTTCATACTTCCAGATTGAAATCCGCATGATTTTGCTGCCCTATCCGAATTTCTGAAAAACAGCGGATTTATGAGTACCTTCACGATGTTCTAGCTTGTTGGAGGCACTGAAAGAGAACTAGTCGATTGATAGGCAGCTGTAGTGATCCGCACACTTCGTATGAAATACTGGCGACCAGAAAAAGGTTCACGGTACTAACTAACAAACTTACGGACTTTGTTGATGTATGCCAATCAAGCTGCTGCAAAAGTACAATATTTGCATAAGTGCTTTAAACTTTTCGGAGAAATGAGATTTGTTTCGAGAAGGAAGAACGTTTTCATTAATTAACTGACTCTGAAACTAAATAGTTTCTGCCATACATGTAACGAGGCCCTGAGGTGGGGAGGGGGCGTCGGGCGACGTTTGTCGTATGCCCAAATCGACGTGGCTGGCGCGTCAGGAAAATAACACTCGCTGAGGGGTTTGAACCTTCGACCTTAGGCACACGCGCTATCCACCTGCGCTAACCGAGCCACGTGAATGGTTCGGAAATTCTGTTTGTAGTAGTGGTGGGTGCGGGGCATGTCGCGTAAGAAATAGCCGGACGCACCACTACAACACCTTTATGGGGCCGGACAACAACGATTCCCAAAATTTTAGGGGGAGAGGTCTCAGGGGCTGTATTCATAAAGGAGGCTAAAGTCTAAACTCTATAGACCGGTCTACATTTAGACCGGGCTAAAGTCTGTATTCATAAAAGATTTTTTTGGCCGTCTAAATGTAGACCGGTCTATAGACTTTAGCCCGTCAGAAAAAGACTAGTAGAAATTGTGATATTACTAATAGAATCGAATATTAGTAGCCATAACTCTATAAATAAATGAAATAGAACTTTTTGAAAGATGTTTTTGAGTTGGTCTCAGGAAGATCCACAAATCGATGCCTAGTTTGTCGCATTCTGGAACAAAGGACTCAAACGCCCTGAAAAAACCTTTCTCATACCGTAAATTTAAATACAAAATGTTCAAATATCCTATAAGAGAAAATACTAACATTTCCTGATTGCTCGATCGAATATTTTATCGTCATTATATCTTCCAAAAACTTTCATATGCAATTGGATAGTTGTTGAAGTCCCCTCACTGATGAATGATCACAATAACGTCACTATTTCTAAAAAATTCACTTTCAATCAATGAAGAGAAAAAGTAAGATGAGTTTATACACCTTCCAAATCTATAAATAGAGCATAGAAATAAAAAATACTCCAAAATATTGTGTCGATGATTATACAAAGGGCATAAGCGTCGCCATTCCTCAGCCCCAAGTTTGAATAAATTATGTTAAAAATAGTTTCGATCATGTGTAAAAAACACAAAAAATAACGGATATAGTCATAATCTCGTTGGTTCCTGATAAACACAATGCGTGTCACACCAAGATTTACAGGTGATGCGGAAGCAATGAACGTTGCAATGTGCTCATACAGAAGGGAAACAATAGAACAACGACTATACCTAGAGTAACGAAATAATTTTAAACTTCTATCGTTGAAACTCAGCTACTAGAACAGCAGAGTAAGCATGTCTGACGAATTTCTTCCTCCTATATTCCAAAGTTCTAGAGAAAAACGTGAATGCCTACCAGGAAAACCAGCTTCTGAGTGAAATCAGATTTAATTTTTTGAATTTGATTTCCACTTTGAAAACTGATATACTGTGGCAAATGGCATAAAATCGCAGCAGTAACTTTATGAATTGTTCGACATGCTGTTGGTTGACTAATACTATCAGTCACCGAAGTATGACAGGGCCTTTAGAATGACGTTTTTATCATGTTTCAATGCGCATTGTGAAGGTTCACGTTTCAAAACGTTTGAAAAACTCCAAGCGAATTGGGAGAATAAAATTTCAAGGAGTGATGAAAAACCTCAATCACTGGCAAAATATTGGCTCTTATCGAAATTATTATCAAAATTATCTTATCAAAAGAAAATATATATCGAAATTCATGAAGGTTAGTTAGTAAGTGGAAGTAGATATGCTAATGGCTGCGCCTGATAGAGTGCAATGGCTATTATACTCATGATCAGCATGGAGGGCCAAAAAATTTTGACAGTTTGACCTTCTGAGGTTCACCAAAATGCATCATTTCGGTTTTGAAATCAAAAAACTCTTCCCACAGTAGAACCATACCCAAAATTTTGTCTTGTAAGTAATAAAAAAAGAAAGGAGGTAATTCAGTTGATTGAAATGTCAGGGTTACTGTATGTTCAACTTCTGGCGTTGGTGCACAGGCAGTGGATGCAGCGAAAAGAAAATATATAATTTACATAGAAATATTGTGCCACTGTTTCACATAGTTTTGGTGTTCTTTTATCATTAGTTTTTTGTCATGTTGATGCGTTGCCCCAACATCTTTCTATATACATTTTTATCATGCCTGTAAGACCTCCGACCAGTTGGGGGGTAAATCCGAAATTTTGGGGGGGGGGTAGGAAAAAGTCGAAATTTTTCCCAAAAAAGGCCAAAAAACATACACTTTTTTGAAAATTTTTTCTATTTTTTCCAAACTGGGGGGGGTGGGGGGATGATTTTGGGTACAGGGTTGGCCAAGTTGGGGGGGGGTTCCCCCCCCCCCAAGTACAGGTATGATTTTTATAGTATTGACGTCGCCGCTTTATTTCCCTAAGATATACGCTCAACATAGTAATTATTTTGTTTTGTGAGCATAGTGGAAGGTTCAATAAGATTAGGGTTGGAAATCAGGCTAGGATCTGAAGTATGTGTCAAGGTGTACTGCCTGAGACTTAGGGAAGTACTGGTGATGATATCCGAGAGTCCGTGTAAGAGAGTTTTGGTGTGTTTGTATTTGTTAGCCTGTGGTCAGAACTGTTGCAACTTCCTTTGTATAAACCCAAAGGTCAGTCACATCATCTAAACCCACGGCAGTCTAACAGAAACAGTTGAAGGTTAATTAGTAAGTCGAAGTAGATATGCTAATGGCTGTAGCCGATAGAAAACAATGACTGTTATACTCATTGAGCGGCTCCAAGCGGCGGAAAATTTTGAAATTTTTCTCAGTAATGGACACAAAATCAACATATGACAAGGTCCCAAGGGAGTGGCAGCTACGCCCCCTAAATACGGCCTTGTTTCTCATAGTTACGATTTCAACACGGAATCTTCTAATTAAAAACGTTATGGGGATTATACCGAAATCAGATCGTGCTTCAAAAAGTAAATTGCTCGATCAAATTTTTTTTAAATCCTTTTGAAGAAGAAAATCACCACGAATTTCAGTTTTCATTCGTCTGCCTATTGAGAACCTACAAAGTATTATTCATTCATTTCCAGATGATGACAATATGTTTCGAAAATTTGTTAATCTGGTCAAACTGAAGTTCATTCAACCATTCGTATCGAATTTGATCGGATGTAAGTTCTGCATTCTTTATCTTCCCATAATATAATTTTTATGCACTTTCATTCAATTATAATATAGACCAGTCAGAGTCGCATTTATTGCATTTGCCCATGGATGTTTTGCTAGAATTGATGGAAAAATTGCCGTTCCGTAGTTTTTTCAATTTATGCCTATCATGTTCGACTATGTGGAACAATCTGTACGAAAACGACTACGTTTGGAAAGTGCTACTGCGACGAGATTTCAGGGGTAGGTAGAATGTTAAATATAATCATCGGAATCGGCTTTTGAATTCCATTATAATCATTAGTTTGTTCATCGCTTGATGTTAGCTTCACTTTATGTAATGAATTTCAAAAATATTGAGATAGAAAGTATTACATTTTGAATGGAAGATTATCGAAAGGTCAATTGCCTCTCAATGTTTGGATCGTTTCAACGAAACAAAATTTTTCGCATTTGAAGCCTGGCATTTTTTATACATCTGTCTATCCTTGCGGTAGATCCACAGGAAAAAATATGAAGGTGTTTTTCTAACTGAACAACATCTTGAAATAATTAAGCAATAACTCAAGATTTAAAGTCATACGAGAATTTTGAGAATTTTTAAGAATAAACATTACCCAGATTCACAATCCAAAAGTATGGGAATCACATTTCCCATATTCAGCAGTGCTGCAGTGAGACAAGCAATTCTTACGGCGGTGACTGCGATTTAAAAAGACATTAATCAAAGTGTTTATTATTCTTATTAAACAGGCGTAAAGGGCCGATAAATTTTGACATTTTACTTTCTAAAACGCCTAAATGAAGCTTTTTAAATCAACGCAATTTTATGAGGAATTTCTCTTCTGTATTTTTCCGCTTGGACATTTTTATATGTCATTAATTTTCGACGTTTCAGACATTAAACAATACGATTGTTATAAAACTAGATATATCGAACTTTATGTGGGCAGCAGTCAACAAGCGCGATTTCGTGCGAATAGGCCGGTAATTGATGGTCCCGACAATGCACACTTGCCGCCGAAAAACCGTTAAGTAGTCATAGCTTGTAAACTTAAAAACTATAGTCTGTTTTTTTAAATGCTATTTTTCCGCGGAAATATGAAAAAGAGTACAAGCCTGCGCGCGATGTTAGTTTTACTGTACAACAAGAGGAAATGAGGTAAACTAAAAAAACGTGTTTTTTCTGACGAATGAGGATCATTGTGAATTTCATGTAAGCCGGCCTTTGGTGGTGCTCTCATCCAGAAAAGGCTCCTGTCATCACATGCATCAGACGCCATTCTTATTCAGTCCCCATTTTAATATTTTACGCATTCAAAACAAAGATATGTAGCTCGCTACGCCCAGCATTATAGCTTATCCTACAAAAATCAATTTCATAAAAACTTCTGAATCAGATGCAATTTTCAGCGCCGCGTATCGGCCATACTAATAGCGTACTAATAAGAACTTTGATCAGTTGCCTACAAGTCTAAAATTTCTAAAGTCTAAAAGCTGGGCGTAGCGAGTAAAAAGTCTAAAATTTCTGGCTTTATATCAAGAAGTTATTCCGAAAACTGATAAACATATGCAGTTACTTATAATCGAGACTTGAATACCACAGGATGCTCGTTCGCAACGCAGCTCCAAAAGTGTTTTTTTCCCGAAAATATTTTGACTTAGACGTTGTCCAAAAAATTATGCATGCTGAAATCACTTCAAAAATGCAATTATATTCTGCTTATTGGTGCCCCAATCGTTTTTGTGATATCTCCAAGCAGATCAGTGATGGTCATGGCCGTGCGCAAGGGGGGCCGGGAGGGGCGGCCGCCCCCCCCCCCCCCCCATTGAGGCAGTAACTCTAAACCGAAAACATGCGTTTTGGTGGACTTTAAAAGGTCAAAATCTCAAAATTTTCCGGCGCGAAGCGCCGGTCATGGGTATAATTATAACTATATTCTACCAGGCGCGGCCGTTAGCATATCTACTTCGACTTGCTAATTAATGATCAACAGTTTCTATCAATCAAGTTGGCTCGTTTCATTTTCTAATCGTTTACAGTCAATTATGTCGCCGAAAATAGAGATTTTTCATCAAGTCTCTCAATTTTTTCTCTCGATGATTGGAATTTTGTTAAAGTTTGCAATCTGAACTTTTGCGTTTATTGAAGGTGGAAATTGAAGACATTACTCTAGAACGCGATTTCAAAACATTTGTTCACGAATTATATGATGGAGAGATTTATTTTTCAACGTTTTAGAATACAAAAACCCGAAAATTTTTCCGGCGCTGCGCGCCGAAATGGGAGGCAAATTACGCTTCATCAGTCTGATTATAATTTATTTCTCAACATTTTGAAAGTTCATTTTCCAGCGTTTTAGGAAGTGAAAATCAAAAAATTTTTCCGGCGCTCGGCGCTGGACCATTCTATAGAACACCAATATATTCTTCATGAGCTCATTTTGACTAACATAACCAGAATTTTCTCAATTTTTTTCCTCATTTTTGCAGGTTTCTGACTACAAATACAACAAAATGCTTGGGTATGCTCCTGAAATGCATAAAAAAGGATCCGTAGCCACATTATAAGCGTTTTCAAAAATGTGGAAAATTTTTGGGAAATGAGGAAAAAAATTTTGGGTCCGGTTCTCATGTGGAAAAAATCTTAGAGGAAAAAAAACGGTGATGCACACAGTATATCCGCGTAAGATCAACATTTTCTTTGGCTATTCAGTGATAAAATCTAGTCCGCCCCCCCCCATGAAAAAATCCTGCGCACGGCCCTGGTGATTGTATATGTATATTGTCAACATATCTGTAATTGGGGGGGGGCCTCCCAACTTGGTCAAACCCAATACCCAAATGTTGGGAACAGACATGCACAGCAAGAATTTTCTAGGGGGTAGGTTCCTCGGACTTTCCATCAAGATTAAGGGGGTGGGCTTAGTGAGCAAAAAAAGGAAAAAAGCTCCGCGAGCATGTTTGTTTACAAAAAATATGCATAAAAATCATCGAAAAAAATGACTTTGAAAAGATTCGGGGAGGGGAGTTTAACGATTTTTTTCGGGCCAGGGTATCAGGTAGGAGGGCTTACCTCCCCCTGACACCCCATATGAGCATGTATGGTCGGGACCTCTCAACTCGAAAAAATTTGGAAAACAGCTTTTTTGGGAAAATTTTCGCCTTTTGGGGACCTCCACATCAAGATTTTGGGTTTACCCCCACAACTAGTCGGTTCTCTTACAGGTATGATTTTGCTGCATGCACATGCAGGGAGTACAAATATTTAGCTCACCAAAACTGTTCTACAGGGTAAATAACACCAAACTAACGCTCAACAAGTATGATTTCACTGGCCTCAAAACCATTTTCATTGATTGTGTTTAGACAGTCAAGAGCATGTTCTGTAGATTTTACTGAAGATGGAGTGAAATGCTTAACAAATTAATTTTATTACTTTACAATACACTATTGTTTTTAGCTGATAAACATAAAAGTAACAGTTGAATTTCTTTCGATTTTCTCGGATTTTTGTTAAATCTTCTATTTTCATTGAACTTTCTCCATTGTCTACGAATTTCTAAATTTTTCACTTCCAAGTTCGAATTTAGTAATTCTTCTACCAATTTACAGGCTCTTGCTCCTAATTCGACTAATGACAAATGCGATCTTTGACTCAAGACATTTGAGGTGAAATTTCAACAGGACGTCTGAAATGGAAATTTTAATCAAATTGATTTTTAATTTTCAAAAAAGGGCATCAAGCTACACAAATGAATGTCGAATCAGAGTTTTCTTACTCGTCTAATTTTGTAAAAAATATTTGTATAAAATTATGTAAACAATCCTCTATGCAAAGTTTATTCAACTTCCACTGTTTAATACAGATCAATTTTACACTGCATAAAAATTATAAATTTTCAACTTTCCAGATTAAAATACTAAATTTTTGAAAATAAGAAATTGAAATTGAAATTTTTTGAATGTTCAACTTTTTTACATGAAAAATAAAAAAAAAATTAGCTCACTTGGTCACGTATGACTGTAAACTGGTAGCCAAATAAAACTCACTTGAATGTTTTGTCCTGGAACCTCGCTGTAGCACTGCAAGTCGACATTCTACGAGTTTTGGGCAAACTGAAATTGTCGATTTTTTTGCAGTGTCGATAAATTGACATTTTTGTTGTTATTGATTGAGCAAGAAAATGGCGAAAAATTTTGATCAAAATCGAAATGACCATTGCAAGATGTGAATAATGATAATTAATTTCTCTTCTCGGTTTTTTCTGCAAAATTTAAATATCAGAGATCATCTGATAATTCAAAAAAATGGCAAAAATGATAAAAAAAATATAAAATTTTTTTTTTCTCAATTTTTCCCTCATTTTTGCAGATTTCTGACTCCAAATACAACAAAATGCTTGGCCAAGCTCCTAAAATACATAAACAAGCATTCGTAGCCACATCATAAACGTTTTTGAAAATGTGGAAAATTTTTGGAAAATGAGGAAAAAATTTTGGGTCCGGTTCTTATGTGGAAAAAACCTTCGAGGAAAAAAACGGTGGGTATGGGTAATACCTACATAATAATGATAATTAAAGTCATTAAAATTGTGAGATTATGATCTTCTAAAATATGTCAAAATACATCTTTTCCGTATCCGACCCCAAAATTTTCTTCCCCGGGGAAAGGGCACAAAATTTTCCCCCAAAAAGGCACGATTTGCGGAAAAAAGAAAGTGGTTTTATCAATTTTCCACACTACAGTATAATACCATTCAATCCTGACACGAAATTAGGCATGTGTTCATCATTTCAGCTTTCCTCGGAAAAATGGCATTTGAAAAAAAAACAGACTATAGATAAGTAGCCTGATGACTACTTCTGTAACTAAAAGTGTTAGATTTTTGGTATAGGGTTTGTATTATATAGGCTATAGATTACTGCGACAGGACTGGCGCTATCAAACATCTGCTCATGGCAGGACTGCTCGAAACAAAAAACTTATTCCAGTGAAAAATTACAGATCGATTTCACAATGCCTTGGGTTTTAGAATCGAGCAAATTTTGCGCTCCGATCTTAAGAATCAAAGAACTGAAAATACGAGAAATAATAACCGGGATTCAGACTTCGGTTGTTCAATATAAGTTGATATGATGAGATATCAAAGGAACGATGAGAATAAACGATTTTATTCCAAGTTGGATATCACTGAGATGGTCGCTTCTATATTTCCACAGACCTGAAAGACGATTGAACCGATTTAGGGTTTACAACTTATTGAGGGCGCAAATATGCAAAACATGCAGAATAGTTTTATAGAGAAAGAAGACTATAGAATTCGCAGAATAATAACGTGAAACGAACAGAAAATATTCGAAAGAGCACGACACATAGGCGGAAAGATGGGATAGGAAAGGGGGAGATCAGCGGTCGGTTGGGGAAATGGAAAAAAACGCGAAATGAGGGAAATCGAACTCAGAAATGAACAAGAAACGCGGTTTATTTACAGAAAACGATACGTAAGTACTAGTCACGTAATTGATCCCATGAAAGCTGGGAACTTGTGGCGGAGTTGACTAAATAGAATAGTGAAAGAAAGAAGTTGTGCGATGATAATTAAGAGAATGTAACGATTAAAAAGTAGAATGGAGAAAAAAGAAAGTTTTAGTAGATTTTTTAGGGGTGAGAAGGATTTGGCGATTTCATGTGAATTAGAAGGAGAGGAGACAAAGATGGAAAGAAATGATAAGGCGAAAATAGAGTTATGATAAAAAAAAGAGAAAATTAAAACAGATGCAAAATGATAGGATAACTGAGATTCAGAATGTGGTTACAAGGAAAACTAATAAAGCTACGGTAATGACTAGCTGCAGTAATTCGATTTTCACAAAAGAATCAGTTCAGTTCAAAAAGCCACGTCATCAGATTCGTTAATAGCGGCAGAACGGTTTGCTGATGCCAAGAAGGCAGAACATGTTTGTTGACGAGCTAACAAGCAAAATTTGAAATCCTGGTCCCGGAAAAGTACGCTCTAAACTATAGAAAAACTTAAATCAGCTGCGCATCTTGTCTCTATGTGTTTTGATTTTATTTCTTCATAATTTCGTAAAATCCTGTGGTCGGTTTCATTAAAGAGATTGAAGCTCCAGCTGAGCTGCAGCTTGAGCTGTAGCTTAACTCCATATGTTATAACATTGCCGTTCAGCAGTAACCCAGCTGCAGCTTAAATCATACGCACGAAACATATCGAGAAAGTTAAGCTGCAGCTGGGCTGTAGCTTAACGGCAATAGTACGACATATAGAGTTAAGCTGCAGCTCAGCTGGAGCTGAAGTCTCTTTGATGAAACTGGCTCCTGTTCAGTAAAATCTCAATGCGCGGGAAGTTTTTTGGCGAATAGTCATTATTTATGGCAGCGGGAACGAAATTCTTCATAGCATCCAAATTTCCTCAAATATCCTTCGAATTAACATCAGAAACTGATTTAGTTGCAGTGAGATATTCTATTTCAGCCTCCCGCGTGACAATATATCATAAGCATTAAGACTCATCGACCGGTTTTTCATGCTTATTGATACTTAATTTCTCCTTCAGCATATCCGCCGTTTCGCCAACCAAATCAGCCGTTCCCTTTTCCGCTTCTTCCTCGACCAAGACGTCCGAGAATTTTCCCGAGACATCCAGAAATCCAGCCAGAGCCGCACCCACGCCATGACGGACCCGGATTCGGCAGTTTTTTGTAGATATTTTCTTTGTGATGATTCTGTTATGGAAAATGTTATAACGAAAGTGCTCGGTTCTTCAATCGGTTTCACCCTTATTCAGCGAAACTCAATACAGCGATTCTCAAAACAGTGATGTCTCAAAATAGCGATTCTCAATACAGCGAAGTCTCAGGACAGATTCTCAAAATGGCAAATTTTCAAAAAAGTTATCTTGAGAATGGGAAAACGCAGATTGGGGCGGGGTATGCATTTTGGCCTATTGGTCCTCCATTTGGATCTGGTGGATGCTGGTTGTCACACATCTTGGCACGAATCATCAGATTTCTAACATGGCTGTATAGCATGTGTTTTCAGGAGATAACAGTTTTTTCCGGTTTGTTTATTATTAGCTTGCCAACATGTACGTCTTTTTATTTCTTTTTTCCCTTATTGACTCATCCCGTTTTATATTCTTATTGTGGGCCACTTTTTGTCAAATTTTTTCAGGTTGTGTACTTTGTTCTATTTTTTAGTTATATTTTATTACATTATTTTACTTCCCGTTTCTCTATTATTTATTTTTTGTTCCACATTTATTGCTTAATTATTCATTTTATTTTAATTATTTCATCAACTAAATTTTATTGAAATTAAGCTCCATACAAAACAATTTTAATCGGGCATCCTTATAATTTTTTGTTTTCTTTAAAACGTTTTGCAAAAATTTTTTTCTGGCATATTTTTTCTGATTTCGGAAAGATCTGTTCGTGCATGCCTACTGCAGCACAAAAGGACGTTGACTTCCCTGTATTTAGGACAAGCCTTTCAATCTATTTATATGAAAATGCCAGGAAATGGCAAAAAGGAGAATATGTTTTTCCTTTTTGCCTGTTTCACTGGTTTAAAAGTTCGCTATTAGGCCTCCCATCATTTCATTTCAGCAAAACTAACTGAAAAAAACTTTCTGTTTTCTGAGAAACATATACGCGCCCAGTTTTTTAGCCATTTCTGAAAATGCCTCTGCACAAAAATGGACAAATCTTTGAAAAATTTCAGTATCAGTTATTAAAGTTGATTTTTACAGAAGAAAAAACTTTGATTTAATGAAAAACCCGAAATCTTTGTAATTACTTATTTGCCATTCTTTGTTAGAATTTTTCATTACTGTATACAATGCAGTGGCCTATACCTTGTTTCCGAATAGCAGGTGGTAAACCCACTGTATTCCTGATTCGCAACAACGAATTTACACAATTTGAAACAAATTCGAAAAATTAATTGTTGGCAAACAGAAAAATTTTTATTGACGGCGATTTTTGGGAGACAGGCGAACATTATTTGACTGAAATTAGCTAAAGCATAGTATCAAATAAGTTTGAACTAGCATTAATTGTATTAGAAATTTGACACGATTTCTGAGAGATTCTACTTTTTTTTTTACATAGGCCTACGATAAGTTGAAAATTAATCATACCTCAAAATCAGATATTGTGGGTAGTTTCGTGCGCTGAGTTTCATGGTACCATTCGTTTTGCTTGTAAACAAAAATTCGCGCCGCTACAGTATGCCAAAGTTTGAAAATTTATTATTTTTTAGCATTTTTCAGTAGTCTTGCTAGTGTCACGTGCCGACGGATTTCGTCGAATGTCACGTGATTCACATCACAATTTTCCATTATGTTTTTCGTTATGTTTTGTGTTACAGTAATTTACATCAATTTTGCGTTTCGTTTTTATACTTTTTACATGCAATTTATGTGTGTACTTGTATGTTTATTTCTGATTGCTTTCGCGCACATTTTATTTCCGTTTCGAATTATTATTTTGTTATACACGTAGACTACGGTATGTACCCGCTAGTCAAGAATTTCCGTTAGAGATAAGCTCTCCAAGCTCATGGCTGTAATTAGAGCACAACGTGCACTTCTTATCAGTAAAAACTAGCGACATTTCGCAACGTGAAACGACTAGTTGGGAATTCTCACTAGTGACGTTCCTATGTTAAGCATGGAGAGTGAAAACTTGCCCCAAGGCTTAACCTTGTGAACTGGAAAATGTCTATGTGATCATAGGCATCTTCTGCAACGATTTCCGCTGCAGAAGTTAGCTTGGGGGAGTGTTAACTCCGCCCAAGGCATACTGTAGTTTGTGAAGCCCTTTAAAAGGGCATGTTTCGTCTTTTTGTCACTCATTATTGGGCCTAACCAGTTTTCATTGTTTTTAGCTTCACGTCGCGTTCGCCGTCATCAATTTTATTATATTTTATTGTTGTCAACTGCGCCTTGCCGTACCTCGAATAAATTTACATATTTTCGCCCCGGCCTACATACACACTTCGCCTACAGTAACCCGACCATAGGAACCCGTCCCCGTCGCCATCTATTGTAGAACCCCGTTGCCCCTCGCCGAGGAAACGTCCGTTGTCGCCGCCTGCCAATCAGCAGCCGCCGAACGCCACGCGGAATCGCCTGGATTCCCGTTCCCGTACATCGCCGTCCGTAGGACCCCGTTTGACCCCGAACCCGTCGCCCAGCGCTGAGTAATTTGAGAAGAGGTGTCGTAAGTCTTCTCAGGGGTTTTTGTTGTTGAGGGTATATTTGTGGGAGTCTCCCCTAAGTTAGTTTTCCCCCCAAAGGACCCTCAGTTAAGAAAGCCCTCAGACCCTTAAGGTCAGGGCCAATAAGGGGATTTAGGTTAACAATCGGGTCCCCTACAGTACGCCATTCCTCGAATGGCACCGTCCCCCATTCCGGTGAATGAGGACTAGGGATTGGCACCCCGGACCTGGCCGCGTTGTCCATTATTCTACAGCATTAACCCTAGGACAAGGCCGAGGTACACCATAGGTTTACCTGTGGTAGTACCAGCTGGGTTGGGTTCCCGAAACAGAAACACATACTGGAGCCACCCCACGGGGTCACAGCATGTCACCTACTGTGTCATGGCCATGTTTCCTATGGGATGTGGTACGGGTTTCCCCGTCAATGTGACTGATCACACATCTGTCTAATGTGACATGGCTCCACTTCTGTTTAATGTGACATGGCGAGGCTGGAAAATCGACCTTTAAGTCTGACTCCACAGTCCTTGGGAACGAACCTTTTACCCTTTTGAGTGAGATACCTCTTCCAATTTGGTAAATTTTCGGTTTGAGTAGGGGGGACCTCCATCAGATCATGAGAATCGCCACTTGAGTGGGGAAACCTCTCTCAGGTCTGCTGATTCGCATTCCAAGTGGGATCACTGACCCTTAGGATGAAATTTTTGCCATCATGTAAGCGGATACGCCCGTAAGAAGGTACACTGCCCCTTAGGTGGGAATAGGCCCTTATATTCGAGTTTTACGCCAACTCAGATAGCGCCGCATTTGAGTACAATTTAATTACTGTAGGTCGGGACTTACCCCATGTGTGATTAATTTAATGATTCTTGCGCGTAAATTAATGCCTTATGAGTATAGTAACTTCCGTAAGCTTTAATTCATTTCCTGGTGTTGATTTTTCCCCAGATTTAGTCCCCATAAGGCATAAAATTCCCAGAGTTGAGTAAATCGAGTATTCTGCCGTAAATCTCCTCTGAGCTTTCAGTTTTCCTTTTTCCTTCCATTTTTTCTCTTCAATTTGAACCTCCATTCACTGCGTGTGATCAGATAGGTTACTGTAGCGCCGCAGGCCTTTTGGTTACAGTACGACTGCGATTTGCACGTACTCTAACTACAGTATACCTGGGTACGGGTACTTGAGTATCACAGCCCATGAGGTTTTCACGGCCCCTGAGAGTTTCGGGATCTCCGATCACGAGGTACAGTACACCTTCCACTCTTGATTCTGGACATCGAGTTGTGGTCGTGATTTGTAATCTGTGTCCGGTATGTGTGTCAACACACTTTTTCAAAACTTTTTCTTATCTTCCATGAGCACTTGCCAAGTTGCTCATTTTTCCGGCCAAACAAGCCAAAATCTTACTGTTGACACATATAACACCGTACTTGGCAGATCACATTGCTTATCTTTCAGGTCTCAAATTTTATTTTATTTACTTTACTTTTTATTTCTCTCAGCCTTCTATGCGTATCGTGTGACCCAATTATAATAATTTTTCACCCAATAAATTTTCTTATCTCAAAAATCAACTCAAATAAAAAACTAATAACCAATTTTTTCCCCTTTCTCCTTTTTCCAAACAAACAAATTAAGATTTATCCTTTCCCTACCAAAAACAAACAAAACATTCTCTTTTCCACTTCTATTCAAATTTATCAAAAACAAAACTTTTTCTTTATCGGTCACACATGCGTCATAGTTGGCAACCGTTCAGTAGGTCATTTTTATTATTTTTTCCACTACTGCACGATCTCCTTCTTTTCTTTCTCTTCTGTTTCTAGGTGGTTGTACTTGGTGAGGATCCTACCGATCGTGACCACTGACGTCAGAAACAACTACTTATTGGGTTGTTGCTAGGAGGTGTTGTGTCTTGTGCGACCCCACCTCTGACGTCCGCAACTACCTCACATGCTGCTGTTGCACTGAGGCGTGATTAGCGGGGTCATGCCTCTGACGTCAGCAATGGCCGCATAGCATGTGGCCGTTAAGGGGTTGATGGTTCTCCGTGCCCTCCCCCTGCGTCTGCAACAGCTGCATCCCTTACTGTTGCTTTAAGGGGTGGGTGGCCCTCGGGCTCTACCCCTGACGTCAGCAATGGCAACGTAGCAGGTTGTTATTGCGGGATGGTGACTGTATGGCACTGTCTTTCTGACGTCTGCAACAGCAGAGGCTCGTGTTGTTGCACTAGGATGGGTGGGCTATTCCGACTTCAGTCCCTGATGTCAGCAACAACAATGCATCGTATTGTTGTTCGGAGATGTGAGGCCTTACAAACCGCACATCTGGCGTCCGCAACAACTGCATCTCACATCATTGTCGTAGGATAACTGAGACTCAGCCATTACCTTTTGACGTCAGCAACGGCGATGCTCCCTGTTGTCGTAGCAAGGTTGCTGGCCTAGGGCCCTATCTACTGATGTCCACAATGATAAATCTCTATTCCAGTATCAGAACTAAGACTTTACAGTCTTATTCTGGTGTCAGCAACGGCGATGCCCCATATTGCCATAAGGAGTTTGTAGCCGTAGGCCCTTACTTCTTGGCGTACATACTGCAATATGAGATTATGGCACTTACATCCCAGTCACCTGAGGTCAGCACCCAGTGTGTGGTGGTGTATATCACATCTTTTGACGTCAGCACCGGGTTACTGTGGGTTTCCAAGATGCCACTTGAGTTCTAGGTGTTGATCAGAGTATTACTTTCTCACCTACGGCTCTTGTTTTAGGGTTGTGTCTGTGTGTCACCGGTGCCTGGGAAACATCAGTCAACATGCTCACGCAACCTGAGATGCACTCAGTCCGTGATACTGATCAAGTTGTCCGCAAGGGTAGCGGCACTGATGGATCAGCACGTGACTACTCTTCTAAGCATTAACTGCAGGTTCGAACGAGTTTACACTCGGCCTCAGCTGGGTTGGTTGTTCAACATACGCAACCGTTAGGCATTTGCAGTCAGTACTGCCTGTGTCTAACAACCGCAAGGGTTGACAACCTTCTTGTAAATTTCTTATCTAAATCTCCTCATTTTCTTTCTCATCTATAATCTCCTTTAGTGTCCCCACCAGAATAATTCCTCAGGAATTATGGCACAGCCACTGGTTTGGCCTAAAGTGTAAAAGACCCCCCTGTATCCTTTTCTTTACACTCAAACGCCTTCGTTAGCTGGCCTAATAATGTCCGCACTAGAGTCGCCCTTAATCCTGAGTCCGCCTCCGTTGGTTTGTCCCTTAGCATAATATAACCACTAGTCCGCCTAAGGGAAGGTGTTCGAGTCCGCCTAAACACGTTACAACTAAGTCCGCCTTAGCTCCTCACTTTACACTCATTTATTCGAGACAGACTGTACCCCTGATCTCAAGATGCATTGAGCCTAGCCTCGATTCATAGGAGGAAGCCTGCATTTCCCCACCTCCACCTCTGGCACAGCTGGGCCAAGGACCCCCATGCCCTTTTACTAACTGAGTGTGTCAGAATAGCACCTTGGTACCTGGTGCTCTTATATCTCAACTGGTGACCTGCGATCCTCACTTCATCTCAGTGAACGGAAACCCGGCCCCCAGCTGTATATAATACTCCTGGAGAGTTCCCGTTCTGTTCGAAACGCACATTCCCGTTTTGGGCACGGTTGTAGCATATACGCGAATGACGTCCTCCCGGGATCCTCCTGTCTAGTCATCACACTTTTCAGAGTTCGCAATTGCTCCTAGTGAGTGAGGCCGATTGTGTAATAGTGCGTTCCCCTTTGCGTAGTCCGGTTTGTAAACTAATTTTGTCCCTATCTATCAGCACCTACTAAGTTTACTTTAAGTTGTCCCCCTTTACTTATTAATTCTTAAGCTACTCCATGCGCTACTCCTGGTGACTAGGACTTTGTCGGTTACAAGCCCTCCCATATCCCAAAGTTTGTAAACTAGCACACCGGACTTAACCTCCAAATAAAATTCCCTTTTGAGCTGGTTTATCCATACGTCCTCACGTCGATTCCTTAATTTTATGGTTGGAGTTCCACCACTTTTTATTCAAATTTATCTTACTTTTGGTTCAAATAACCGGGTCTTGCCCCATTCATCTCTAAAGTTTAGGTATAATTTTCCCTCTCTTTACACTTGGGTTATCCCCTCTTTAACTACTTAGGTGACCAGATAAATTCCCTTCTGAGTCTCTCCTGGCTGTTCTGAGAGCTAAAACCTTGTTCTTTTCTAGCCCCATCGCTGAGTGGCCGCTAGATATTGTAAAGAACAAGAGTTACAGCCTCAACACGCCGTCGCGCAAACGATCTCGTACTTCCCGCACTTCCTCCCCACGCAACTACAAAAGTAACTCTTACTTCACTTCTACAAAATAGAGACACCTAGACATTCCTGTCGCCTTAGTACTAAGCTTAAGCAGACAAGTGAGCCCCTCTCTATTCAGTTTGATCGAATAACTTCACAGGCACGATCATCAGTCTTAGACACCTTACAGGAAGACAAATTCTCATCTATGAAGTCAGAAATTGATTTACCTTCACAGATTGAGAATAAGGTCCAAGCTGCATTTGAGAATGCCCTCGGACCACTCAACCAAAAGCTGGAGGCTATGAATGGCAGAAGGCACCCTCCTGTGTCCAGCTTCATGGCCCCTCCTGCCTTTTCAGGTGCTTTTGGTGAGTCAATTACGGATTTTATATCTCACTTGACCCGTTTCTTTACACTTCAAGGGGTAACAGAAGCGGATCATGCATATAAAATCGCGTTTTTGGAGTCTTGCCTCACAGGTCCTGCTCTGGCATCCTACCAGGACTTTAGCAGTGGTACTCCGCAGCCTACCCGCTATGAAGAGTTCACAGCTTTTCTTAGGAGAGACTTTCCAGTAGGGTGTGACTCGGATCTGCATCAGCAGTTGATCCAAGATCGCCTGCAGAAGCCGACTGAGTCTGTGATAGTCTACCTTGAGCACCTCAAGAGACTGTCCAGTGTGGCTTATCCGGATCTCGCGACTGACGTTAGAGATTCTATTATAAAACCTATCTTTCTGAGAGGGTTGAAACCAGTCCTTAGAGATAGTATTAAGTTCAGGGAGTTCACAACTCTTGAAGAGACTCTCAAAGCAGCCTGTTACGCAGAATCACAGATTTTTGGGGATGAGATTAGGTATACTGCCCCATCTAATGCTGTTTTCTCTTCAGAACAAAGGACCGCCGACAACGTCAGGTCAATGTCGAATCAAACGGGCGCCGCTCAGCGTCGGTCGGTAACGCCATCCGACGAAATTCGACGTTTACAATCGGAGATGGCCCGGCTTACGGCTCACGTTGCCCGACTTACGGCTCAGCAATCGGCGCCGCCTTCGAGAAATTCGACACCGTCATCGATGCCGTCGACGCGTGTCCAGACCGCCAGCGACCGCCCGTCAGGGGCACATCTACAGATGTGCTCCTACCATGGACGCTGCACCCACAACGACGCTAATTGTCGGGCCCAACATCCCCATAGAGCCAGCCCTAGCACCGCCACCCCCACCTGCGCCAGCCATTGCTATTTTTGTCGAACGAGGGCGCACCCAACCGAATGATGTGACAGACCCTGCCCGCATTGCCGAAAGTTACGAGTGCACCGGGCTTCGGCCTGCCCAAACCGAAGTTCGACATTGCCTGGTGAGACTAATTTTGGTAATTCTAATTACTCTCCTCAGGGGGCAAGTGGAAATTTTCGGCGATATGCTGATCCAACTCCTCACGGGACGGGGAACCAATATCGGTCACCCCCACGGCGAAATAATGCTGTAGGGGCTACCGATGGTCTTCTTCACCCAGATCTCTTTGATCTGGATGATGAAGTTCTGGCTGAACATCTGGCGGATCACTCACAACTGTGTTATCCTGTCTGTATAATCAGTATTGGGTTTTCAGCTGCCGCAGTGGTTTCAGCACCGACTCTGTCATCATCCTTTCCGCCGCCGCCACCGAAATACGTGACGCCGGTCAACGTAAACCCGTCAACGATACCGAAAATGACTGGCAACGTCAGCGTAATCGCGTCGTATCGACTGACAGAAGGTACAATGGCGCCACCGGCACGTGTTATCAACCAGGGACCGCCGCCCGGAATTCCTACGGACTCTGCGTTGGAGGTCGTTGGTCAATTGGAATCGATGAATCTGATAGGTAAACTACCTTCTTTTTCTGAAGTTTCAGATCTGAAAATCAGATGTCCTTATGAGACTCCGGCTTTAACGATTTCTTGTTTACAGATTCCTCATCCATCACCGATGCGATGCGGGCTGTTTGGTCAACCGATTTGGCCAAAAAGTATCCACACCTCCCCTGGGCGCTACTCAACAAGCCGTTCGAGGTTGAGGGGCTTACGGCCGCCGACATCATGCTCTCGGCGCCGACGGTGTTGCGAGTTTTGGGGCATAACGTCGCTCGACGGGCGCTCGAGTTTATCGCCGACGGAACTATTCGCGCCACCCCGGTGGACAAGATCCTGTTGGACGGTGAACCGTCATCGCCGACAGTGGACGCCATCTGCCGCGCTGTGGAGGAGGCCAGTCCCAACATGGGGCCCACAGCAGTTGTTGCCAGGTCACCGACAACAATGACGATGGGAGCCCAAACACTGGCGGGGATTGCACAACAGCAACTGGTCGCCAACGCCTTTGGAGAACCGTTGCCCGCCGTTAACAACGCCGTCAACATCACGGAGGCATCGCCATTCCCGACGGCAACCATCCCGCGGTCCCCGAAGATTGGCGTTCTTCGAGAAGTCCACCTGTGCGGAGGCTTGATCATCGACTTCCCCGGAGAGGAGCCCGTATCATCCGACGACGATGACGTCGAAGAATGAAGCCACCCGACAGTTGAAAACTGTAAATTTTGGTGTAAATTTGCAAACACCGTTTGTAAATATTTTGTTTGTTATAAACTGGGCCTTCGTAACACTACTGTTCCTAGGAATGAGCTCTGCAACACATGCTACTCAATACCAATTTTGTGGTCTTTCAAGAAGCGGTCATCCACTTGAGTTACCTCAAAAAGTTGAATGCAAACCACCAAAATCTTCGTGGAGTCCACGACGCATGAATGTTACAGTATATGTACCTATTTCTGATCCAATCACGACTAAAGCATGGAAATGTACCTTACCGAATCGGAAGGTATGCATGAATACTGGTTTTTTCGGATCTAGGGGCATTACTGCAGACGTCATAACCACTCAGCACCTCGCGCCTGCGGCGTGTACACTGGCACATTGCACAAAGGTGTTTGGTTTACAAAAGCTTGTGGAAATACGTCCTGGCTTTTATAGCGCTAACCAAACACTGGAGGTGATGTACTCATGGTGCTGCAATGACGTCTGCAAGACAGTGACTAACCTGTTCATCGAGGAGGGACAGGTCGCTTCGTGGGATGGCACTACAGCTCTAAGTACCTTAGGAGATGTAGGTGGATGCAGTCCCACTGCAGGTCAATGCACTACTCTTGACGGGGTAATTGTTTGGCCTGCTACAAACTTTACAGCACAGTGTCATTATCGCCCACAGGGTAATTACACTGCGTTTGTATCAGGGAACCACATCATCATCGATGATTTGCAGGTTGCCCTGAAGATCCCGGGAAACTCTCGTATGTTTCGGCTGTGTCCTGACCTCCAGTCGAATACAGTAAGAATGGATCAGGGTCTTCTTCTATGCATCCACGGAAGATTTAATTTGACCCACAGGTTGGTTGGATTGGCAAAGGATTCCGTCCCTGACCCCGTCAATGCCAAACTGAACTACCTGGCTCAGCAGATCAAGGAATCGGAAATTAACAATTTTCGATTCATCTGGCTTGAATTGTGCTCTCATGCTCAATGCTACCTTGATCTGACTTGGCAGTTGCTTCGTTTTGACCCTACACTCGGAGCCCGGGCATTCCTTCAAAGGAATGATCTGACGGCGGAATTTACGGGTGAAGCACTGACGATATGGCTGTGTCGAAAGGTCAACGCCACTCATGTCTACCATTCGTACCGAGTGGGGGACACCTGTTACAAGTATCTACCCATACAGGTTGGCGGTACCATTTATTTTGCCACCCCCGGTGGCCCGGATCTCACTAAATTCAGTCGAAAGGTGCCGTGTGACCACCACTTCACAGGGATTTTCCGAAATCGCTCTGGCTGGTTTACTGAGTCTAGCACGGTCCATGTGAGCCACATTCCGCTTGAGCTGTTCTGGAAACAGCACTTCAACGTCACTCACTTTGACGCTCCTGCGCTCTTCCATGATCAGTTGGCAATGACCCCTTCAAGTTTTGCTTTCTTTAAACAGTACGTTTACAAGACTGAGCAGATTGAAGCAGTCTTAAACCGGTTGGTAAACTTTACAGCTGGTCTATCCCTGCAACCAGACGCCATTTACCAGGCCTTTGCAGGGGTAGGGACTGACATCAAATCCTCACTGGAAGGTGTTGGTCTGGCAGCAAACCACATGATTACTGGCCAGCAGCACAACCTCATGCAGGGCTTACAGTCTCTCTTGAGTGGACCAGTGCAGTTGATCTTTAACACACTTATTGCCCTGGCAGTGCTGGCCGGTACAGGATTTCCCATCTACGCTGGGATCTCCTATTACCTCAGTTACTTCCTGCGGAAAAGACAGGTTCAGTTTGTTAGCCAATACTCTCCGTTGAACCTCCTCCGGAAAGTTCAACGTTGGGTAGGTTTTCATTACATACAGAACGATGTGCCAACTCAGTTAGATAGGATCACTCTGTGTTTTGTCGTACTGGTTGACCACAAGGAAACCCCTGCTTTCCTTGATACTGGTTGCCCACGGACTATCATTAGTCAACGCCTGCACAAAGCGCTGATCAAAGAGAGTCCGAAGGCGGCGATGGCCTTCCAGCAACATCACGACTTTAACCCATTGATGAGTATCAATGGTAAAGCTGTCCATACCCTCCTTTCAGGACCGTACGAGATCATGTTGCCTGGAACCCATCAGCCACATACAAGAGTGGATATACATCTCCATGTGTGTAAGACTACGTCTCCTTTTTGGGCACCAGTCGATCTGATTCTTGGATTGGACTTCCTCGAACAATTCCAGAATATTACGTTTGACTACCAACAACATGTCTGTCGATTGAATGCGGTAGAACTGCCACTTCTGTTGACAGCAGCTGAGATTGATCAGATGGAACTCTGGTGGGAGAACACACGTTCCCTATCAAGGGCCTCGTACCGGTCCAGGTCCCGATCAAGATCAAAGACTTCGTCCATTTCTCGGCCACCATCGCGAGCCTCCTCAGTTGCCTCATCACGTGGGTCGACCAGAGGAAGCCGGACTTCTTCTAGATGGGCTAGTGGTCATTTTATGGCCAGGTCAGGATCAAACTGTCCTAGGCCACTGCCTGGAAATTCTCCAGTTACACTAGAGAAAGGCCGGTTTCGCGAGCCTAGTGATTCTGATGCACCTGCATCCCCTGTACTAGAGGTGCCACCACTCTCTGATGCTGAGGTCGAATCACTAGGCACTACTCAGAGCTCAGGAGAAAGGTCAGACCATGTACTTACTGTTCAGGTTCACCCCACTCCTAAGACCAATCCGGAAACATCAGTTGGTTATGCTCTGGTAGGTTTACTCAGACGCACTGGCTTGCCAATACCGAAGCGAACCAATGCGCCAGAGTCGAGCTTTGATGACTCTGTGCCTGACCCAGGTCATGTAGTATCAGCTTTCTACCCCACTGAAATGAGGAACCCTCATATCAAAGTTCTTCTGAACAATTGGGTAGAGGCCAAAGCTCTAATTGATACTGGAGCAGTTTTCTCGCTCCTGGATCACAAGTTGGCGGTCCAGTTACCCGACTTGGTACTCACAGAAACGAGGGCTCGCCCCATAGCAGCCAATGGGTCTCTGATTCTACTGCTAGGCGCTGCCTATGTCACGGTGACAGTGGCTGATGTCTCTGAATGGATTCAAGTCCAAATTCAAGAGAACTGTTCGGCTGAACTCGTCTTGGGGACGAACTTCCTTGGACGCTTCAATTGTGTCAGTTTGAACTGGGAGAAATCCTTTCTACAGTTCAAGGAACTTCCAGTTCCGTGTGAAGGCCTCATTCACAATCCACCTTCTGCTCGTGGGGCACTACCCTTGCAGGAGTTGATTGTCCTTGAGCCTCGCTCGCTAACGCAATTCACTGCACCTGTACCTTCAATGTATGCAACTGTGCCCGAGGTGGCTTTCTTTCCTAAGCCTCTTTTGGGTCAGCAATGCAATGTATACTTTGCTGGTACTGTGAGCACTGTGACCAATGGTCGCATACCCCTACAGGTAGTTAACCCAAGTACACACTCAGTGGTTCTCTATCCACACACGACCATCGGTCATGTGCAGATGCATATTGATTCCTCACAGGGATCGGCAGTCAAGTCCGATACCGTTCTTGACCGTAAGTGGGTTGAAGCCAATGCTGTGATATCTTCAGATATCTCCTCACAGGATAAAGCAGCGTTGCTCGATCTGCTGGTCGCATTTACTGACCTCTACGCTGTCGATGAGAAGGACACAGGTTCCTCTGACCTCGTGCACCACGAGATCAGCACGGGTGATGCTCCACCAGTCCGCCGCTTCCCTTACCGCACCGCGCCCAAGGAAAAGGATCTCATCATACAAGAGGTCAAGGCGCTCCAGGAAAAAGGTATTATTCGGCCTAGCACTTCTCCCTGGGCTACTAACACCGTTCTGGTGTGCAAGAAAAATGGGTCACACTGGATGTGTGTTGATTTTCGTGGTCTTAACATGGTTACGAAAAAGGATGTTTATCCTCTCCCATGGATTGATGATATCGTGGACACACTCAAGGGTATGAAATACTTTACTACCCTTGATCAGGCTAATGCCTACTGGTCTATACCTATTGCCGCGGCAGACAAAGAGAAAACGGCATTTAATATGCCTATTGGACTTTACGAGTTCAACCATCTGCCTTTTGGACTTTGCAATGCCCCTGGGACGTTTCAAGGTCTCATGGATCTGCTTCTTACAGGACTGCAGTGGCGCACTGCACTGACCTATCTCGATGACATCTTGGTGTTCGGGAACTCTCACACCCAGATGCTTGAGCGCCTGATGGGTGTGTTTACGCTTCTCCGTCAGGGTGGAATGAAGCTCAGACTGAGCAAGTGCAAGTTTTCGCACTCTGAGGTAGAATATCTCGGGTACCGCATCTCACAGAAGGGTCTCGAGCCGGATAAAGTCAAATTGGCCGCCGCCCAGGATTTACCCATTCCACAAAACGCTAAAGACATCAAGTCTTTTCTTGGTCTTGTGTCTTACTATAGGCGTTTCATCCCTGGTTGCGCTCGGCTCAGCGAGCCGCTGACCAAGCTCTTACGGAAGGAAGTTACCTTCCAGTGGTCAAAACCTCAGCAAGCGGCGTTCGACAAACTCTGAAGGCTGTTGCTGAACCCTCCTGTCCTACACCATCCGGACTTTACGAAATCCTTCATACTTCAAACTGATGCAAGTATTTCAGGGATAAGAGCAGTTCTGAGCCAGTTAGACGAAAATGGATACGACCATCCTGTTGCGTACGCCAGTCGAGGGTTGACAGCAGCTGAGAAGAACTACACTATTACGGAGTTAGAGACTCTCGCTGTTGTCCATTTCGTTAAGCACTTTTGGCCTTACCTCTTTCAACATGAGGTGGTCGTCCAGACCAACCACACTGCTGTTAAGGCGGTGTTAGAGAAACCGAACCCTTCGTCCCGGATAGCTCGGTGGGGCATCGCGCTAGCTGAATTCAAACTGACGATTCGGCCGCGAAAAGGTCGGTCTAATGGTAATGCCGACGCATTATCACGCCTTCCCGATCCCAATTCCCTTGCCAGGGAGAGTATTGACGATATTCCCCTATACAGACCCGAGGGAGAAATTATGATGATATCCCATGGTGCGCAGCACCTGGCGAATTCATCCCATAGGACCACCAATGGTGTGCAGCACTTGGCCAGGTCTGAGTCTTATGCAGAGATATCACAGGATGCACAGCACCATGACCTTCTCGCAACTCAATTCGAGGATCAGGAACTAGCCTCCATTCTTAGGTCACTAAAACCCTACAGTGATCAGAATGATGTTAATGGCTACTATCTGTTGGATAACATCCTTCAGAAGTGGACAGGCGAGTCCAACAAGATTGTTGTCCCTCGATCCATGGTTACTACCATTATTAAAGCTCACCACAATGACATTCTTGCTGGTCACTTTGGTGCGAAACGTACGGCGAGGCTTATAGCCCGCCGGTACCACTGGCCTTCCCTCAGTGCGGACGTCAAGTCCTTTTGTCAGCAGTGTGATCTTTGCCAACGGAATAAACCTGCGAGACCAAAGACCCGTGCAACTCTGAAACCAATTTCCATTACGGGACCGTTTCATCGAGTCGGTGTCGACTGTATGGAACCAATGACCACTAGTGAAAACGGAAACCGATTAATTGTAGTTTTCATAGACTACTTTACTAAATGGATCGAAGCTTTCGCTACTCCAGACATAACTGCGCAAACCATAGCTCGACTTTTTGTTACGCAAATTGTCTGCAGACATGGGGCACCGCAGATTCTTCATCTGATCGTGGTACTGATTTCACGTCCAAACTGATGACTGAAATCACTGCCATTTGTTCAACTAAGAAAATCCACTCCACTGCTTATCATCCCATGACAAACGGAGAAGTGGAAAGAGCTAATCAAACGCTAGCCACACGGTTACGTATGTATGTCCACCAAGGTCATACTGATTGGGATGAACACCTGCCGTACTCTGTGTTCACTGTCAACATTAGCATGAATGAGTCCACAGGGTATTCACCCTTTGAGCTCATGTATGGTCATACACCCATGCTACCTGTTGATGCAGCGCTCTCATTCAACCCTCCGGCCCATATCATAGATGTTTCTACTTATGATATGGAGGTCAAACAGCATTTTACAAATGCCTTGACCTTGATCCAGAGCAGAATTGAGAGATCACAGGCGGCTTATGCACGGTCTTACGATCGCATGGCACGAGATGTCTCTTACAAAGTTGTTGATCAGGTGCTCAAACTGCGCACCACCGGAAAATGTGGTCTAACGCCCAAACTATTGCCCATTTATGATGGACCCTACTTTGTCACGAATGTGGCATATCCCAATGTCACTATCCGACTTGAGACTGACCAAGAAGATACTGTGCATGTCAATCAGCTTCGACGCTACGTGTCACCTGCTCAACCTACAGAAGAAGAGGAGATACCTTCCACTTCACAGGTCATCGAGACGGCACCTTTGTTGATCCCGTCAACAAATAGAGATTTTACACAAGATCTCATTGACCCACATCTTGATGCAGAGGTCTCCGACCCGTAATCAAGTAGCTCTTCTCTTCTTTACTTATGGACAGGGTCGTCCTTTTTTTCGAAGGACCACCGTGCCCCTCACAGGATACCCATTTCTGTTCCCTGCTGGAATAGCAGTGTAAAGAAGAGAATGAGCAGCGATCAATGCATCAAAAACCAGGGTATTGCTTCACATTACAGGCGCATCCATGCGATAGCCTATACCTCACCTCTAAAATTTTTCTTTTAGTCTCGTTTCAGATTTCACAAATCAACCGACAATTGGCAACTTCACCGAAGGAATCAAATGACGTCAGCAACTTCACGCATCTCCAATCGACGTCAGCAACTCCATGCAACATTGACACAATTTCACAAACCAGAACGCACCGAAAAACTGCTGGATCATAGACCGCTTGCCATCACCATCACTTGAACGTTTGACCCCCACAGACACACACAAGGACGAGGACGCCCTTTTTCGAAGGACCGCGGTGTCACATGCCGACTGATTTTGTCAAACGTCACGTGATTCACATCACAATTTTCCATTATGTTTTTCGTTATGTTTTGTGTTACAGTAATTTACATCAATTTTGCGTTTCGTTTTTATACTTTTTACATGCAATTTATGTGTGTACTTGTATGTTTATTTCTGATTGCTTTCGCGCACATTTTATTTCCGTTTCGAATTATTATTTTGTTATACACGTAGACTACGGTATGTACCTGCTAGTCAAGAATTTCCGTTAGAGATAAGCTCTCTGAGCTCATCGCTGTAATTAGAGCACAATGTGCACTTCTTATCAGTAAAAACTAGCGACGTTTCGCAATGTGAAACGACTAGTTGCGAATTCTCACTAGTGACCTTCCTATGTTAAGCATGGAGAGTGAAAACTTGCCCCAAGGCTTAACGTTGTGAACTGGAAAATGTCTATGTGATCATAGGCATTTTCTGCAACGATTTCTGCTGCAGAAGTTAGCTTGGGGGAGTATTAACTCCGCCCAAGGCATACTGTAGTTTGTGAAGCCCTTTAAAAGGGCATGTTTCGTCTTTTTGTCACTCATTATTGGGCCTAACCGGTTTTCGTCGTTTTTAGCTTCATGTCGCGTTCGCCGTTGTCAATTTTATTATATTTTATTGTTGTCAACTGCACCTTGCCGTACGTCGAATAAATTTACATATTTTCGCACCTTCATCTTCACAAGGATTTACTGTGGGGATTGCAAGGAAGTATATTGCTACCATTGCTGAAGAGGCTAAAATATCAAAATTCACTTCACCAATAATTTTCGCCATCTTTCTAAGCTACGAAACTCAGATACTCTGCAGCAGCAGCTTCATTTCTGAGGCTAGTATTTACATCTATAGCCTCTGATGCAGGGGGCGAATTGCAAAAGTATGTCTGTAAAGAACATACTTCAACTTGGCTACAAGGAGAGAATTATAAGCTATCAAGAATAATGGAGACAATTGCAAAATGCTTCCGCAATGGCTAGTCACCATCTATCAGAAAGCATTGCCTAGCAATGGTGACACCTTATGTTTCTTTTGGTGAAATCCAAATGTATTTATCTGGTGTAAGCATACACTACTACGTAACATCCAGGTTTTTGGCAAGGAAGTATTGAAGTGGTACACTAACAAAGCCTGAGGTACAGCAAATCCAATATGAACCACAGGAAGTCAACAGCTTCATTTCCTTCATTACCTCACCCCATATCATGTCCAAGTTGCCATTTGGAACTTCAACTGCTACACTTTCATCTGGTGAAAAACTTGATATTCGGAAAATGATGCGAAGCATGATCAATAAAAGAATTGTAATGTTATACAAGAAATTCCTTGAGGAGAGGAATGAAGATCATTTAATGATGAGCCGAAGCTCTTTACTGCGAATCCTCAGCTTTTGCACCACTCTTACAAGGAAGTCTGTGTATGGCTTAGATTATATCACTTTCCAGGGAACTGAATCAATTGACAGGCTCATCAAGATGATCACAACCTTTGGTGCACCACTTGGCAAAGAATGGATCTCAAGCATGGTTGTCAAATTAAAAGATGCAAAGTTTTACCTCAAAGGTGACTATGGTTTACACATAAAACAAAGTTCATGTATTGCCAAACATTGTTCTTCGTTTGCCCTGAGTGATCCAATGGATAAGGACTCACAGAGTTTATGTAATGATCACAACCATGATCTGTAATGCGACAACTGTCAACAAATTAATGCTGTCATTCAAGAAATTCAACTGAAGCTAAATGATATGGCTTTCAGTAATCATTTGGACAGAGTAGAAAATGAATACTTAACTCAAGAAGATGCAAAGAATGTGCTGGAATGGCAAAAACATCAACTGCGATCTGTGCATCAGGATCTAGCTCAAACAGAAATCATTGGGAATCTGAAAAATAATGAAGTATATGTCCAAGTCGATTGGGCCATGAAGTGGTTGCCAGCAAGTGGTCGAGAAGATCAGGTTTCTTGGTTTGGAAAACAAGGAATACCCTGGCATATAAGCTATGTTCTTATGTCAGTAGATGGACAGCTCCAGTACCCCATTTAGGCACATGTTTTTGACCCTATGAAGCAGGACAGCAATGCAGTTCTTGGAATAGGTATGGACACACTAAGGCAAATTCGATCTGAAAAGTCATTCATCGACACAGCCTTCTATCAATCAGACAATGCAGCCTGTTATCATAGTGCATCAACCCTGCTTGCCTTGCCAGTTATTTCCAAACTGACTGGTATTAAGATACAGCGATGAGATTTCAGTGAACCTCAGCATGGAAAGGGTGCTTGTGATCGAATAGCAGAAAAAACATCAGGTATGCTTGTATGTTGATGAAAATAACAAATGCACATATGCAGAAGAATTTGTGAGGTGTGCATCTTCTTATCAGGGTACCAAAGGCACTTCATTGATCTACAGCAAATTGACAACATCAAATGCTGTGCTTCAGAAGTTGCCTGGTGTAAATTCATATTCAAACTTTTTGTTTGAGTTGAATGATATACGTGCTTGGCGTGCTTATAAAATTGGCACTCAAAAGATCATATCAGTTAATAAGGAGAACAAGAGAACCATTGTCCCATCACTGGAAACACTGCTTGTGTATCATGAAAATCAGCTAGCTACATCAGCCATGCTAGGAAGCAATTTTTGGATTGAACTGAAGATACCATCAAAAGATACACAACAGATATGCAACACCCAAATCCGAGAGAATGAAGACGCTACAGAACCAGCCCAGGCTGATTTAAGTCAAGACAATATGTTCAGTTGTCCAGAAGAAGGTTGCATTATGTCATTTGCAAGGCATGGAAACCTGCTACGCCATCTTCTAGCAGGCCGACATCAGTTGGCACCTCAGCATGTTAGGGTCAAGGATACTGCAATACAAAGCTACAGTGACCATCTCGAATCAGTTAGATTAACACCTGCAATACCTGAGATGTAAGAAGCATTGCAAGGATTCTATGAAAATGAAATATCTGAACCAATGGCCAAAGGATGGGCATTGAGGAAGAATCGCCCTTGTTATCCATTAAAACCAAATCAAAGACGCTTTCTCCTGTCAAAGTTTGAAGAGGGCATTGCTAGACGACAGAAGTTTGATTCCAACATTTTCGCCCAAGAGATGCGACGTGGTAATATTTTCAGCAAGGATGATTTCCTGATGCCCCAGCAGATACAAAGTTTCTGGTCTCGAGAGCCAGCCCCCTGAGGTAATGACACTGATACTTATTATGTTGAAGAAAATGTGGATGAAGTGTGTGAAGATGAAGATGCATTGGAAGACACTGCATTCTTTGATTCTCATTTAGAGTTTGAAACTGATTTGTTGGATAGTGACTGTTTTGATAAGTAATCACTCATTGGCAAGAAATATCAACAGGTTTTCCTTAAAACTGTTGGTCTAAGGGGAAGTAGTTGATAATCTCAGAATAATATCTCACGGTTTTCTCTGTCAATGAGTGGCAGGAGGGCCGTCTTGGTCTAGTGGTTATCGCCTCTGACTGCTAGTCTCAAGAACTAGGTTTGATTCTGGGTGTAACCCGAAATTGAATTTCTGGTAGCTGGCCCAGGCAGACACAGCCTTCCATCCTCTCGGTGTAGATAAATTATGTAGGCGAGCTTGGAATGCTGCTTGCCAGGGTCCACTCAGCCCAGTTGGCATGTTGGCCATAGTGCGGCGAATGAGGAGGAGGGCCTATTCCATTATGAGGAAGGCAGCTGATCAAGTCCTGCTTGTCAGGCAGACGCCAGCCTGTGGAATGTAGCCTCCACTAGTGGTAAAAAGCATTCGAAGAGCACCTCTCATACAAGGTGGGCACTTGCATGACCATATTGTCCTGTAAAGCCTGCCTTTCTGGCTATAGGAAAATGGGTAGGTGTACCCTCAAAAATTGCAAAAAAACAATAAGTGGCAAGGATCACATATTTTATAGTGCAGGATCACATGATCTATGGTAATGACATATAAATCTGGAACATTTTTATGATGCCAATGTGTGTCAGAATGCTTATCCTTGCGCCATGCTTATAATTAATCAGCATTTCAAAAAATACTACCAATTCAAGGTTTCATTTATTATATATACTATTTATGTGATGCTTGGTCGAGCATACTATGATTATTTATGAAAGTAGATGATGCATTTTTTGTAGAAATATTTGAACATTTCCGAAATCTTTTCCATCCTCCTAGTGCAACCATCGATATCTATTGATCCATCACAGTTAAACAAAATATGATTCCTATAGAAGGTGAGATCCTTAGGGAAAAAGAGTAAAAGCTCATTCAACTTTTGGCCAATCAAGCTAGTAAATTTTGAGACAAAATATTTTTCATTGGTCCAATTTTTTGCTTATGATAGGTTGTTTATAGTTTATAAACAAAAAAGTAAAAATCTGGTCCAGCAGAATATAACTTTTGATGTAACTTTCAGCACATTTTCTCCCTATGCTTCTTATTATCTGGTTCTAGTATCGAGATACTCAACTGACTTTGTTAACAAGTGCAAAATGCTAAATGCAAAAAAACGAAAAAATAAGTGATTTTTGAGCAATTTTCAGGGTTTTGCTTTCTATGGATCTCTGTAGCTTCTCAAGGGGTATTCAAATCGGGATGCTGCTTTCACAGCTACTGTAGGAATGTATGAATAAAAGAATAAAAAGATAAAATTCGGCAGCATGGAAGGTGAAGGTGCTCGGGAGTGCCTCTAAGCAGGATTTTTCTTCACTTTTGCTTCTAATTTTCGACTGTTCAAACTCTCTTGCAGAGTGTAAAATATTTGCTTGTGAAACGATTAATACATCAAACTATAGTCTGTTAGTTATTTGATAATTCTACAGTATAGGTAATAAATATATCACAAGGGGTAGACAAGGGCCACTTGACAAATACAAAGATTTCTATGAAATTTTCATGATGCCTTCTTCAGAGCACTGCACCTCCCAAAACGGTACAAAAACTTTGATGAAAATTTAACCAAAGCAGTAAAAATGGATGGGCTACAATATAGGGAAATAAAATTCTGCGGCTTCCGATGGGAAGGTGCTCGGAAATGCCCATAAACGAAATTTTTTCAATTTTGACGGCTCATTTTTGACACTTTAAACTTTACGAAAAAGTGTAATATACAATTATTTACTGTAAATTATACATCAAAAGAGAGCTTATTCTCTCCTCTACGAAATGAATATTCATCCATCAAATAAGATTTAATTGATCTGGAAATATCGCTCGCCTAGCAAGGCCACTAAAAAATGCAGAAAAATCATAAATTTTCAAACTTTGGCATACTGTAGCGGCGCGAATTTTTGTTTACAAGCAAAACGAATGGTACCATGAAACTCAGCGCACGAAACTACCCTAAATATCTGATTTTGAGGTATGATTAATTTTCAACTTATCATAGGCCTATGTAAAAAAAAGTAGAATCTCTCAGAAATCGTGTCAAATTTCTAATACGATTAATGCTAGTTCAAACTTATTTGATACTATGCTTTAGCTAATTTTAGTCAAATAATGTTCGCCTGTCTCCCAAAAATCGCCGTCAACAAAAATTTTTCTGTTTGCCAACAATTAATTTTCCGAATTTGTTTCAAATTGTGTAAATTCGTTGTTGCGAATCAGGAATAATGTGGGTTTACCACCTGCTATTCGGAAACAAGGTATAGGCCACTGCATTGTATACAGTAATGAAAAATTCTAACAAAGAATGGCAAATAAGTAATTACAAAGATTTCGGGTTTTTCATTAAACCAAAGTTTTTTCTTCTCTAAAAATCAACTTTTTTCAAACTTTGGCATACTGTAGCGATGCGATCTTTTGTTTACAAGAAAAACGAATGGTACCATGAAACTCAGCGCACAAAACTACGCAAAATATCTGATTTTGAGGTATGATTAATTTTCAACTTATCATAGGGAAAGTAGAACCTCTCAGAAATCATGTCTTAAATTCCCGCGTTTCAAACTCGGAAAAAACAATACGTGTGAATCAAGAATACAGTGAGTTTACAGCCAGATTCCCAGAAACGAAGTATAGTATCATGCTCAATGAAATATGGGACAAGGAGAAACATATTCATTTTTTGCCACTTCTTAGTATTAGAGAATGGTTATTGTTCTGTATAGTTTTTGTCAATTATAGCACTTTTTTTGTACAAGCTTGTAATGAATTTTATACATGCAGTTAGAGGCATCGCGTGTGTTCTATCATGAAAAGGAAGTATGTATTGTACATACAGTAATCATGTAGATTGAAAAAATTTCTACAAGACAAGTGAATCCCATGTGCAGACGTTTGAAAACGTTTTGTCTTTTAAAAAACTGGGCGCGTATATGTTTATCAGAAAATGGAAAGTTTTTTCCAGTTAGAATTTTGCTGAGATGAAATGATGGGAAGGCATAATATCGAACTTTTAAGCCAGTGAAACAAGCAAAAAGTAAAAACATAGTCTCCTTTTTGCCATTTCCTGGCGTTTTCAGATAAACATCGTACTTTCAAGCTCCTGCAAGGAAGGTGTAAACAATTGTTTACTAAAAAACTGTATTTTCGACGAACGCCACTAAAATGTGGCGAATTTTACATTTTTTGGCATATATCATTTATGCAAATTTTTAGCGTACGTTGAGATATTTCGAAAAACCAACATATGCATCAGGGACAACGAAATACGCTCTTTGCAACGGTGCTACTTAAAATCGATGAATCGAAAAAAATTTTGTAAACAACATTTATGCAAATTTCTAACGTAATATACGTTTTTACAGAAAACAAATATCAAAACTGGGGGGGGGGGGGTAGAAAAAGAAGCTCGCTTTAATGGTGCAACAAAAGATCTGAAAATCGCAACAAAAAAATTTTTAAATGGACATTTTCGCTTTGTTTGCACTTTCTTTACACTGCACATACTAGATGTTAAGGTGGTTTACTCTGGGCATTTTACTCAGCTATTGAACAAAAAAAAGAATTAGCTTTCTACGACTTATACAACTCGAGATATTTGTGCGGTCATCTACCCCAACTCGGCCAAATTCGCATATTTTCTATGATAATTAAGTTTACACTAAATTTTCAAACCGCCAGTCAGTATCTCGTACAACCCGAGGAGCTGCATCCAACGGAACAAGAATCGTCTAGAAAGACTAAATATTCTTAAAGCTATTACTGGTCGGAGTTTTGAGATTTTTCTTTACACTGAAATAAGGTCGCATTTGCATATTTCGAAAAAATTTCGTGGTGGTCCCGAGATATGACCCAACTGAAGATATCAATACCACAATCGAGCTAATCGGTTAGAATAATCGTTAGTTATGAAAAGGTGGCAAAACAGTACTCTAGTTTGTCTCATAACTTTAGCTACAGTATGTCTACAGTATTCTAAGTAGTACCATATTGTAGCCCGCATCGAGTTCTATATTGTTGCCAAATTTCAGCTTTGGATGTCTTATAGTTTTTTAGAAATCTTGCCTTAAACGTGAAAATCGGCGTGCCCGAAACGAAACATATTGTAGTCTAGCACTAGCGAGCTAGCTACGATCATATGTGATACTTATGTACAAAGCTCTAAATTAGACACATCAAAGTCCTTGACATTGTGCCAATGTGGCATATCGTGGCTTTCGTGTGCATGGCTACGATTATTGCAATGACTGACTATAAAATTGTACTGCATTCCCAAATTGATGGGCGATAACGAGGGCTGCGTAACCGTGATTGACAAATGTGTGAGTCGTTTTGCAAGTTGGAAATTTTCAATAAGAAATAAGAGTCGCGTGATTTACTGTACTCTCTGTACAGCCGATTCAGAGAAGTTTGATTGAGTTGAAATTGCCGAACCAGCACCGGCTGTCGTGCGCGCAGTGCTAAGCCGGGAATATACTAAAGCCGGGTATATACTTACCCGTACGCACGTGCTAAGCAGTTTTGCGACCTGCCAATGTGCGACCAGAATGCCGGGTTGTCAGAATCTGAAATGGGAAAAAAACTTCGGTCCACTGTTTTTTTTTCCTCAAATGGGGTCTTTTGAGCACTGTTTTTTTCCACATTTGCACTATAATGTGGAAAAAAAATCTGGAATGTGGAAAAAATTTTTGAGGTCTTTCCACAAATGTGGAAGAAAAATTTGGGGTTTTCATATTGAAAAGATGCATTTTGGTGCGTTTTAGAAGGTCATAATCTCAAAATTTTCCGGCGCTTCGCGCCGGTAATAACTTTAATAATCATCATTATTCATTAAGTAGTTCAGGCGCGGCTTTTATCATGTCTACCTTCATTTATCACTTAAACTATAATAGTTTTCATCATCTTAAACGTAGTATCTCATGTTTTAATTGGTTATCTTCAACATAATATTTAATGAAGATTCGCATTTTTTCCTTTTGAGAAAGATGAATACACGTCAAGTCTCTATGATTTATGATGCGATTATTTCTTTGCTAACGTAAAATCAATTCAAAAGCTTCTTGGAAATATCTTTCGGAAATTTATATTCTTCTTACTCATATATTTTCGACCAAGTTCATGAGAGTTTAATAATAAATTACAGATTTTAAAATTTTTTAAGTAAAATTCTAGAAATTACGACTCTTGAACACTAAATTGGAATCTAATTCTTGAAATAAATGTTCGGAAAAATGATTTTCCAGCATCCTAGAATGTCAATATACCCAAAAAATTTTCCGGCGCTACGCGCCGGAAAGTACCATCTTTTTTGGGCTTTCATTTGTCATCAGAGAGGACTTGACCATTGATTTCTTGTGTAATTCAAGTCAATTATGCTCTTGGATAGTTTGCTAGAAAATTTGTTCCACAATGCTTGTAGATTAGGCTTTAAGGGCGAACATTTCAATTTTTTCTTCAATTTTAATGAATTAACTTCTCTAAAAACACCGGAAGGCTTGAAAAAGCTCAAAAACAGTGCGATAAAGCGTCTGGGAGCATTTTTAAGCCAAAAAACGGATTTTAAGACGAAAAAAAATTTTTTCCACGTGTGGAAAAAAAATTTGACCCCTTTCCACATTTGTGGAAAAAAGTTCGTGGAAAAAAAACAGTGCTTTTGAGGAAAAAATTTCGAAATGAGGAAAAAAAGTTTGGGTATGGTTCTCATTGAGGAAAAAATTTTGGGGAATTCAAAACCGAAAAGATGCGCTCTGGTGGACTTAAAAGGGTCAAAATCTCAAAATTTTCCGGCGCTTCGCGCCGGTCATGGGTATAATCTTGACTATTTTCTATCAGGCGCGGCCGTTAGCGTATCTACTCCGACTCGTTTCATTTTCTAATCGTTAACAGTTCATCACAGGGTTTATTTTGCACACCGCAACCAAATTTCGGGCTGTGCAACCAAATTTTTTCTGCCAAGTTGCACATACCTGTACTTGGGGTGGGGGGTTGGGGGGGGACCCCCCCAACTCGGCCAACCCAGTACCCAAAATCATTTCCCCCCCCCCAACCCCCCCCCAGTTGGGAAAAAATTAAAAAAATTTGCCAAAAAGTGTATGTTTTTTGGCCTTTTTTGGGAAAAATTTCGACTTTTCCTACCCCCCCCCCCAAAATTTGGGATTTACCCCCCCCCCAACTGGTCGGAGGTCTTACAGGTATGAAGTTGCACAGTGCAACTTGAGGCCTTTCAGTCATTAGCACCGTGCTAGAAAAAACGCCTGCTATATACGTTATACGTCAGATTCGGCATACTAAACCAATCTTAAACAGATTGAGAATTATACTGTAAAAGCGTTTTGTAAACGACTTTAACTAATGAAGTTCGTCTTCGATTAAGAAGCATTAAAAAGATTTTATAAAGTTCTGTTTACTTTGAAATGTAAAAGACATTGGACAATTGAAGTCCAAAATGTGGTCAAAAAGTAATTTTTCCTGAAAAGTCGCCAAGTTCTTAGAAGTCAGTTTTTGCCGAAGCTGTTGGATCCAACGATTACAGAGTAAAATCCAGACCGAACAAATACAAGATCCGGATTTAACCCCAATAATCTGGCTGGATCTTCGTAAATTCAAGAGAGACTTAGCAAAAGTAGGTCAATTTTTTAGAATCCATCCACCGAAAAGCTTTTCCACTTTTCACTAAAAACGAGAAGAATAAAATATAAAAAAGCTATACTTTTCCTGCAGTACTTCCTGTGATATTGCAGTTTGAAAAAGTAACATATTTTTATAACGATCACGGTTCACGTAAATATGAAACGAAAAGTTATTGCACCTATTGAGTATCACTATGTAAGTATTGTAGTTGACTCAGAGTATTATTACTTATATGTAACTTCTGTTTACCTGCATGCAAATATCATTAAAAATATCCGGATATATCTGGATATCCGAAGGTACAAAAAAAACACGTATATTCGGATATGAAAATTTTTCCGGCGCACATCACTGATTTTGATGAAAAATTTCAATTTTTGAACAAAAAATGGTCAAAAACGTCAATTTTCTCGGCGCTTCGCGCTATGAATACAGTTTTTATGGTTTTTCTTCTAAACAAAAATGACTATTTTTGACCCGTTTTTCGAACTTTTTTGGTGAAAAAGATCGTAGTTTTTTTTTCTCTGACCACTCAACTAAACCTTTGAAGAATCAGTGACCCCCGGCCCCAAAAGTCGCCCAACCCCCCAGACTTCAGGGCCCTGTTACATATATGGGGGTTGAGGAACCCCCAACTTGGTCAAACCCTATACCCTAATGTCGGAACCCCTCCCCCCAACTAGGTCATACATATACCCAACCATCCCGCCAAACTCGGAAAAATGTGGGAAGAAGTAGTTTTTTGGCCTTCTCTGGGAAAATTTTTGAATTTTTTCCGACTATTTTGGGATTTTTCCGACCCCCTCCCCAAATTTTGGAACCCCATCCCAAAATTTTGGGTTTACTCTCCACGACTGGTCGGACCTCTCACAGGTATGGCTAAGGTGCCACCGTAAGCATGTTCACTTCACTTAACTAGTTAGCATTCAATAGCTGTTACCACTTTAGGATGCCTCATCTCTTGATTAATCTTTGATATTTCTTCGTCCAAGTATTTGGAAAAAATCTATTTTTCCATATTTTCTCAAAATTTTTCTGCGATCTTTAAAAATTTTTGAACTTATGTGAACATAATTTTTTGCATTGCGCGAATAATTGAAACATCATCAGTTTGGAACAATGACTTGTTCTTGCTGGTTGAAAAATTCAAATTTTTGGTTGTTCGATTCCTGTAAATGATAACGATGATCCTCATTAGTGCTGTCTTTCCTTTTTAGCTGAAAATTTATTAAAATTCTATGCACTAGACGTCAAAGAATCGCATATATCTCATGTTGCTCCGTCGAATCATGTTCATACTATCCACCTTAAAGAATTAACATAACGAAATGGAAAAATCGGTTGACGATTCTAATCAGGGTTCAAGCCGTATTCCGAAATTTTCAGCGCTGCCTAAGAAAGGAATACTTAAAAGGTAAAAGGAAACGACTTCTCAAGTGGTGAAAAATCGTTTGAATGTCAAAATAATGATTATTGTGATAAATGTTTTTCATCATCCAGATCAGGCAGCGTTAATTCTCCACATCAGCAACACGGCGAGCCAGCTTTTGGACGACCTATCGGAGCATCTGTTTGTAGAACGAATCCATCGACGACGACTGATTCGCCGTCCGATCGTCTTTTACCATGGCTATCCTCGAATTCTGCTTCAAAAATACCAAAATTATCTGTAACTTGGTGGGAAACTAGTTCGGCCTACGGCGGTGATACTCCATCAAGATATCGACGAGCTAAGTCGACAACTCCGCCAAAGATTTTAACTCACTCGCCTGGTAAGTTCTGCATATCAATGGCTAACGTAGTAACTATAATTTTCGAAGTGCTTTACGTGCAGCTGATTATCTTTATTTGGATTTTATGGATTGCTTTTCGGGTAGAAATTTATTTTAGTATCACGAATTTCAGGAGGAAAATAAAAGTTTTCGTGTAAATTTCATAACAACCTATTTGTACACACTATACTGCGATTTCACCTCAATATTTGAACACCGAAGCGCGATGGTCGAGTAATAGTATTGTTTTCGGGAAACAAGACATATTAATAGTTGTTGCTCCAAATTTGGAAGCATGTTCTACAAGATTTTGTAGCACCTTCATTTTAGAAAACTACGAGCAGCATCAGCGAAGCCTTGGTGAAGAATACGAAGATGTAGAGTCTGTAACAAGTTGTGGTGGAAGTTCTATCGCCGGCACGTGGTGGTTTGGACGTGATACACGCTTTGTGCCTCATTGTCAGAAGCATAAGCATTCGTCGACGCCTGAACAATATTTGACGCCCACTCAAAGAAAAAATCGTGAAATCACATTACTGAAGAAACAACTAAGAGATGCATTACGGGTACGTTTTTTTGTCCAGCTAGAAATACGTTCAACTCTGAACTTGACTCTCAGAAATGAATCGAGAAAGCACCATCCTGAGAGCTGGTAGTGCGTCAATAAAGGATGTTTTCTCCGAGACCCTACATACCACTGGCCATATCACGACTAACGCTAGGTGTCTTATGAAAGCACCTGAGTAAAAATGATCTCCTTTGCCCTTTTGACTTACTGTAATCACAAGAAAATTCTAGGTTTTCATGTCAGTTAAGTACATATTATCAGTTACTTCAAATGATATAGCCCAAGTCAGTCTTTGCCTAGCCGTAATCCTTTAAAAAATTATGAACCAAGCTGTTTTTGATGTTTTTGAAGAATTATGAACTGTATGTATCGACTGATGTCTAATTCGTCTGGTTTCATCACCAAAAACCTTTTATCAAGAATAGATTCTGTGGGATTGTGGTCCATATGCGCTCGGTTACCTTTCTGCGGTTCGTGGAGATTCCTAAGTTGACTCTAACCAGAACTGACCAGAGTAGAGTGTAGCCTCGCAGGAAATCCTCTGATACCTCCAAAGGGGAAGGATAAACTCTGATGAGATCACATGTGGATGCGAATGGAATTATTAAGAAAAACTAAAAAGTAACGCCGAAAGAAGGTAATATGAACGGGGCGTACACGTGAAACACTTGACACAACGGGACACGAATGTCGGTGCAAGAACACAAAATTAAAAAAACAAGCGGATCAATGATAAAGAGTCTCTCCACATTTCTAGACGCTATGACGGGAAGGGCGGAAAATAGACCCTGTCCACACGTCACCGAAAGACGCCAAATAGAAACGAACTAAATAGTGCGAAAAGAAACGTCAAAAAATACTTTCACGTGGTTATGCGAAACAGAATCTACCGATAGTGATTTTTGGCCAAAAATACGTAATCGCCAAAACATGTTTACTTGATGAGAACTGAACTTAAGGTCCATCTTATACTTTTTTCCCGAAAAGCTGTCGCGAGTGATTGCATTATTCAAAATCGGACGAATATCTTATTTTTTCTGTGCGCGAGAAAGATCCTGACGAGTTCTATCCATTGAAGTATATTTTGCAAAAAAATTGCATAGTCTAGCAAATATTAGCCATTTTGTCGTCTTGCGTTTCCTGCATCAAACTTGGATTTAAGGCGCACAACAGATTCTTGTTGAATGTGTTGGGTATCTTTCGATCGGAAATTTGGATACCTACCTTGCGGTATATTACGTAGTTGTTTTTTTAGCATTTTACAAGCCATGGCTTGTTGGACTGACAAAATGGCTTGTAGAATTTTAGTCCAACAAGCAAAAATGGCTTGTCAGAATTTTTTGAGTCATGTGTTTGATCATATCGGATACAGGAAAAATTTTTGCATAACGATTTGTTTTGTGCTTTTTGTTATCATGTGGCCCTCTTGGCCAATTTGATCAGTGCGCTTTTTGCTGTCTTTTTCATGCCACATTTTCCGTCAACATAATAGTTTATTGTGAAAAGCGTCCCGCCTGACCGACCCTGCACAAATCATCCCATTATTCATCATTACGTTTTTTTATTCTATTTCGTTTATTATATTTATTCATTTGCCTTATCCATTGGTCATTATTATTATTTACCAACTTCCACTTTGAATTTCGAGCTTTCTTCCATCTACATTAATTATTTTATTTCTTTAGGTTTACCACCCCAAAATTAACCCATTTCACAATCTTACTCTGAGAGAGTTTCATTTTCAGCATTTGGCTATAATCCAGTCAGCAGAAAACCCAATAAATCATGAAAATGTGGACGTTTTCTAAATGAAACCATTATGTTTGCATCAAAATGAAGTGAAGATTTGGGTACCGCTTATAACATCTGTCTTTTTGTTTTTTTCATTTAAAGAACTCTAATGGCATACAAAATCATGAAAAATTTCGAATTTTCTTGATGTTTAGAAATGATGCGGATGGTGGATTTTGTGCATTTGGTGCATTTTAGAAAGTCATAATCTCAAAATTTTCCGGCGCTTCGCGCAGTTATAACTTAAGTAAGCATTATTTATTTCCTAGCTCAGGCGCTGCTTCTAACATGTCTCCTTCATTTATCATTTAATCTTTAATAGTTTTAATCATCTTAAACGTATTATCTCATGTTTTAATTGGTAATCTTCAATATTTCATCTTGATATTTAATGAAGATTCACATTTTTCCCTTGACACATTTTTTGAGAAAGATCAATTCGTCAAGTCTGTAAACTTTTTGAAGCGATTATTCCTTTCTTAACGTAAAATCAATCCAAAAGCTTCATGGAAGTAGCTTTCGGAAATTTCTACTCATCCTACTCATATCTTTTCGGCCAAGTTCATGAAAGTGTGAGACTAAATTGATGGTTTTAAAATTTTTCAAACATAAAATTCTCGAAATTACGACTTTTGAACAGAAAATTCGAATCTAATTCTTCGAATAAGTGGTTGGAAAATTGATTTTCCAGCATCGCAGAATGTCAATACCTAAAAAAATTTTCCGGCGTTTCAGGCAGGAAAGATTGATAGTTTTTTTTGGGCTCTCACTTGTCATCATAGAGGACTTAACCATCGATTTCTCATGTAATTCAAAGTCATTATGTTCTTGGATAGTTTGCTGGAAAATTCGTTTCACGATGCTTGTAGATTGGACATCGATCAAACTCAAAAATTTCAAATGTTGCCTGAATTTTAATGAATTAACAGCTCTAGAATGTTATTGAATAAATGTTGAATGACATCTCTTTTTTGATTGATTGCCGTGATGTACATTTCTTTAAAAAATAACCTAGCATTGGAATTTATTCATGTATACTGATATTATAAAATTGGCGTGTAAAAATTTGGAATGGCTTGTAAAATTTTAGGTTAACAAGCCACTTGGCTTGTGACTCGTAGGTCAAAAAAAACCCTGGCCGCTTGCGCATGTCTTTATTTAAAAAAGTCTAGCCTTTACTTTTACTACAAAGACCTATTGGAACATACCTGTACTTGGGGGGGGGTTGGGGTGCCCCCCCCAACTTGGCCAACCCTATACCCAAAATCATCCAACCCCCCCCCCCCCCAGTTTGGAAAAAATTAAAAAAATTTGCAAAAAAGTGTATTTTGGCCTTTCCCGGGAAAAATTTCGACTTTTTCTACCCCCCCCCCCCAAAATTTCGGATTTACCCCCCCCCCCCCCCCAACTGGTCGGAGGTCTTACAGGTAGTGATGGACCGATGGCCAAAAATTTGCCATCGGACGATGCCGATGCATCGGCCAGGGTCACCGATGGCATCGGCCGATGGCCGATTGCCGATGCATCGGCTGTAACATGTATAAAATGCAACCTGAAGTTGCTACACTGTAATAAATTTAAAATTATTATGAATTATTCACGAAGTTCTACTGATATTTTCAACATTCAATAATTAACAACATTTCATTCATCCAATTTGTCATCAACAATGGCATCTGTTGTACTACCTTCACTTTGATTGCTGAGTTCACTAGACGCTTCTTCAACTTCAGCTTGTTTTTCCAGTTTGCACTATTGAATCCAATCTCAGCAATAAACGGGATCTTTTTCCACTTCTAACATCTTTTGCTTTTTAAAATGATCATTCACTAGCTACTGATTCAATTGGAGCTGATAAAAATTTCATGGAAAGCTAAAGAAAATTTTTTCATAATGAAATTTATTTTCAACTGCACACTATTTGGCCCACATTAGCTAATTCTGGTTTTGTTGCAGCATTTTACTTCCATTATTCTAGTAATGTATTCCAAAACAATGGCTTTTGCTTGCTAAAATATTGACATTGCATATTTTTCGGGCTACAGCTTATCTTCAGATAAACTAGCAATGCCCAAATAGTGCCTGACATTGGTCATTTTTGTGTAAATGCTTGAATTATTTACATTAGTATTAATTGTGCCTTACTGAGAAAGTTTGGAGAATGAGTTTGAAGATTCATTCACTTTTTTGAACCATATTTTCAGAAAAGCGTTGATTTTGTTGTTTTTGATCAACAACCATTCTAGCCAAAGCTATAGTCGTTTTTTCTTGAAATGCTTCTAAATAATGAAAGTGAAAAGTAAGTAGTATTTTAGATTTTCACGATTTTTTGATGAACAAAATGGAAATTGTTGAGCATACTGACCTAACCCTCAACAATTTTTCGAGTGAAAAATTTAAAATAAGGGCTTTATGTAAATGATTTTGACAACGATACTGATTTGTGTCACTTTTCTATTCGGATGCATTTTATAAAAAACAGACTATAGTTCAGCTTTGTCTTCTGCTTGAGGATCACAGAAATCATGAATTATTTAATTTTGATTTGTATGATCAATATGTGTTATATTTCAAATTTCAATCCATCCTTTTTAAATCCAGGATCTGGTAAAGATGCCAAAGCATGAACTCTATTGTCTTCAATGGGTTTAAAGTGGGCGCGATTATCATTTCTATAACAATATTGATTCCTTTTCCCCCACAATTCCTCCTTTAATGGACCCAATCCAGGAAAGTTGAAATTGTGAATTGAGTGGCGTAAAATTCTTAATCATACGATTCTTTAATTTATGTTTTTCAAAAAAATTTAGGCACAAAATCTAGCTTACTTTTCTTCAGCTATTTCCTTCGAAATACAGGCGTTTTTAGATTCATAGATTTTTACAGTTTCTGCAAAAGATTTTAACAAATTGACAAGCTGCCAAAACATAATTATATAAGGTGTGGATACATTATACATGTATTAAAGTATATTCTAACCGCCGCAGCTAAAATATCCCATTCATAGCTTGTCAAATTCTTGTTATCTAGTTCATCAATGGCAACACAGAGCAAATATGTCAGACATTAAAACAACCATTTTCACAAAAAAAATTGTGTATTTACTAAAGTAACTGTAAAATATGTATGTGAACAATCTGTTTTTTAAGCATATGCACCTGCATTCACTGTAACAAAAAGTTGCCAAACAATCGGCCATCGGCCGATTATTTGCCAAAACATCGGCCGATGGCCGATGGCAGAAAAATGCAACAATCGGCCGATGCATCGGCCGATGCCGATGCATCGGTCCATCACTACTTACAGGTATGTATTGAAATGAAAGTGATAAAAGAGAACCAAAGGTCAAAGGGATTGACCCTCTGACAATTCATCTTGTTTTAATCGAAAACCTTTTGGCAACAAAACTCGACAGATTAGACATCAATCATGCTTCCCATTGAGACCTATCCAAAGACACTACCGTAATTTAGAGCTTTGTTCTTAATTTCTGATAGAGCTGTGACGAGACAAATACGTCACGACGAGCTTCGCTACCCAGGGAAGCAGGACATACTACTTTCCCTGACTCCCTCGGAACTTCGACCTTCGTTACATGTATAACTGAATTAATAGCCGATACTCTCAGAAGGTGTCTCTTAATTCGATAACTTTTTGTAGGCACTCAACGATAAATCGGTTAATGCCGATGGAAACTTGACCAATCAAAGTTTAGACCAAGCATCCCAGACAATTTTGAACGAAAATAAAAAGTTACAATCGAAATTAGCCTCTATTTGTGAAGAATATGAAGCTAGGCTCGATCAAATTCGTCAGGATTATCAAAGAAAAAGTGCTGAGAAAGAAGAAACGTTGCTATTCGAATTCGAAGAATTGAAATCTAAATATGGCAATCTTTCCAGCAACAGTGATATTGGCAGGTTACCTCAGATTACTATAAAATTGTACGTCAGAAATCAATTTCACATCCTGTACATGTTTTTCTTCATATTCCTTGTCCTCCTTTCTGAGCGTTTAGGTGATTTTGTTTTCCAGGCCAAATTAATGCGAATTTCGATAGCAAAAGGTTGCCATTAAATATTTCTTTTGTTTCAGTGCCTTAAAACTCGTCATAATCATACGTGAATATGAACTTTTGAGATCCCTTTACGTATTTAGCACTTTTTACATTTGAAGGTGCAATGATCGATCATTCATCGATTCATCAACCTTGACCGATCCCGATCTAAGTTTTACCAATCTGTTGGCCTTACAAAATCAAGATTTGGATGATTGCAGACAACAGAGCGTCTTATTACAAAAAAAACTCACCGAATTGGAATTTTTAGTCCACGCATACGAAACTGAATTCGGTACTTCGCCGGTTCAAGTTATTGCAAGAACCGATAAAACTCACTCATCCTTCAGTGAATGTTCAAACCAAATCTGTTTAACTAAACTGGCGGCCGCCAAGGCGCAGATCGAAGGTATATTTTAATTTTACGTCAGTTTTTTCGTTGAGTCATCCCCTTTGCCCAGGAAACAAAAAGTTGGGGAAGAAATGTCCTAATTTGTCCGCTGTTAACTAGAATTCGAAATGTTTTTGCGATTTTTTGCTGACAGTACCATTGATAATCTTGTAGAATCAATACCTTAGTTCAAAACGTCAAACTACTCTAAAAATTTATTTGTTATCCAAATTTCAACCGTCTTTCCGGAAAATAAAATTAACAGCATTCTCTTGACTTTTGTCAGCATCGTCATGGTAAGCTAAAAGAATTATTTCTTGAATTGGTGTTCTGATCTTATGAATTGTGCAAGATCATGATTAGACCACATGGTCGCCTGTATGTAGTTCATGAAATGACACAAATATTACTTTCTTAGTTTTATATTCTATCGCATTGTCAATTCTCGCGTCGTCAGTTTTTATCTTTCCACGATTTTTCCTTCTCCATTGATTCTAATTCAACGCTTCAGTAACAAAACATTACAAAAATTCAATCCGTGAATTTTCCTGTGTAATCACTGTTCAATGAAGTTAACATAAGTTTCACATCATACATGTAACGTACCTCGAGGTCCAGGAGGTGTTGGGCCACTTTTTTGGGCCGGGGGTCAGTAATTCCCAAAATTGAGGGGGTCTCCTTAGGAAAAAAATTCAGTTTTTTCACGAAAAAAGTCCGAAAAATTGTTCAAAAAGTAGTAATTTTTTTCTATAAAGACCGAAAAAATGTATCCATGGCGCGAAGCGCCGAGAAAATTGACGTTTTTGACTATTTTTTGTTCAAAAATTGACAACTAGAAGCAGAAAAACACGAAATTTTGTGAATATCAGCAAAGTTATCTTAAAACTTATAACCGAAGGTATTAATGATTTCTGACGATGTGTTTCCAAGTTATAACTGCTCAAAGAGGCCACCGTTGTTCCCGTGATAAATTTTCCATGCTGTTAGAGGGGCTCTTAAGGCTCGAAAAAAGTACTTCAATGGTTGCAAGTAAAATAGTTGGAATAAGCGTAAAAAGTTGCGTTAGGGGTTAAAATTTGAGTCTGATTGATCAAATATTGTATCAGCAATCATGTGCCAAACTTGAGCTTTCGTCACGTCTTCCGCGACCGGATGGATGACCCTAAAAGTTCGGGTCGGCAACTTGGGAAGCATGTAAGGTGTCGAAGAAAAACTTTGGCACCATTCATTCCAGACCTAGGGGAGCGTCTAGTAAAAATTTCATGAATTTTTGAGATGGTCGAGCGGGGCACTTCTTCAAATTTGAATCACTTGACATGGAATAACCCCGCTACCTTTTTGCTCTTTTCTCGTCACGAAATATGCAACTTTAAATGTTCTTATAATTAGTCTAGTAGTATTAAGTTCAGTAAAAGTACTATGTATTATGACCACTTCTATTTTAATGCTCAAGAAAGCAATACATAATCTAACTGAATTACTGAACTCCTAATCGAAAAATGGTGAAGTCAAAACTCGAAAAATCAAGTGTCAGCTACTCGGATTAGAAAAAAAAGAAAATTACTACCAGTGTTTTTTTGTACTTTACAAACGAAACGGTCCAGAGTACAAACGAAAATTTGGGCTTCGTTTGTACCGGTACAAACGAAAATTTTTGGACAAAAAAAAATTTTTGTTACTCAACAGCTGTCAATATTCAGTATACATGGACTTTGTAGGACTTGTTTGTTATGCGTCCACATCGAAAATGACAAACTAGCAGCTGTGGCATAATAATAAAAGCTTTTTGTGGAGTATTTCACTAGTGCATGTTATGTGCCTCATGATCAAGTGTTTTATGTGTTTGAATTTGTAGTCTTCTTATGTGTCTCGTGGAAATAGCCAACGTATTCATATTTCACAGCATGTTTGTTGCATTTTATAACAATGAATTTCGAAAATTTTGGGGTACAAACGGTTTTTGAGAGACCGTTTATACCAGTACAAATGGACAGAGTACAAAAAAAACACTGATTACTACTCGTCTCATTCCTACTGTTAACAGAGTGTAAATTTTATTCCCAAAATATGACCTAAATATGGTAGCTTTTCGTTTGCGTTCCTAAATCAATCATAGCATGTCTTTTGTCGTTCTCTTGTTTCTGACACCTGTTGATCAGAAAAAAGGAATGTGGCCACACTGAAGTTATCGACTTCTTATAGTAAACACATTCTGATGGAAATGTTTTTTGTTAATCTGCCGAACTGATAATGATTTTTACTCTCGATCTTGAATATTTTCTTGCGCGTAAGTTTTCTGTACATTTTCAGCATACGAAAAAGAATGTTATATTTGGCGTACGAAGGCTAGCGAATTGGAAATTAGCAGCAAGCAATTGATGGCAAGTCATCAAAATTTGCAGTCGCAGTTCGAGGAAGCCAAAACTTCACAGGCTGCTTCGCGGGACGGCGCCAAAACTCTCCGGAAATCGTCGCGGCCGAGCGATACTTCTTATTCTAGTATTCGTAGCGGCGATAAAGTATCGTGCATCGAACACATCGAAATGATAACTAGGCTGGAAAATGAAACCAGCGAACTCAGAAAAACGTTAGGTGTAAGTAGTGCTCGATCGACGCATCGGCATCAACTGATTATTAAGTTTTTTGACCATCGGCCGATGGGCCGAGGGTTTACGAAAAAAGGCCTGTTGCCCAGGGTATTTTTTCAGCACGAGTCCCATTACTTGCCAAATTAATGTATGAGTTTTTCGATTCTGATTACCTGCTTTTATTGTATTATTAAATTAGCTCATTCTTACATTTTGAACTTGGTTAGTTAATCGACAAGTTCAGCGGTTAGTTTTTCAGTAGAACATTTAGGGATCGCTGAAGTCGCGTTCTATTTGAATGAAAATTATGAGGAATTTTTTGCAGTGAAAATAAATTTGAGACATAGTGTTAGCCAGGAGTCGAACCTGGGTTACCACCAACACTCCGGGCTGATGTCCTCACCATTTGACCACCACACCACGAGGTGAACCCAGATTAAGGTGCTCCCCTTGGCTACGATTTTTTAACATACAACTGCAATGCTTGGTGGTTGAGAATATACGACCTTTGGCAAGTAGCAGCGTACCTGCTGCCTTGAACTGCCGACCAATGAAGTTGCTGACTATTTAGAAATGAAAATTATGAGAAATTTTTTAGAGTAAAAATAAATTTGAGAAATATGAAAAAAATCGTAACCAAGTGAGCCTTAATCTGGGCTCACCTCGTGGTGTGGTGGTTTAGTGGTGAGGACATCACCCCCGAATGCTGGTAACCCAGGTTCGACTCCTGGCTACACCCTATTTCTCGAATTTATATATCTTCATTGTATCTGGAATTGCGCTTCAACTTCGATATAGGTTCTCGATTGATTGTATCAGAAAACTTACAATTAGATTTGCTACTCACTATTACTGATTTGCGTTAAGTTCAGCATGTCATAAAAGCTGTTTTCAAATTACTTAAGTAGTCCAAGATGTTAGAGCCGCAGCTGATTAAGATTTGAGCCACATTCATCCACTAAGCGAAAAAGACGAAGAGAATGAGGATATTGGAGAGATTGTAATTTGTGAAAACGACGATTTTTGATTTTTCACCACAATTTTGGTGTATCCTGAACTTTCTTCTCTAACTTTTTAAAAAAAATTTCTTCCTTTCAATCGTTAGCATGCGTGCTAACGTCAAAAAATTACTATTAATACGGTTCTAGTTTCATTAGCGCCGTGCTAAAAAAAATCCTGCTGTGGCCGATGGTTTTTTCATGGTTTATTTCTATACATATAACGGGGCCCCGAAGTCTGGGGTTGTTGGACGACTTTTTTAGGGCCGGGGGTCAGTGATCCCCAAAATTTCGGCGGGAGGGGTCTTTAAAGGGGAAAATTCGATTTTTCCACAAAAATGTTTGAAAAATAGTTCAAAAATAGTAATTTAAGTCTAAAAAGACCGTAAAAAAAGTATTCATGGCACGAAGCGCCGAGAAAATTGACGTTTTTGACCATTTTTTGTTCAAAAATTGACATTTGTCATCAAAAAATTTACATTTTTCAGTATTTTTCCGACCGAAAATATGAGGGTCCCCACGGCTAGCATATGGCTAGCCATAGGATTGGAAAATCCTGGGGGTGGTGTCGCCCAATGGCTAGCCATATGGTTGACGATTTCTTTTTAAGGATCCATAGCACTTCCCCTCAATATTGTTTATGTCTTTGATTTTAAATAAATCTTTTTGTGCCTGGTCGCATAAAAATGAAGTTTTTTCATCCTAAGTCGGTGTTTTGAACCGGTTTTTCTGTTTGAAATTACAGACGTGCACGGCAAGAATTTTCCAGAAAGGGAGTCTTTTGACTTTTCACGGAGGATCAACGAGCAAAAAAACAAAGAGAGTGTCATAAGCTTTGAAACAATAATATTGTCATAGTTATCGAAAAAATTGTTGTCCAAAAAGGAGGGTATCTGACGAAGTCCCAGATAAATTTCATACCCCCATCCATATGTGCATCTATGGTGCCAGGCTGGCTTGTAGCGAGGAATTTTCTTCGCGGGGTTACACATTTTTTGCACTTAATTTACTATAAAATTGGCATTTCTGACTTGACTTTTTCTTGAAGAAAAAACCAAAGGTCCCCTCCTCCTTACCTTTGTCTTTTTTTAACACTTGAAACATTTGGGGGGGGGACCTGGCCCCCCTCCAACTCCCCTTGCCTACAGGGCTGGTGCCAGGTCTAGCCAAAATTGTATACCAACTTTTCCCCAAAATGTTTGTATATAAATCGCAGAAAAGTAGTCATTGGTAAATAGAATGTGACGAATCTACTCATGCTTTTCTTTTTGCTTTGTTATACTTGGTTTTATTGTAAAATGATCAAAGTCTAAGGTGTCCGACCAACAAAAAGATGATGAAATTTAAAATCTCGTGGCGTCGTAGGTGGGAGCTGAGGAATCACAGCCACTCATATTTGAAACTAGACTCAACAGACAGCCTTTTCGTTAACCTCCAAATGACGGGGCATCTCCGTGGTCAATTTATGACTTTTTTAAGGTAAACGACCTTTGTACTTTACCATCTCAAAAATTCGACCAAAACAAGGTACAGGGCAGACAACCCCACAGGGAGGAGTATGAGGGGAGTATAACCCTACCTAAAGTCCTAAAAATTGATCACTACGTGCCTTATTTTGAGACAAAATGAAGTATTTAGTAGACATTTAGCTACACTACTCGCAAATTTTCAACTTTACCCCAACTCTGACCTTGGGGACCTGCGATACAGGATGAGCCAAAAAAGGCGACCGGTGCTGAATTACGTTGCATTTTAATAGATTAAGTTTTTTAATGCGGTTTGCTACCGTTGGTATTTATAACACCTGAAATAAAAACTACAATGTTTCAGCCAGATTGCTCAAATTTTGACGGACTAGAATCAAAAATACTAAACGTCATGTTTTTTCAAATGAAAAAATTTACAAAAATCAACATGTTCAAAACAGAAAAAATAAAATAGATCCAATCATAAGAATCATATAACAGCTGAAAACTACAAGAGAGCCGTTTTGACGTGTCCTCCTTTCTGTTTCACCGCTGATTTTAATCGTTTTTCGAACTGGTCAATTTGTTCTCTTTGCAGCATAACCTCGTTCAACCAATTTCAAAACAGAAGCTCTTGCTTTTTGCGAAATTTCGCACATATTAAAACAACAAGCTTATGATTTAAATTAAATTATTTATAAATTACAAATCTGGGCGATTTTTAGCTTATTTTTATGTGTAAACAACTTTAAAAAACTTGTTCCACAATAGGACAACTTTTATTTTTTGAAAAGTGACAACTTTTACGAAATTTCCTTACAACAGTGATAAATAGGGGATTATAACGCAGCAATCCGCATTAAAAAAGCTTTATTCATTCGAATATTAAGAAACTCACCAACGGTCGCCTTTTTTGGCTCACCCTGTAGAAAAATAACCAGTACGAGTAGATTTATCTGTTTGCTAGAAACCGAAAAACACCATATCTGCCTGAAGTGTGCTCATCCAAGAAAGTTGTAAAAAAAATAGTGTACCAAAACATAGTTTTACAAGGTGCGGCTGGAGTTTTGAGCAGCACTGTTTTTTGCATATCAACCACCAACGAAGCAACGTGTCAGCGAACTGCTCAACCAAAACTTAAGATGACCAAATAGGGCTTATTCGCATATGGCGGACCCATGATTGATTTTCTGATCTTTGGTTAATTACTAGTTTTGTCATAGTTCCTAAGTGCTGAAAAGACTATTTTTTAAAATATTCTATCGGCACAAGCCGACGGGCAAAAAGTGTCTATTGGTCAGAGGTCCCCAAGGTCACATTTCTCAGGTAGGAGTAAAGTTGAAAATCTGCGAGAGTAGTATTAGCTAAATGTCCACTAAATTAAAACATGTCTTTTTTTCTCAAAATTAGAAAACCAGTGATCAATTTTTAGGACTTTATACAGGAGTAATACCCCACTCATACCCCTCCCTATGGGGCAGTCTACTATTGCTCGATCACTAGGTGTAAGATATTTTTGTCGCACATTTCAGGAAATGTTCGTCTCTGAATTATATACGTAGATTGTACATTAGAGTAGAAAAATTATTTGAAAATGAAAGACAAGACGAAATTTTCTAATTCTGATAGTAATATAGTCTTCCTAATCATGTCTGCACGAATGTTTCCTAGTGTTTCATCAGCAACATTTTCAAATTATGCAACAAGATCCATTCACTGGCAGTGTTTTTTTGTATGATATAACTGTTTTTGGCTCCGTGCAAAGATTTCCCAAATCATGCTTTTTAGGAAAAAAAATTCGAGAAATGAAAAAATTTTTAGAGTTCGATACGAAAAAGATAAATTTGGGTCATAATATCAGTTTTTCCAACGTTTTCTTAACTATAATTTCAAACATGAAGCCGAGTTAGATTTTAGAAGCATCATGGAAGTAATTTTCGGATTTTCAAGTTCAACTTGATCTTTCAAGCTTATGCAAGTGTGGGTTATATTTTTTAATTAGTAAAATTATAGACATGTTCTTGAACAAAAAATCTGAACCTTATGTTTCTTGAATAAAGTTATCGGGAAATTGATTTTATCAACATTTTAGAATTCAAGAACCTAAAAAATTTTCCGGCGGTTTGTAGAAAGTTTGTGCAAAAATACACGAAAGATCGTGGTTTTTTGTCAGTCAACAAAAGGAACTTTCCTTGTACAAAATTCTTTGGCTCATCTTTGTACATGTACGAAGAGACTCGTACAAAAAAACCCTGGTAACAGGTCAAGATCATTGGAAGGTATTGTTCAGAAGTGATTCATTTATACCAGTGCTACTGTATCTTAATAATAGATATATATCCTCCATAATCATGCTTTGGTCTTTTGGCTTGATTCTGCTATTCATAGATCATCGATAAAGAACGCGTCAGTTTAACAGACGAGAATCATGATCTCTACGATGAATACAATAACCTGCGTGACGATAACGAAGAAAATATCCGCCGAATAAAAATATTAGAAGGGGAAATGAACGAAATGCGGGCAGGACTGGCCGAAACGGAAGATGCGTTGCGGTCAAGCGAAAATGCCTTGAACGATTGTGACCGGCAATTACTCAGTAAAAGAACTGAACTGGAAGTCGCACAATTAAACTGTCAAAAACTGCGAATCGAAACTGAGAAAATGAACTCGGATAAAGCGAACCTGGAGGAGAAAATTCGCTTTTTAGAAAATGTTATGGTCGAAGCCGGTGTTACGATCGGGAACCCTGCTGCGGCGCGTCGTAAGACTAGTCGCATGCAAAATCAGCAGCAGGTTGTCTATAGGTAAAGTTCTGAGGCCAGTTAACGTTTATGCACTATATTGATGAATGTCTGAAACTGTTTTCAGGGCCAAAAACAGTCTAATCTGTACTCAAAGTTCTCCCATGAAAGTTTCAATTAGTTATATTTTGTACATGCTGCATGCATTGTTTTTATGCTTCTGTAGAAGATTGTTGTGATCAGTTGTAATGTGACTATCTGAATAGCGTTGCTCTTCGCGTAAGAATAATTACAATATTTATTTTCTATTTAAGAGCTCGTGAAGTTCAAACTGAGCTTGGTTATTTGGAAGAAATGAAAATCGAAAACGAATTGAAAGAAGTTAATCAGCGTTATGAAAACTTGCGTGAATGTCACGGCGCGCAAATCATGGATTTAGAGAACCGCATTACAGAAATGGCCACGAATTTGCAGCTAAAAACTAATTTGGTGACCACTTTGACCAATCAACTGCAATTGTTACAAGACGAAATATCGTCGCTGCATTCCGGTATGGAAAGAGAGCGTGCATTGTATAACCAGAAAATGCACGAGCTGAATTTGGTGGCCAGTAGAGTACCATTTCTAGGTAGGATTATCCCTCAATGTAGAAGTCGCCAAAGCTGAGATCATGGAATCAAAGATGTCCTTGTAATTAATTGCGATGTTTGTAATTAACTCATTTACACCGCGGACATTTTGACCTTCGACGAAGGTGACCACTTTGTTGTATCATCTCAGATAGAGTTATTTTTATTTGTTTTCTCCGCAGTTATCTAAAAATCACACAAATAATCTCAATATTCATTAAAAGCTTATGTTGCCTTACCTGTACATAAGTTGTCCGACAGTTGGGTGCACGATAAAAGAGGGAGGAAGTAGCCAATTCTCCCAAGTTTGTGGGAGGGAGTCACCAAGTGATAAAAAATACGTTGTTCGACCAAAAAATAGTGAAATTTTGTGAATTTGTGCTTTAAAACTGACTGAGCACTATTTCCGCGCAATACGCCGACCGATTTTTTTGACCGATTTTTGGTGGGGATAGTTGTCGACAACTGAAAGTCAGGGGAGAGTCTTCGAAAATTATTTGTACGATTGAAAATTTTTGGGGAGACCCTCCCCCTAATTCTACCCACCTACAGGTACGAATGTTACAGACATTTGCCCACAGAAAACAAAAAAAACATTTTTGAAAATACCGATAAAAATGACACGATGGATCAGCAGAATTAAAAAAAAAACCCAAATACTCGTGGGCATGCGGATCGAAAATTGACTGGAGGCTGAAATTGAGTGTAGACTTCCATTCAACTTCAGTAGTCTCATAAAACTCAAGTTTCAAGGTTGCTGAAGTCGGCTAGAGTTGAAACTTCAACTAGTTTCCTTCAGGAAGTTTCAGAACTTACGTAAAACCGGTTACTGGTTTGAATAGGAATTGAGGTAGAAATTTTTAAAAATGATTATTTTGCGTACAAATATTAATGCGGCTTCAAGCAACCAGTTTCATATCAATGATAGGTTATTAAAATATTTAACAAACTCTCTAAAAGCATACCCCAATTGTGGTTTAAGATAACAATCTACATTCCTTCACCTAATGGTGATCTGATTTTCACAAGAGCGGAAGTTGTAATGATTGTTATGTGTCAAAAATTGGGTTGTATTACTTCAGAAAATGATATCACTGCCGCTAGAGATGAGATGCGAGCCATGGAGCAAGAATACGCTAAAGAAAAGGACAGATTTGAAAAAGCATTAGCTAGTACTGCGTCAGATGTACTCAAGTCGCAGCAAGATACATCCCAATTTTATAGGTAAGTTTCTGATCCTAGTTCTCAAGTTGAGGTGTCAATTCATTGTAAAACTGTTTTAAATTCTTAACGCCATTCTTGGGGGTTGGTGAACTGGGCGACCGCCCAGGGCGGCTAAAAATTTAGTGCCGCTAAAACTTGTTTTAGTGTATGCTTGAAGCATGCCTTTTTTAGCGGCTTTTAATAACATTTTCGATTGTTGTTTGCAAACAGTACGAAATTCCCGCAAATATAAGTTTGGCGCCAGTTTGGTAGATCCTATTGCGCTTATCGTTTTATTGAGGTACTATGATGATCCGGTTTTACTTTTTTGGTTTTCCAGTTTCGGTTCTGGTTTTAGAATTTTTGAATTCATAGTTTCGGTTTCGGTTCTACTAATTTCAAAACCGCGGTTTCTGTTTTACTGTGCTAAAATCTGAAGATACATACATACCAGACTACCCCATGGGGAGGGGTGTGAGGGTGGTATTACCCCTACCTAAAGTCCTCAAAATTGATCAATGGTTGCCTAATTTTGAGACAAAATAACGTGTTTAGTGAACATTTAGCTACACTACCCCCGACAATATCCAATTTTACCCCTACCTGAAAAATCTGGCCTTGGGGACCTTTGATACATACAGTGTATTTTTCAATAAAAGTAAGTGTCTAAATATCAGGAAATGTTAGGAATTAATTTTTATATGCAAATCTGCTACGCAGTCAAAATTGTTGTTCTGATGAATAATATCAACAGATCAAGTTGTTGATGCTGGAATTATAAACTTAGACAGTTTATTGAATCAGAACTAAATGCGTTGAATTTTGTTAGTTTGTTTTGAATCCCAATTTATTTTCGAATCTTTGAATTTATATGATTTTAATCTTGATTTGTCTGACTCGAATTTGTTTAAAAAAGTTTACATCTCGTATTGTTTCGAGTTCCTGCTTGTGTTCTGAGTCAACTAACAGTTCATATTTTTTATCCGACTAAAACCGTTGTGTTGAAACCACATAATTCTTTCCTCAGATCATTTTATGATGCTATATGTTTTTGCCTCACATCAATGTCCTTTTTGTACAAGCCTCTTTGTATACATATACAAAAATTGCATCAAGATTTTTATACAAAAAAAAAATTTTGTATTCTAGCTCAATGCTTTTTCTGCACCCAGCTTCCTGCACAGTGCAGAAAAGCGGAAATAAGTTTCTGCAATGCGATTTTCTCCTGTTACCACTGTTTTTCCCTCGGCCGTTTCCCCAAATGGGGTAAGGTGTCAAAATTTTTTCCCCATTTCCCCTAAGTCGTTTTTCGCTTAAAATGCTCATGCGCGCTTCATTTACGTGCTTTTGAGATTTTTCAAACCTTATGTTTTTAGAGCCGTCAATTTATTAAAATTGAGGGAAAAATTGAAATTTTCGAGTTTAATCGAAGTCTGATCTACAAGCATTGTGGAAAAAATTTTCCAGCAAACTATTCAAGAGCATAATGACTTCGAATTACATGAGAAATCGACAGTTAAGTCAACTATGATGACAAGTTAGAGCCCTAAAAAATGCGCCGGAAATTTTTTTCTGGATATTGACATTCTGCGACGCTGGGAAATGTATCTTTCGAACATTTATTTCAAGAATTAGATTCGAATTTTGTGTTCAAAAGCCGTAATTTCTAGAATTTTATTGTTTGAAAAATTTTAAAACCAGCAATTTATTCGTAAATTCTCATGAACTTGGCCGAGAAGATATAAGTAAGAGGAGCAGAAATTTCGGAAAACTACTTCCATGAAGCTTTTGAATTGATTTTACGTTTAGAAAGGAATAATCGCTTCAAAAAGTTTAGAGACTTGACATATTGATATTTCTCAAAAAGTGCGTCAGGGGAAAAATGTGAATTTTCATTAAATATATATCAACTTAAAATATTGAAAATTACCGATTAAAACATGAGATAATACGTTAAGATGGTGAAAACTATTATAGATCAAGGGATAAGTAAACATAGACATGCTAAAAGTGGTGAGGCGACCTGTTCCCGCTACTCGAGGCTTCTGTAAAAGTTAGGCTCGGTCTGGGACTTGAACCCAGGACCTTGCGGCTACCGTCCGCACGCTCTAACCAACTGAGCCAACTGAGCAGCGGGGAAGAGGTTGCCTCAACAAAAGCTGAGCTTGGGCTAGGTAATACATAATAATGATTATTAAAGTTGAGATTATGACCTTCTAAATGCACCAAAATGCATCTTTTCTGTATCCGATCCCCAAAAATTTTCTTCTCCAAATAGAAAAAAACCCCAAATTTTTTCTCTTCTCTGAATTCCCCCCCCCCCGCCCCAAAAGCTCGATTTGGGGAAAAACAGTGACAACACAATAATAGTGAATATAGGAAAAAGGTAAATTAACTGTGTATTTATAGTTAAATTTGAACAAACTTATAGCTTTTTGACTAGACATTTTAAAGTCTTAAGGCCCGGTCATACTTCGCCACTACCGCGCAGTACCACGCAGTGCCAGTTGTCCTATTCATACTAACAAGCGGCGCCACGCAGTACCACGCGGTGGCTTGCTTTTGGATTTTGCTCTTCTCAAAAAATGTGTTGCTTGTCTCGACAAATGCAAAATGTGAAAAAGATGAAAAATACTAAAAAAATCGAAAAATATAAAGCGCAAAAGAAAAAGAAAAATCAATCATTCCTGCATGGCGCAGATAGGAGCTTGCAAAAAAGCCAAGTCAAAAGATTTTTCTTCAATTTGCTTCTCATTCCAATGATTAATAGCTCTTGGACTGCTGAAAAATATCGATTTATATAAATTGACTTTGAAAAATTGAATATATATATATATACAATTATTCATTCACATATGTGCTATATACAAGATCCAGATCAGATCTGGGTCTGGTCGGACCTGCTGTTTAAGACCCAGATTCAAAGTGGATCCATCTCCTTTCCCTAGTACTCGGGAAATCGGGGCATTCAGGGAATAGAGACTAATGCATTTATCAGGGGAATAAAAAATTTATTCATTATTCAGGGAATTGGGACCTACGGGGAATATGAACTTTCGGACAATTGGGATATTTGCCGAAAAGGGACGTTGGGGGAATGAAGACACAATCGAAATGGAGTACACTTGCTGTAGGAACATGTTTACTTTGCATATTCATAATTTTTACACATTATAATGTCTTCATTGCAAATTGAGTGATGAACTTCTTAGTAAATCTTCATTGAAAATTAAGTAATCAATTTGATAAAGTCATTTGACAAGTGTCAGAATTCACCATTCAAGTGAAAAATATGATTCAACTACATGTTTAGATGTCACAGTATGCAACAATATGTTACAACAACAGTATGCTGCAACTTTAGAACACAACTTGTTCGGAAATTTCGGTTCAAATTTCAGTTCGCCGCAAAAATTACAAAAACCTATTCATACTTCAAAGGTGGACGGCGCCGCCTTTTAGTATGGATAGAACAACCCTCGCTGCGCGGTACCACCTGGTGAAGTATGACAGGGCCTTTAAAATAAGAAGAAAAGAAAAAAGTTAGAAGTTCAAAATCAATGACTGAGACATTATAGAAGAATATATGTGATCAAACACGTGACTCAAAAAATTCTGCACTTGTGCAGAAATGACCGAAAAAGTTCTGCATGGAGCCTAAAAAGTGTGCACTGTGTAGGAAATAACACTGCTGTAGCTCAACATGATTTTCTCATAAATTGGTTATACTTATATCAATTTTTTTATCCAGTTCAATTTTACCCAAAATACTCTCGAACTCAAACTTTGATTTCATGTGGAACTATTGACAGTCTGATGTTTCTAATTGAAAGTTATCATTGAAGAAAAAATCTGTGGAATTTCCAACAGTAAGTGTGAAAAAATTCAATTCAGAATGTAAAAAATTGTTTTTACCTGACACTAGTTTTTTAATATTTTCAAAATATGGAACATACCTGTAATTGGGGGGGGGGGGAAGTGCCCCCCCCCTTAGAAATCGTGGACCATATGGCCAGCCATTGGGCGTTCACCCCCCCCCAAGATTTTCCAATCCAATGGCCAGCCATATGGTAGCCATAGGGACCCCCATACTTTTAGATGGGAAAATCCTGAAAAATGTCAATTTTTTGATTAAAAATGTCAATTTTTGAACGAAAAATGGTAAAAAATGTTAATTTTCTTGGCGCTTCATGCCATGGATACATTGTTTTTTTAGTCTTATTAGGGAAAAATTACAATTTTTTGAGCCATTTTTCGTACTTTTTTCGTAAAAAATTCGATTTTTTTCTTGAGCCCAACCCCCCCCCCACCCCCAGACCTCAGGGCTCCATTACATGTATGATATGGAAACTTAGGAGTTTTGTCGTTGTTCCATGTCTAAATATTATAGCTTCTAAGAATGCATTCACAACTGAATTTGCTGATTGTTGTGGGATCATTTCAGCTTCAACCCACTTTGTGAAATAGTCCTAAAAAACTATAACATAAGGCATTCTTTCTCCCATTGGCAAAAGGCCTACTATATCCACAGATACAATGTCCAATGGACCTTTTGGCACAATGAGTATAAACAGAGGAATGGATGGCTTTCCTGCAGTTGCCATTTGACAGACAATGCAGTATTTTATCCATTCCCTGACATCTTTTTCCATGCCAGGCCACCAATAATGCCCTTTCATGACACTCAAAGTTCTTTTGGAACCCTGATGTGTCATTATTACAGCACCATGATGCTGGTGCAGCACCAAGTCCCTGAGGTTTCTGGGTAGGACCAATTGGTCTTCACCTCCTGCCTCAGTTTCCCTATACAATACACCATTTTCTTCATAGAACCCACTGTGATACTTCCTGGTGCTATTTGCACCTAATCTATCCCAGATTGGCTTTGAACTTTCATCTGCTTTTTGCAGTTTGCTCATCAAGTCATCTGGGATCAGGCCTATAGATATCTCTTTATCACCTGATGTTCCTGGTTTATCAAACTCTCCTTCCTTTCCAGGGTACAACCACTGCACATTGTCTTGTTTCTTAGGTATCACAGATTTATCAGTTTCCTGATTTTCTTTCTTCACCTTTTCCCAAACACGAGCTTTGCCTCGGGTTACCACTGCTTCTACTCCTTTGGAATTCTCTCTCGTCCTCAGGACTAATTCGACGATCATCTCCTTTTTCTTTATCCTTGTGGGATTTATTCTCCTCGGAGATGTTGTCCTCTTGGCCACCAATGAAATTTGTTGTTCTTGTTGTTCTTTCATTCCTTTGACATCAGAGGAAACAACATCCTATTTGAACATACTCTCCCACTTTGGTGATGATTTCACCACATCCTCTCGCTCATCCTTTCTAGATAGAAAGTCAGCCATAGCATTCTGTCTACCGGGCACGTATTCTAACCAGTGGTTGTATGGATTAATGATCACATACCACTGTTTCAACTTGTCATTTGTTGTGGTATTGACTTTCATTGACAACAGTGGTCTGTGATCAGTCTTAATCAATACTTTCTGCCCCAATAAATAGTGCGGATAGATTTTGAGGCCGTAGATAATTGCGAAGCACTCCCTTTCAGTAGTGCACCACTTTTTCTCTTCCTCCTTTAGCACTTGGCTATTATATGCTATGACCCAAGGATCATATCCAGACTAACAGCCCCTAATGCTGTTCCACTGGCATCTGTTTGTAGAATGAATTGGGCTGAGCCATTCATTACTGGGTACCTAAGAAATTGAACCGATACCAGTGCTTCTTTCAAAGCATTAAATGCTTTGTAATGAGCCTCTGTGTCGAGCCATTTATTCCTTTTCTTGGCCGTCAGGTTATACAAAGGCTCTGCGTGCTTTGCCAAATTTGGTATAAATTTTTTACACCATTGGAGTTCCGAGAAACCTTTGCATATGCTTGACCGAGTCTGGGAATTCAAACTCTTTTATAGCTTGCACTTTTTTCAGATTGGTCGAAATTCCATTAGAATCCAAAATATGACCAAGAAAGTGAACCTTCTTTGGTAGGAATTCACATTTTTCTGGTTTAAGTGTAAGCTGGGCTCATCTCAGAGAATCAAGGAGGAACTTTAAATTTTCTATGTGTTCCTCGAACAGAATCCAGAACACTATGATATCATCTATGCATACTAGACATATCTTCCACACATGAGGATGTAGGATTCTTTCCATCATCCTCTGGATTTCAGCTGGTGCATTTTTCAGTCCAAATCCTTGAACTGAAACAACCCTTCTTTGGTACAAGAAAGCAGTCTTTTCTTTACTGCCCTCTTCCATTGCGACTTGCCAATAACTGGACTTGAGGTCAAGAGTCATATAAAATTTTGCTCTCCTGAGGCAGTCCAGATAATCATTCTTTCTGGGTATTGGATATCAATCATCCTTCATTACCACGTTCAAGCTTCTCAAATCCACAACCAGCCTGAGTGATCCATCTTTCTTCCCTACTATGAATAATGATGCCACCCAGGGCAATCTGGATGGCTCTATGACTCCCTTGTCCAGCATTTCTTGCACATGTTGTCTGATATATGATCATAGTTCAATAGAAGCTCTGTAGTAATGTTTGGCCACAGGACTAGACTCACCTGTGTCAATTTTACAAGTTAGATGAGGAGTAGTTGTCAGATGATCATGAGGTAGGCTAAATACATCCCAGTATTTCACGAGTTGCCATATCGCCATCTCTTTCTGTTCTTCTGACAATGTAGCTTTAGAGGTCATTTTATACAATGCTTCCAGAAACACAACTCCATCGAATTTTGATACCTTGGCATCTAAAATACCCTCTAGGCTATTTTCTTCACAATTTCCACCCTGTAAAATTGATACATCTGACTCTCCCCTAAATACAGAGTTACACTAGTCAAGAACTTGATTAGGTTCTATCAGGCAAGGGGAACCTGTATTGTTGGCGATCATCAATATAAAGTCTTATTTTGAACCATGGACTATAGTATCATCTACTCTGAAGCTATAGTTTGATTTTAGAAAAAAAATGAAAAATTTGAAAATTTAATTTTTTGGAAAAAATATCCGAAATATTTTGGGTTGTCACTTTGGTCTAAAATTCCGAAGAATTTTTCCCAAAGTCTGAGATAAATATGAAAAAATTTACAAAATAAATACAAACACTACATAAACGCGATAAATATTACAAATTAATACATATTTAATTAAAATTTAGTACCTACACGCGCGAGATATGTACATGATTAAAAAAAAAAATTCAGCGCGAGATCGCGCATAGATTCGCCTTGAGCGAATTTCCAAATGATTTCATTTGGTTTGGCGCTCCAGTCGTAACTGTTTGTGCCATATTGGAAAGTGACGTATTTTCATCACGTGGCGCGTCCTGATTGGCTCGTGCTATTCGCGGCAAGACCCTAGTGGTCTCGTAACGAAAATGTTTCAACCTGCTGATTGGAACAGTTTGGCGATTTAGTGGGTTGTCCCAATGTACAATGGTGACAACGTTCTCCGCTTCTCGCGAAATGTCTGTAACTATGAACGGACCGGACCATGGTAGTCCTAATTTTTTCTGCTTGTCTACTTTGAGCAGAACCCAGTCCTTTTCTTTGAACCCATTTTGCTTGGACTTTTTATCGAAGTATTTCTTCGATTTTTCGGCAGCACTCTGGATATTTTTGGCAATATCCTCATAAAGGTTGACTAAATGATTAGTCAACACAAATTTGTATGCCTCTGCATTGCTGTCCGGCATTACAATATCATATGCTTTCGATAAGTTTAACCCAAAGGTTGCCTTGTGACCTCTAAGCAATGAAAATGGGGATTGCCCCGTGGCTGCATGTGGTGTGGCATTATATGCGAACACCATGGCTCTCAAGTATCTTGGCCAATTATCTTTTTCCTCAATGGCCACCTTTCTAAGCTGTTTAATGAGTGTCTGGTTGAACCTTTCTACCATGCCATTACCTTGTGGATGGTAGGCTGTTGTATAAATTTTTTGACACTCTAATAACTTGCAGATCTCCTTCATCAGATCGGAGGTAAAACAACCTCCTCTATCGCTGAGTAGTCTCCGTGGAGTCCCGTGTCTAAATACAATAGATTGTAGAAAAGTATCTACAACGGTGCTAGCTGACTGATCCGGGATCAGTTCAGCTTCAACCCACTTTGTAAAATAGTCCTGAAAGACTATGACATATGGTCTCTTCTCACTGAGTGGAGAAATACCCACGATATCCACTGATACTATGTCAAAGGGACCTTGTGGAATAATTGGTATCAGTGGAGGAATTTCCATGTTTCCCTGATTAGCCATTTGACATACTGGACAAAATTTGATCCAGTGCCTGACATCCTTTTCAATTCCAGGCCACCAGAACCATTTTTTAATCATAGCAAGGGTCCTTCTGAACCCTTGATGAGTCATCATTACAGCACCGTGGTACTGGTGCATAGTATTGTCCCTTAGGCAGGATGGGACGACCACCTGATCATCCGATCCCTGTCCAGCTTCGCAGTATAACACTTTATTCTGGATATAAAATCCACTATGATACTTGGTTGTCCCATTTGGACCAAATCTATCAAAGTATGGTCGTAGTACCTCGTCTTTTCTCTGCAAGAGGGCCATGAGATCATCTCTAATGAGCCCTTTTGGCAACTCATTTTCCTTGGGATCTGCCAAAGTAAACTCCTGTTCCTTTTCTATGTATAACCAGGTAACTCTTTCTTCCTTACTTTTTTCCTGGTTTCCCCTACTTACCTTTTCTTTACCCTGATTGCCATCAGGCTGGATCTGAGCCTGATCACTCTTCTCCACTTCTTTCGCCATGCTCCTTGTAGTTACGGCATTTACCAAGTCTGCAGGCGAGTTTGATTCTGGATCACCCTCAGAATCTTCTGGATAAATTTGCGTGAGTCTCAGACTTATTTCAGTCCTCTGATTTTTCTTACCTTTAGGATCCGGATATAATGGAGTACCGTCTTTAGGATTCCGATCTGTCAGAATTCTGAATCTCTTTACCAAATTGAGATGCTTTTTCTCAATTAGCTGTGCCTCAAGATCTTTCAGATTTCCAGACTCTCGTTTATCCTCTGAGAACATGTGTTCCCATTTTGGCGGTATCTTTTCCGCTTGATCATCTGGTTCATCCATCCTGGACAAAAAGTCTGCCATGGCATTTTGTTTTCCAGGCACATACTCTAGTTTATGGTTGAACTGAGAGATGAATGAATACCATCTCTTTAATTTACCATTGGTCATGGCATTGACCTTCATAGACAACAAAGGTTTGTGATCAGTTCTTAAGATCACTCTATGACCTACTAGGTAGTGCTTGTATAATTTTAAGCCATACACTATTGCCAAGCACTCCCTTTCCGTGGCTGACCACTTTTTCTCGTCCGCTTTTAAAATTCTGCTATTATAAGCAATTACCCAGTGGTCCGACTTGGTCTCCTGGTGAAGGACTGCTCCTAGTGCCGTTCCGCTGGCATCCGTCTGAAGGACAAAGTCCGCAGACCCTTCCAAAACCGGATACCTCAGGAATGGCACTGACAATAGTGCATCTTTCAGGCTCCTAAAAGCCTGATGGTGAACCTCCGTGATTTCCCAAACACAGTTCTTCCCAGTTAATTTATACAATGGTTCAGCATGTATAGCTAACCCTGGTATGAACTTCTTACACCACTGCAACATACCTAAAAACCTTTGCAGTTTTCGTTTAGACTCTGGGAATGGGAAATCATTTATAGCTTTGACCTTTTTTCGGATCTGGGGAAACTCCATCCGAATTTAAGATATGTCCTAAAAAATGAACTCTCTCAGGCAGGAATTCACACTTCTCCGGCTTCAAGGTCAAATGAGCCTTTCTTAGAGCTTGCAGGACTAGCTCTAGATTAACTAGGTGTTCCTCAAACGTATTTGAGAACACAATAATATCGTCTATGTAAACTAGACAGATTTTCCACACATATGGATGCAAAACTCTTTCCATCATACTCTGGAATTCGGCTGGCGCATTTTTAGGCCAAAGCGCATGACTTTAAATTGATATAGCCCTTCTTGGCATACGAAAGCAGTTTTTTCTTTGCTTTCCTCATCCATTGGCACTTGCCAATACCCTGATTTGAGATCTAAGGTGGTATAAAATTTGGCTTTACCTAAACAGTCTAGATAGTCATCCATTCTAGGAATGGGATACTTATCATCCTTGGTAACATCATTTATACCCCTAAAGTCCACTACTGGTCGCTTGGTACCATCCTTTTTACCTACAAGGAATAACGGAGCTGCCCAAGGCGACTTTGATGGCTCAATTACACCCTTTTTGAGCATATCTTGCACATGCTCCCGAACATGTGGCTGTAAATTTATGGCAGTCCTGTGGTACCTTTTTGCCACAGGTGCTGCATTGCGTGTATTTATTTTACAGGTCAAATAGGGTGTAGTAGTTGGAGGATCATTGGGCAAACTGAACACGTCTCTATATTTTGCGAGACATCCTAGAGCTTGTTCCAATTGCTCCGATGGTATGTTGGATTTAGCCAGCATATTGTACAAAGCTTCCTTGAATGCTTTCTCATCCAATTGAGGAGCTTCAGGTCTAGCTTGAACTGCACAAGTTTGCAGCTTCTCCAGATCCTCAACTATCTTCCCCTTAAGTTGATCATGGTTATCAGTATCACACAACACTGAATTAGTATGGCCAATTATTTGATTTCTTTTCAAATGGCATCCTGATCCTGTGTTGTTGGATACCATAACAACAAAATCATCTTTGTTACCATCAACTATGGTACTGTCAATGTGGAACCTTTCCTCATTTTCTTCAGACTCTATGATGATTCCATTAAGGCGATTTACGCCTACCTTATCCCAAAGTTTTGCTCTCAGAAGTATATCAGTACCACTAGGTAAGTAGATGGGATTCACACTCACCACTGGCACTGAAACCTTTAGCAGGCAAATCTTTGGTTGGTATTGGTCGGCGGCGCTCATCGTGGATTCCGTGGCGCTGGTGGTCATGACCTCTCCGCAATTCGATTGGGGCTGGTCCGGCGTCAGGTATATCCGCAGTTGACGGTTGTTGAGCATCATTGTCTTATTCCTGAAATCTATTATGGCTCCTACCTGAGGATGAGCCAAAAAGTCTGTTCCTACTATAACATTTTCACCTGCTTCAGGAATTACAATTACTTTAACGGGAAACTGTCCACACAATGTATCCATCCTGAATTGGATATACCCATGAGCTTGGACTGTCTTACCGTTGGCTACAGTAACATTTAATATCCTCAGATATTCAGTGTAATCTGGGCCCAAAGTTTCTTTCAGAAACTTAGCCGACATGACAGTACACTGAGCTCCTGTGTCAATTAAAGCCAGTGTCTTACGACCTCCTATCACAACCTCAATATGGAATGGGGCTGTTCTGGGGTACGTATCCAGCAAATGTTGTTCCTGAGGACTAGCTGGTGTGCCTCTCCTTACTACTTGTACTGATGGTACTACAGGTTGTGGTGCAATTGCATTCATTTGCACAATACTACCTAATACAACATTTGGGCAACTCACTCTCTGATTTACTTCACCTAAAGGACTCATTTGTGATTGCCTTGCAACCATTACACTTGAATAATCCTTCTGAGGTGGCTGATTTGTGAATTGACCCTGTTGAAGAGTCTGAGTTGGTCCCATAATAGCCTGAGGTGGCTGAAGTTGCTGTATTGCAGCTTGTTGCTGGTATTGCTGCATCTGTTGGAACTGCTTCTGCAGCTCCCTTTGTTTCTTGAATTCCAGAAATTCATTGTAATCGGAATTCTGTTGATAACTCTCATGGCTATCCTGATAACCTGAATAGCCTATATTATACGCACCTCTACCTCTACTATTAAAGTTGGCATTTGGGTAACCTCCTCTACCTCTATAGTTACCTCTAGCAAAAGTGTTGAAGCCTCCCCTGTTTAAGGTAGGGAAGCTGGCTCTGCCTCTGCTCCTGCGCTCGGACAATACTCTCAATGTCCTGCAGTCTGCAGTATTATGTGTTATGTTCTTGTGGAACTCACACCATGGCTTTGTCGGATCTTGGGAAACTTGACCTCCCAGACTGGTACTAGGTATGGCCACATCAGACCGATTTTCCATTTGCCTATCATCAACCTTTTGCTGCAGCTGATCGAACCTTTCGACCAGTTGTACCATCTCTTTAGAAATTTTCGATAGAAGAGATTCTTTCTTACCTTTTTCGGTCTGAGCCCTAGGGGCTTCCTGAACTGGAATCTCTTCTATCTCAGGAGAATCACTCCTTGACCTTTGGGTTTGGGCCTGTACCTGATTACCTACAGTTTGATATGGTTGCCGAAACCTTTGTCTCTAGCCTAGTTGATATCCTTCTGACTGGTTCCTAGCAACTACGGCAATTTCAGGATCATGGCCACTAGGCATACCTACTTCATTAATAACAATAGGATCCTGTTGTGTACCCTTAGGTCCATATCTCTGAAAGGCATTCCTATATCTTCGTTCAATGTCATGAACTTCAACTGCTAGATCATACCAAGTTCTAAAGGTATGTTTTGAATTCTTAAGTTCAGACTGGAACATGGGGTCACTCTTATATATGAAAGTGTCGATGATCAGTCTCTGTTTAGACTGATAGTCTAAATCACCCTTTACTAGTTCCACTAATATACTGACCCTTTTCAGAAACTCTATGGCCTGTTCATTGGGTCTCTGTTGGATCTCAAATAATTCCCTGGTTAACATTTCCAGGTTACATTCAGGTGCAAAGACATTTATAATGGCTCTCCTGGCCTCCCTATAGGTCATGTTGTCTCCTGCAACAGCCTTCGGTCTACCTTTAGAGAGCCTCAGCAGTGCTTCATACTTAGCTGATTCGGGTGTATCCCTACAGAATTCCCCTTCAAGTGCTGTTAAGAAGCTAAGCACCTGGTGATTTACCATACCCTCATCTAAAAGTTTGGGTAACACACCTTTAACGATATTCCTGACCACAATCTCTTGTGCCAAATTATTTGATGGCATCTCCCTCTGATCATAAGCTGCTGTTAATACTGGATCAAGATCAGAGTTGAGGGATTGCAGCATAATTCGATTTGGATCTCGTTGAGGTGGTACACCTCCTTGATTCGATGAGATATTGTCTCTGTCAAACCTGTAGTCCCTATATGGGAAACATGCCAATTGATCTGGTCTAAGGGTATTTGGATCAACTATGTTTCGTCTACCATCATAGACCACTCTTGTTAAAGTTGGATGCTGCGAAGCTATCTGATTTTGATTCCTGAAATCTGCTGATTGCTCAGCTCCTTCGAATCGAAGATCTCTAGCTGGACCTCTCCATCTTTTGGGCTCAAAGTTAAGTCTTTGCTCTTCATCATATTCAGGCCTACTACTAGGCCCTGCGCCTGCATTCATTTCAGCAGTGAGACAGTTGTCTCTTTCTGCACCCCTATTACATGGTCTAACCTGTCTATCCGGCTCCTGTTAGCGCCTGTCGGCTTCCCTTTTATTGTCCTCAGTGGCGGCATTCGCGATGATGTCGAACAAGGCTTCGACAGTCCCTTTCAGTTCGCGTAGCTGCATCGCCAACTCTTGATTGGACATCTCGGGAGCTCTTTCCTGCGGTTGGAATCGCTCTTGCTCCTGGGGAATCCTCTCTAATCGTGGATCGATTTCGGGGTCCCTTTCTTCCAAATTTGGTCGAATTTTGGGCGTAATAACGTCCCTTTTCGGTCCTGCTAATTCGACTTTTGGCGGCGGTGACCTTTTGAAATTTCGCTGCGGCAGTCCATCGGCATCTGGGTTCGGATTCGCGGGGCCTGCCTCTTGCGGATCAATGGCAATCGCTGGTGGGCGGTCAATTGGTACGCCTGCATCTTGCGGCGTAAAATGCATTGCATTCTGCTGCAATGGTTGAACCCTCGCTGGAGTTTGATCTGGGATCACTGGGTCCGGAGCAGCATGCCGTTGCTGATCTCCATCTCCCAAATTGACTAGATTCCCAGCACTCGCCACTCTAGGTAGTGATCTATGTAAAGTATTACCTCTTGGTATCCTTTCATTAGGCATTTTGAAACCTGCTAACTTTCGATAGTAACGTGGAGGATTTTCTTTTCTCCTAGTCTGACTATGAAGTTCCGTGGTAAGGTGTTAAAAGCCACCACTTGTTGTGCAGGTCTTTCCTTAAGAGGCGTAAGAAAAGATATATCTGGTCTGAACTGACCTGTTAGAACTGTTCCCTTGGCTAAGCCTCGGTGATAGTGCAACAGTCCAATTCCCCAGACCTACGACAACAAAGATAAACTTAACTCTGAAGAGCGGGGCCTTACCAAGGACCTCCGCAGTCTCCTAGCTGAGACAAGGAATCCCCTCAGGGATAAACTTACTCCGGTATAACCCGTAAGGGGTTTCCCAGTGCTTACCTGGTGTAAGCTGGTGCCTGGGCCTCTGGCCCTCCGCCTTCGCCGATACGAATAATCTAAATAGAAAACGAATAAATTAAACAATAATTCCGGGGAAATATTAAAAAGAATGTAGCTACACCACAGTCGAAAATATGCAAATAAAGTCGATATGCTGGAAAATATTTTAATGGACGCCAGCAGTATTATACGAAAATATTATAAAAGAAAACGATGATAGTGAATGAATGATTTCACTATATCTTTTTGGTCTTTCTTTGGCGCTCCATTCTATGCAAATGTCTGCGCCGCTGGTCGTCCATCTTTGTTGATTTGCATGTCGATTTCCCCACACGAATTGGCATCAACAGGGTACCCAACATGACCAAACATTGAGCTCCCATATCAATCAGTGCCTTTGCAGTAGTGGAACACACAGTTACTTTGATGTGGAATGGTTGCATTCTGGGGTATCTAGCTAACATATCCAGTTTCTCTGCAGTCGCCTTTCTACCATACTCGGCACTTTATTCTATTTCTGGCACATTTTCTCTCTTTTTCCATGGCACAATCGTGTAAACCGCACAACTTCATCTCCATCATTGGTTCTTGCTGTACACTATTAACACCACTAGTTGATGGTTGGTCTGTCTACCCGGAGGCTTGTGACTGACTAACTTCTGTGGATTCAATAGAGTATTTGAACTCTGATTTATGACTACTGGATGTTAGTATCAGATTCGGTCCTGGTAACATCAGCCGGGTGGTAGCCTGTAACAACCTCATTTGCTCCCTGAGCTTCTTCAAATTTAGGTATTCCTGGAATTCAGCATATTCTTGTGAAATTTCTGCCTTGTCCTCAGGAAATGAAACTTGATAAGCTCCCCTTTCACCTTCCTTACCAAAACCTTCTCTAGTCCCTCCGTAATTTCCTCTGAAATTTCCTCTACCTCAGAAATTTCCAAAACTTTCTCTACAATTACCTCTTCCAAAACCTGTTCTACTATTTCCACCCCTTCCACAATTTTGTAGGCCCTTATAAAAATCCAAGGTCCTACAATCAATTGTGTTGTGGGTGTTATTTTCGTGGTAAGTACACCATTTTCACTGCTGAACCTCTTGTTGACTTTTCATTTACACTTTATCAACTTTTTGAGTTAAAGCAGTTATGGCTTCCTCTTGGGCTTTAGCTGAGTTCCTAATTTTTCATAACATTGTGCCATTTTGATAAACTTTTTAGATAAAGCTACCATGAGTGAGTCCTTTTTTGGCTCCTCAACATGCTGTTGCCAATTCATTATTGCTTGTTGTAGAGTAATTCAAGTACTTCATCATTGGCTCTATCTATCAATTGATTTTGCCAAGATTGTATCGGAGTTTGCCTTTCTGTGTTTGGTCTTCTAAAGTCCTTATTGCATTCTTGGATGCTTTCATAAGGCCTTTGGATTACATTCACATCGGCTTGCTGCTCCTCAGCAATTTCTGCTTGTGCAGTGTTTATCATCATGGGCTGCTCTCTTGGCCCAAATGTTCTAATTGCCTTTCTGTACTTCAACTCTATCTCATAGACTGCCTGCGAGAGATCATATTGATTTTTGAATTTTGCTATGTCTTTCTGCAGTTCTAATTGATAAGTTAAAGAACTTCAATAGAAAAAGGTTTCAATGATCACTTTATTTTCAAACTCTTTAGTTTCACTCTGGTAAACCAGATTCACATGTGCTCTAACCCTTATTAAAAATTTGCTTGTCACTTCATCTAGTTCTTGTTTAATATCCAGCAAATCCTTTTTGAGCATATCCACATTACAATCTGGAGCACAATAATTCAAAATTTTGTCTCAGGCTTCCCTATATGTCATTGACTCTTTGGCCAATTCTTTCCGCTAATCCCTTAACAATCGGGTTAATGCTCCCAGTTTCACTTCATCAGGAGTATTCTTTTAAAACTCACTTTCTAGCTCGACTAGAAAAGCAAGAACCTGTCTACTTGGCATATCTGATTGCAGTAACCTTGGTTTGATAGCCCTTTCAATGTCACAGACAGTTGGGCCTACCTGAGCCAGATTGACCCATAAAGCCTGATCAATTGGAATCATTGTAGGCATAACCAGCTGCTGGACATTTGGGTATTCATCCGTAATACAACTGCTTTGTTCTGACATAGTTGGATTTATCAGACTGGGGTTTTTTATGCCTTTGTCAAAACCACAATTGCTCACCCTCTGCTCTACTCTTGAGCTTGTGGGCAAATGAGGTATATACTGCTCTTTAAGAGGTAGACTTGTCTTTTGGTCTTTCCATCTAAAGTCATTCTGATGAGTGATACCATCATTTTGCCACACCAACTCTCCCTGGGATTGCTCAAATTTTAATGCACCACCTTGTTCCATACAGCCAGCATTGCTTTGCCTCAGTTCATTTGCCTTACTGGCTTTCTGTGAACCATTGTTAGCAATGTTGGCGAATATACTATCATAAACGTCTAACCTGTTCATGATCTGGTCAAATTTTTCTTTCAACAAGCTCTGGTCGTCTATACTCATTTTATAACCACCCGATTCTCTATAAAAACCGATTGTTTTTTATAGACAAAGTAGAATAAGTCTGCAACAGTTCGATCAGTCTCAAGTTCAACAAAAGATCACCAGCTTTCATTCTGAGGAACTGCAGAAGATTGATAACACTCTGAGCTCAAGTAACTTCGAATCATGGATAAACCTAACCTAGGAATCAGGCCAAGAATTGAGTTGCAAATGTAGACTTGCACACCGGGTGGTTCTCCTGAGATCCACAGTTTAGCCAGCGTTCCCTCTGCTGCAAGGTTGAAATCAAAAGTCGGCACAGGGAATGTTGTAATTGGGTGATCACTCCACAATATACAATAAATAATATTATAATGAATGGCGAGTCTGGCCGCCGATCTTTTACTTATAAACATTGACCAAAAACATAAACAACAGGCCCTTTTATGCATGGTGTCTATGCAAATCGGCGTCGACAAGAATTGTGTTGACTTTGGCTTTTTCTTCGCAACCTGGAGATAGACTATGTCTGTCCCCAACACACTATTTTCGTGCTTGCTAATCATTGTATATTAACATAATTTTTGAAGTTTGGAAAATACAAAATTGTGTCCCCTTTCATCTCTCGTTTAGCACAATATTACGTTGCAAAGACATTTAGGCCTGTATTCACAATTGCGTGTTAGTGGTGTGTTAGGCTGGCACAGTGCTGAATTTTGGCTAACACGGTGGTAACACAGTGCTAAGTTTTATCCCCGTATTCACAATGGCGTGTTAGGCTCGAAAAATAGGAAAAAATGGAAAATTAACACAGCGTTCTAAACCTGCCCCCTACCAGTTTTAGCGGTGTGTTAGCAGTAGTCTGTTTGTTAATTTTTTCAATTGTCATGGATATTATTGACCTATTGGATCATCTTGATGAAAGTGAAGAAATAGTACATCCTATTCGTTACTTTCAGGATAGGGCCAATCCATTTGAGGGCTACGATGACTTTACCTTTAAATCAAGATACAAATCGTCGAAAAATGGTTTCCGAGACTTGATTAGGCTTCTCCAGGATCAATTAGAAACTTCTGGTCGAAATCATGCGATTCCTCCAGCACTTCAGGTTAATACAAAATCACAAGTTTTATTCATAAAAATTGACTGCTCATCAAATGACTGTTTAAACTCAAATATTACATACTGAAAAACGCTGGCATTGTTGAAAAACCTTGTTGACATTGACCACAATGTTATTTTTTTCCTGTTATATCCTTTTTCATATTAAAAAACATGCTTGAGCTTATTCTGCCACCCTGTTACAAAAGTAACATGGTGATAACGAAAGTAACACGGTGTTGGCTAACACGGACTTAACACGCTATTGTGAATACGAGGCAGACGGCCCCATGGGGGGGGGGGTATGAGGGGGTTATTACCCCTACCTAAAGTCCTTAAAATTGATTACTGGTTGCCTTTATTTCGAGACAAAATGGCGTATTTAGTCCACATTTTAGCTACACTACCCCGGCAAATTTTCAATTTTACCCCCACCTGAAAAATCTGACCTTGGGGACCTCTGATACGAGGTGATACTTGACACAGTGTTAGCTCGATCGCCGTGTTAGCCAACACGGTGTTAAGTCCTAACCATACATGTAACGGAGCCCCGAGGTCTGGGGGGGGGTCGGGCCACTTTTTTGGGGCCGGGGGTCAGTAATTCCCTAAATTTTTGGGGGAGGGGTCTCTGAAAGAAAAAAAAATCGATATTTTCACGGAAAAAGTCCGAAAAAACAGTTCAAGAAATAGTAATTTTTGTCTAAAAAATTGACATTTTTCATCAAAAAATTGACATTTTTTTGACCAAAAGTATGGGGGTCCTAGGGCTACCCTATGGCTAGCCATAGGATTGGAAAATCCTGGGGGGCGGTCGCCCAATGGCTAGCCATATGGTCGACGATTTCTGGGGGGTTAGCATAGCACTTCCCCTCCCTCCCCCCCCTCCCCCAATTACATGTATGGTCCTATCACCGTGTTGATTTAACACGCGATTGTGAATACGGGCCTTAGAAGATAATTCCCTGTGAGTTCTCGACTAGATCAAGGCAGAAGCTAAAGTTGTAAATTTGTCTTTTTTGCCCTTTTTTGCAATTTCAGACAAAGAATAGATCAAACCGAAAAAGAATTAGCAACGTACAAAGATCGCTCCAATCAAGGACAGCAAGATATGAGCGACCTTACCGCCCGTTTAACCCTACAAAGGTGTCAACTCGAAAGAAAATTAGAAAATGCCTTGCACGAATTATGCGTTTTGCAAAAGAAAGTTCACATCACCACGAGGAACATGGAAGTTCAAGTTCTACCGGACTGCTTAGACAAATCAGTTCTGTGCTATGTCAGGTTGGTCGACAAGGAAACTGAAATACTCGAAGATGATCTATACGACGAAACAAAAGAACAGTTGATCATCTTACAGGGCGAATTACAAGTAAGGATATTCAGTAGAGATGTATCGGGTGGCATATTTTGAAAATATAGAGGTCCAGGTTGTGAAGCAGTTCCCAAAATGAAATTCCGTTTCCAGGTTTTCCAATTCAATTTTCCAGAATTTTCCAGGTTTTTTCAGAGTGAAAACTAACAGGAATTCCTACATAAAATTGTAAAAGGCATATGTACAGGAGACAGACATGCATAAAGCACACATGATCGTTACAAAATTTTATTAAGTTGATTCTAAAACATTTGCACAACATATTTTTCAATTTTTGTGAAGGAAAATCTTTTATTGTTTTTTGTACATGACCTATTCGCAAATATATAAACGGCAACCAATAGTTCATTTGTACAATTTGTAGATAGCAAAAATAGATATAAATTAAGCAGCCTGTGTTCCTCTACGGTCTAAGTTTTCGATTTTCGACAGGTTTAGGGTGCGCTTTATTTGATTCATCATGATGCTTCAAACCACCGTTTTTTTTTCTCGAAGTTTTTTCTACACGAGAACCGAACCCAAATTTTTTTTTTCATTTTCCAAAAAATTTCCACATTTCTAAAAACTTTTATAATGTGACCACGGAACCAAAAATTCTGATGTTTTTGTAGTCTTTAACTTGCAAAAATGAGAAAAAAATGAGAAAATTCTAGTCAGGTTATTCAAATTGAGCTGACGAATAATGTATTGGCGTTGTGCAGGAACAGAAAGCATTTTAACGATAGAGTTCCCATGAATTTGTCTGCTATTAACATTTCTGTACTTCCGATTAGAATCATCCAATTTTATTCATTTCCTAGTCTGGCGCTTAGTGGAGCTAAAATTTTCGGATTTTCACTTCCTAAAACGCTGGAAAATGAACCTTCACAACGATAAGAAATAAATTAGAATCAAACTGATAGAGTGTAATTTGTTCCTTCGAGTTTCAGTATTCTCAAAAACACTGGAAAATGAATTTCTGTAACAAATATTCCCGAATAGAAGTTCTAAAATTACATAAAATTTCATGTTGCAAACGTTTGAAAAATTCCAAGCATCAGGAGAAAAAATTAAGAGAATTGATGAAAAATCTCAATTTTCGGCGAAACACTGACTGTTAACGATTACAAAATGAGACGAGCTAACTTGATTGAAAGAAACTGTTGAACATTGATTAGTAAATGCATGTGCTCAGGGATGCGCCCAATAGAAAATAAAGATTATTTATTATACGCACGACCGGCGCGAAGCGACGGATAATTTTGAGATTTTGACCTTTTAAAGTTCACCAAAATGCCTCTTTTCGGTTTTGAAGTGCAGTATAAAAATATGTCACAAAACTAGCATGCCTTAATGAAATTTAATAATATTTTCGTTTGTACATCTACAAATGACTACCCCAAGTTTATTTGCCGCCAAAGATTTTCATTTGCCTCCGGCAAAAAACACTGTAAGCAAACTTCGTTGTGTAATTGATGAACTCACGCCTTTTCTTAATTTTTGGACAGAAAGAACTATCCACCCAACCGAACTCGTCGCAGTCGCGCAGCTCTTTAGCCAGAAAGATATAATTTAGCTCGACAGACCAGCGGCTGTTTAGCCATATAGGAATATATTTTTGATTAACAGCCGAGCCAATTGGCCAATTTCGCTGTACAGCCACGCGGCAATATATCCAAAAATATACTTTTTGGCTAAACGACAGCGCGATTAGTTAGCTACTGTCGTCAAATGAATCTGAAAGTTTAAGAATGAATATTGGTTTTAAAATTTCACAAACAATAAATTTCTAGAACTTACGATTTTTGAACAGAAAATTTGGATCTGATTCTTGAAATAAATATTTGAAGAATTTTTACTACATTTTTTGAGCTCTCACTTGTGATCGTAGAAACATCAACGGTCGATTTTTTATGTAATGCTTGGTCACTATGCTCTAGGATAGTTTGCTGGGAAATTTTTGAATGTTTGAAAAAGCTCAGAAGCGTTTGAAGATGTTGACTTTGTCTGGTTCACACTCATCTTATAACGTTATACACACTTCAGCATGTAGAAGTATGATATTGGTGGAGAATCGGGTACTCCTGGCTCCGTACCTGGCTCCGCCGGGCGCCTTGTTGCGTCCCTGAGCCTAAGCTTGAGAAATGAATAGGCGCCCGTCCAGTTAATCCCCTTCCAATAACCCACTATACATCAAGTGTGTATAACGTTATAAGATGGGTGTCTAAGCCTAAGCCTAGTGCGTGTAAACCATACAACAGAATGAGTAAAAAAACTTTTAAAGAATTCGATAGGCCATAACGTGCATAAGTGCCGGAATACTAACTTGGATAAAGCATCTATACGAGCATTCTTCGGCGAACAAAACGCACAGTTCAATGTTTCTTACTTTGACTGATCACATATTTCTTCATCAATTTCGAAAATTTTCTCAAAAATGCTACTTTTTCCAAATTTTTTCGAGTTGGAGGCGAAGGTCTCCACATTTGGCTACACGCTTCGAACAATTCGGGGGTGGGGGTTAGGTGTTTCCCCCAACCATTCCCCCAAATACAAGTATGGAGTGCTGTGGAAATTTAAATAACTCTATAGAATTGTTCGGGAACTTCATATTTTAATTCAATTTTCGGCAACGAATCAGGCTTTTTTTGCACATAGCAACCAAATTTCGGAGTGGGCAAAATAAATTTAAAAAACAATTACATCCTAAAAATCTTGGCGAAATTCCCTGACTTTCCCAGGTTTTTCAGGCCTAAAATTTTTTCCTGACTTTTCCAGGTTTGCTTGACACCCTGCAGGTCCAGGGTGTCAAGCGAACCTGGATATAAGAATATCGGGTTCGGGTCCCGTTCCGGGTCCAAAATTTTAAGGATATCGGGCAGGGGTTCGAAGCCGGGTCCAAAAAAATGGTCGAATAATTTCGGGTCAGGGTACCCGATACATCTCTAATATTCAGCAATTGAAATATGAAACTCTTCAATTTGTAATTTTGTCAATCATTAAATGTATGACTTTTCTTTTCAAAAATCGTTCAGGTCACTAGAAGACAAGTTGAAGTCTTGCAAGAAAAATTGATCTTGCATAACAAATTACAACAGCAGTTTAGCGATCTTGATCAAGAAATGTCAACCCTGAAATCGAAATACGACGAATTAGAGCGAACTTACCTCGAAACCGAACAACAAAGATTGCTGGACAAAATTGACTTTGACGCCAAGTGTCAGTCGCTTTTCGAGCAGAATGAACGTATGGCCACTGAAGAAGAGGATAAATATCATCAACTGGAAACAGAATTCGACAACGTCAGGCAGGAAATGGAGCAAGTAAAGCATAATTTCAAGTTATTTGCGTAGATTGACTTGTATAATCCAACCCCTTGGCTTGCGTTTCAAAAATTGATTTGAATATGTGAAAGCTTGCATTTTTCGCTGTAATTTTGTCAAATTGTATTGCTAAAATGTATTTGCACAGACTTGATTGTATATTTATTTCAAATTTCTAGGTTATCAACCAATACGAATTAAAACGCGCCGAAATGAAATTGCGTCTCGAAACATTGGAATCTGAAAATGAAGATAAGAGAAAACTGGAAAATGACATAGCACTGCTTCAGCAGACTATAGATTCGCTAGAAATGGGCTTCGAACGGGAGAAAGCTGCATTATTAAAAAAGGAACGTGACCTGGAGCATTCACGACAAGATATTCTATCGAAGAATCCAAAGTTGCATTCCAGTTCAATGAAGGAAAGTCAATCCATAGTCGAATTACAGAGGAAAATTCAAGAATTGGCAGCTACCGGCAAAGAAATGGTCGAAACAGATATTATCAGTAACTTATTGTTATATCACTTGAAACTTCAAAAATTTGAGCGAAAATGAATATTTTCCTTACATATAACCTGGAGATTGACGAATAACCGATGACAATACTCCATTTAGTTTAAAATCATGGATGCAGTGGTCGAAGTTTCGACAAACAGCCTTAACAAAGATCAGAAAATCAATTCCAGTATTTTTAAAGTTAATTTTGAATCGATGTTGCGCTGCGACCTCGCTACATTGATCATTTCAAAAACAAAGGATTATAGTAGTAATTTCATACTGGTGAGATTTTCCTTTCAAGTTGAGGATCAGAAATAGGAGGAACGATGTGACATAAACATGAATAGTCCAACAAATTTATACAGAAATATAGCAGTCGTTAGATATCAAAAATTCCAAGTCTCTTGTACATACCTTATCGGAAGAAACAAATAATATCTGACACAGGTCGTTGTTGATAGTTTCTTAGTTCTCAATGGAGAAAGTCTGAAAAAAATGCCGAAGTTTTTGTCCAATGTTGTCAGAACTCAAGAATGTATGAATTTTGGCCTCGAAATCATAAAAGCAACTTTCCTGTTGAAAATTTGATTTTTCAAACAATTATCCCTCCATTAAATTCTTTCCTCGATTCCAAAGTTTTATATCCTTTCCTCCATTCCAAAGCTAGAAATTGAAATATATTCGAGGTTGGTAAGTTCAATTTTTTTATCAGATTGAAAAGTAATTATTTTATGCAGCCATTCATGCTTCATCTTTCTTTCTTCCAGGCGACCAAACGTCTACAGTTTATAGTGGGTCTGTCGATAATGTGCCAATACTAGCATATTCGAAGTTTCCGGAAACGCTTCCGTACTGCGAGGAAAATACGTCTGGTCATTCGGAGTCGGTTTCTTTGTGCAAAAATGTCTTCACAGTAATATAAAGTCATTGTTGATTCAAATAGCAGATACATTAAATACATGACTTTCGGAACTGAACAAAGTTGCTCTTTAGATATGTGACAAGGAAAAACCAGATTCTGGTGGTTTGGTGCAAAGTATCAAAGCGCAGACACACCTTCTCCAGAATTTACGCGCCGAATTAAAGCAAGAACAAAATAAAAGTCGAAACGCCAAAGCTTCCCTGTATGAACGCATACAAAAGTTGGCAAAAGAGAACCAGAGTGGCTTTTTGTCCAGTAAATCGGTCAGTCATCAATCGCTGAAGGAAGCATTTGAAAATTCTTTGTTGGAGAAAGAAAAAGGTTAGTTTTCTGTTGATTCATAAAACGCTTATTTTTAGCGTTTGAAAAATTGTAATTTTTTATTTGACGAAACGCCAACCCTGTCTTGAGCATTGCATATCTCACTTTGGTATTTTTGATTTATCGTATAAACTTTTAGTTGAAAGGATTTTTTATATTTTCCGCATCGATTTCTGATGTGTAATCGACATTGATATTTTTATCACGATGATTTATTGAGCAATGAGTCGATAAAGGTACAGTGGGTATAAATATTAATAGTGCTAAGGCCGATGGCACTTAATAAGATTATCATGAGCTCGCGAAATTATCTCCAACTTTTTTCATGAGCTAAACTTCTCAAAGTTCCCCATTATCAGACTAACAGCTCTAATAAACCATGTCCAAAGCCGTCAATTAATTCAATAAATAATAACCACCTGGCTGTGAAATCTATCCCCCAACTAAGCCACTTAGGGAGCCTATATACATGCACATAGTGCGGGTAGGGGAGGGGAGAATCCTGGCCACACCCCCCTGGCCAAAAAAAATCGTCAAACACCTCACCCTGAACTTTTTCCAAGACAGCTTTTTTCATGATTTTTGTGCATATTTGGCATCAAAAACAGGCTCACACAACTTTTTTTGTTTTTGTTTTTTTTGCTCACCCATACCCCTACCCCTGGGAAAAAGTCCATGGACCCTCCCCCCTGGAAAATTCTTGCCGTGCATGTCTGTTAGGGAGCCAAAAGAACTATTATATTTGGATAAACAACCAAGCATAAGAACGTTAGAAGATGTATATACAATCAAAGTACATTTACATTGCCTACAGTGTTCAAGAGCCAATTTCTTTCGAAATCGTCGAGCAGAGATTTTTTTTTTCAGATCAAGAATCTATCGAAGCTTTATTGTCGTCTTCGCAATACCCGTCCGTTCGCGATACTGTGCTGGACATGAAAGCCCGGATTTTGTACTTGTTGCACGAAAATCAAAAATTAAATACGGACATGAAGTCCTTAAAACGGAGCATTTTGAGTTTCATTAACCGCAGGGAGCTTACGCGCTTGTCGACCAATAGTCTTCAAAAAACAAACAGCAATGAAAGCGGTGCCAGCTACGCTACGGCGAATGCAAGCAACGATGTTGATAAGAATATTCTCTCATTACCGCCGATAGATCAGGAAAACAATTTTATCACCATCAGTTGTCAAGATCTGCGATCGATCAAGGAAGATCTTGAAAAAATGGTGGTCAGTTTTGACTTGAATAATATTGACCGAAACGCATTCACTGACAAGAAAAGTAAGTGTGTCATACTCACATATTTCGCATTACATGCATGGGAAAATTTTCCATTTCTAAGGAAAGCACTGCGGAGCAAGAACTATCATCAATTTTATAAATCGAAAAAAGTTATCGATTTTTTAGTTCCATTTTGACAGCTTGGCTGCTTAGGAAAATGTAAACCAGGGTTTTTTTCTACGAGATAAACATTTTCGGCTCCGTACAAAGATTTTTTTGATAATCTTTGTACAAACAACAAATAGATGTTATCGAAATTATCTGGTCAGAAAACGCTTCTACCGACTCAGTATCAGAAAACACCGAAAATTTTATTTTATAATTCTTTGCATTGGTCTATCCACTATTTTTCTACAAATCGTGTTTTCTGGGGGGGGGAATATCTTGACAAAGGAAAAACTGTCGGTGGTCCTATATGGAAAAGACGAATTTTGGTGCGTTTCAGAAGGTCAAAATCTATTTTTCCGACTTTTTTTGTAACTATACTTTTAAACATGAAGCCGAGTTTGGAATCAGAAGCTTCATTGGAGTAATTTTCAGAAATTTCAGTTTAGCCTGAAGTTTTTCATTTTTATGAGCGTATGAACATATTTTCTTGATCTATAAAATGATATATGAAGAAGGATGTGAACTCGAGTGCTATCAGGAAGAACCTCTGTGCGAAAATACACGGATGAACTTGGCTTTTCTAGTGCACAAAAAAATTTTCTTCGTACAAAGATTTTTTGGTCGATCTTTGTACAGGTGCAAAGAGGCTTAAAACGCTTCAGTAAACAAAAAAATCGATGCATTTTTTCGACTTTCTAGCGTACGGAATTTATGATCGCTGCGTTATTCACCTGCTCAAAACACCTACTCAGAGCTTGGTTTTTCAGCTTATATGATGACACCCAACTTATAGCTACAACCATAGCAAAAAAGTGCCAATTTTTTCTTTGAGATAACGGTAATTGAAGGCTTGATCAAAGTAGAATGCATTTTTGGGAATATATTGCATCATTTCGCATCGATCGCGCTTTTGGTATGCTCGCTGCACTACTCGCGGCTCGCGCCCTTCAAACAGTTTTTTATGTTTCATTTAAAATTCATGTTTTTTTTAATTTTATTTTTTTTATCTAATTCTTTAAATCTACACTGCAGCGGGCAAAATAAACTTATTTCCACTGTACAGCAGATTCATACACGAAGAAACAGCTAAATGTTTACAAAACATTCACCGTGCTTCAGCACTTTGACAATGTAGTAGTCAGCACAGACCAATATTATTTGAATATTATTTGTGAAATAATCTGCGCTGACGACAATATTGTCAAAGTGCCTCGATTTAAAAAAAATTATAATGCAATGACGAAAACGTTTTCAAAGTCGTTTCATACCTGAATTACTTTACTTTTTCATGAGAATCAAAGCATAGACTGGTTGAATAGTTTCAAAATTTTGCGACAGTGGCAGTCCAACATAGAGGAAAAAGTGCCGTAGAATTTCACTATCTAAAGTCGAGCATATCGTCTTATTTCTACGCAAATAGAAATAGTGAAGAAAATCTTGTGCAATATTTTCAATTTACATACATATTGACTGACTGAGTACTCTAATCAGCACCTTTTTGTAAACCACAGATTTTCATAACCTTGCGATCACTTCTCAACCAATTTATACCTGCCTCCTCGTCAGAATGCGATTCGCACTAGATTCACCCCCAACAACCGGTTTATACTGATTTTATGCCAAGTTTACACTTAATACATGGGGTTCATACTCACTTCTCACTTATTGCACCGTACACCGTGTTTATACTCAGCACTCACGAGGGAACGTTTTCCGGTGGGAATCTCATATGGGACAAGTTATAATGCATTCGATAGCCGGAATCGAACTGAATAATGTTACATTAGTTAAGATGTGCAAAAATTTGTTCGATTAACTCAACAACAATTAGAATTACTGAAATGGCAGATATCTTTTCGTTTCAACAAATCTACTATAACCCATTTATTTCAAAACGGAAGATGCTACAAGACTAGATTAAACAATTATTAATGTGATATCATTGTTAGGAAACAACATATTGACAGTGACTGGAACACGTAATTGGCATTTCATAGGTTTGAAGAATCGGCCCCACGTATTTACGTCGAAATGATACTGAATGTTCACCTGTAGAGATGTATCGGGCCCCAAAGTTTCAAGAATATCGGGTCCGGGTCCAAAATTTTGAGAATATCGGGTCCTGGTCCGAAATTTCAAGAATATCGGGTCCGGGTCCAACATTTTGAGAATATCGAGTCCTGGTCTGGGTCCAGCAAAATATTCGTGGAAATTCGGGTCCGCGTCCGTTATATTTTTTGTCATGCTATTCTGTGTGACACCATTCAGACCAGGGTTTTTTTCCGCACAGTGCGGACTATTTTTGGGCTGTGCGGAAAAATTTTTGGGCATTTTCCGCACGGAACGGAAATTTTTTTGAGCGTTTCTACTGCTGGCATTGATAAAAAGGTGCATTTTGGTGCAACTTAGATGGTCGAAATCTCAAATTTTTCCGGCGCTCCGCGCCGGCAAAGAAAATAATTTATAATGTTAACTACAATTTAGCTGAAGCGCAGCCAAAAAGAAGTTTATTTTGATTTCTCGGTTGTCCCTGATTGTTTCCATCAATCTTATATGTCTCTGCTAGAGTGAGTAAAACTCGTCACTTTGTAGTGTGAATTGGAATTTTCATACGAATTTGCTGATTTTTCCCAGATTTCTCCACACAATTATTTAATACCATCATTTTCTAGGAAAAATCTAAACCGAAAGTATTACAAATTATCTCTAGAATACATTTTCCAACATTTCAGTAGCTCCTTTGTTCAAAAATTCTCTGGTGTGACGCATCGGAAGTTATAAGTGTGCATGGTTTTCATGATTTGAAATTCCTCATCCCGTTCATCAATTAGTAATCTTCAGTATTAGGTTCGGATTTTGTTGAAAATTGAGATTTAATATTGATCTTCATTAGAGCTTCACACCGGGTACCCGAATTACCCGGGTACCCGGGTACAAAATGAAAACCATTACCCGGGTAATTCGGGTACCCGTTTTGTATCCCGTATAATGTGTAGACTTGAGAGTAGAGGTATGCATAGTTTTTTTAGCCTTTTACAAGCCATGGCTTGTTGGACTGACAAAATGGCTTGTAGAATTTTAGTTCAACGAGCCAAAATGGCTTGTCAGAATTTTTTGAGTTATGTGTTTGATCATATCGGATACAGAAAGGATGCATTTTGGTGCATTTTAGAAGGTCATAATCTCAAAATTTTTCGGCGGGTTATAACTTAAATAAGCATTATTATTTATTTCCTAGCTCAGGCACTGCTTCTAACATGTCTACCCTCATTTATCATTTAATCTTTAATAGTTTTAATCATCTTAAACGTATTATCTCATGTTTTAATTGGTAATCTTCAATATTTCATCTTGATATTTAATGAAGATTCACATTTTCCCCTTGACACATTTTTTGAGAAAGATCAATACGTCAAGTCTCTAAACTTTTTGAAGCGATTATTAATTTCTTAACGTAAAATCAATACAAAAGCTTCATGGAAGTAGTTTTCGGAACTTCTTACTCATATCTTTTCGGCCAAGTTCATGAGAGTGTGTGAATAAAATAATGGTTTTAAAATTATTCAAACATAAAATTTTAGAAATTACGACTTTTGAACAGAAAATTCGAATCTAATTCTTCAAATTGGTGTTTGGAAAATTGATTTTCCAGCATCGCAGAATGTCGATACCCAAACAATTTTCCCGGCGTTTCAGGCAGGAAAGATTAATAGTTTTTTTGGGCTCTCACTTGTCATTATTGAGGACTTCACCGTCGATTTCATATGTAATTCAAAGTCATTATGTTCTTGGATAGTTTGCTGGAAAATTTTTTCCACAATGCTTTTAGATTAGACTTCGATCAAACTCAAAAATTTCAAATGTTCCCTGTTGGAAAATCGATTGAAATCTATAAATCATCGGCTCTAATCACAGAAATGACAGCAGCAACTATTAATTTTGTTTAATCAAGCTAAAATTATGTTTTTGAGCTAGAAAAACAGATACTTTACATTATTTTCTTAGCAATCTATAATTTTCGCTCATTTCACACATTTTTCAAATGATCTAAACTTCGAACAGAAAAAATTTTCGTGTGCGGAAAAAATTTCGGGTCATTTCCGCACGGTGCGGATGAAGGCGTGCGGAAAAAAAACCCTGATTCAGACACGATTTTTGAGAGATTTGGCCTACTGCTCCATTGACCTATGATAAGTTGGAAATTAATAATGTCTGAAAATGAGATATTTTAGTGGTTTTATATGCTGAGTATTGTGACAGTTGAAGGCACCCCATTTCACACCACTTGAGGTTAGCCAGATGCAATGGTAGTCGATTGTAGTGCCTTTTAAATGCAACAAAATGCACCGGAATAACTCTTGCGTTTTCCTGCAAATAAATGTCAAGGAATGACTCGATTTCCGAAATTAAATTAAAATTTTTCAAAATTTTTGACCTTTTATTTGTTGCATGTCATTCAGCAATTATGAAAGCTAAATAAATGAAAATTTACTAAGACTTCAAGCCACATTTTTTCTTCTAATTTATTATATGGTTAATGGCAGAGTGTCCCATGAGGAGGGGTATGAGGGGGGTATAACCCATACCTAAAGTTCTTAAAATCGATCACTGGCTGCCTAATTTTGAGACAAAGTGACGTGTTTAGTGGACATTTAGCTATACTACCCCCGCAAATTTTTAATTTTACCCCTACCTGAACAATGTGACCTTAGGGACCTCTGGTTAATGGCCAATTCTGTTTTCGCTGAACTTTATTTGTTGGGGATTTATACAGATTCAAAAAGTGTTGATCTGTTACTTTTCATATTTCTATCGTTAATTGCTGTGTCATCACATTCTTCAACATGTGTTATTTGTTTTCAGCCGAATGACTATGTTATACATCAGACCCGAATCAAAATTGTAACAAATTTCTCAGGTCCGGGTCCAAAATTTTTAGAATATCGGGTCCGGGTTCAGCAAAATCGCCGGGTAATTTCGGGTCTCATTTTGGGTCCGGGTTCCCGATACATTACTACTCACTTGAGGAGAATCAATTTAAACAAATTTCAGAATTTTGATTCAAAGGAATGTGATGATTTTGCAGAATGAGTTCACGCTGAGAAAACATCAGAACAATTTGAAAATACATTCTATGATTTTTTCATCTATATAATGTAGTCTCTTTAATAAGAAAGACGAGACTGAACTGAACATTCAACACGTTGATAGAAAATAGGTAGCCTCAACGGACTTTTACAGACCTGACAACTAAGGTCCGACCCTAGAAGATTTCCCAACGGCGCCAGGCCAGATCTCGGGCATATCTGTCCGTGCATTTGCTCTGTGTAAGCGCGTAACCTCGCCAACCGAGCATAGGCTTTTCTGATTATGCTAGCGTGATGTCGAGTTCCTTGCAGCATGATTAATGATTCTGCAGATGACTTCGAGATTCGTGATATAATCTGAATCTGTGTGCTGTCGAGCACACTAGCATCTCTTTTTATTTTTTACGTAGCTTGCGTCGAAGATGGATTCCTCATCAAATGGCTGAAAAACGAGCTAGGTAGAGAGAAATGTGAATTAGACGTTTTGATAAAATGGTATGAAATGGACAAGAATCAGCTCGAATTGGAATTAACCGACGCAAAATTACGCCTCCAATGGACCGAATGCGAACGACAATTGCTACGCAAAAAGCTCGATTCAACAACGCGCGACGCTCGAGATTTGGCCCTTGAATTGACGTTTTACAAGGAAGAAGATGCTTTGCGCCCTTTTGGCTCTGTGGATAACGTTCCAACCATGAAAAAATGTTTTAGCGAAGGACATCTAGCTGTGAATTTGACAGGTATTTTCTTCTATTCCATGCCGCTATACGATTACAAATCGAAAAACAAAAACTTTACGATTAGAAATCGAAAAACAAAAAACATTGGAAAATATATCAATTCTCAGAGGATTAAAGGGTCATTCATACTTGCCTTTTCCGACGGAACGAAACGAAATGCAATCAACACAACGTTACCGAACGAAAAGGAAATTTTCGTTCCGTTCTATTCGGTTGAGAGTTATCGTCGGTCATTTTCTAGAAAATTGCAGTTATCCTTTCCGATCGAGAGTGGATTTTCAGGCTGAACGTTATTTCGAGCTGTTGGCGATCCGTTTCGTCGAAAAAGACAAGTATAAATGACCTTTAAGTATAATCTTGTTTAATGCATCACAGGCTTTTTCCCACGTCCCCACCCGCACCTTGCCCAAATTACGGAAAAATTACCACGTTTGTTGCTCAAAATTTCGAACACCGTTTCCTTTAAGATTGTTTCCACGTGAGAACTACATTCAATTTTTTGATTTTCCAACAATTTTTTTAGATATATTAATTTCCATAGATGCTTCATTTAAGCTTACTTGAACATTTTGATGTTTTCTGAGCTAGTGATTCATCGAAATGAGAGGGAAATAAGTAATTTTTAGTCGGTTAAGATATTGTGCTGTATACGACGCAGTCAATGTTATATAAACAATCGAAGACATGATAACAACAGATTGCTGAGAAATTCGACTGCTACAGTGCTGACATTCTATGATTAGAGCCGAATACATTTAAACTTATTCTTCCTCTGGACCGGACGACCCCATGGGGAGGGGTATGAGGGGGGTATTACCCCTACCTGTAGTCCTTAAAATTGATCACCGGGTGCCTAATTTTGAGAAAAAATGCAGTGTTTACTGGACATTTAGCTACACTACCCCCGAAAATTTTCAACTTTACTCCTACCTGAAAAACCTGACCTTGGGGACCTCTGCTCTGGACACACCCGTATTCAGGATTTTTAAAAAAGGGGAATTTTCCAAAAAAATTTTAGAATTAACTGGATAAAAAGAAAATCACTTAAGCAGTAAAGACGACTTATTTCCAGTTAGTTTATGTGTGCTTGGATTATTGGCTAAATTCTATGTTTGACGAAAAGTATGTAATTTGGGAATTGTGATGTATAAGTACAATGATATTGCCGAAAATTTTATTCTAAAATTTATGATTTAAGTTCAATCTAGGATTCATGATATCAGTTTAATCGTATTCGGCGTAGATTTTGGAAAAAAAATTGAAAAAATGTAGAAAAATTTACGGAGATTCCCCCCTTCCCCCCTCTAAATACGGGCCCACTTCTGAACGCAATTTTTGAACGTCAATATTCTAAAACGCTAGAAAATGAGTTGAATAAACAACTGTCCCTAAATGAAAGCTATACGTGCAAATTTTCAGTCTAAGATTATGTTTTCATAGTTTTCCGATACAAACATGTATGTGTGGTATTATCGAAATAACTCGGCCAGCGTCAAGAATCTTTGGCACGCAACCTTCGTTACGGTGTTCCAGAGTCTACCTCGGCTCGTGTGATAATCGGTCGCCTTCACTTTGAGCTTAAGTACCGATAATATCAGAATAATAATAGTTCAAGATCATGGGGCAGTGGTGAATGAATAGGCCTGCAAGTGAGAATTCTGCAGGCGTTTAGTGCTCCTCCTTAAATTGCTGACGTCAAACTATAAGAATATCATGGAGTCGTTAGCAATGTAGTTTTTGCTGCGTCACTCAAATAATAAGGCCGAGACACCGCGTTGATGATCAATCGCCAATAGATCCATGAAGAATCAGCTGAGAATACTGTAAAGGCAAGAATCGCAGAATACTGTGGAAGTACACTGAAAAGTTGACTGTGCAATACCTCAAAAGTGTGCAAATTAAGTAATATTTATTATGCACATCAGAATAATAACAATTGCCCCTGATGGGCAAACCAACGTACAGTAAAGATGGACACTTGACGCACAAGACGAAATATCAGAAGCGTTATTACATGTCCAGGTCCACGCTCGATCATCTCAGATTTTGTTTTGTTCAAAATTCTTGTTGAAGTACATATAAATGTGCAGGGATGTTACGCAAAATTTTAGCTCGATTTGTCAAGTATTCGAGGAGCTAGGGCACTTTTTGTAGACATATACTCGGTTGGAAGAACTGTGCGCACAAAAATCTGGTCAACCTCAACAAGTGCTTGTGCAATAACCAACTTATCAATGGGTTTGAAATTTTTTGTACAAACACAACTTTAAACGCTAAACACAGATACACTATGCAAATCGGGCAGAAAATTTCAGCCTTTGTATTATTTGGATTGAAAGTGCCATGCAAAATTTGTCGGGGAGAATTCAGATCAAATGTTAGCTATCTATAGCTCCAAGACAAAAGTAGCTAACGCCCTAACTTTTTTAGTGGAAGACTGAAGGCTATGGTGTCATGATGCTTTAGCACTATCATAATTTTTGGGCAAGTACATCAAAGGTTATTAGACTCAATGTGAAGGGATTGATAAAAATGCAAATTTATGCTAATTTTCAAAGTTAAATTTTCCTGTTGGGCCCACCTTAGATCTTTTCATTTTTTCTATCATTGGAAAGAGCACATTTTTTGCTTCAAGAATCCACTTGAAATAAGACGGTTCTTTTGAATATAGGGTTTTTATTTGCGTCAAAAGAGCCCTGTGTTCTACTATGCACGTGATGCCTGTTTCAACATACAGATATGAAGCGGATCATGCTGATGTATATATGATGAGAACTAGACTTTATCAGGAGTATATAAGAAAGATTACAGTTTACGTTTTATTCGAATGTGTTACTTACTACAGTATGAACATACAATACGACGTGCAGGCACTGTTGTTTTACATCAATTTCATCAGAAGCTTCCAGAATTTTGTGAATTGTATTCTAGAATGTGCCATGTGATTCTTGTATCCTGAGTTCACAGTATATAACCAGCAATCTGGCAATGTGGATTCAGAACTTTGCCAATCCAAAAAATACAAAGGCTGGAATCCCCCCCACCCCCATTTTTATAGTGTAGCTGTGTTTAGAGTCGGAAGTTGTGCTTGTACAAGAAATTTCAAAGCGATTGATAAGTTGGTTATTGCACAAGCACTTGTCAAAGTTGACCTAATTTTTTCGCGCGGAGTTCTTCCAACCCAATATGGGTCTACAAAAAGTGCCCTAGCTCCTCGTATACTTGGCAAATCGAGGCAGTGTTGCCAGATGGTTTTAGTGAAAAACTGCAAAAAACCGCAACAAGAAATGTGAAAACCGCCAAAAAACCGCCGCACAAAAAGTGTCAGAAAAGACTGAATTGCAGTTACTAAAGTTGGCTCAACTCTCAATTTAATCAGTAAGAAACGTGTATTCTTGAGAACAAAATGGAAAAAATGAATTTTTTAGTTAAAAAACCCAAAAATGTCCAATTTTTCAACCCAAAAAAACCGCTCAACCCACTTAAAAACTTAATGCCCGCCAACCAGTGTTTTTTTGTGCCAAAAAATGGCTTTTTGCACAAAAAAATTGGAGTGCCGATTGGCACAAAAAATTTTTGGCTGGTCAAACATTAAATTTCCTTGATTTTTAGACATTTTAGGGGCTGAAAATGCAAAAAAATTTCGGCGCTTTGCGCCGAGTCAATGAATATAATATTTCCTATTCGTATATATGACCCGAACGCGAACGATTTCTCTTCGAACAGTGTATTAGTATCGTTGCAGCAAACTTTATAGGCTGTCAATGACTGATGAATGAAAAGAAAGTCTGAATATTCTCTGTTAATCCTGTCAGATTCGGATTTGAAACTTAAATTCTTACTTTTATGTGTTTGATTGGTTCAAATAGAAAAATCGACATCGTTGGTATTTGTACAATGTTTCAATCGAAGATTTACACAATTTTCGACTTTATTTTCTCTAGTCTTTACATTGTTGTTAAATATATCCTATTCATATTCGTAGTCGAAAATTGAATTAATTTGAACTTCCAAAAATTCTAGAGTTATTTAAATTCTCTCAGCATTCCATTTCTTCTTGAGTCGTCGTGAACTATTTTCTTGCACAGTTTTTTTATCTCACTGACATAATTAGCTGAAAAATAGGTTGGGCACGATTTTTACAAAAAATTAATGCGTTAAACGTTAACTTCTCATCAAACTTTCGGCCTAAAACTTTTTCGCAGTTTTCAGTATGTTTCTAGTAGAAAAAAATTTTTTGTGTCATTGGCACAAGTTTTTTTGGCCTCCTGTGCCAGTTGGCACAAATGTCCGTGCACAAAAAAACGCTGCCGCCAACCCTGATCTTGCGTTCATGTGGTAACCAAAAATTGAAAACCGCGAAAACCACGGCAAAAACCGCCAAATAGTCAAATCGCCAGAGGGATCTGAAAACCGCGAAAATGGCGGGAAATAGCCGCATCTGGCAACACTGAATCGAGGTAAAATTTTGCTTAACATCCCAGCACATATCAATGATTTTGAACAAAATCTGACATGGTCGAGTGTAGGCTATTCCTGATATCAGGACGGTTGACAAATGACCCAATAGAATAATCATTGGGACAAAAACATTGAAAACACACTTGCAAAGATTTCAAAGATTGTTATTTTCTACTAGACACACAGTTATGAAAAGAGCGAGAAAAATACGGATAATTCACGCAGAAAAAGCATGAAAAACTCATCAAATCAATACAGCAAAGTACAGTAAGTATCGTGTTGGGTGTGCTGACAAACGAACATATAACATATCTTCACAAAGTTCGAAAAACATCAAGCGAGGAAAAAGCCTGTGAAGATTGATGAAAAAATCTAAAGTTTCATCAAAATCCAATCAAAGTACCGAAGGCGGGATATGTACTTCAGGTAATGGAAAATATCAACGGCTAACTGATGATTGAGAGGAGATATGCTAACGGCCGCGCATAAACGGAATTTAAGTGAACAATGTCTATTTATAAGCCAAAGCTGATGCGGAGCGTCAAAAAAATTGGAGATTTTGACATACTAAAATGCACTTTTTCTTCACTTCCGGTAGTGTTTAGGTCCTAAATATCGATAACTCCTCCATGTCCACGTCCAAAACAAGGCCACACTGTGCGGAATAAATGCTTGACATAACAAATTGTTAGTGGTCTTGCGCTTGAATTTATAAGAATAAGATCTGTTTCCTACGCGTATACTACAGGTAGTCCGTTGAAAAATCGACTCAACAAAACGGCAAAGGACCTATTGACTCTGGAACGAAGATTTCAAGCAATGGAACGAGAAAGAAAAGACGTCACACAAGAGTTGGAGATGTTGCGTGGAGAATTTGTCATGTTCAAAATGCAGCGCGAGACCGAAAAACCTGGGTCCGTTTTACCATTTTTGAGTAAGAAATCGCCATTATTCTCCGGGAGCGATGAAAAACTGTCTTTTATAGAATAAAAACCTTTAAAGTCTGCATTTTTTCCAATGGACATTGAAATAGCATGTTTCAAATTTTGCAGAAACATTTTTGCATTTCTATAAATACCACTCAATGAACAAAAGGGGAATTCATCTAAAATAAAACTGAATATTCTCTGCTGTGATTAGTTCTTAATTCATCCTTTTGAATTTTCTATGCAATATTTGTTTAGATAAATCAGCCAATGTTGTTGAAATGCCCAAGCAAGATTTCGAATTCATGAAAAAACAACTTCATCAAGCAGAACAATGCGCCGCACGCCTTGATTCAGAATCGATGTATTGGCAAAACCAAATCTATAGACTAAAAGACCAAATGCGAAGCAACGTCATTTATAAGTCGGATATTATTGAAAAGTTTCGAACCCATATCGATAATCTGAATTCCAAACTGATAGCTACCAAACAAGTATATAATGATGATATTAGCTTCGTATCTGAACGTAATCAAGAATTTAACAGTTGGGCTCCAATTCACACTGGCATTTCAGTTCAAGACCATAACATATGGGTGAATATGAGGACATAATTGTTTCTTAGCTACCTAATCAGGAAATCTGCAAATATACAATCAATTAGTTGCCTGCCAGTAGAACACGTGCGGCAGTGTTTATTCTGAGTTAAAATCAGCTCTATTAATCCTGCAGAAAGTTGAGGCAGAAGTCGGCGAATTAAAACTGATCATCAAATTACCCTCAATATGAAGTTCGCTTTTAATTGCATGCTATTTTTGTACAAAATATCGTTTTATCACAGATTTCCTTGACGAATTCACTTTTATAGTGCACATAATTGTATTTCTCATTGTTTGCATTGGTAGCCAAATTACCGGTGCCGAGGTCTGTGACATTTCTGATTAATAATTATAAATTTTGAAGTTTTAGTCTTCCGGGTCCCTGCTCCGTCCCCAATTTGTCCTAGTCCCGGTAAAATTTCTGTTCCAGTTTGCTGGCCGATAAAAATGTAGGGAAATTTTTGGCAGCTTTCCTTAACAAGGATATTGTACATTTCTATGCCAAGAGTATTATAGCTTTGTTCATAACGACGGAAAACGTGGAAAATCGTTTTAGAGTATGTTTCATCAAACACATCTGTGCGCATTTTGCGACTCAATTGTCCCATAAGTCTGAGGTGAAAGATCATTGTGGGATATTTTAGAGGCATATGGCGGTCCTCGAAAATTTACTAATGTATTGATCCTAATGAATATAGCACATTTCCATTGTTTAAATCTGAAAAATCTCATCTGCTCTGTAAAATTATGCCAACTATTGATATTGAGTTTTTTTGATGCTGCACCCCTGGTACAAAATTTTTGGAAAAGGGCGAAATTCTTTCTTAGTTCGAAACAATATTCGATGGCCATTGTCCTTGTCCGTGCCCAGTGCACGTTTATTTATGTAATAATTATTTACCTATATATTGATTTATTTCTAGGCCAAAGATAAAATGATTCAGGAATGTAAACTACGCATGAGCGAATTGACTGGTCAATTAATCAAAGCAGAAACGACTTCGGCTTGTTTGGAAAGCGAAGTTACCCGCTATGGCGAACAGTGTTTAGATCTGAGGCAGCAATTTAAAATTACGTTTAGTAGACAAAAAGATGTAATTAAAAATCAAAAACGACAGATCGAAGATTTGGTCGAACGACTGAAATTGACGGAAGAAAATAACTCACAATTAAGAAAGAAGTTTTACGAAAATTTATCGTTAACCGATGATGACATCAAAGAAATAGAGGTAAAACGTTACATGTAATTCATCGGTCAGGCTGGGTAAGGAAACAACCGGTCCCTGTTTGGCTGGGATATTTGAATTGAAATTTTTTTGCAAATTCAGGTAGGTGCACTCTAGGTATTTCCGAACAACCGTTTGGGGTAGAGGGCGCTGCTGGACCATTTCAGATGTTCTTGCTGCTTAAATAAACCAGTTATCGGTTGTTTGCCTGTTTTAAGCTCAGAATTGATATGATTTTCACTATTTTGATCGAGTTCATCATCAACAATTCTGGTTCTTTACCAACTGATAGTTTCAGTTTCCTATGTACATTGTGGTCGATAGATGGGTCTTCATTGTGTCGGGCACCGCCGGGCTCGGTGAGAGAAAGGGCCTGGCCTGACCGGCTTCCTTGGTTCTTTTGTAAAAACTTGTATCACTTCAAATTTGCATTATCAAAATTCTCAAGGCAGTACTTCTGCAATTAACAAGACAGTCGAATACGATATTTCATTTGAGAATTTTCAACAATCTATAACGTCAGAAGTTTGAAGAGATCTTTCCGAACTAAAATTTTCATTCTTCCATTGGCTATGCTATTTAGTATAGTTCTTTTAAATTTGTGGATTAGGAACTCCAGGATGACCAAAAAACTATTATTCCAGGCTTTAATATAGTCTTGATATTACTTTTTGCTACTCTTACCAGCCATAGTTTTTATATCATTCCAGTATTAGCATATAGGCAAGGCAAGGCCCGCCCTGGGCACGTGCAAGGCACGTGTCCCGGGCATTTGCACGGGCACCTAGGGGGCAGGGGATGAACCCTCCCACCTGAGGGCTCGAATATCTAGCTTGGCCTGTAAAAGATCGTCAGATACCCAAACTTCAGAACTTTTTTGAACAAAATTTTTTTGATTACCTTTCTCACCCCACTCCACTTGACAAAAAGTATGAAGACCCCTTAGAGAATTCTCGCTGTGTATATCTGATAAACGATAATATCAGCAGCATATTTTCCACACATTAAGTAAAGGGAAATTCACCATCCGTTCTGCCTCCTACTTACATGTATGCTAACGTAAAATGAAAATGTTTACTAGGCTTACACATTTGTAACAAGCGACGCAGGGCAAAAAAACTAGCGTGTTTACCTCATGATAATGCTTATACCTGGACAATAGGTTCAACTGTATTCAACTGGGTACCAGATGAGCCGACTTCAGTACGAGATACTTCAATTCTCAGCATCAGATTATGTTTTGTGTGTTAACCAATTTTAACTACACAAACGAGATAGAGGACTTGTAGATAGACCATCAACCACTAAAAATAATCAACCAATTAAATCAATCAACCAACTTATGGAACAATTTATCAATAAAATAAACAACACCAGGAAATCAACCAATGAGAAAATCAAAGATACAATCAACTAACCCATGAATTACTCAATCCTTGGGTATCCGAGCATTTTTTCAAGTCCGAGTCCGACCTGCCAAGAATTTTATGTCCAAGTCCGACCTGTCAAAAATTTCAAGTCCGAGTCCGACTTTTGTATATGTCAAGTATAACTCGGACCATACACGTAACGCAGCCCCGAGGTCTGATGGTTGGGCGACTTTTTTGGGGCCGGAGGTCAATAATTCCCAAAATTTTTGGGGGAGGGATCTCTCAAGGAAAAAAAATTTGATTTTTTCATGAAAAAAATTCGGAAAATAGTTCAAAAAATAGTAATTTTTCCCTAAAAAGATCGAAAAAAAGTATCCATGGCGCGAAGCGCCAAGAAAATTCACATTTTTTACCATTTTTCGTTCAAAAATTGACATTTTAAGTCAAAAAATTGACATTTTTCAATATTTTTCCGACCAAAAGTATGGGGGTTCCTACGGCTACCATATGGCTAGCCATTGGATTGGAAAATCCTGGGGGGCGGTCGCCCAATGGCTAGCCATATGATCGACGATTTCTGGGGGGGGGGGGGTTCCGACAGCACTCCCCCCCCCCCCCCAATTACATGTATGACTCGGACACCTGATCAAATTAAACAATACAAATAATTTTTCAAAAAGTTATAATGATATTTAAAATTATTCATGTAATTGACAACTATGAGTTGAGGCAAAAATGAAACTATTTTTGCATATACAACATCATATTGTGATTTTTCACAGTGAAGTGAATGTGTATCGAATTTTGTGCAAGTAAAGCTAGCTCAGTTTAAGTTTTTGCCTCTGTGCCAGTGTTTTTTTCCGGAGGCAAATGAAAATTTTTTGGAGCAAACGAAATTGAAGTAGTCATTTGTACATGTACAAACGGCTCTTTCCCCGTTTAGGTAAGAAAATTTTGGGTATAACGTACAGAAAATATGCATTTTGGTGCATTTTAGAAGTTCATAATCTCAAAATTAGAAAAAAAAACTTAAATAATCCTTTCAGAATGTCTACCCTATTTAATGTATAATATTTTTCATCATCTCAAACGTTTTATCTCATGTTTTAAATGTTAATCTTCAATATTTTATCTTGATATTTAATGAAGATTCACAGTTTTTCATTGGAACATTTCTTGAGAAAGATCAATGCATCGAGTCTGTTAATTTTTCGAAGCAATTATTCCTTGCTTAACTTAAAATCAATTCGGAAGCTTCATGGAAGTAGTTTTCGGAAATTTCTACTCTTCCACTTATCTTTTCGGCCAAGTTCATGAGAGTTAACGAATAAATCACTGGTTTAAAAAATTTTCAAATAATAAAATTAAAATTACGACTTTTGAACACTAAATTAAATCTAATTCTTGAAATAAATGTTTGGAAAATTGATTCTCCAGCGTCGCACAAGGTCAATGCACAAAAAGTTTTTCAGGCACTTTGCGCCGGAAAGATTCACATCTTTTTAGGGCTTTCACTTCTCATCGTGGAGGAATTAACCATCGGTTTATCATCAAATGCAAATTCATTATGCTACTGGATAGATTTCTAGACAATGCTTGTAAATTAGACTTGAAACTCGAAAATTTCAATTTTTCTGCTCAATTTTAAGGAATTTTCTTTAGTTATGAAGAAAATTTGAAAGTTACACTGATTCGGTTATTAGTCTTTGACCATGACATGGAGGAACACAGGTTACTTATTTATACCTATTTTTGCTGTGTAAACATAGTACAAATGAAATATTGGCTGTCGTTTGTACATGTGCAAATGGGTCATGTACAAAAAATCCTGCTCTGTACATATAAGACATAGAGTCCGATCGGACTCGTACCTGGAAGTCCGAGTCCGAGTAAGCCGAAATTTGAAGTCCGAGTCCGATTGCACGAAAAATCCGGGTCCGTCCCATCCCTATTAACCAACCAACTATTAACCAAGGAATCAACCAACCAACCACTTACCGGGTAATTAAACCATCAATGAATCAACCATTGAGTCAGAGAATCAACCAGCCAAACAGGGAATCAATCTTCCAATCAAGGAGAATCAACCAACAAATCAGGGAATCAATGAACGAGTCAACCAGCAAATCAACCAACCAATGAGACAATCAACCAACTAATCAGGAAATCAACTAATGATTCAATCTAACCAAGGAATCGACACACCAATCATGAAATCAACCACATGATCATGGAATCAATGAATGTGTTGCATACGAAAATGATTTCGGCACTCAAAAACGCACTGGAATGCACTATATCAAATTCTCTGACGTTTCATGGTTCCAAGCATAATTTTGTCCTATGACCCGTACAGGCTTTCCAGAATTGCTGGATACACTGACATGTCGTAAAAAGTATGTAGATTCTGAAATAAGCATAAAAAAATCTTTGATTGCATTCTGTCTATTTCGTACAAGCTGTGCGATACGTGTGGATCCGGTTTCTTAAGTGAGTTTCTTGAGCTTAAGTCTCTCTGATGAAACCAACCCCTGGTCCCTACCCTTGTTTGGCTTGGCAACCATCGAAACGACTGGGGAACCAATCAAATTTTTGGGCTATCTGGTACCAGATGAGCCGATAGGACTTGTCCATATATGATAATGCTATCACGCCTTTTAGAATATGTCCCTAAAAGAAGAGAATTAGATATGAATTCATTTGTTCGCTAAACATTTAAATAAAAATTGTTTGGCCATTTTAGGGTCATAAATGCGATTGTACAATCAGAAAAAATGTTAATGATTAATGGTTTGTTAGTTCAGTCCTATATTTAACATTAAATTGCGACTCATAAATATCATTCCGCGACAGCACTTTCAAATGTGTTTGACTTTCATGCTTGTTTTCAAGTCCCTGCAATACATTCATGCTTGTTTTCAAGTCCCTGCAATACCTTCATGCTTGTTTTCAAATCCCTGCAATACCTATGTTTGTATATACATCCTGCGAGCGTACTATTTTATTCCAGGAAAATGGATCAGAGGCGGTTCGCAATTTACTTAAAATTTTGTACGAGAAAGCACTTCGTCTTCAGGAATTCGAACAGTGTGGCGGCGATCACCATCATCTGTTCGAATTGGTAAATCGAGATTTGAAACCTGTTTTTGAAGATTTGGAGCAAGAAATCACGTACGAGAAAACGAAAAACAGTCAATTAGAAAAACTCATGGCTGAAATGGATGCTAGATATCGAATGGAATTCGAAGCTTTACATCAGAAGTTAACCGGTACGGCGTCTTGCATCGAAAGTGCTCAAAAATCGATTGATATTGAAAATTCTTTGGACTTGATTGAAAAATTGCACGCTAAACTGGCTGTTTTAACAGAAGAAATGGAACAAAAAGAAGCAAATCATAAGAAAATGTACCAGGTAACGTGTATTCCTAAATGTTTTGTCTTAGTATGTATGTAAATATATATTGAAGTTAGAATGCTCGTAACATTGGAAAAAATTCAATTTTTTTGTTTTTCCACCTGAGGTGGATTTTTCGTTTCTTTTCATAGTTACGTACATGTTGACGGAAGTCTGTCTAAGTGTTAGTTGGCAAATATCTGAAACTTGTGATTGTTTTTCATTTTGGAAAATAGTGTTAATAGCAGGCTTTCCGGCGCTTGCGAATTGTGATTTGGGCATCAGTATCTTTTCAGGTAATGTTTGAACGCGGCGTCGCCAAAGCACTAGGCGAGATGAGACCCGCCCCCACCAATGCTTTCACGTCGCTCTGTGGCGAATACGCCGCTACGCATTCGACGAAGTCCTCGTCCAGTTCCGAATGGATATACGAAAAACGCGGCGATGACGAGGGCGACGAACAATACCGCACTAGACGATCGAATCAGTCGCGTGTGATAGTGCACACTGTCGGCGGTGGAAGTCGCAATATTTCTTCGCCCGAAGCTACGACCGCGTTTTATTCAGCGCGAAGTGATTCGCCGCCGCCGCCCATTCCTACTATATCTTGTGGGAAGTCTACAGGTAAGCACAAAATTGATATTTCGGTATGTCGAGCTAAATTTATAACATCACATGTGATTTTGTTCCCATTTTTGATACGTTAAAGTTGGTGAAGAGTCTAAAATGTGGAGTAACGTAGTTTCTGCACCAGACAACAGGAAGTTATATTCTGCGTATGATAGACGTTTGACTTCGTGAGCCGAGATACCTCATCGCACCCGGATCGATAAACGCAGAAAATTAAAAACCTAACATCCGGATACTGCGCAGCCTATGCGAACTTCGATCTCTATGAGGAAAAAATTATTTTTATGCATAGCTCACTGTATTCTTGACTCAATAATATAGTTCATTTTTGCATTGATCAATATAGTCATATACGTACCTACGTATTGTGTCTCAAAATAGTTCGATTATTTATATTTCCGGTTTTTCAGATGCTTCCACTCTCGATCAAGGGCCAAGCGTTCATCATTCGTCTTCACCTTTGTCCCCTAAATCCGTGTTGGAAAAAGATGCTAGATTGAATGATGACGAAGTTCGACTCAGATTTTTGCGCGATTCCGTTTTTTATTACCTGATGGGCCGCGATGCACACGACCATTTGCAGGCAATTATGAGCATTTTAAAGTTTACAGAAAAGCAACGCAATGACGTTATGGTATCTCGGAGCGTCGTCTGAAGTTAGTGATCCGTAAATCATATGTATAACAAGCAAAATATGATAGACGAAAATGCTGCCCACCTTGGCTTTTATCCTTCAATTTTACGGTTTAAATTTTTATTTCACTGCAGAATTTTTCAGAAACTAGAAGTAAAATACTCAGATTCATGCGATCCGAATCATAAAATTGTTTATGACGTTCAGTGGCTTTCAGCGGCTTGTATTGAAATAAATGATGACTGAAAAAAATCAGCTTACAGTAGTTTTAATTGTCTGTGTCGAAAAAGTGAAAACACCGTGGCTCGTCATGGATTGATGATTTACCTTTCAGACATGCATTGAAAATTGCCAGTAAATGTCCGTCATGCCCAAATAGCGGCTTGCCATAAGGAATTCTCTTTTCAGTCGCATATGTTGTATAACGTTTAAAATTAGACAAAATTCAGGATATTTGATGTATCGACCTCGAAAACTGTATTACGTTTGTCAACGAATACATAGCGTTGACCTAACAAGTATAGATGCACCTAGGGTATAGGAGTATTAGTGCACCTAGTGACCACCCATCTTATAACGTGTGTTATGCAAAAGGCACTTACGGGGGTATAATTGGTATAACGTGCTTGCTAAATGATAGCCTAAGCCTGAGCCTAAGTCTAAGCCTATTTACCGCAGGTTTGTTCTATTGCCTAAAGTTACTTTAGGTACCTTCTGCATTACACACGTTATAAGATGGGTGGCCACCAGGCGCTCTGATACCGGGTATAGGGAGGGGTAAAACCTAACTGGTGCCCCAAATATTCCTCCCTGAACTTTAAAAACGTAAAAAGATGGTCATCCGCGTCAGCCCGAGAGCTTTTAGAAATTGACAAAAAACTGCAAAAATCGGATTTTTTCGCCAAAATTGTTCTTTTTGGGAAAAATGTTTACCCCTCTCCAAATTTTACCCTCTCAGACCCTCTAATTAAGAAATTTTTGGCCGTGCATCACCGTTACCGAAGTATGTTTCACTTTCCGGGGAGGAACACAGATACTTTTCACTTCCAACTGTTTGCCTTAACTATAATATGTACTGCGTACACAGTAGTTTATCGTAAGCAGCAGTTTCTACCGGAAAGTGACACATATATACATAGGGGCGTGAATTTTTTTAATTCCATATCTTATACTGAAAGGCGTTTTCCAATTACTAGTAGATCAATTTCTCTACAGTCTGTTTTCATAAAATGCTCGTAAATCGTAAAATGACTAAAATTAGCATTGTCATCGAAATTGTTCACTAAGGGCCTCTACAATGGAGTTTTTTCTCAGAAAACTGTTGAAGGCTAGTCGAGTATGCGTACAAATTTTCAGTCCTATTCTATATGACACATATAGTTCAACAGAAAATCTCAAAACTATAAAATAGCACTTGTTTTTCAATGTTATTATTTACATACATTTCAAAACAACCAGACTATATATTTATTTTCCTGATGAATTTGTTGAATTTATAAGTATCAATAACTCTGGACCAAAGAAAAAAAGTACAGTCTGTTTCTCGTAAAATGCTTCCGAAATTAATCCGTGAGACATGTATTATTTCATATTTTTGTGATATTCTGCTGGACACAGGCTAGAGAGGTACTGCGAATTTGCAAGCTGACTCAATTACGATACAAAATTTTTAGGAGAAAAAAAATTTATATTTTCAAAATGCTATATGATGTGAACAATTTTGAAAACTACTTTTTTACGTTTTTTATTTACAATTCTTCATAGGAGATATTTTTATATTTATTTGTTTCGTTGGTTTTTGTGCCTTGTTTCATCCGTTGTGCCCCGCAATCCTCTATTAATTTGTAAATTTGCAAACTTCTGAAATTATAATTCGTGACGGGAGACAGGTGAAAGCCTAGTGAATGTTTGTTTTAATTTTTTGCGGTGAACCCATTTTCCTCCTGGCGGGCAGGTCCAGAATTTTGGTGTCGATCGTTTGCATATTTCGATATGGTTAGGAGGGTTGGCGGTGATTAGCCTTTCGAACAAGTGATCAGGTATATAAGTTTGGTGTATTACGTTGCATTGAAAAATCTTTACTGTATTCTCCCGCGAGGGGACTCTCAATAAGTACCGGTGTTTTTTTTTTTAGCACGGACACTTATGCCGAGAAGAGTTGGCTAAATTTTATGAGTTGCTTCCCGGCCTTCAGCTTCAGCATAATTATTGTATATGAGTTGTGTTTGTTAATTTTGAGCACGGATTTCCGCATACCTGTAAGACCTCCGACCAGTTGGGGGGGAGGGTAGGAAAAAGTCGAAATTTTTCCCTAAAAAGGCCAACTTTTTTGAATTTTTTTCCAAACTAGGGGGGGTTTGGCCGTTAGAAATGATTTTGGGTACAGGGTTGGCCAAGTTGGGGGGGGTCCCATACCTGTAAGACCTCCGACCAGTTGGGGGGGGGGGTAGGAAAAAGTCGAAATTTTTCCCAAAAAAGGCCAAAAAACATACACTTTTTTGAAAAAAAAATATTTTTTTCCAAACTGGGGGGGGGGGAATGATTTTGGGTATAGGGTTGGCCGAGTTGGGGGGGTCCCCCCCCCCCCCCAAGTACAGGTATGGGGGGTCCCCCCTCCCCCAAGTACAGGTATGGATTTCCGTGACTAAGTGAGTAGACATTTATTTTTCCTTTAAAATTTTCCTTACGCTTAGGCTTAGGGTACAGCAGCTGGGTCCGAAGCAGGGTTGGCAAAAACCCAGTTTTTGAAATCTTCATTTTTGGGTTTTTGGGTTTTTTGGTGGGTTTTTCTGGGTTTTTGGTGGGTTTTTCTGGGTTTTCGGTGGGTTTTTCTAGGGTTTTTGTTCCAGTTTTGTACTAATGAATGATCATTTTACTTGAAATATATATGAGAATGTTATTTTTAATGTATAAAGTGTATTAAATTGCTGAACAGTGTTCAAGACTGACTATACATTTGGTTGTAACATATTTACACGAGTCACGACTGCACATTGCACAACGATTTTATCGATTTGGCTCATTAAAACATCGAACCAGAAACAAAAAAAGAAAGAAAAAAATGAAAACATAAAAAAATTCAATACAGAAAACAACAAAAAACAAAAAAAGAAAAGAGAAACAAAAAACAAACAGAAAAAAATCAAAAAAAAGAAAAAACAACGAACCAGAAACAAAAAAAAGAAAGAAAAAAAACATAAAAATCAATACCATACAGAAAACAAAAAAAACCAAAGGGAAAAAACGAAAAACAAACAGGAAAAAACAAAAAAAGAAAAACTAACGAACCACAAACAAAAAATAAACAGAAAAAAATTAAAAAAAAACAAAAAACAACGAACCAGAAATGAAAAGAAAGAAAAAAATGAAAACATAAAAAAATACAATACAGAAAACAACAAAAAACAAAAAAGATAAACAAAAAACAAACAGGAAAAAACAAAAAAATGAAACAAAAAAAGAAAAAAATTTAAAATTTTTGAAAACATTTAAAAATTTATAAATTTAAGTGATAAATACCGAAAATAATGCAAAATATTGATTTTTTAAAATTAACTTTGAAACTTTGAAGAATAAACAAATTTTCTTATCAAAAAAAATGATGACGTCATTTTTTACCTTATCAAATTATAGGAATCGTGTATTTTCAATCCACGATTAAAATAGGCCGATTCATCGGGCAAAGATTTGACTTCCGTAGCGCAGGAACCGTGTTTTTCCCATTCGTGTTTCCTATGAAAATTTTTTTTTAATTTTGAAAAAATAAAAAAAAAATTTTAAAAAAATTTTTTTAATGAAAAAAATAAAACGAAAACAAAAAATTTTAGGAAACATAAAAAAAATTTAAAATAAAAAAAGTTTAAATTAAAAAAAAAACTAAATTCTTTTTCTGAAAACAATACTATCTGAAAATTTAAAAGAATTTAGAAAAACCCAAAAACCCAAATTTTGTCAAGAAAATGCACCCAGAAAAACTCAGAAAAACCCAAAAACCCAGGTCTTGCCAACCCTGGTCCGAAGAGGGCGCAGCGCTGTTGAGGCTCTTCCAAATAAAGTTGTTAGTTAAAATAGTATCAAGGGTCTTAAAGGAATATAGTGTTTGTTTATACTTTCTTATGAAATTGTGTAAACGCTGTTTTTTCCACAAATCGTACTTTTTCGGGGAAGAAAATTCGGAAAAGGGAAAAAAATTTGGGCTCTTTCCCCATTCGGGGAAGAAAATTTTGGGGATCGGATACAGAAAAGATGCATTTTGGTGCATTTTAGAATGTCATAATCTCAATAATTTCCGGCGCTTCGCGCCGATTATAACTTTAATAATCATTATCATACCTGTACTTGGGGGGGACCCCCCCCCCCCAACTTGGCCAAACCAGTACCCAAAATGATTCCCCCCCCCCCTCAGTTGGGAAAAAATTAAAAAAATTTGCGGAATTTTTGCAGAGTACGGTGGCGGTGGTCCTAGCACTTGCAAAGTGGATTTTCGGTGTTTTTATGGTACCGGCAACAAACTGCAACCAAAAAACCAGGTGCTCAAGGACAGGGAGGGAGATAGACTAATTTGCATAATTCATATGCAAATTAAGTAAAATGGGCAAAAATATGGAGTTTTTGGAAAGCAGAAGTTGCATTTTTGGCACCTGGTATTATGATTGCTGTTAGTATAGCCATAGCCTAAGCCTAAGCCTAAGCTCGTCTGCAGCCATCGGTAGTGACGAGCGCCCCCTAAACTAAAAAAATTATGAATGTGGCGGTTCCGCTTAGGCTTAGGCTTAGGCTTAGGCTATGGCTATACTAACAGCAATCATAATACCAGGTGCCAAAAATCCAACTTCTGCTTTCCAAAAACTCCATATTTTTGCCCATTTTACTTAATTTGCATATGAATTATGCAAATTAGTCTATCTCCCTCCCTGTCCTTGAGCACCTGGTTTTTTTTGGTTGCAGTTTGTTGCCGGTACCATAAAAACACCGAAAATCCACTTTGCAAGTGCTAGGACCACCGCCACCGTACTCTGCATTTTAGCCAAATTTGCCAAAAAGTGTATGTTTTTTTTGGCCTTTTTTGGGAAAAATTTCGACTTTTTCCTACCCCCCCCCCCCCAAAAAAAATTTTCGGATTTACCCCCCCCCCCAACTGGTCGGAGGTCTTACAGGTATGATCATTATTATGCATTACTTAGCTCAGGCGCGGCTTTTAGCATGTCTACCTTCATTTATCATATAATCTATAATAGTTTTCATCATCTTGAACGTATTATCTCATGTTTTCATTGGTAATCTTCAATATTTTATCATGATATTTAATGAAGATTCGCATTTTTTTCCTTTGGAGAAAAATCAATACGTCAAGTCTCTAAGCTTTTTGATGCAATTATTTCTTTTCTAACGTAAAATGAATTCAAACGCTTCATGGAAATATCTTTCGGAAATTCATACTCTGCTTAATCATATATTTTCGACCAAGTATGAGAGTTTACAAATAAATTATACTGGTTTTAAAATTTTTCCAGTAAAATTCTAGAAATTACAACTTTTGAACACAAAATTCAAATCTAATTCTTGAAATAAATTTTCAGCGTCGCAAAATATCAATACCCAAAAAAATTTTCCGGCGCTGTGCGCCGGAAAGATTAACATTCCTTTTGAGTTCTCACTTGTCATCATACAGGACTTAACCATCGATTTCTCATGTAATTCAAAGTCATTATGCTTTTGGATAGTTTGCTTGAAAGTTTGTTCCAATGCTTGTAGATTAAACTTTGAACTCGAAAATTTCAATTGTTTCCTCGATTTTAATGAATCAACGGGTCTGAAAACACCAGAAGGCTTGAAAAAGCTCAAAAACACCTAAATAAAGCGTCTGTGAGCACTTTTAAGCGAAAAAAAAAACGACTTCGGGAAAATGGGGGAGAAAATTCTTACCCCTATCCCCATTTGGGGAAAAGGCCCGGGGGAAAAAACAGTGGTGGTAAACGCATTAAGTCCATCAGGCTGGCGGACCAGGTTCGATTCTTGAAGTAGGTAGAATTTTTCTGTAGTGACAAGGACTATGTGGGATGTTTGCACATTTTATGCAAATGAGTTCCTGAATGCCATGAGCGCCTGGATTTTCGAACTGATCTGGATAGCTGGCATCTTAAGGAGTCCAAAAATGCCAATTTGGATCAGTTTTTTTTTGTGCCAAAACATGGTTTTGGGCACAGAAACATGTGGAATGGCACAAAGAATTTTGAGCGTTTGTGCCGATTGGCACAAATTTTTTTGCTGGTCGAGGCCTAAATTTCCTTGATTTTTAGCGATTTTAGAGCCTGATAGTACAAAATTATCCCGGCGCTTTGCGCCAAGACAATGAGAAACCATTTATAACTACTTTTATATGCCTCAAATACGAGCGATTTACCTTCGAATTGTATGTTTGTGTTACTTCAGCTATAGCTTCTCCAATTACCGGTGAATGAATAGCAATCTTGAAATCTCTTTCTATTCAGTGGTCGTAGTGGTAACCGAAATTTCTATCTTTGTGTTTGATTCGCATAGAAAAATTGACATTGTTGGCACAGTTTTTTGACCAAACATTTATGCAACTTTTGTTTGACTAGTTTTCTTTAGGAGAAAGGAATTATATACATCCTTAAGTTAATTTTTTACATCGTTCTTAGGTAGAAGGTAGTTAAAATTTTATGATCAAATCAACTACAATATTTTCGTGTACTGTTTAATCGGAAACAACGCAAACAGTTTGTACTTTCAGATGTTTTTTTCGCAAAAATTATTACATCACCACCTTTCCTATCTAACCGATCTGATCTAAAGACATTATATTTAGTTCCGTCACTAAGTAAACTATCAGGAATATCTTGATTTAACCAGAATTTGGTACAAAATATTTCGTTAACAGACGAAGTTCACCCAATTTGCACATTAAACTTCTTGCATTGAATAGCATACATCTGAGAAAACATGCGGTGCTCTGAGGGGGTTTACCTTCCCATAAGTTACTATTGTAGATTAAAGGGTGACGATTTTTATCCGACTTTTTATACAAACGGAACGAAAATCAATAAAAATGTCCAATTCACCCTTTGCTTTACGTTCGTTAAATTCAGCCCAATTCTCGCTGCCTTTGCCGCTGTAGAAACGACAAGTATGGCCTGGATCGCAAGTATGTACTGATTCGATTTACTAGAATGGTCAGATCGTGCCGTTTGTTGATAACTTGGATAAAACGATGTTTCGCTATGATTGACGAACATATCACTTTCAAAAAGCAAGGTCGATTTGCAATTTCAGGGCCGTTGCGAAAAACTCGAATCACTGTTTTTTTAGCGTTGCGCTAATAAAACATAGGCCTGCGCTAATGAAAAATTTGGTCGAGAGCGCTAATGACCGAATTTTTATTTCAGAGCGCCAATGACCGAATTTTTATTTCAGAATTTACCATGATAAATAAGGCTGTTGGGACTTTGTCATATGTCGATTTCGTGTCTCTCACAGAGAAAAATTTTAAAATTTTCCGGCGCGGTCAATGAATATAACAGTCATTGTTTTCTATCGGACATGACCATTAGCACATCTACTTCCACTTACTACTTAACATTCAGCAGTTTCAATCAAATCATCTCTTTTTCATCAGTTACAAGAAAACACTTGCCGATAAATGAGATTTTCCATCAATATTTACAATTTTTTCTCTCATCTCATTTGGAGCACTGTTTTTCTCCTCAATGGGATCTTTTAGGGAACAAAATTTCGAAATGAGTGAAAAAATTTGGGCATTTTTTCATAAGAAAAATTTTCTTCCACCTCAAAACCGAAAAATTTGTTTTTGTTGAATTTCAGAAGGTCAAAACCTCAAAATTTTCCGCCAGTCATGAGTCAGCCAGTCATGAGTCAGTCATTGGTTTCTATCAGGCGCAGCTGTTAGCATATCTACTTTCCACTTACTAATTAACCTTCATTAGTTTCTATCAATTGAATTACTTCGTCTCTTTTTTACTGTTGAAATGAGACTTGGGGTTAGGAGTGAGAAATATAATAAAGGATTAGATACCAAAATTAGACCTAATCAGTCACTAGCTAATTCACCTAGTCAGGCCGAAACCTTAGGTAGAATCAGTTTGCAACAGTTCGGTCAGTCTCAAAATCAACAAAGATCTCCTGCTTTCGTCCCGAAGAACTGCAGAAGATAAGATAACACCCTGAGCTCAAGTAACTTCAAACCAGGGGCAAATTCAGAAGTCAGGCCGAGAACTGAGTTGTAAATGTGGACTTGCACGCTGGGTGGCTCTCCAGATATCCGGGGTCTAACCTGCGTTCCCTCTGCTGCGAGTGATCGAAATAATGTCCGGCCGGGGGTCGTTGTATTTGGGCGGAAATGCTCCACCAAAAAATAATATAACAATAATATAAAAATTGGCCTACTGGCCCGCCGATTTCTTTCTTTATTAAAAATAAACAAACTAACTATGAATGACCAAAAACATAGACGACTGGCATATTTATGCACGGTGTCTATGCAAATCGGCGTTGACGCAAAACGCGTCGACTTTGGCTATTTCTTCGCAACCTGGAGATAGACTATGTCCATCCCTGACATTACTAATTTAGTCTTTTTACAGAATTAGTCAATAATTTGCTGATAATTTAGATTTTTCATACATCTCAGAATTTAATTATCTCGCTTTGTTTGGAGTTTTCTAACGTTTTGAAATGTGAACCTTCCCAATCTGCGATTGAAAGACGACAAAAACATCATTACAAGACTGTAAATTTAGAGCTTCTATATTTAGGAATAATTGTTGGGAACATACATTTTCCAGCATTTTGGAACACAAAAATCCAAAAATTTTCCCGGTGCTGCATGCCGGGATAATTAAGGTATTACGGTGCATTAGTTTCATTCCAATTTATTTTCATTGTTATGACGATTCATTTTCCAGCCTTTTAGAATGTAAAAACCTTAAAATTTTCCCCGCGCTCTGCACTGGAAAATTTTTTTGCGCAGTTACAGCCCTGTGAATATAGGTAGGTATGTTTTAAGGAACACTGTCAAAAAATAAGCTTACAATAACGCATTTTTCAATAATGCTTAATACAATCACCAATAACTTAATCACTATTGTAAAAATAAATAAACTACTGTGCGCTAATAAAAATTTTTGCGCTAATGGAGTCAAACTTCCATTAGCAGCACTGCTGATGGGTGTGCCGCTAAGAAAACACTGACTCGAATAATATCCAATGATTGAAGGCTGTCGTCATTAGGCGCATATTTGTCGACTAAATTTTTGACTTTGACGAGATCGGTTTCGTTTGGATCGGGTCGTAAGCCAAATAAAACGGCATTGTTTTTCTTGTTCTCATTTTCCAGTGCATCATGAATCAATGTAGAGATATCGTGACCTTTCCCGTCAATTCCATAAATTTGGCCGAAAAGCTATGAGTCAGAAGTACTAGTGCTTCACACTTTCAAAATTTTAGGACCCGGATACCCGGTCTTCAGGGTACCCAGGTACCCGAAATACCTGGGTACCCGGGCTCTATATGCAACTATTTAAATAGTCAGTGAATGAACGCACTTCATGAAAATTTTTAGAAACTCATAAATTTTGAGACATGAGCCTTGCAAGGTGCCAAGAAACAAAAGTTAGAAAGACCAATAACACATTTTCTTCAAACAAACGTTACGCTTTTAAGCAAATTGTGGTGACCTGGTCACGCATCACAACTATTTGATGAATCCATTTCCAAACTGGATATCCCACTTTGGTCCAAGTTCAACCGTCTCTACTGGTTCATCATCGTCAGTTTTTATGCCTCTTCAGTCTTATACATAATGCATCTCTACAGGCCCGTATTTAGAGGGGTGGAGGGGGAATCCCCCCCTCTAAATTTTTTAGAAAAAAATTTTCAGCAATGTTATTGTAGCTATACATCACAATTGCCAAATTAAATTATTATATCCACATACTTTTCATCACACATAGAATTTATCCACTAATCCAGGCACATATAAACTTACTATAACTGAAAATAAGTCGTCTTTAAATGATTCTGATTTTCTTTTTATTCACTAAACTCTAAAAAAAATTGGAAAAAAATACATTTTTTTGAGAAAGATCAATACGTCAAGTCAGTAAACTTTTTGAAATTATTCCTTTTTTAACATAAAATCAATCGAAAAGCTCCATGGAAGTAATTTTCGGAAATTTCTAGTCTTCTTACTCACACCTTTTCGGCCAAGTTCATGAGAGTTTGCGAATAAATTACTGGTTTTACAATTTTTCAAATATAAATTCTAGAAATTACGACTTTTAAACACAAAACTCGAATCTAATTCTTGAAATAAATGTTCGGAAAATTGACTTTCCAGCGTCGCAGAATGTCAATACACAAAAAAATTTTCCGGCGCTTCGTGCCGGAAAGATGAATATCTTTTATGGGCTTTCACTTGTCATCATAGAGGACTTGACCGACGATTTCTCATGTAATTCAAAGTCATTATGCTCTTGGATAGTTTGCTGGAAAATTTGTTCCACAATGCCTGTAGATTAGACATCGATCAAACTCAAAAATTTCAAATGTTCCTCCATTTTAATGAATAAAAGGCTCTAAAAATAACAAAAGGTTTGAAAAAGCTCAAAAGTACATAAATAAAATGTATAAGAGCATAAAACGACTTCGGGAAAATGGGGAAACAAACTTTGACCCCTTACCCCATTTGGGGAAAAGGCCCGGGGGAAAAACAGTGGCAACAGGAGAAAACCGCAGTGCAGAAACTTTTTCTTGACTTTTCTGCTCTGAACAGAAAGCCCGGTGCAGAAAAAAATGCAGGCAGGTACACATACATGTAACGGGGCCTAGGTCTGGGGGCGTCGAGCGACTTTTTTTGGGCCTGGTGTCACTAATTCCCAGAATTTTGGAATGAGGGTCCCTCAAAGAAAAAAAAATCCGATTTTTTAACGTAAAAATTCCTATAAACAGTTCAAAGAATAGTAATTTTTGTCTAAAAAGACCAAAAAAATGTATTCATGGCCCGAAGCACCCAGAAAATTCATATGTTTGATCATTTTTTATTCAAAAATTGACATTTTTTATCAAAAACCTGACATTTTTCAGTATTTTTCTGACCATAAGTATAGGGGTCCCTACGGCTACCATATGGCTAGCCATAGGATCGGAAAATCCTGGGGGGGGGCGGTCGCCCAATGGCTAGCCATATGATCGACGATTTCTGGGGGGGGGGGGGTTCCCACAGCACTCCCCCCAATTACATGTATGCAGGTACCCATAATGCAATAGACATGAATGCTTTTTTCCTAATGATTCAAAATTTGCAATACCCTACAAATCTTGAGAACATTTGATCATGAAGCTACGAGAAAAACATATTGCTTAAAATGAAATTTTGATTTTAATTGCCACGCGGATGATATTGCTTCGAACATAAAATTGCTGTTGTTTTGAAATTACCAAGCGTGTTTCTTCAAGTAATTTTGGTCGTTGGTGCCAGTCGTCAGTCGGTACTATTGACATGGCGGCCCACCTAATCGGCATCAGTCGGCAAATTTGCTGCCATCGATTCTTCACTAGAGCACACTCACACTCTATATATTTTTGTTGACTAAACAGAGCATTATATGAAAAAACATTTTGTAAGAACGTTTAGCCAAATACTGGAACAATCCGGAACCGATAGGTTCTTAAAATTAAAGAACCGGAACCGAAGGTTTGAATTTTGAATCAAATGGACATGATAATTTCAAGAGAACCGGGTTTGTGACATACATAAATCCCACCCATTAAAAACTCCTGACCTGTTTCAAACCTCAACATGTATGTTTAGTGCAACTTTCTTTTGGCAGGACACTGTGTCAAGGACTATGGATTAGTCGTAATTTAGAGTATTTCCAATTGAACAACAATGTCATTGTCAACGAGCGATTCCGAAGAATTTTACGACGCTGTAAACGAACTACCTTTAGGACAACGCACTTTCCACGCAAAATATTCAAAGTTTTCGTCTAATGCTTCGGTTCTCCTTTCTCCTACTGGCGCGTTGTCTGAAGGTGATGCGTCAGCTACTAATTCCGCCATACAACCGTGTGAAAATGAGGTAAGGCCGGCGAAAAGAAGACAAACAAAGGGATAGGTCAAACAACGTACAAGAGATAAGGAAACAGAATGGTGAAATTCCAGATTAGTGATTGTTGCATTGCAACACTTATGCTATTTGGGTTTATTCGAGTAGTTTGGGAGTACGCCATATTTCTCTCCGGTTTGAATACTGAACCTAAATTTTTTCGGGTTTGGGTTATTCTGTAAAGATTCAGGTTATTCAGTTCGTTAAGGAAGTAAGTTGTTCATGCCCTAAGTCAAATACTTTTGAGTGTAATTTCGATAATTTTCAGGTCGAGTCATTTTTTATCGTGCATATGAGATTGAGACATGAGTGAGCATATTCTACCATTATATAGCCTACGGCTCCGTAAGGTATATAACTTACACGATTATGATGGGCGATTAAAGGGGGATTACACATTTTCCTTGTGGAATTCAAGACTAAGTGTACGATTCAGACAGCTTTTTGTAATCTGATTTATCAGGAAAGAATAAACACAATTTGATGTTGTCCAAATTAAGCTCTGAATCGCCCACAACCTGGAGATTGGATTAGAGGTATTTCCTTCCATGATTGCACCCAAAAATTGATGACATTTTTTCAAATGAACAAATCAAACCTTGACTTGAAATTTTGAACAGGCGGGATTACGCAGCAACCATGAGCTCCGTAGACTAGAAATGGACCCATGAAAAATTGTTCTCTCCACGAAAAAATTAGTTACTGGGTTCATGCGTGCTCTCGAAATCCTTGAATTATTCTACTTTTGAAAGCCGCCCTTGAAATCTTTCAGTTGCTATGAATTCTAAAAATGGAGAAATGTTCTTGAATTTTCCAAAAATCAAGGCTTTTGACGCATACATGTAACGGAGCCCCGAGGTCTGAGGGTGTCGAGCCACTTTTTTCGGGCCGGGGATCAGTAATTCCCAAAATTTTAGGGGGAGGGGTCTCTGAAGGAAAAAAAAATTTGATTTTTTCACGAAAAAATCCGAAAAACGCTTCAAAAAATACTGAGTTTTGTCTAAAAAATGATAAAAATGTATTTATGGCGCGAAGCGCCTAGAAAATTGACGTTTTTGACCTGTTTTTGTTCAAAAATTGGCATTTTTGACCAAAAAATTGACATTTTTCAGTATTTTCCCGACCAAGAGTATGGGGGTCCCAAGGGCTACCATATGGCTAGCCATAGGATTGGAAAATCCTGGGGTGCTGTCACCCAATCAGGCTTTTTTTTAGTCATTTTAGGAGTCTGGGCTCCTAAAAGTTCGAAAATGGCTCCTAAAATTTTACTCCAAGGAGCCAATTTGGCTCCGAAAAATTCAGCTGAAGTTTAACCGAATTTTAGTTGTTTGCTATAATTATATTATATATCAAGCACAGAGGTCCCCAAGGTCGAAAATTTAGGTAGGGGTAAAATCGTTAATTTTAAGAGTAGTACTTGAAATATGCCATGACCTTTTTTTGCCAAGGAGGGGGGAGTTGTAGTACTCTAACCACATAGAACTTACAAAAATGAATAATGCCATTACTTTATGCTTTTTACAGTCAAATAACATTTACTATTTCACATCCATTTAACTTTAATACACTAATTATACGTACAGAATAGTCACACTTTTCACACTGTTGTGCCAACTGATTCCTGCACATTTCAAGAATGGGGCACAACATACGTTTGGAAACATTGTTTCAACCAGCATCTTCAGCAGTATGGGCTTATCCCATCACTGATTAGGCTTCGAACAGTGCTTCCAATTGAAAGCGTTGCTGCCGAATGTGGATCCCATTACATTATGAACCACGAGTTTCAACGGACCTCGCATGTCTCAACTCTTAGCAGGAAAGTATGCCACAGCTTGGGTGGAGAAATATAACCATATGTGCACAGAAGACCCAACGCAGAAGTCGGAAAAAGGAAAGGAGAGTATGAAGAGGAAAGATTTTAAGAACATAATGTTTTTCTTCCCAAGGGGCGATTTTTTGATTAATCACATATACATAAGTCATTATTTCATCTCCCAATTATATTTATAATGATTTCCTACAAGTAGTATATATTAATGTGCTGATATCCTTTCCTAAAAATCGCTATATGGCACAGAAGTTGCATACTTTTCCATTATCATTTGCTCAGTAAATGTGTCAAAAAGAGAAGTGAGTAATTCCTCAGAATCACACATTCTGCAATTTTTCTCCAATTGGTATAACCTACTGGGGAGAAGATGGTCTACCAAAATTTTTTGCTAGAGTGAGCTGTTTTTATGGGGGTAGTAGATGAATTTCCAAATCTAAGACGGGGGTAATACCCCCCCCCCATGGGGTGCTCTGATCAAGCAACTTTACATGAATGCGTTTCTATTTTTAAGATCTCTTTAACAATAAACGATTTACTACTATTTTCAACTGTTTTTTCCGAGATAATTTTGTGTTTCAATGCAACAAACGCTAGCGTTGAGCGTGGTTTTTCTCTGGTGAACAGATTAAAGACGAAAACTTGGTCGCAAACAACAGTAAGGTCTTACTCGATCAAAAAATCAAATAGCAAAATTAGATTTTTCATCAATCATCAAATCAGGCTGAACATTTGGACGTCTTGATGCGTTTGCAGAAATGCCACAGCAATTGTAACAATTTTGATTTCGAAAGTGCTTACAAAATAAGGGCTAAAGAAACGCGATATAAAACTGGTGATTTTGCTAAGAAACGTAATGAATAAACGTGTCGTGTTTTGATTGAAAATAAACTTTTTTGATGAGTTCCGTTTTAAAAGCAAATTCAAAAAATTTGCCCTATCTGTGATACAAATAAATTTGGATTAAATACAATCAAACTATACGAATTATATAATGCATTAATTTTTATCAAAAGTGTGCATTGATTATTTATGGCTCCTAAAAATGTCTGTTTGGCTCCTAAAAATTTAGGTCTAGGAGCCATTTGGCCTGTAAATTTTTGACGAAAAAAAAAGCCTGCGCCCAATGCCTAGCCATATGGTCGACGATTTCTGGGGGGGTTCCCATTGCACTCCCCCCCCCCTCCAATTACATGTGTGTTTTGCTGTAAATTCCCTCAATATTTGAAGTAAAAACCCCAAAAATATTCGGCGCTCGGCGCCGAAACCTTGTTTTCCAATTTAATTCTTAGTTTTGACTTTTCCACTTTGTTCTCACTTATTGTATATATATGTACTCGTACTAACTTTAAATATGGCCATGGGAAGAAGACCACAATAGACAATAGCCTCATTGGATTCCCCAATATCGGATTAGAAATGGTGGACCTTTTCAACTATCGCCGATGGTTGATAATGTCTGATTTTCCATGGAAATTCTTGCAGTCATCAGTCTTGCATGAAATTATGTGCTGGGCAAGTGGTAATTTTGGGTCACTTTCAGTCATGGTGAAATGTTGAATATAATGAACATTACATGATTTCAGTTTTTTTCTTCAAGAAAAAGTCGTCGGAAATGCCAATTTTACAGTGAATTGAGGGGAAAAATGTGTGATTCCCCCGAAAAAAAATGTCTGGCTGCAGGCTTGTATATCAGCCCGGGGCGCCTTTATTTGGCTCACCCTGGTCGATACATCGGCTGATACTATCACTACGGTGACCCTGCTATTTGAGCTTAGCGAAGAATGACTTACGGGTGCGCCGAATTTAGAAAAGTTTCATTCTTGGTAACGGGGTTTGTTTTGTTGCACTGAGCACAGTTTTTGGAGCTCGTGCACAATTTTTCCAGGTCGTTTTGTATACGCTGCAGAAGTCGACTTTCATACCATATAGATTTTCAAGTTGCATGCTGCCCAGTTTTTTTCTGCACCCGGCTTTCTGCACAATGCAGAAAAGCCAAAAAAAAGTTTCTGCACTGCAGTTTTCTCCTCTTACCACTGTTTTTCTCCGGGGCCTTTCCCCAAATGGGGATAGTAGTCAAAATTTAATTACCCATTTTCCCGAAGTCGTTTTCTTCGTTTAAAAATGCTCATAGACGCTTTATTTATGTGTTTTTGAGTTTTCTCAAGCTCTCTGGTGTTTTTAGATCCGTTAATTCATTAAAATTAAAGAAAAAATTGAAAATTTTGAGCTTGATTGAAGTCTAATCTACACGCATTGTGGAACAAATTTGCCAGAAAACTATCCAAGAGCATAATAACTTTGAATTACATGAGAAATTGACGATTAAGTCCTCTATGATGACAAGTGAGAGCCCAAAAAAGATGTTAATCTTTCTGGCGCCTAACGCCGGAAAAATTTTTTGGAATTTTTTTCTAGCGTCGCAGAATTGGTATTCTGCGACGTTGGAAAATCAATCGTCCGAACATTTATTTCAAGAATTAGATTCGATTTTTGTGTTCAAAAGTCGTAATTTATAGACTTTTATTATTTGAAAAATTTTAAAGCCATTAATTTATTTGTTAACTCTCATGAACTTTTCTGAAAATAGAAATTTCCGAAAAGTACTTCCATGAAGCTTTCGAATTGATTTTACGTTAAGAAAGGAATAATCGCTTCAAAATATTTAGAGACTTGACGTATTGATCTTTCTCGAAGAATGTGTCAAGGAAAACATGTGAATCTTCATTAAATATCAAGATAAAATATTGAAGATTACCAATTAAAACATGAAATAATACGTTTAAGATAATGAAAACTGTTATAGATTAAGTGATAAGTGAAGGTAACGGATGGTAAAAGCCGCGCTTGAGCTAGGTAATACGTAATAATGATTATTAAATTTGAGATTATGACCTGCTAAAATGCACCAAAATGCATCTTTTCTTTATCCAATCCCTAAAATTTTCTTAGCCCAAAATATTTTCCCTTATCCGAATTTTTTTCCTAAATAGAACGATTTGGAGGGAAAACAGTGCCTGTTACAACACAATAATAGTAAATATAGGAAAAAGGCAAATTAAATGTGTAATTCAATGCATACATATAATTGGGGGGAAGTGCTATGGGAAAACCCCCCCCCCCAGAAATCGTCGACCATATGGCTAGCCATTGGGCGACCCCTCCCCCCAGGATTTTCCAATCCTATGGCTAGCCATATGGTAGCCCTAGGGAACCCCATAGTTTTAGTCGGAAAAATACTGAAAAATGTCATTTTTTCCATGAAAAATGTCAATTTTTGAACAAAAAATGGTCAAAAACGTCAATTTTCTCGGCGCTTCGCGCCATAAGTACATATTTTATCATTTTTTAGACAGTCTTAAAATAAGAAAAACAATTGATTTCAAAAGTTCAGATTCATTGACTGTTACATTATAGAAGAATTGGGGCTACTTTGGACAGCAGGGTAACTTTGGACAAATTTTACATTTCTCGTTTGGCGCGATTTCTAAGTTTTGTAAATATGTTCTTGCAAATAAATTTTATATCATGTTGTAGTTTGGTTTTTGTTCAACAATATTGGTACAGTTGACTTATTTTATAACCATCGTCTTACTGTAGCAATTTACATTTTTAAAAATTACAATTTTTTGAGTAAAAAAGCTTGTACACAAACTTTTGCAAGTGTAAGCTCAAAAGTCAAGTTCCGGCGTTAATTTTTTTTTTATTTTGATCCTCAAACAACCTAGTTTAGGATTCTATTATCAGTTTTAGCATGAGTTCAATAACGATTCGTGGAGGAGTCATTTTTTTAGATAAACTTGAAATCTGTTGGTCGCGGGGTAACTTTGGACAAACGGTTGAAATATTTTTCAGCATTTAAAAATGGTTAGAGTTTATAAACGAAAGCTAGGTGCTCGAAATTATGTTAATTATTCGGCTAGCATCTTAGCTGATGCTGTTCAGTGTGTTAAAGATGGAATGCCGTTGAGAGAAGCTGCATCAGCGTTTAATATTCCTAAGTCTACCTTAGCAAACAAGGCCAAGGAAAAGCATCAAGAACCTGTTGGAAAACCAACAGTCTTTACCGAAGAAGAAGAAACATGGATTGTTGAAGCAGTATTGCTGCTAGCGGAATGGGGTTTCCCAGTTGAAACTAGAGATCTAAAGGAATTAGCAGCATCTTTCTTAGAAAAAATAGGTAGAAACGTGGCAAATTTCGTTAACAATCGTCCTGGTGGAGATTGGGTGCGACATTTCATGAAGCGTCATGAAAAACAACTCTCACACCGCTTTGCGAACAACATCAAACGCTCAAGGTGATGAAGTTTTTGTAGACATAGGTAGATAAGATTAGGAAAAATCGTCATTAAATAACTGTGCATGCTATTTCAGAGCACTGAAAAGTAAAGAAGAGATGAAGAAAATGTCAAAATTTAGTGCCTTTAAAGATACGATATGATTCTCATCGCGTAAATCAGTGACTTTATGACTCATAAGTCGTGGTAACTTTGTTATGTTGGTGTTGTGAGGTTGTTTTGCATTTTTTTATTTTTTAAAAATGTTTCACTTGTCCAAAGTAGCCTCAATTATTGTTAAAAATTAGTTTGATAACACTTTATAATGAAAAATTACCGCCGTCCAAAGTAGCCCCAAACATGGGGTAACTTTGGACACATGGTTTTTTTAAAAAAAGGGAGGATGCAACAAAGTTGCATCCTCCCTTGTCTGTATGATGATTGTATGCCTAATGACTGATCTTTTAAAAAAAATCATGAAATTTGATCAGTCGTATCAAAAGTTACATCAGTTTGAAGTTGAATTTTGTCCAAAGTAGCCCCACTTTACGGTATGTGATCAAACACATGATTCTGCATCACTGCAGAAACCACTGAAAAAATTCTGCACGAAGCCCAAAAAGTCTGCACTGTGCAGATAAAAGCCCTGAATGGCTTCCAATGATTTTTACATTTTGTTCTCGTATGGAAAATGATTTAATAGACAGCAAAATTAGAACCAGGAAATAAATGTTGACAAAATTCATTTTTCAGCGTTCTAGTATCAAAATCCATTGAAATTTTTGGCGTTTCGCGCCGGAACTTTTTATCCTTCTTGCTGTTTCGCCCGAATTTATTAAACATCATTGACATCAAGCTGTTCTAGCAGGTCAGCTGATTGAAAGCATTATCTTATTGCTCAATCTGAACATCATTCCAGACTGAAATATTTAACCACAAGAGCCGAATCGCTGGAAGTGGAGTAAGTGAGATAAGAGAAGATTGGGAGCATTCAAGGAGCGAATTGAGAGCAATTGTGGAGCAAATTCAGGAAGAAACTGTTTTCGCATTGGTGATAGTGGAGAAAGTAAATTAAAAAAAGTTCGGGTATTGCTCATAAGTTAGCCTATCTACTTTAGTTTCTTGCCTCCAAATTTCATATCTATAGCTACAGCAGAGCACTCCATGGGGGGTATGGGGGGGGGTTATTACCCCCATCTTAGATTTGAAAATTCATTTACTACCCCCATAAAAACAGCTCACTATACCAAAAAATTTTGGTAGACTTCATCCTCTCCCCAGTAGGTTATACTAATTCGAGAAAAATTGCAGAATGTGTGATTCTGAGGAATTACTCACTGCTCTTTTTGACACATTTACTGAGCAAATGATAATGGGAAAGTATGCAACTTCTGTGCCATATAGCGATTTTTAGGAAAGGATATCAGTACATTAATATATACTACTTGTAGGAAATCATTATAAATATAATTGGGAGATGAAATAATGACTTATGTATATGTGATTAATCAAAAAATCGCCCCTTGGGAAGAAAAACATTATGTTCTTAAAATTCTGCCTCTTCATTCCTTTCGTTTTCTCGGCTTCTGCGTTGGGTCTTCTGTGCGCGTATGGTTACCCAAGCTGTGGCATACTTTCCTGCTATGAGTTGAGACATGTGAGGTCTGTTGACGTGGATCAGAAGTGGTACTTGGTTTCAAATGCGTAGTTCATAGTCTAATGGGATTAATAATACTAAAGTCACATTCAGCATCAGGACTTTCAATTGGAAGCACTGTCCCAAGCCTAATCAGCGATGGGATACGCCCATACTGCTGAAGATGCTGGTTGAAACAATGTTTCCAAACGTATGTTGTGCCCTATTCTTGAAATGTGCAGGAATCAGTTGGCACAACAGTCTTCAAAGTGTGACTATTCTGTACGTATAATTAGTACATTAAAGTTGCAGGATTGGGAGCCTGAAAATGGAGTTGAACCAGTAAATGTTGTTTGACTGTAAAAAGCATAAAGTAGGGGCATTATTCATTTATGTAAGTTCTATGTGGTTAGAGTACTACAACTCCCCCCTCCTTGGCAAAAAATGGGAGCAAAAAAAAGGTCACGGCATATTTCAAGTACTACTCTTAAAATTAACGATTTTACCCCTACCTAAATTTTCGACCTTGGGGACCTCTGAGCTACAGTGTATCATGAGCAATGCTTCTCCATAGTCAACTATTGCTTTTTAACGTCAATGCCTTCCAAAATAGAGTAACCAACCGTGTTCGGCTGTTACAACGTATGTTTACCGTGAAAATGCTTCAACGCAGACTAAAACTAAATGAACTAATCAGTGAACATCGGATTTCTAACGTCGATCAATTTCGATAGAAAGCACTAATTCAAAAAAAAATTTGGAATTTCTTAAAATTTTCAGTAATGCGTCGATATAGAGTTGCATAATAATGCGAAGTTTTTAAGAAATTGAAATCAACTTATCATTACTCCTCATTGAGTGTTTTCTATTCCTCGTTGGACTCATAATCGCTATTTTGTGACCATTTTTTGATTTTTCTGCTGTCTGTTAAAAAATAATCGACGGATCTGTACCAACCACTTGTAATTTTCGAACATGAATGGATTTCTGACATATGATTGTAGTAATTTTGCTGTCAGGCAGAAGATTAAAACCTTAGATCTGCTCTGGTTACCGTAAGGTAGAACTTTTGGACTGGCCGCTTTTACCACTCTGTATATGCAGAATATAGAATAGTATAATTGGAAGAACAAATAATTGATACCTTAATATACTACTAAGAACTAGGCTTAAGACAAAAAGGTGTTCTTTTGGCATAAAAAATATTACGAGAGAATGGACGCGAGAAAAAAGTCATTGATTACGTCCCTTAAATTCTCCCATTTCACACTTAGCTAGGTGACCAACCGTGGGAAATGCTGCCCGAGTGAATCGGTGAAATTTGAGCGATGGACGTTTTGCAAGGATTACTTAACTCTAGGCGTGTTTGGACTTTTACAGATCAGTATATTGACTCGATTGGACAGCTGCTTAGTGGCCAATAATTTAAGAATCAATCTCTTTCCCTAAGTTTGAAAAAAGTATTGGAAGAGTGAACCTCATTTTCCCGAGATTCAATGTTGAGGAACTATGATTTCTTTCATTTGTTGTTGGATCGTTATGTTTTATCGACTGATGTCATCTTTTCTAAAATGTTTGTTCATCTTAGTGTTCCAGACTCATACATGGACAAATCCTACCGCTACGCATTGTTTTTTCCACAAAGTGACCCTATTTCTAGACAAATTTTCAAAATGTAGAAAAAATTAGGGTCTTCCCACACGCGGAACAAATTTTTGTGACTCTTGATGGTCTTTTTATTTAAAATTTTGGATTTATGAATCAGAGAAAGAATGATGGTTCATCACAAAATTTATTTTCCAAATCAACGATTATGTAGGACATCATCGTCATTATCCTGATCATTTTTTTCATCATATGATGTCTCTGTAATATTGAAACATGATTAACTTGCTCAAGTGTTTCGGAGTGCTGAAAAGTGCCGTTACGTGGACTAGCTGCGATTATACATGGCAGTTCAAGAGAATTATGCATTTACTCTGCAAAATTCGTGCTCATATGTATAATCCAGGTAAAATCGAGGAACTAAAAAGTAGAATAGAGATGTGATATCCACTAAATACAACTTATTTTGACCAAAATATATTGATTGTCTTGACAAGGAATAAACTGGAATTCTTTTGTTAGCTAAAAAAGCTCATCCTTTCATTGAAGTTTCGAGGGATTACTCCATGATCCTGAGCTCCGTAGGCTAGAAATACAACCTTTGCCCATGTGTGTTCATATTCTCCAATGTGCGAGGGTAATTAATTGTAATTTCCGCGTGTTCAATTATCAAAAAGAACGCTACATCGTAGCTTGCTTTTGAACACTTTTCAAAAATTTACAACAATGGTTTTTGCATCCCTTTTCTTCCAGTTATAAGAACCTTGAATTGACGAGCACATGTTGTAGTCTGTCAAAGTAATATTCAGCTGCGTCTTTAAAATTTCTGTCCTCAGAAAAATATTATATTCCACCAAGTTGGTCCGATGAAAAATTGAATCACAACCAAATGAATCGTAATACTAGAAAAGTAACGTTTTAGGATTGGCTAAAATAAAGTTTCAAATATAGAAATAGACCATTGTAACACGTTCAAAGTAAAGTCTCTGTAATGGTTTCGAGAATGCTTCACCAAATACCTTAGTAAACCCCAAAAAAGTTGCCTAAATTATTCGGATTCGAGTTATCTCACAATGATGTATTCTGGTTAGTGTATGTATTTTTAAATATGTCGGGTACTCGTTGCATCCCAGTTGATTGACATCTATCATTTGCGAGATCTCGATCAAAAATGTTACTATAATTGCTTGCTTCCTTCCTGTCTAGCAGACTGATTCGCCACACGCTCGCCGTCGACGCCTGCGTTTTTTACGTAACAAGATGATCGATGAATTCGAATCAAACGATATGTCGGGGAGAATTGGTCAAAACTATCCAAACCAAATTTCAGTCGGAAACACAAACACTCTTGAGACGATAAGCGACGTTTCTTCCTTAGCTTCATGGAGTAAACATTTATTAAGGGACGAACGCCACGGTGGTGAGGCTCCGATTGTCAAACCCGTCGATTCTATTAGTACAAAAGCCGCTCCTATTGTCAGCGAAATTGTGGCGCAATCAGCAGCGGATGACAGCACGGACGACGCGCGACAGATTATTTGGACTTCGCAGAGTGTTTCTGTCGTTGGTAACTTTAAACTTCTACCCTAGGCCTGCGGGCTTGTGATTCAGTTAAATTTAAAATTGTGTGTATGTTTTGTCAATCATGATATTGAACTTTTCGATTTCCCTGATCTGAATGTATTTTTCGAGTTCGTCCATTGTCATGGAGATCTGATTGATTAGGTCGATTATACGTTGAGAATTCGCCGTTTGAGACCGATGAACAATGTGAGCTAGTGAGCCTCTCGACAATCGAGGCCTTTTGAAGTGAAATTGAGATCTTTTATCTCATTATGTTTTTCTATAACTTTTACATCCTCCTTGTTCGATGCAGAGAGATATATTTCAACTTCCATTTATTTCTGTCAGAAGGACTGCCATAATCGCGATTTTGGGTATCTTTGACTTTTTATGATATAATGTTAAGCCCTGTGAATGTTGTCTAGTTTTTATCTGAAAAATTTCTTATTTCCCTTTGCATTACATAATTAATGAAAGCAACAGAATTGACTGGTTGATTCTTCTTTGCTCTCTGTATCGACTCAAAATTGTGCTTTTGGTCCTGCCTTTTGGTGGGCTGTCTAAACATATACGTCAACAAGATCAGTAATGGTTGTAGAAATAAATCTGGAATTTCGGTACCATAGTACAGTGATGATCAAAACTTTAATGATCAACTGCGTCTGCTACGGACATTAATCGACCGGGTCAACATTTTCCACCAGTCCTAGGCAGAGCCTTGCTAAGCCTATAAGTTATTGACTATACATATGTCAAGTTTAATTAGCAAAAAGCTGCCAGGACAGGAATACTTTCAAGCCTGAAATCGAATACTATCATTATTAACTGTTTGTCTGGTGGGTGATTGTATACCTCATGACCGCCAGTAGAGTCAATGAGATGAAAGTCAGAGATAGTTTTTCATGCTTGTTAAATATTGGTACACTGTTGAGATTTTGATAATCTTACGTTTTTCACATTAGTCAGTGTGAGCAAATCAAATGAGCAGTCAGATCAGTGTTCCATACCAGCAAGATGTATCTCAACTCCACAGTAGAAGCTCTTACATGCCGCTTAATCAATTAGACTTTGATATTAACTTTAAAATCATGAAACAGTGAAGCATACACTAAGCCAGACTTGTAGCCAGGAATTTTTTTCCGGGGGCTTACATTTTTTTCATTCAATTTACCGTAAAATTGGCATTTCTGATTTGACTTTCTTCTTTCTGACTTCACTTGAAATTTTCGGTGGCCATGGGCTCCCAACCCCTCCTCCTGCCTACAGGTCTGCACCAAGCTATACGAATTGGAGATGTATCGGGCACCCGGATCCGAAATGAGACCCGAAATTACCCGATCATTTTGTTGGACCCGGACCCGATATCCTCAAAATTTTGAACCCGGACCTGGACCCGATATTCTTAAAATTTTGGATCCGGACCCGAAAAAATTGTCACAATTCTAATTTGGGTCTGATGTCATTCAGCTGAAAACAAATACCCATGTTTAAAAATGTGATGACACATCAGTTAACTAATCAAATGTAAACAGTAACAAAGCAACACTTTATTGTTTAGATCATCTTGAGACTGACTTAGATTTAAAATCTACAGCACCCAAGTTATATTTCATAAATAGTTTTTCGGCCGTTTTTCTTGTAGTCGTCGTCTTTTCAGTCTTGATTTTTATTTATAATAATCTAAGGTTCAAAAATTAAATTATAGAGATGCTTACTCACTAATATTTTACGAGAGATTAGTGACTCGAATCTATTTATTGTGTCTCAACGAATCCATACGATTTCAATATGATGTTGTTTCTCTCACATTCATTTTAAGATGCAGTTGTGAGAAGTTCGAGTATGAATATGATAAGTTGAAAATGAATCATACCGAAACTATATTCTGTTTTTTATAAAATGCTTCCTAAAAGAAAAGTGGCACAAATCAGTAACTGCCTTCAAAATCGTACATAAAGTTCTGTTTGTAAAATTTTTCGCTCGAAAAATTGCTAAAGGTTAGGTCAGTACGCTCACAAATTTCCGGTCCTGCACATACATGTAACGGAGCCCCGAGGTCTGGGGGCGTTGGGCGACTTTTTTGAGGCCGGGGGTCAGTAATTCCCAAAATTTTGAGGGGAGGGGTCTCTCAAGGAAAAAAATCGATTTTTTCACGGAAAGAGTTCGAACAATAGTTCAAAAAATAGTATTTTTCCCTAAAAAGACCGAAGAAATGTATCCATGGCGCGAAGCGCCAAGAAAATTCACATTTTTTTACGATTTTTCGTTCAAAAATTGACATTTTTAATCAAAAAATTGACTTTTTTCAGTATTTTCTCGACCAAAAGTATGGGGGTTCCTACGGCTACCATATGGCTAGCCATTGGATTGGAAAATCCTGGGGGGCGGTCGCCCAATGGCTAGCCATATGGTCGACGATTTCTGGGGGGGGGTTCCCATAGCACTCCCCCCCCCCAATTACATGTATGGTTCCCATAGCACTTCCCCCCCACCCCAATTACATGGATGGTCCTGCATGACATTCTGTTTATCAGAAAATTGCAAAAATCTGAAATGCTACTTGCTTTCCACTTTCATTATTTGGAAGCATTTTAAGAAAAACCGACTATAGGGTGGTTACTGCGTTTGAAAAAATATTCTAATGTTGTATTTTTCCCGTTTTACACTTTTTAAAGTGCCTTGAAAGGGCTGGAAAAAAGCCGAAAAAATCATTTGGACCTCTTTCCGGACACCTTCCCATCGAATACCGCAGAATGTTTTCGTCATTTTTGTAGGCACTAAGGTCCAATATATTTTGTTAAAATTCCAATCCGATTTGTGTACCGTTTTGTGAGTTGTAGCGATTGGCACACATTGCACTGCTATCGAAATATATTTTCGAATCCGAATGAATTCCCAACCAATAAAGTTGTGAGAAAACAAGATTTGCCATCACATATATAATGAATAAGAAAAACAGTGTGGCTTCAAAGCTAGATAAATTTTGATTTATCTAGCTTTGATATTTGCTACTGAACGACATGCTTCGAATGAAGGGTCAAAAAATTTAAATTTTTTTATTAAATTTGAGAAACCGAGCCATTCTGACGTTTCTTTACAGGAAAACGCATTCCAAGATGTGCAGACATTTACAGCTCCCAAAAGGGTACACAAACCTGATTTGAATTTCAATACAATTTCTTGGGCACTAGTGGCTACAGAAATAAAGGAAAAATTCAGTGGCATCTTATAGGAGGGTGCCAAAAAAGCTTCAAATGACTCTTTCAGGTTATTTCGACTTCATTTTTTGCACTTGAGAGAGTAAGATGTCAGAAAATTTCTTCCATACCCTCTGCATATAATGAACATTTGAAGATTTATATTTCCAAACACGCGTAGAGACTTTAAAATGCCAAAAGATGTAAAACTTTCAACTTTTGGAGTGCAGTAGGTGTGCGATTTTTGACTTTTTCGCCGAATATATGCTCTCACAATACTCAGCATATAAAACCACTCAAAATATCTCATTTTCAGATATTATTAGTTTCCAACTTATCATAGGTCAATGGAATAGTGGGTCAAGTCTCTCAGAAATCGTTTCTGAATAATGTCACACAGAATAGCATGCGGAAAAATATAACGGACCCGGACACGAAATGAGACCCGAAATTACCCGATTATTTTGCTGGACTCGGACTCGATATCCTCAAAATTTTGGACCCGAAACCGGATCCGATATTCTTAAAATTTTGGACCCGATACATCTCTAATACGAATAATTAGGTATGCTTCACTTGTGATATAGGATTAAGCTCATCACGCAGAAGTAATTGCTAGAAAAAAGGGAGCAGTGAAGAATCATGAAGATGTAGACAGTGAACAAACTCATTGCACAACCCATGGTTTTTTAGCACGGTGCTAATTAAACCAGAGCCGTGCTAATAGAAATGTCAGAAGTCAGCACTCGTGCTAATGACTAGAAGTGATAAATTTTTAAATAAAGTTTGAGAAGAAAATTAGATAGAAGATATCGACAAATTGTGGTAAAAAAACAAAAATCGTTGTTCTCTAACATTTATTCCACGACTTCCACATAATAAAAAATTGACTGAATGCTTTTTTCGTTCAAATTTCTTTTAAAAGTACCAACATCGAGCATGATTTCATGGATCAATAATACAATAAAAGTAGGTCATTAGAATCGACAAACTCACACATTAGATTCAGACCAACAAAGTATCATTTGTCAACACCGTTTTTTCTTTGGGTATGGATCTCATTGTGGGTGGATTTTAGAAGGTCAAAATCACAAAATTTTCCAGTGTAGAGTATAATTGTCATGGTTTTCTATCAGGCACGACTGTTAGCATATTTCTATTCTCTAGTTAATCTTCGACAGTTTCTATTAATTGAATTATTTCATGTCTTTTTTATTCATTAGGAGTCAGTATTTTGTCGAAAACTACGATTTTTCATCAGTCATCTAAATTTTTTCGCTCACAGGCTGGGAACTACAACGTTTTCAACGTGAACTTTTGCATTTATAAAGAATGACATCATTCGGGACTACAAATTTAGAGCTTCTATTCAGCAATGTTTGTTACAAAGATTCATTTTCCAGCGTTTAGAATATAAAATATGAAAATTTTTGCGAACAAATTACAATCTATTAGTCTGATTTTAATTTACATGTCAATTTTGCGAACCTTCATTTTCCAGCGTTTTAAAATGTGAAAACCCGAAAATTTTTACCGGCACTCAGCGTCGGAAGAAGCTATAGATAAAATTCGACATCTCTTATCAGAGTCACAGAAATGCTAACAGCAGATAAATTCATGATAAGTCTATCGTCAATGTGCTTTTAACTGTTGTAGAACACCAGTGAGTCGTTCATCAGCTCGATGTGATAAACCTGACTAAAATTTTCGCTATTTTTTCCCTCTTTTTTGCACATTAATGACTCCGAAAACATCAGAATGTTTGAGTATGCCTGAGTATGCTCCTAAAATGCAGAAAAAAGCATCTGTATAAAAACATATATGTTTTTAAAATTTAAATGCTTTTAAAATTGTGGAAAATTTTTTGGAAAATGAAGAAACAAATTTTGAGTATGATCAGGGTTTTATTTTTCATTTCTTCTCCACAGCATACATGTAACGGAGCCCCGAGATCTGGGGGGGGTGGTTGGACGACTTTTTTGGGGCCGGGGGTCAGTAATTCCCAAAATTTTGGGTGGAAGAGTCTCTGAAGGGAAAAAAATTCGATTTTTTCACGAAAAAATCCGAAAAATAGTTCAAAAATAGTAATTTTTCCATACGGCTACCATATGGCTAGCCATTGGATTGGAAAATCCTGGGGGCGGTCGCCCAATGGCTAGCCATATGGTGGACGATTTCTGGGGGGCTTCCCATAGCACTCCCCCCCCCAATTACATGTATGCTCCACAGGCCATTTGGCTCCTAGGATCAAAATTTTATAGGCCAATCCGAATTTCAACAAGCCAAAACTAAAATGTTTGTAAACGAATGTAGTAGTAAAAAACAGTTTATTCGACAAATTTATTCAAAAACACGCATCAAAATCACAGTAAAAGCCCATATAAAAGATGAAGCATTTTAGATACATTTTCGATCACACACACAATAATAAGGCTCGCATATTAGATCAGTCGTTATTCAATCAATGATATGTATTACAATTTCAGTTTAAATGTTCAATCTTACAGTGAGGCACTACATGTTCTTTTTTCTATTCTTCGGCTGATTGAGCGAAATGCTTAGATAACAACGTATGCAACTTTTCTGCTGAACTGATCAGCTCAGCTTTTACAACAAATAAAACATGCCAGAAACAGACGAGACCAATTTTGCAACAACTGCCGTTTTAGCTGTTGACACATTTGGTGCCTGCACAAGAATTTTTTACGTAGATCATGCAACATCACCTTGTTGATTCGGCATTAATGCAATAGTTGTATATAGTTTTCGATAGTTTGAACTCTTTAAAATCAAAGCCAAATTAATGTTTTATGTCTAAGATACATGAAGCTCCCATTGTTGTGTAAATAAACATTTCGTGCAATACATCTGATATGCACAACTACAGCAACACTTAAAATTTATTTAAAATCATAAGGTATGTACAGATGATATAATTTCGCGAAGCGGCGATATTTAAAAATTCGAAGATGAAAATATCTCTAAATTACCCTAAAATTCCTAAATTTTTACGCGCCAACCAGGATTTTTAGAAGCCGTGGCTCCCAATTGGCCTAGAAATAGAACTCCGAGTATGGCTCTCATGCGGAAAAACTCTTCGAGGAAAAAAGGTGTTTTTCAATCGTGCTAACTGTATGAAATATTGTTTTAATAGCACGAGTGTCAATAGGACTCGTACTAAAAAACCCTACCGTAACCAATACCATTGCTCGTTTCTGACAATTACTAGCTGCAAAATTGTCTCATGAAACTAGCATAATTTATTGGCACTATGCTTGACAGTGTGTAAGATTGTATACACATTCTGACTGATAGTAAGACTAAAACGACATCTACTGCTGAATGAAGTTGATCTTCTTGTCTTGTTCCTTATTATTAGGAATCTTGAAATTTTTTCTAATCGAAGAGTTGTAATCCAGCCGTTAATATTTGCTTTTGAGCAGATTCCATCAAAATCGAATGTGAATTTCATCCGCTTATCATCACTATGAATGATTAGTAGTTCTGTAAGAAGAATAGACATCTACTTTTCTGGAATGCCTGAGGAGGATCAGAACCTTGATATAAGCAATAACTTTTAGTTGAATTTCTCACAGATACCTGTACATAAGTATATACTACATACATAATGCATATAATATAAAAATTGCAGGCCATGCTAGAATAAAGACTGAATGGATGTTATTTTTAATCAGCTCTTATTCTGTAAATTCAAAAGTACCTAACAATTTTTCGTGTAAAAAAAAGTAGAAATTTCAGTTCAGTTCAACGATTACCAGTGTGTCTAAGTTTTTGGCATTAGCGGTTGTTAAAAAATGAAATAAAACTTCTTATTTGGCTGCTTGTTGTGAATTGCAACATTACTGCCTCAGAGTGAGTGCTAGTTATATATAATACTTGATGCGATGCATCTTTTCATAGGAACAAAAGGCTCGAGTCAGACCCGGCCATTTTTCCACTGGGATGACCCCTGTTAAGGGCGTGGTCGGTCACACTGTTCACGGAGGGTGTCAGCATACGCCATAGCTCCTAAGCATGTCCTCTCATCGACGAGGGTCTGCTGCAGTATCAGCTAGAAAACCTGACAGTTACATAGAAGTCACCCGTTTTTCATAAATTAGGATAAAACAGCATAAATTATGAGGATTTTAAGCTGGGATCAGGCAACTTGATTCAGCTTAAAAAATCAACCAAAAATTTTCTTTACTTTGGCAGTGTTTCTGTGTTCGGCTTAATGCTTCTCTCCCAAAAGGCTTTTTTAATGATTGCTTGAAGTACAGTGCACTATACCCCAAATCAAGTTTTGGCAAACCATTTTCCTAAAAATTTGAACACCTAGTGCGCCATTTTTCTGGGGGTAGCTAATGTTTTTCAGACCCCTGGTAGGGTTAATACGACGCTCCCGCATCCCCACGCTGTTGTCTGTCTAAGCTGTATGACAAAAAGTGTTGATATCCTAGGGCGACTTTTTTGGCGGTGCCGGGAAATCCCAGTCAACTGTATCCAAAACTAGCCGTAGTATTGAAGCCTTGTAAATCTATGAGGAGACTTGGTTTCACGTTGATTTGTTTTTTAATAATGTGTGAGCGGAAGGCTTAATTATTATCACATCAAGAGCCAGGTGTATAGGCACATAATTCCTATTGAATTAGTAGGTAAACTGTTATGCTCAATCGCCTCGCTACTAGTCAAAAGTAAAACACGTGTTTGCTTTGATGTCGGAATCAAGCTGACCAATGCTCTAAGATGCCGATCAGGCAGCAAATTTGAAGGTGATAATCAAACTTTCACTTGGATCTGAATCTTATTTTTCTTGCATTGTCACATTCATGCACTTGGATTACTAATTTCCATGAAAAAATCACTCTTATTGTGCCAATCATTGCTTCCACACTATGTATAGAAGTTGCAAATCATCTGTGACATACTGGCTGGCATCGACCCTTGACAGTTTGTGACAAACACTTTCGTAGGTGTCGATGACTGAGGCATCTCTAAGAAAAAGATCCAAGATTTCCACACAACAGTAATAAGTTGGTCTACTATCTCGCTTTTTTTAGACATTCCTGGATCAAAGATATTTTCCATCTTATTTTTTCTTTGCTATTTTTCATACTAAATGGAATTTTTTGATATTTATAGGCCCCTCAAACGTAAGTACTACAACTGCTGCTCCCAGCGGTTATAATCCGACCAGCGGTCAATTATTCGGACTGAATTTCACCGCACCGCTGCCGTATCACGTATCTTCGTTGCCGTCATCGGTCAATCACAGTTCGGGCAGTTCGAAAAGTAGCACTATGGAGCGTTTCTTGACGCCTGAAAGTAAAACCAGTTCGTTGGATAGAAGAGCGGCCGCTGGAGTGAACAACATTGTACGCTGTTTGAATAAAAAAAGTTCTTCGTTGAATCGCGAGGTGGGCGGTTTGTCGGCCTGCGAGCAACTTTTGTACGATAACGCACATTTGGCCGCCTTAGAACGAAAAAATTCCGCCGCCGCCGAACTTATCGAAAATTTAACAAGCGAATTTGTCAAAAATTCCAAGTAAGTATACAGATCCTTTTCCCACTGTATCAGCAATAATTTTTTAGGGCTTCGGTTAATATAGTATACAGAAAAATTGATGTTGCCTCCAATTTTTTTGTGAAAACTCCGAAAATCCCTTGTATACATGCTAATTTTTCAGTGTGACCTGCGCACGTGATGTCAAAGTTAGCCCACAGTTGACTAACCCACACTGATTTTCCATCCTGTAGGACAAATTCGTTTGTGGTTAGAATACCAAGTTCCGAGTCGTCGATAATAGACGATTTTTTCTTGTTTTAGTTCGTATGCTTACGTACGTATTCCAACAAGACTTATAGATTCCAAGTTACTTCACCCAGCAAAAGTCCATTTTTTCAAGTATCAGTTCTTATTATCTAAAAATTTTCGACTTAAATTCCAAGACTCGTAAGATACGCTTGGAAAAAATGTCGACTCTCTTCCTATTGAAATATCAGTTGGGAATTTTTTCTAAATCGGTCGTTTGTACATGAGAAAACACCCAATAACATAGTCTTTGCTGCAATGATCACAGATCACGTATTTCTTATTTTGTGGCATTATAATATCGAGAACTGATTTTGAGAGTGCGCGTGGTGAATTTTATTTTGGTTAATATACCTGTAACCGCGGGGGGTTGGGGGCCCCCCAACTTGGCTAACCATATACCCAACGCCCCCAGACTTGAAAAAATTGTCAAAAAGTGCCTTTTTGGCCCTTTTGGAAAAAATTTTGACTTTTTTCGACTCCCTCCCCCAAAATTTCGTGTTTACCCCCCCCCCCCCCCAACTGGTCGGACCTCTTACAAGTATGTTGGTGAATGGGAGTAGAGTTATAAAAAGAACATCCAATTCTGTTTGAACTTCACTTCGAGGACATGCACGGCAGTAGAATACAAATGCAAATTTCAAAGCTGCAAAAAATAGCAAAATGTAGTGGTGAAAATAAAGAATAAAAGAACCAATTTGAAAAACAAACTCAAGATAAAATCAGAGTATGAAAACATCCATATATTCTTTATGTAATTGTGTGATAATCGTTAACTTGATGTCAACTATCAAGCTTCATTAGAATAGGATGTTCTGTTCAAAATCGGTGGTTTTGTTATACTTTTCTAATACAAAGTTTATAGAGAAACAAGAGAATGAGTTAAATGCCAATACGACTTGAAAAAATCAGCTTTTTTCGACTTGAAAGTTTCAAGTCACAGGAATGAACATACCAACCGGTACTGGAACATAGAAATAGAGTCAGAAAAAGAATTCAAAACACGTACGGATCGGTTCCTGATTGTACAAGTTTCTGTATCATCTGATGATCTTCTTGAACGATAGTTTTTGACGTTTTTCCTTAAATAAGTCTGCACATTTCTGTATCAGAGAGATATTTGCATTGCATAGTGCCGGAAAGAAACAACCCCGTTTTTCGCAGAAAAGGGCACGGGTTGTCAGGAAGACCTCAGAAGAAACAAAATAAAACGAACCTGAAAAAGACAGTTAACTTATTTCCTCTTCCATTGAGCCTTGACGGTAAGAAAATCCGTCTTGCCGTAGGTTTTTGACTTTTTTCCTCTTCCTCTCATGTCTTTAGGCTTGAACATAATTCGCTTCAAAAAAACAACGAACCGTTGTCAGCTCCCGTTCTGTCTTCCAATGAGGCTCGTTCCTCACCACTCTCCATGTCAAAGGAAAAATCTATAGTGGCATCGTCGTCCAATATTCGAGCTCCGGGCGGAATTAAAGTAAATGCGAAGCTTCAAGATTCGCTTTCTGGTTGACGAACATTTTTCGTCAACCAATAGAGTGTTGCGATTTGGATATATAATACAGTTTTTCACGCTGAAGACATCGAAAGTGAAAGTTCATTGAGGAAAACAGTCGAGTTTTAGTAAGCTGTTTTGGCTCCTTTGCCTAACTTTCCAAAAGTTATTCTGCCATTTCAATGAGTCGCGGTTCCGCTCTGGCCCAAAAGTAGCCCGGTTGTCACGTGAATGCATAACAGTATGATCAACGGTAAATAAAGCCACATTCTAAATTGAATTACTCTACTCAAGCCTCGAGGACATGGTTGTAAAACCGTATTTTTACAATTTTACATCGCATTTTCTTTGATTTTGAGAAATGCCGAGCAATTATACGGTCTCGACTTCAAAACCTATAGAAATTTGTTTGTATTTTCTTTTTGTGTTATGCTCAACAAATTTGGATTGAAATTCATCAGCTTTTTGTATGGCGATATCATTCTCTCAATAATTATAGAATAATTAACGATGCGCTTATTTTTATTTATAGATAGAACCGGACATCGTATCTAGCAACCGAGTCAAAGAAGATGCTATCCTTGAAAACAAGACAAATTTTTTTATCGAATCGCCACCATCGAAGCCGCCCCGTCGGAAGCGGCTAGGAAAAGATGTGGGGTTCTGTTTTATCTTTTTGAATAAAGCTAAAATGATTATCAGGTTGTGTGGAGTCATTTGTGAATACGAAAGAATGTCAGTTTACATGTGTGCCTGCAAATATATTGTGAAGGTTCTTTAAATCGCCTAACAATCCAGAACAAACTAGGACGTGCAAGCATAAGTCAAAGTTTTTATTCCACTCAGTTTACGAGCTTTTGTTGTGTTCAACGCCCATTAGGTATATATTTTGGGTTCAAATTCGAAATTCAAGTGTATTCTTCATCCTTTCAGAATACTTTGCCCCTACATTCGCCGCCAAATTTCCTGAAATCGTCGACAATTTCTGCGCCGACTTCAAGTAAATCGAGCCAAGAATCCACTCTAAATTATGAAAAGAGGGTTAGTAAAGTTCACTATACGAAGACTTTTTTAGCCTATCTATCAAATGCAGTTTTATTATCAGAATGTAATAGGTAATTGGAATAATTTATTTTATTCATAATTTAGTCCCAATTCAACAATAAATTTTGATCACGAGTGGCAAAGTTTTTTGCACACAACAGCCAAAGTTTAGGCTGTGCAACCAAATTTTTCTGCCAGTTGCACCGGGTAACCTGAAGCCTTACGACCCTTTTGATTAAGTTATAGGATTTCCTGTCCGAAAATTCATTTCCACGCGTTTTAAGACGAAAAATCCTGAAAAGTTTCCTACGCTTCGCGCCGGATTTCAAACTGTTTGTAATTCTTCATGTTATTTCCAGTTCATGGTTGAAAAATGTCCTATCTTATGGTTATAGCTTTTAAACATCAATACATCATGGATGAATGTTAGATCTTGTATTGTTTCTTAACATAATTGAAAAAACGAGATTTTTCTGGGTCATTTTCTGAAAGTCTTTGTGTAGTGTTTAAATATTTCTGTGTTTTGTGAACATAAACTTTCCCCATTCAGAGTACGATCCAAACATCATCAGTGCAGATGACACATGTTCTTTCTGCTTGAGGAATCCAAGACTATCGGTTGCGTGCCTAACATTTGCATTTTGCGCAACTGGAAAATCACTGAGTTATCTGAAAAAGTAGTACTTTTGTCCAGGAAATAAATGTTGAAAAGACTCGTTTTCCCGCTTCCTAGAATATTGAAATTTAGAAAAATTTCCGGAGCAACGCGCTGGCATTAACGATCTCCGACCAAAAGATGGAATGTCTGCCGCTGAATTATTTATAACCTGCATTCTCGTGCATTACATCTTCTGAAAGCAATCTCTCGACGCATGATTAGGATTATCTATGCTAAAAATTTGCGATCGATAAATGATGGGTTCAGAAGAATAAGCTGAAAAATGCATTTTCCGACACTTTGAAAGCCTTTGAATGAAAATTTATGCTAGACCTTTCATTATTTTCCCTCAAAACTCATAAAATCCAGTTGCTAAAGTTTAAGACTGACGCGATTTGAATGAAGTTCAAGAAAATTAACGTTTAATCGAAGGTAATCAATTTTAGAGTGATCAACCGAAAATGTCCTTGTCTAACCAAATTCTTGGCCAAATAGCACAAATGTAAAAAAACCTTTGATGAGTAATCTAAATTATCTGTTTTAACTATCTATTTTCAGAGATTTTTCAAGGCTAAAGTAGCTAAAAATCAATTTTTTCTGGAGTGTCGCCCCAAACCCCACCAGGAGGCGCTTAAGCGCGCCATTACGAACCTCTCTGTCCGACATTCGGTAGTTACGCGACCTCACTTTCGTCTTTGTTAAAAAATTTTGGAATTTCCCCTGGAAAAAACTTTTAGTGGTTTACACTTTATATGTAACTTTTACACAAAGGAAGAACAAAACTCATTGTAAAATCTTTCGTGTTTTGCAAAATGTCTTTTGATTCGGAAATTGCTGATCTTGATCGAATTCAAGCTTCTGTTTTCATCGAGCTATTCATTCGCATCAATTGGGTTGTGTAAAAGCTTAGAAGGTCAACACGATGGGTAATTAAATTGGAAAAGGAAACCAGTTAATTGTTTCACTAACTTTTCAATTTGTGGTCGGAACGAAAGTTTACTCCAACGTCCTGGTTCGATGCCACAACGTTTCCGACAAATTAGGGAGGCGAATGGTAGTGAAAATGATTATTAATCGATTGAGTTATCTGCTTTTTAAACATTTTGATTGTTTTTTGTTGTTAGACCCTAGAAGGACACGAATCAAATAGTAGCTTTGCAGCTCATGAAGTGCAAAGTTGAATTCTCTACAAGATAGTATGTAGCATTTTTGTGTATCATCCACTTACATGGCTACAACAGGGGTATAGTAAATCATTATGAAACACCCTGTACACATACTGGTCTCGCTTGAACGTGGAAAGATTATTTTATCATGTTTCAATCTGTGGAAAATTCTAATTGATTGAGTAGAAATTTATGAATAAACTTGAAAACTTGAAGATTTGGCTTTTAGGACACGCTTCGTCCGTCACTAATCAAACGGTCAGACGCTATGGATCAGACGATTGACGATAATTTGCCAAAATGTGATCCGTTATCGCTTCATATGTTACGATTAACCAACGATCTAAACAGGTTTATGCATCATCTCAGATATTGGTTCCGAGTAAATTTCCCCTAAATTTAGACTCGAATCACATCAGTCCGAAAGCGGGTCTGGTACGGATGATATTTCGAGTTTGACAAGTTTCAGTTCGCCGAGAAATTATTTGATTCAAGCAAAATTGAAAACGTATGGGAGTGTCAGTTATTTTTATTTTTATAGCTTGAAGCACATGAACAACACTCATTCATATGCAAATGATGGTTGAACAACTGTAGATTCGTTCACGACGAGTTCCTTCCAAAATAGTCATTCTCTGCTAGTATTTTAGTATAATTGACCCGAAATTTGAAATCTCATTCTTTGAAGAGGACCGGACAAGATTAAGAACTTCTGTTGTCATATACAGGGTCTTTCAGACACTCTATTTAGTCAAATATTACATCCCAAAAACAGTTTTAATTTTCAAGCCGAAGCAAAACTTGAGTTAGCACCACGTTTTGACGCTAGCTTTAAATACCACACTTACTTACGTCTAATGATTAGTTAATGATTGTTTTATATGCTATTTATGTCTGAAAGATCCTTTGTTCGTACAGTTCACTGATCCTTCTCAGTGCTTTGAAAAGCCAACCTTCTGAGGTAGCCTTTCTCATGTGTTCATATGAAACAGAACTGACTAAGATTGTATAAACGTGAATTTCGTGTCTTTCATTCTGAATATTATCTGTTGTGGTTATTCAGTATCCAGTACCGCAAAATGATTGGACGTAGTTTCGGTTGTGCCATAGATAAAACTGTTCGCAAAATGAGGAATGTGACGGAAGGGGGTGAGTTTTCATTTTTGAATTACCAACGATTATGTACTTCTTATAATATCGTCTAAAACTACTTTATTCGTGGTTTTATGGTTATTTTTCGTCATGCACCCAACCTAATAAGCACTCTGAGTTAATAGGTAGTCTAAGTTTGAAATGTTTCAGTACGGTATCGTTTTCACACTGACGAAACGAATCAAAGTGACGACGATGATAATTCTGATAATTCGAAATTTATTCGAGTAAGTCAGATTTTTTTTTTATAGCATTTTCTATCCTCCTTTTGAAATGAACTCTACGCGCATCACCTACTGTTCAGGTTCGCGCTTCTCATAAACATAAAAGGCCCTATCATTTCGAGCAAGTTCGACTTGTTCAAAATTTGAAAGGAGAACATTCAGTAAGTTATTATTTATTCAGCACAAAAACTGAAACCGACTTCATGGACTTGTAAATCGGAAAACCGAAACCGAAACTGAAACCATAAATTCAAAAAATGCAAAACCCTAGGTGGAAACCCCAAGAAAGTGAAACTTATCCATCCCTATCAAGTACTGCTGACCTTTCAAGTACTGACAGTGTACAAGCGTGATATTTTTCAATGATTTTGAACTTTACCATTCTTATGAAGAAATTTAACTTTTTCCTACATTATAAAGTTCGCACGAAGTGAAAACTGTGTATCAAATTGAACTTACTTTTTCGGTGTTTGCTGCATCCATCATTTTAGATTGAATGAGCTATAGTGAATGCTGTTTCATTACAGGTGGACATATTGTCACAGATATAAATCTTGCAAAACTCGATGATCTGATATTGTTATGCACATGGTGTTTGCGCGCTGGTTGATATGCATGGGGCGCAAATTGGATCAAAAAGTTTGTGCACTGTGAGAAAAAATCTACTCCTTTATAACATGAATTCGTGTCGCTGACATTTGTACAGACGGAAAAAATACCTTGATGACAATTTTCGGCAATTATGACAACTTTACATTTTTCAACAACTTTTTGACAATTTCTCACAACTTTACACTTTTTCAATTACTATTTGACAACTTTACAAAAACTTTTACAATTTTGAAACTACTTTTTGACCACTGTCCACAATTTTTGACAACTTTTGACCCATTGGTTGACGATTCATTGAAACTGCTTCAAAGACCCAGAATGCTCCCCGCGGAGCGGGTTTTTCAATTTGGAGAATAGGTGATAGTCGTTGGGTGCCAAAACTGTAGAATAGGCTGGGTGCCAGCATAGCTCTGCGATAGTCAATTACGTAAACTTTGGGCTCGGGTATTGTCGTGTTGCAGTAATGGTCGGCTTTGCAGCTTTCCGGGTCATTTTTCTTTCAATGCCTTGCACAAATCTAGGAGCAACCTGGAGTAATAGTGAGCATTGATAGTGGTTCCTCGCAAATAATCAATCAATATGTCAATTTTTTAGAAGATGAAATTGACCTTATTATACTTCTCTCTAGCAAATGACAGGTACCATGGAGCGGCGCTACTTTGGACACGATGTAAATTTGTAAACATATCGGCCCAACCTGGTTATCCTACGTCCTGAGATTTTCGACCTCCGCCCTGTAGACCACGCGCATTCCCTAAGCCTAGGCCTAAGGAGATTGCTAAGCCTAAGCCTAAGCTTCAAAATAAGCCATACCATAATATCAGGTCACTGTTGGACACTGAGATCCGAAAATGGAAGATCTCTGGACGCAGGATAACCGGGTTGGCCCCTTTCGAACCTATAAATTTGAAAACTTGTCGGTATATTTATTAACAGCATTTCTATATATAATCGGAGTTATTGTAAAAATTGACTGAACTAGAGGAAAAATTCGATAAATGTTCCACGAAACTTGTCCCAGGTAGCTTCGTTATGACGGTAGGCAGTAATTGTCTATGTTTTAATACTAAAAGCGTATGTATTCAAACAATTTTTATGTGCCCATGAAAAGAGTTTGGATGTTAATTCCCGGAATATTTAACTCGTGTGACAGAGAAAAATTGTGCTATTGGCAATGTATTTTTCCCAATTTTTAGATTGGAGTATACACACTCTGTGTATACCCTGTGTGCATGTTTATTCTGTTGTAATTTTAGGGGTCCGTATGGTGCTTAAAATTTTCACATTGCGGAAGATTATTAGCTACCGGTGGTCAGGATAACTTAATTCGTGTCTGGATTTTGAAAGATGCTTTTAATTATTTTAACGAAATGAGGTCGCGTTACAACGCTGACGATTCTGGTGAGTTAATCATCAAACAAAGTCTGCCCCTGTAGCGCATATTCATATTTTTCTCGCAGTGCCTCTTTACGAACAATTACAAAAGTGCACTGTGGGCTTGTCTTCGGCGACTAACGCGGTTGACAGTTGCCGCAGCTCGTTGAGCGGCGATATGTTCTCTTCAGACATGGCCAGCACGACTTCTTCGATCGGTCAAGACGATTCTAGCTCGCCTTTCGTCTCCAAGCCGTTCTGCGTTTATAGAGGTCATTCGGCTGACGTTTTGGATTTATCTTGGTCTAAGGTAGTTTTATAATCATCCCAAAGGAGGTTTCTCCTTGAAATAAACTATCAGTCAAAGTTGCATTATTTTTGTATCGAATATCTGTTAAGTTCATCCTATAGCGTTTTCTTCAAATAAGCCTCGAAACGAAAAATGATGCTGAAACAACTGTGCACGCATCCGTTTTTTCCTTATATTCACTATAGCACTTGGGATAACAACCTGAGCAAAGAAAATGTTGGCGTACGACGGTTGTTAATTCCGTGTCTATAGATTTATTTTCATTTCGAGGCTCGTTGGAAAATGAATGGTTTGTAAAATAAGAATTGGGTTGCTGATCCGGTACCTAGCGTTTATTCGCTACCTACTGTAAATCCGGTACTAATCAGCAAAATAAAGCGAAAGAGCAGTTTGCAAATTATTTTCGAAAGGGTTTTCCAAAGACAAAAAGTTAAAAGGAAATGAGAACATTAATTGCGATTAGTAGTCCGTGTTGTGATGCAAAATATTTTCTTTATCCGCTTTCCGGCTTTATGAAACAGTGAACTGTGCTTAGAGACCTAGCGCTGCAAAAATACGGTAAGAGGACAGAAAGTGGTCAGCGAATTATTGCCAGATATGAGGTCGTCATTCACTAAGATAAGATCGCAAAGCAATAATGTCGCCGAACAATAAAGTAGTGGGTATCATAGGTCGCCAAACCATACATGTAAGGGAGGAAGTGCTATAGGAACCCCCCTCAGAAATCGTCGGTTATATGGCTAGCCATTGGGCGACCCCCCACCTAAATTTTCCAAGCCCATGGCTAGCCATATAGTATTCATAGAGACACCCATACTTTTGGTCGGAAAAATATTAAAAAATGTAAATTTTTGAACAAAAAATGGTCAAAAACGTGAAATTTTCTCCGCGCTTCGCGCCAACGATACATTTTTCGGTTTTTTAGACAACAATTTTTTTTAAATCGTTTTTCGGACTTTTTTGCTGGAAAAATCGATTTTTTCCTCAAGAGACCCCTCCCCCAAAATTTTGGGGAATTAGTGACCCCCGGCCCCAAAAAAGTCGTACGACCCGCCTCCCCAAACCTCGGCGCTCCGTTACATGTATGCGCCAAACTATAAGATCGCCATGACATAATAGAATATTTTTTATTAAACAATACACAATTGGTACAAAGCAGAGTATGTCTTGGTACACACAGTAGCATATATTCGTTTTTTTGGGAGGATCGGATTTAGTTTTTAGTGAGGCGAGTAGTTGTCTTGTTTTCGCGAGCTCAATGTTTTTGTTTTGGCTCCACAAGCTGAATAATCACAGAAAGGTATTAATATGCTTGTAGATCAAGGTTTTTGTTTATGAAAAAACAAAAGGACGAAACCATTTTTTTGGAAATGTTCGAAAAATTGGAAGATGCCAAGCTGGTTGACATACTATACTCCATTCATTTTAAAATGATCGATGCAGTGAGGTCATAGCCAAGCTTTTTGACTCTAATCAATAAATTTTTTCTTCATGATACAGGGTCCTTGATGGTCATCCTTCTCTATCATTTTGGGATTATTGAAATGAACTTCCTAATCTCAAGTAAGGCTGCGTTTTCCGAAACTCCGCCGACTGCATCGTTCATTCCAAAATGAATGAAGTATATCCATAATCGTTTTTATATGTAAAACGGATCAACTTATTTGAGAGCACTGATCATGCTTCATTAGTGTCAGATGTTGAAACAATCAGGTCTTTTTAGGTTTTTAATTTTCAAGTGAACCACTGTAAAAATGCATTTATGATGTAAAACAGTAAAAATGAGAAATAACAAAACTATCGAAATTGCCGCGAGAAAACATTTTCCAATTGAGGGAAGAATGTCATAAACCTGTCAAAGTTCTGATTTTCTCACTCTCTTCAAGACAAAGCGGTGGCATGAAAATATGAGACAAAAAGACGAAACATAGAGACAAATATATATCTGACTGATTCAAAAAAAGTTTGTGTTCTAATTTAATTAATCGTACAGTATACCTTGCGTTGATTCATCACATCTTAAGCGTTATGGCTCCATCAATCACATAAGGGTCAACCCAATGAAAATCAGTTGCTCTTTTTTATTCCATGATGGGCTTTTAGGGATAAAATTCGTAAATTATGCAACACTTTTATTTTCCAAATTAGAAATTTTGATGTGTGTTTCTTTTGCAGCCGCATATAGTCCTATTTTTTGAATGAAATTCACCTTTTTTTGGACGACCAAAGTACCATCGTGGGGGGTGGCTTGCACAGAGGGGGTGACTTGCGCACTTCCGGCAGTATTTTGTTTGTCGCGCGCTTCACAGGATGAAACATTCATGCTGTATATTTTTATTGTTTTATAATACTACAGTTTTTATTGCTCTTTCAGAATTGCTATATTGTGATTTAATATATTTTATATTCATCGTAGTTGGGTTCAACAATGCGCACTTTGACAAAAATTCATCAAGCATGCTTTGCCAAGGTATGCTTTGGCGTAGGGCGGTCTAGACCACTCCTTGGACTCTACTTACGTTTTATAACGTGTAAAATACAAAATTGATGTCGATTATTGAGCAATTAATCCATTTGTCTGTCACTAGTGTTTTTATATTGTGTTAGATGTGGCTCGTTGTCAAGAAAATGATGAAATTATTCCTAGAAAGTGATTCGAGATCATGTTAATCCGTTTGGTGGCTTAGGTGTCGAAATGTTTTGAATCTCAATATGCAAAAAAATAAAAGATGTGTTCAACAAAATATTTTCTACAAAAGGTGAAAATACTAGCTTTAAAAGTAGTTACAAACCTTGGACCATGCCAATGCTTTTCTGCACACTGATTCGGCTTTGCCATCGGTGCCTAATAAAACCAATTCATTTTGATAGATCCAACAATATTGATCTTTCTTTTTCGTTCAGTTTTGGGTTCTTTGACGGCTTTGATTCACCCATATCAAGAATAAATTCTTGAAAAATAATAAAATTCTTGAAAAATAAGATTCTATACTACTCTGCTCTACAACTATATGTTAATATTGAAAATATCTTTTTATAACGTAAATAAAAACAGATTTTATAGAAATTAACCACGCCAATGCAACGTCGATACAAAGGAGGTCTAAAAATAGAATGGGAACGGACTGTTTTATCGACCAAAGCATGGCGTGGTCGACAGCAAAGTATACTTTGCAAATTAGGGTTGATAGTACGCGTTGCTGGACCCACCTTGAACGCCTACTTTGAAAAGTGTGCTTTGGCCTCTCAAAGCATGCTTTGTGGCCAAAGTGTACTCTGGCAAAGTACGCATTGTTGAATCGGCCCCTGGTCAGTGTCGTCGTTGTTATTCACTGCAAAGACTTGATTTCTTACTATATTCCTCATCAGAAAACAGCGGATATGTACTACGTAGCAGATGTGACATAGTTAGCGGTCATGCACTTGGTAGCGGGTGTGCAGTAGGTAGTGGATCTGAAACTTACTTTAGAATAACGGTCTGATTTATAAAATATAAGAAAATCACGTGTAAAACTTTTGATTCAAATCTATTTCGCTTATATCTTTCGGTTACATGTTTCTCTGAGAACCATTCATTCCTCATTCATTTTGAAATGTTCGATGCAGCGAGATCGCAGCGCAACTTTTATTTAAAATTACGGTAAGGCTCATTGAATTGATTCAATATTTTTTTCATGACAGATTTCTTGTCCAGATTTTTTTCAACTATTCAAAGACTAACCACAATTAATTTTCTGTTCTGTAGTTAGGCTGCACTTGCCGAAACTTCGACCGATGCATCCATCATTTTTAAAATAGATGAAGTATAGTTTATTTTCATTCCACATCTGGGTAGAACATGCTTCTCTCAAATTAGTTTTTCAGAATTATTTTGTTCTATCGAGCAGTATGGACAGAACCGTACGACTTTGGCATATTTCTCGAACCGAGTGCTTGTGTTGCTTCCAGCACATCGACTTTGTGACCGCTATTGTATTTCTCCCTAAAGTAAGAAGAAATCTAACCACCGCATAGCGAATGAGTTTCATATTTTCGTAAATCATGGAATAAATGTTAAGCTTTCATAGAAAATCTTGCAGCGTCTCTTTATGATAATTAAAAATTATTGCTGATTGATCTGCGTCATAATCGTCGGTGCTTGTTGAATACGTTCTATTTAGTGTTGATATTCTCGATATTAAAGTCTGATTAATCGGCTGTAGATTTTGGTTCAATTTTTCACTTTTCTAGGATGATAGATATTTTCTGAGTGGCTCTTTGGATGGTAAACTCCGTCTCTGGCATATTCCAGAGAAGAAGGTTGCTTTGTGGAATGAAGTAGAAGGCGGAAAATTGGTAACGACTTTAACCTTTGCGCGTAACGGAAAATTTGCTGTGGTTGGCACATACGATGGACGATGCATTTTTTATACCACAGACGTAAATCTGGTATGATAAAATTCGTTCACAGGGTTAAAGGCGTTTTTTGTTGTAGCAACTTAAATATCATACACAAATTGACGTCAAATCGGGGCACGGCAAAAATTCAAGGCCGCATAAAATCACGGGTCTGGAATCGTTTCAAGATAAGGTAAAACTTATATAATTCAGTATTTAGAAAAACTGTTTACGCTGTATTTAAGCTGTTGGTAACATCGAACGATTCTAGAATCAGGCTTTACGATTTACGTGATCTCTCATTGACTTGCAAATACAAAGGTTACACGAATTATAGTAGCCAAATTCGAGCCACTTTCAGGTGAATTGTTCATAGATCTGGACCATGCATTATTTGAGGGAAGTGCCACAAGAAGCCCCTTAGAAATCGTCGGTCATACAGCTAATCATATGGTAGCTATAGGGAGCTCCATATTTTCGATCGGAAAAAACTGAAAAACGTTGCGCTTCGCGTCATAAATACATTTTTTACGGCTTTTTCAGGCAAAAAATGACTTTTTTGAAAGAATCGGAATTTTTCCCAGAAGATCACGCCCCAAAATTTTGGGTTATTGATGATTCTCCGCTCCCAAAAAGTCACTTGACTCTCATAGCTCCGTTACATGTATGATTTGTATGCAATTATTGTTCATCTTGTTTGTGAATATTATTAAAACTTACTCTCAAGTAGAGGAATGTTTGTATAATTATCATTTATGATTTAGTCACGATGGAAAATTTATCATTTGCGGTTCCGAAGACAAAAACATTTACATATGGAAAACGAATGTCGATTCTGACGTCTTGTCTTTGCCGCCTGTGCGAAAAGATAGAAATAGAATATGGGAAAGCATAAGGGGTAAAATATGTATATTAACCAAAATAACGCAGTCCCTCTCCCCCGAGAGATCTTTAAAGTAGGCAAAAAATTAAACAAAAGTCGTAATTTTCCAGAATTTATTTCATAACTTCCACGAAATAAAAAATTCATTTCGAATGCTTTCTTTTTCGTGTAAATTTCTCTTGAAAGTACCAACATCAAGCATGATTTAATGAATCGGTAATACAATAAAAGCAGGTTATTCGAATCAACAAACTCACCATTAGTTTCAGACCAACGGAGTATCATTTGTCAGCCATGCTAATTGTGCTAATTAAATATTTTTTACTAGCATGAGTGCTAAAAAAACCCTGGACTTGTCTAAAAATCGGGTTTAAAGCCAGTTAGGCCTTTTCTACACTCTGGCCATTATACTGAAAAAATTTATTCTGAAAATTAACAATTATTTGAAAATAAATTCTCAAAATGATCGATTCCAATTCATTTATTTGTAGTATCTTAGCATGGTTTTCTTTTTTAGCACGAGCCCCATTAGCACGGCAGCTAACTTCCCTTTACTTTTGCTTAGCACGATTAAAATTTTTATTAGCACAGGCAAAACTTCATTAGCACCGTGCAAAAAAAGAACTATGTTTCTTAGTAATATGTATACGTAGATAGGCATTGTTATGACCCATATTCCATCCGTTTATACATTTTTTATTTCTTTTCAGCATTTTCATTTTTTTAGCTTATATGAATGAATTTGGATAAAAGTTTTCTTGTCATTGATACAATTTGCGGAAAGAAAAAATACTTAAATTTTTTAGCCTATTGTCTGAAACGTCTAAAAAAATTTAAGCCAAAATGGATCATTTGGTTTAAAAGAATAACACTGATCTCAACTGCTACAAAAGTGTTTTTCAATTATCAGTCTACTATAGAGTGTATGGATCATTTTATTACCCAAACATATTACTATCAATGGAATATCTCATTTTTTGGAGTAAGAATTTTTTCTCTCGGTTGGAAAATTTATCGGATCTATTGATTCGAATGAAGAATGAATTGGAGTCCATTGTTTCTGATGTATGTATAGCTCAGTAATTCATGATTTATAGCTATTATTTCTCGTCGATCCTTCAATCTAGATTTTTTATAGCTCATAACGCAGTAGTTACTGCGGCCATTTTCGCTCCGCGACCAGATATCATTTTTTACCAAATTTACACAGCAAAAAAACGTCAAACAGCGGAAAGTAGCTGCAGCAATATTGAAGAATCTGATAAACCTTTCACTTCTTGTTCCGCCGTCGCTGCTGGCACTTCAAACAGTGCTACTGCCTACCGAAATTCATTTTCGAAAGAAAATTCGTCCAATTTCAGTCAATTTATTAAAAACGAAGCTAAAAAACTTTCTACTCACTTATCGTCGTTGAAACGGCAAAATTCTATCGTTAATAACGCGAAATCGTTCACGGGCGAAATTTTGGTGTCGGCCGACTTCAGCGGAGCCATCTACGTCTTTTTGAATAGGGCGAAAATCAAAGCGGGTTCAAGTACATTTTTATTGTCTTATTAATCAAGCTGTTGACAGCGTTAATTTACCTGTAAATTGAATTCGTGCATATAACATGCAAAGCTTCCCTGACTCTTATCCGAAATTCAAAATAATTATAAATCCATTAATCATTCAAAAATGTTCTTGGTGTGATGAAGTCATGTTTAGGTTTGGTTGAATTATTTTTCGAACTAACCTACAAGGTTGGCAAATTATTTTCGAAAAATGCAGTTTTTGCCTTCATTAGACTTTTTATGTTTTCTCAACTGATCTTGTCCTGGCCCAATACGAGAATGCCATTTGGACACGTCACTGTTCAAAAATACTTTGCACGAATCCGATAAGATTCAGTTTTAAATAAGAAGAATGCCATTGAACTTGATTGATATTGTCCCAAACGTTTTTGTCGATTTCGATCCTTTTCGCATGAAATATACAATATTTTAAACTGACGTATCACAAATATTGTAATAGGAGAACATTTACCATGATCGTATAGAATTTACCGGCTAAAAGGTTGATTTTGTCGTATTTTAATGCTTATGTTCGAGATGTTCTATTTCCTTTGGCATAATTGTGTTTATTAACCTATATTATTTTTATTCAATTTCATCTGTGGTTTGCACACGCTCGACGCGATAATCAGAATTTTCGTATCCATTATTAATTAATCAATCTTCAACAAATTAATTCGATTCTGTAGAAACTCGTTCTAAATTCCTGAAATCCATGAATAAAATAGGTATTGGTGGTTCTGATTGTTTTTTGAGTCTATTGTATTTCTTCAGTCTGTTTATATATTTTTCCGGTATCGTACCTGAAGTAACGAGGTATACTCGCTTAAAATTTCAAATTATTTATAGACAATGATTGGAAAAATTGTTTCAAGATTTTTTTGCTCGACGAATTTTTTGAGGCAAGCCCAGGTCGTTGCCGCCGACGGTAGATCGAAAGCGATTCGAACCAAATCGAAATACCCACGGCCGAATCGACTGACCATGGAAGAATCAAGTTTCGAGTGAGCTTAATCGAATGGCGTTTCACAGATATACTCGGAAAAGTAGCTGCTACGGCTGCAGTAATCGATCAAAATAATCTTATGTGTTCCCAAATTGTCATAGTAAGATATAAAAAGTTAGAAAATCGATCATCTGCTATACGCAATTTTTTTAAACTCATTTGTCGAGTAAACAACTAAAGGCTCGTGTAAAAGTCACTCTGGACGCTCTAAAATTTCAGGTTTTTCGTCAGTTCGATTTTTGAAGATTTGGGAACTTTTTTACGCAATTTCTCTAGCTGAAAAATCTCTTGTATTATATCTACTTCAACTAGTTTCGAGTACACGTGTACAACATATAAGTTTTGGGGGTGGGGTCAGCTGCAAATTTTTTCAGAATTGCTCAAAACTCAGCAAAATTGATCAGAATGCTCAAATCGTTCTTAGATGTTTATCAGTGTGATCTTTCAGTTCCAACAAGAAAAAATAAACATTCTTCCTTACAATTTTCTAAATTTTTACATGAAGGTTTTCATATAAAAATGCAGAATATCCTGAAAAATTAAAATTCCCTTGGGGGTTAGACAGGGTTCTGGGGGGTCAGGACTCTCCCCCAAAGACATATATGCTTTCGAGTATCGTTTTTCATTTTTTAATCCGTGTATTGATTTCAGGGAATATAACAAAGGTCCGATGGAAATGCGCCGGAACTGGGACGAACCATATTATTTTCATTGTTGGCCAAATTGGAAAACGAACACGGATTTCAAGCGACGAAAAGTTGTGGCCGAATACGCTCCACAAAGGTTGCGCTTATTGGCCATGGTGCGCGCGGCACAACTACCAAAAGTTTTCCGTGTAATACTTTTTTACATTTTCTCTTCCAATTTCATTTCTCCATTTCGAGTTTTACTCTTTTTTCCATTACACTCTGCCTAATCATTCACTCTGTAATCTAGTCTTTCCTGGATATCAATCTTCGAAAAGTATACTGTAAGTAAAAATGATAATGCGACATTGCAGCACCCAAATCAGCGATAAAATTGCTGCTGCTGTCCTGCATGGATCTTGCAGTTGATAAAATTGATGAAGAGAATGCTCAAAGACTTGAGCGAAATAGCTCCACGATGACTGCCGAGAAGTGTAGATAGTAAATCCAAAGCTTTCTCGCAGGGCTGTCTGTACAAGTTTCCTGGAAACCGAGTGAAGCTATGTTCCAACATGAATAATTAATAACCTTCGCACCAATCCTGCATGACGTTGTGTTTTCGGGCACAACAATCAACAAACCGATCTCAAAACATTGGCCCTATAGAAATACCAGAAATACAAATATCCCATGGCATATCCAATGTAAGTCAATGTCGAACACTTTTTGTGCGTCACATATGGCTAATTTGCGTAGATGAATAATAGCACATCGCCAACTCATTGAAAATTTATTTTTACGATATTTTTCGAATTTCATGAAGTTTCTATATGAATGGTCAAGAATTAGTATCTGACGTCAGCGTCTGCGATCCAGGACTAGGTTTGTGCTACAACGTAATTATTGAGTGAAGCAATATTGACTACTCTCTGCCAAATTAAAAGATAATCACCAATTCATTTGTTATCAGACTTTTCGAAAATCAAAAAATTAGAGTGTATCTGTTCTAGCTTGTTATTAAAAATTTTATTAGCGACGTTAACAGTGTGCAGTCTTTGTTTTGGTAATCAATTTCTCAATTTTCGCGCTGTTCACCTTATAGCAATTTAGACGTTTTTGGCTCCTTTCTGCTACGTCAAGTCATTAAATTTTTATTATTTAAAAGTTTCGTGCTGTTTAAAATATAAAAATTCAAGCTTAATCATCGTAAACATTATTTTTTTAGGATATTTGCATTTACCATGCATAAAAATACAAAAAAAAACAAACTGAAGATGAGTTGTAAAATGTTTGGGCTTACAGTCAACTGATTTTCTTGAAAAATAGGCCAACTACATTAGCCACAAACATTGGGTTAACGTGTTTTATAGTTTTTAGTTTTTGTGTTCTATTCACCACGTTGTGTAACCATAACTGATCTCAGGAGGAAGACTGTAGAAACGATAGCTTTATTTCACACTGAATTTTGTTTTTTTCATAGGAACAAGTCCGTGAAGATTTGAACGCTTTACCTAAGGACAGTCGGTGGTATCAAGTAGAAAATTTGTGCATGTTTACGGGACGCAAACGCGGCAAAGTCGTCCGAATGCGCTTGTCCAGATTTTGCTTCCGTAAAAGAGCCGATCATGGCAAGTTAGGCGGCGTTATGCGAGCTGTATGGTAGTTTAAACCTATTTTTTGATTCTTTTCCTCTATGTTTTTTCCTGAATAAAATTTATTCCAACTTGGCTGTCTGTTTTGTTTCAAGTCAGATTTGAATTCACGTAATATTTGTTCTTGTTTTTTATTATTCCAGAAAGATAACGTGCATTGAACGTGTATCCAACTTTTAGCCCGGGAAATCTGGCATCTAGTGACGGATCATTTTTTGAAAATTCGAAAATTTTTTGTACAACTACAGCTCTGATAAAAAACGGCTTAACACTTAGTTTTCTAGGTTTCTCGCTCCGCTATTCTAAACGATGATTAACTTGATATTCCTCCAACTTGCGACTTTTGGTGCAGCAGCGATTTACGCCCAAAGTCGTATTCCCGTAAGTTTTCCTTCAAAATGTTGTAATATATCCGCTGATCCTTCCTGGTCTCACGTCCGTTCTTAGGGTTTTAGGCTCTGGGCGAACTCAGGTTTATTGGCCCCAAATTTTTTTAAATATTTATACATCACGCCATTTTAGGTGATTCACTACTTTCATAATTTAGAATATCTAAAAACGATTCATAATTCCATAATCACAATATTTTATTCATTAAAAATAACACGTTCATGATCCGGTTGAATGAGGACAACTGAGGTGTCCAGCGGTTTTCTAAATGAAATTTCCTGACTTTCCCAGGTCCCTTTTCCAGAATATTCCAGGTTTTTTGCGGAGCGAAATTCAACAATTGCTACATAAAATAGTAAAAATGTGTGTACCATACAGAGACTTGAGCATACATGTGACGGAGCTCCGAGGTCTGGGGGTGGTCGGACGATTTTTTGGGGCCGAGGGTCATTAATTGCCAAATTTTGGTAGGAGGGGTCTTTCAAGGGAAAAAAATCGATTTTTTTCACGAAAGAAGTCCGAAAAATAGTTCAAAATATAAAATTTTTATTTAAAAAGACCGAAAACATGTATTCATGGCGCGAAGGGCCCAGAAAATTCGCATTTTTGACCCTTTTTTGTTCAAAAATTGACAGTTTTCATCAAAAAATAACATTTTTCAGTATTTTTCCCCCGAAAACTATCGGGGTTCCTACGCCTACCATATGGCTAGCCATAGGATTGGAAAATCCTGGGGACGGTCGCCCAATGGCTAGCCGTATAGCCGACGATTTCTGGGGGGTTCCCATAGCAATTACCCTCCCCCCGCCAATTACATGTATGGACTTGAGGAATGTGCTGATATTTTCAATCGGCTAGTTAATACCGTAAACAAACTAGAAATCAACCTTTTTGCTACTGTTGGTCCAATGAAGTTCAGAGTAGAAGAAACATATGCTTCACACAATTATGAAACCTGTGCACTTGGATGCACATTTCATAATTGTGTGAACGGTAAAGTACCCAAATTTTTCCCAAATGGGAAATTTTTTTTGAAACACGTTTCTGCTTAAGAGAGCTTATATAGCTGCTGTTTGTGTACAAGTTAGAATGATTAATAATCATTATAGTGACATTAGCGTTTTGAGTGGTGTAATCATATGTACCTCAAGGAAGGTTTTAGTACATGTTTAATTTCTACTCTACATGAATGTCAAATATCTAAAACGTAATGTAATCTGGACTAAATGGTCATCAAAATTTCAATTGAATCTGTCATTAACTAACGGTTGACGAAATACAAAAATATTTCTCAAAGCTTGTCATAAACTTCCCGGATTATTGTTATCGTAAGGGGATTGCTATTCTGAAACTAGATCGTCATCTTGCAGTCGATCACCAGATCAGGAAACAACTTTAAACTCAAAGTGATGCCGAAAAAATTATTTTATAAGTCAACATTTGAAACAAACCCTCTCATATATAGTTTTCGTCAGTAATAATCGGATATTAAAATCTTCGTAAAAAATTGATTTTGGAGAAATATAAATTCACCAGCTTTTTTTGATCATGCACAGCAAAATACGAAATAAACCGCCCATTATTGGTTTTTTAAGGTTTTTTTAATGTTCTTTGTTCCCAATGTTTAGCGGCCCTGGGCGGTCTCACAAATAATATGAAAACCCACGAGGCCTATTGATAACCTATCTTGGCACTTATATATAAAATTAGCCATCATTTTTTGATGTTCAAATATAGTGTGTTCCGAAAAAAAACCCAGGCAACAGATGACATCTGAGATTGAGGTTTTGTATTCGATGTTCTGGCTACTATACGATAGAATTCATCTGTGTTCTTGTACTATGGTATCTGGCACCGGCCGATGTTTTCCATTTTGGTACCACCCACCCCTATAAAACAGTTTCAAATGCAATGATGCAATTATGTGCACTATAAAAAGTAATTTTTCATGGAAATCAGTAATCCAAGTGCACGTAAAACAAAGTCTACATTCAATGTAGAAGTTTGATTACCAGCTTCAAATTTGCTGTCTCATCAGCATTTTATAGCATTGGTCAATTTGACTCCGACATCAAGAAGCGCACTTGATCTACTATTGATTATACTCCATTCATTTAGAAATGAACGATGCAACCCATGAAAGTAAGTTTAATACGGAAAAAACTAATGCGCTCATTAGAGATTTATTGTGTAGCAAAGCTTGAAAATATCGCTGCCGGGTCCAACATTCTAAGAATATCGTATCCGGATCTTAAATTTGAAGAATATCGGATCCAGGTGGGTCCAGCAAAATCGGCGGGTAATTTCGGGTCTTGTTTCGGCCCAACGTACCCTATACATCTCTAGAGCATATTACTGCTATCAATGAAAAAATTTTTTTGTCAGTGAGCGGCAAACGCCAGAGCTAAAAATTTCCGTCGTTAACCTGGTTGAGTGGTGAAAATTTCTAGAGTAGTAATCCGGCATCGACACAGTTCTGTCTAAATCGACAAGAGATTAGCATGTTTTCGAACGATTTTGGCCTTTATCATTTTCATGAAAAAATGTAACGTTTTTCTGTAGTATATATACATTTTTTTATCAAGTGTTAATTGCTCATCAAATATAACTTAATAGGTCGCGATGCGTTTATCATCTTGAAATAAGTGGAATATAGTAGCAAGTCGTTTAGGCGCATGCCGGATTCCTGGCTAAATCAACAGGAAATGTGTGCTTAGCTCCCTCGTAATAGCTTTAGAACACTTCAATATTACGGCTAGAGTCTTGGATGTAGTTAACAGGGATTTCCCTGGCTACATTTCCACACTTTCCAAGATGATCGTTAATTACGGATTTTGTATGATTTATCACACGAGTATGTGATACTCGGCGGTAAAGAATAGTTCAGTTTTTTGGACTTATCCCGAAACATCATTATAGGCTATTTTTTGAAATGCTTCTAAATTTAAGGGTGGGAACCAAGTAGTATTTCATATCTTTTCTATTTTTTTCTAAGCCGTATCCGCACTGTACTGAGAATTTATGAACATACTGAAGTAATTCTTACAATTTTCGACTGAAAAATCTTACAGTAACAGCCTTGTGTAAACGATTCCGAAGGCGTACTCATTTTTTGTCATTTTTCCGTTTGCTAGCATTTCATAAAAAATGGCTGTAGTGACTATAACTATATGCGCGGAACAAGAACGGTTGCGTGCAACTGGTCACAAAATGTTGATCTAAAGCCCTATTCCGAAGTAGTACTCGGATTTTTATCGCCGACAATCGACGACAGTTGGCCGATTCCTAGGATTTAATTTGCCACGGTCGGCGATTCTAAGGAATGAATAGGCAATTTACAGAAATCCCAATTCAGAAGTGAAAAAATCCTAGGACTTTTGTCGCTGACAATCGGCGACTGTCGCCGATTTCTAGGACTCAATCGGCGACTGCAATTCTGAATTGGGCACAATTCCTCATAAATTGCCCTAAAGTTATGTTGTATGTAGAAGTTCATCCGATTTCATGATTACTTTGCCATGCACCCCATCAATTTTTTCTTCCAGGAAGAACACGATATCACCAATTACAAATTTTACAACCAAGATTATCCGGTCGTGTTCAATATAATTTTGTGGTTCTCGGTTAGTGCTATCGTAGCCCTACTATTCATCAGCGTTTCTATGTGGTATATGGATCCGGGCCGCGACTCCATTATTTATAGAATGACCATGACGCGAGCGAAGAAAGATTAATCTAAATGTAGCTTTTCATCAGGTTATGACAATTATGTATCATCCAGAATGTCGATGTTCATTCCATATTTGTGGATTATCGCGTTTGGCAGAATTTGTACCATTTGAATAGATATTCATTGATTTGTCCGACTGATGTTCAGATTTTTTTAACTGTCGGTTTTTATGAGTCGTCTTCTTTTCTAACGTCAGCCCCGTTCAGTGAACGAGATTTTGTAAACGCTATCCGTCGTTCAATATTTTTTAGTTATATCTTGTATTAAATATAAAGTTCTGACCATCTTTTGCAGTTACTTTAAAATTCGTTCATCATCTAAGTGGCCCAATTTCGACCTACTTTTGTCAACAGAGCAAGACCAAAAATTGTTTTTATACCGCTTGTCATTGCCATTGCACATAGAAGGGTATCGTCTAAATTATTCGTGTCCACTGTTGCTTCCTGTCAATTTGCTACCAATGTAGTTGGCTAAAATTTTCCCAAATTGTTCTGCACAAAAACAATAGACAGCATTATTCTCGTAATGGTTCTCTCTCACTGGATTGTTGTGGCTCAAACTTTTAGGCGTCTCACTACAAACTTCTGTGTGACCACCCATCATACAACGTGCCCACACCATTCACACATTTTTTACGCTTAATCAGTGTCTATCTCAGATGAATCCTCTCTCGTCCAATCTATTGAGTTTTGAGACAAAAAAATGCGTCTAAAATCCCGATAAAAGCTGCACGTCATACATCACTAGAGAAAACTGAAAATCACTCGAGGTAAGGGTATACTCAAAGCCACAAACATCATTTATGAGTTCAAACAACAATATCGATATCGGTAATTCAATGTTAGTGAAAAGTAACAATTTTGACACTGCTATATTTTGCATTGCGACCTTTTGGCAGCAACAGTTCTTGAGCAAAACATGTCATGAGTCGGAAGTCAAGGACATTATGGCCACTTGACAGTTTCGATTTTCCGACGGAGTCCCAATGATTCTCAACGCATGAAACTATACAACAATTTTGAGAGTAAGTTAGCGTATCAAGGAATGGTCTCCCTATAGACAATAGGCGTTACGAACACTGTATAAAGGACCGCAAAATTGTTCGCCCCAACCTCTTCTACAATGCAGGGAGTCAATTTCTGTTAGCATCATCCCTACGTCGGACACGTCAAAAAATAACATGGTGTAACGAAGAGTGAAATTTTGTAAGATCTCATTTCTCCGACTAATGTAAAAACAAAAATGTTTTTCATTTCTGTACAAATAGGTTTTCTTTCGCTGCAATTTCAGTTACTTTCGTTCAAGTACTTTGTTTTCGTCTTTTTCTCTGCTATTAGTTACTTTCGTTAAGTACTTTGTTTTCGCCTTTTTCTATTGTTTAACCGTCATTCCGAGAAACACCAAAAATCTAATAATTACAAAAATACCCAACAATGGGCCTGTGCACACAGTAGGGCCCTTTTCGATAATCCACATAAAATTATGCAAAAGCCCAAATGTATGCAAAACACGAGCTGTGCATGCTCACATGTGACAATCTACAGTAACCGCACAGTATGGCACCTGTGCACTGGGATGGGCGGTCCAAAAAACTGCCCAATTTTGATTGGTTCCACGACTACGTCCTTATGGATAGTCAACACGAGAATCGAGGAGATTCTCATTCTTACTCTTCGACGACTTTCGGTTCTCACGCTTACGTTTTGGGAACCATTTTTTCGAGCGTAGGGTCGTCCCTACAACACTGTAATTGTCGACTTTTCAAGCGCCAGGGAACCTGCCCTACGGCCAATGACGATTGGATCGTCACCCTTTGCTCACCTTTGGGGCTTTTGCATCGCATACAGTATACCCGTGTAATCGCCCGCAACTTTTCTTTCGACTATCGGAACGACGGACGTTTTAACTGGAACTTAATTTCGTGTAACTATTCAATTTGTTATTTATTTTAAATATTAAAATATCCAAAAGCCCCCCCCCCTTTTCGCATTTCAACGTCACATCGGCGTGACACAAATTTTGGTGACCTAACACAAGGGGAAATTAATTTAATCGGACAATTGGAACTCCGTTACGATTGCAAAGCCTTATCCATTTTGCTACGGTAACCAGAAACATTTTTGTTTCTTTTTCTTTCGTTTTCTTGTACGCATAACATTCAACCCCTTCATTTTTTTCGTTTGCAAAACTCTGGAGGATCGTCGTAAGGAAACAGTGTGCGAAAGTTTCCAGCGGGTTGAACGAGAAGCAAAATACAGCATATTAAAAAACATGCCAAATCAAAATCAACTTGATCCATTGGGCGCCATCGTAAAAGATTCCATCAGGGCTGCGATTCAAGAAGAATTGCAGACCTTTCAAGCCCAGATTTTCAGAAATGCTGCAAAAACAGATGCAAGCGTAAACGAACTGCGGATTAATAATTTAAGAGGCGAAATGTTGACGAAAAACCGCGATTTTTCACTTTTTTCGGGTCGGCCCATGGAAAATTTTGAAGAATGGGCCAAAAAGTTAGAAAAACAAATGTTACTTAAGGGTCTCCGTCCAGACGACGATACCCTAAAATTAATTTTTCTTGAATTTCATTTGGATGGTGATGCTCTCACCAAATTCGAAAATATATCAAGTTCACCTAATCCACCTGCAACGTATGACCAATTCAAGAATGCCTTAATTTTGGCATTTCCAAATCATCACGATGCTTTATACCATCGTCAACTTTTGAACGAAAAAAAACAAGGGCGAAATGAAACCGCCCTAGCGTATTTCAATGAACTCGAAAAACTTGCGCGCTTGGCTTACCCCACTTTTGACGTGAACGCACGTAGTAACATACTTGAACCCATGTTTTTGGCGGGCTTGCAGCATGATGTGCGACAAGCCCTAAAGTTCAAGCGTTTTGGAGACATACAAAGTTTAGTAGACGAAGCAGTTTTCGTTGAAAGGGAAATTTTACGGGATTCAACGGCCATGATTCCCATTCCCACTCGATACAGTAATCCGTGCGAACAAATTTTAACTGTTCAAGAAAACATTATGCAAAAGCAAATAGACGATTTGAACACTAAATTCGATAAACTCATAAACCAACTCAGCAAAAACACGGTTGAGACACCCTATCGTCAAAAACCATCGTCAAAATCAAAAATCACGTGTCACAAATGCGGGCAAAAAGGTCATTATGCAAATGAATGCGATCTGGAGCCCCTTACAAAATGTGATATCTGTTACAAAGAGGGTCATAGCAAAGAAACATGTCGCTCAAAGTGTAAGCACTGTCAACAAATAGGACATAAACACAGTCAATGTCCTTCAAAAAACCCCGAATGCTTCAATTGTAAAGAAACTGGGCATTTGAGCCGAGAATGCCCGAAAAAACATTCCAGTAATCAAAATAATATTTTGGGCAATCAAAACGTTTGCCCTTTGGACAATGATGACCCTGACATGTACGTAGGAGCTTCACATGTGTATGTAGGTTCCATAAATGCAAATTTTTCTTCATGGGTCACAACGAGTTACCCGACATCAGCGCCCATGTGTGGGCCTGACCAACAAAAAACAACGTGTGATGACTATCATCGGTTGTCAGAATCTTCATTACAGTCTGACCCGAAAATGCAAACAATTCATGAAACAGAAAATTTAACAAAGGAACTCGCACATGATACAAATATTGAATCAAGCGGTGTAAAAATCAGTTCATGTGAGCTAAAACGAAATTTTTGTCATAGCCCCTACAGTATTCTCACAATCGCCTTAATTTTTTTTACACCCTGCATCTCGTGCTACCAAATGTGTGGTACCGGGTTAACCGGACACTCCATCGAAATTCCAAAGATCATTTTCCTGTACTCGACCCGAAATCGAAGGCACTCCCGTGACCACCCAAGGTCAAGTTTACGTGCCCCGAAGTCACCCTAAGCACAGTTTTGCATTTAAATGTTATTTACGTACAAGACGAATTTGTACCCAAGTGGGTTTCTTTGGCTCGAGAAGTATCATTTCGGATCACACGGAAATAAAACACCTCACAGCTTTTGAATGCAAAGATATTTTTGAAACAAAATTGTACACAGATCAACACTTAAATCAAACAAACAACGGATTTTGGACAACAAATAACAAACTGGACGTCAAATTTAAATGGTGCTGTACGGATCACTGTTCTTCCATAGACAATTTAATCATCGAAGAAGGTCAAGTGGCCTCTTGGGATGGGAATAGCCTTATCAGTACCCTTGGAGATTTGGGAGGCTGCTGGGCTACTTCCGGTCATTGCGTTTTACAAGATGGCGTTGTCGTTTGGGACGTGACCCATTTTCGGCGGGTCTGTCCTTTCGAATTTAAAAATTTTTACAAAATAAAACTCATTGGTCCTCATTTGATCATCGATGACCTGCAAGCCGCTTTTTATATTCAAAACGCAACTTCGTTTTCACATAAAAATTGCCCGGATTTTGACGAACATACGTTTCAAACAGAACAAGGGATCATAGTAAGGTTGCAAGCTTTTGAAGCCCACAATAATGCATTCATCAACATCAAAAACAACTTTTCTGAAACGGACTATGATCCCCTAAATTCAAAACTGAACTATCTTGAAGAAAAAATTCATGAATTTGAAGTGCAAACGTTCAGAAACGTGTGGAATGAACTTTGTCTTCAGGCCCAGCGTCACCTGGACATTGTGTAGCAGCTGTTGCGCCTGGATGCGACCTTAGGTGCCCGTGCGTTCCTCCAAAGAACTGACATAGTCTCCGCGTTTACAGGAGAGGCCTTGACAATATGGCCCTGTAAACAAATAAACGCAACTTACGTGTACAAAGACTACAAAATTGACGGAGTCTGTTATCAAAATCTCCCCGTCCTTGTGGAGAACACGCTCATGTTCGTGGCACCCGGAACCGAAGATCTTTTGGAAAGTAGCCAAAAAGTGGATTGCAACCACAGGCACGTGCCCCTTTACAAAAAAGATGGGATATGGACTTCTCCATTGGGAAAAACCCACGTTAGCCGTATCCCCTTAGAAGTGGTTTGGCATGGAAATGCAACCGTTTTTCACTTCAATGCACCGCCAATTTTTCATGACCAATTGGCGTCCGTTTCAACAAATCTTGCATTTTTAAGAGAATACATGTTCAAAACTCATAAATTGGAACTTACAGTGAACCGTTTGCTCAATTACACATCGGAAATGTCCCCGCATGCAGACTCCGTCTACGAAATTTTGTCGGGAAGTGGTCAGGCTATTGGCAATACCATTTCTGGAGCTGGCCAAGCGCTTGAACATGTAATTGTGGGTACGCAGCAAAGCATGACACAAGGATTAAACAATTTACTAAAGGGGCCCTTGCAAATGTTAATCAACTTAACAGTCATAGTGGCCACCATCATAGGAACTATATATGGTTGTTATTGGCTGCGCCAATGCATACCACGAAAAAAACAAAACATAAACTATGAGCTGCCAATAAGAAACATGCGTACCCCTTCTGCACATAACTTTTCACCCTCCTTGGGACAAGCACTATTGGAGTTGGCCAGTGTAAGAAGCAACGAAATAAATCGTCGGTACATAGCCGCACCTGATCATCTGGCCCCCAGTGCTCCTAAATGGGAGGACGTAAATGACATGCCTAATTTTTTCGTCAATGGAACGCAAAATTGTCGAATGAACCATAACAATGAACATCACCAATCCAGGAAGAAGCCGGGCTATTTTCGTTGGGGAAACAGATCATCTCGAAACCCTGCCGCACCGGTTCGACGGACGGGGTCGTCCTTTTCAGAAGGAGAGGAATGTAACGAAGAGTGAAATTTTGTAAGATCTCATTTCTCCGACGAATGTAAAAACAAATATGTTTTTCATTTCTGTACAAATAGGTTTTCTTTCGCTGCGATTTCAGTTACTTTCGTTCAAATACTTTGTTTTCGTCTTTTTCTCTGCAATTAGTTACTTTCGTTAAGTACTTTGTTTTTGTCTTTTTCTATTGTTTAACCGTCATTCCGAGAAACACCAAAAATCTAATAATTACAAAAATACCCAACAATGGGCCTGTGCACACAGTAGGGCCCTTTTCGATAATCCACATAAAATTATCCAAAAGCCCAAATGTATGCAAAACACGAGCTGTGCATGCTCACATGTGACAATCAACAGTAACTGCACAGTATGGCACCTGTGCACTGGGATGGGCGGTCCAAAAAACTGCCCAATTTTGATTGGTTCCACGACTACGTCCTTATGGATAGTCAACACGAGAATCGAGGAGATTCTCATTCTTACTCTTCGACGACTTTCGGTTCTCACGCTTACGTTTTGGGAACCATTTTTTCGAGCGTAGGGTCGTCCCTACAACACTGTAATTGTCGACTTTTCAAGCGCCAGGGAACCTGCCCTACGGCCAATGACGATTGGATCGTCACCCTTTGCTCACCTTTGGGGCTTTTGCATCGCATACAGTATACCCGTGTAATCGCCCGCAACTTTTCTTTCGACTATCGGAACGACGGACGTTTTAACTGGAACTTAATTTCGTGTAACTATTCAATTTGTTATTTATTTTAAATATTAAAATATCCAAAAGCCCCCCCCCCCCTTTTCGCATTTCAACGTCACATCGGCGTGACAATGGGACGACTTTCACACATATTATACAACTTTTTACGCTGAGTTCAATGGTGCAAACCGCTTTACACAAAATCAAAAATTCGATGAAATATCAGGGTTCAAAGTTTCAAAAATTTATGAATTTGAGCAAAATTGACCACTTTTAGTTAAAGAACTGCAGCTCTCTGTATTTTTGACCTTTCACCAAGCGGTTTTTTGTATTGAGTAGGGGAGATGACGCCGACTCCTGGCGTGCATATGGAATTCCAATAAATCATACTCGGTCTACGAGCTATGCTTTTAAACTCAGAAAACTTTAAAAATTAGATTTCAAAATTTGCATATTTTCAGCACTTGCTTCACAAGAAGCTGTGGGACACGACTCAAAATTTACATGCATGTGCCCCAAAACCTCCTACGAATCCCAGCAAAAATTAAAAAAATAAAAAGACCATTTATGGAGATTTTTAAAATTGATCATTTCACATTTTTCTAAAAATTGCAAAAAATTCATTGAAAAACTTTCACAAATCCAATATCTGTTCTTATAGAATATACGGGAACAGGTCGAAAACTTTCAGAAATCTTTGTCAAGACTTCCGAGACGTTTTGGTAAAAAACTAACGAGAGAAAAAAATATTTATGAAGATATTTACAATTGAACATTGCTCATTTTTTCAAAAATTAAACAAAATTTAATGAAAAATAACACAATTTCAGCAGCAGTTCTTGAAGAAGTTCAGGGCGCAATCGAAATAATTTGTACTGAAATGATTTATACAGTTGTTTGCTCTCTCCAACAAAGCTTCCTTAAAACTTCGGAAAGAATTAACGCAGTTTAAAGACATATCTAGTGGTACCTGTGATTACGTATGCATTGACTGCAAGAAATTTTGGGGCGCAGGTTCGCCAAAATTTTTTCCAAATATGTCACTATAAATCAGTTTGGCGCTTTGAGATTGCTTTTCTGCATGTCCTGCATCTTTAGGCATAATAATTAGTGCTAAAAGGAGAAAAAATTTTTATGCTAAAAAATCTAGTATCGTATAATAAAATTATGAAAGAAACTTATGAATTCTAGCATGTTTTTAGAGAAAAATGATTATAAATATCGTTTCAGAATATATCTTTCGTTTAACAATGCTAAAAATTTTTTATTTGACTGGGACCTCTGGGTGGCGGGTAAAGGGACCATCTCAAATTACTCATGCTGATGTATTGCATATTCTTGTGCTTTGTCTTGCTTTCAAAAATTACTCAGAAAAAGGTTCCTATAGTCTGTTTTTTATAAAATGCTTCCAGATACAAAAGTGACACAAATCAGTACTGTCGTCGAAATCGTTTACATATCGGTCTTACTGTAAAATTTTTCGCTCGAGAAATCGCTAAAGGTTAGGTCAGTATGCTCACAAATTTCCAGTCCTTTATGATATTTTGTTTATCAGAAAATCGCAAAAATGTGAAATACTACTTGCTTTCCACTTTCATTATTTGGAAGCATTTCAAGAAAAATAGACTATATAGTGTGTTTTTTATAAAATGCTTCCAAATAGAAAAGTGACACAAATCAGTACTGTCGTTACATAGAGCTCTTTCTGTAAAATCTTTTGCTCTAAAAATTGTTAAAGGTTAGTTCAGTATGCTCACAAGTTTCCAGTCCTATACGCTATATTGTTCATCAGCAAATCGTGAAAATCTGAAATACTACTTGCTTTCCGCTTTTATTATTTAGAAGCATTTCAAGAAAAACAGACTATAATTTCAACTACTGTTCCAACCTTACATAATACATATATGTTGAGATCTCCCTCCAAATGTAGGTAAAAAATTTATCAAGCTATATTTGTCTTTTTATAGCTGTATTATGCATGGTCACTAATATGTTTAAGTTTGATAAAAAAAACTCAACAGATTGGCCAGATTCATGTGCATTATTTTTTTGTCCAGATTTATTAAATATTTCATAAAATTTTATGCACGTTTTGGAAACGTGTGAAATGGTCAGGTGTCAATAGCTTCGTAAATTGACCTTTTTTATTTCTTGCCTAACTTTGGAAGAACCTTTGATGCAGGTACTACAAATTATTTCGATTCCACCCTTAACTTTGTTAAGAACTGCAATTATTGTGTTATTTTTCATTAAATTTTGTTTAATTTTTGAAAAAATGAACAATGTTCAATTTTAAATATCTTCATAAATATTTTTTTCTTTCGTTAATTTTTTTATCGAAACGTCTGGGAAGCCTCGGCAAAGATTTCTGAAAGTTATCGACCTGTTCCCCTGTATTATATAAGAACAGTTATTGGATTTGTAAGTTTTTCAATAAATTTCTTGCAATGTTCAGAAAAAATGTGAAATGGTCAATTTTAAAAATCTCAATAAATGGTCTTTTTATTTTTTTAATTTTTTGCTGGGATTCGTAGGAGGCCCTGGGGCACATACATGTAAATTTTGAGCCGTGTCCCGCTGCTTCTTGTGAAGCAAGTGCTGAAAATATGCAAATTTTGAAATCTAATTTTCAAAGTTTTTTGACTTTAAAAGCATAGCTCGTAGATCGAGTGTGCTGTATTAGAATTCCATATGCACGCCAGGAGTGAGCATCATCTCATCTACTTAATACAAAAAACCGCTTGGTGAAAGGTCAAAAATACAGAGAGCTGCAGTTCTTTAAGTAAAAGTGGTCAATTTTGGTCAAATTCATAAATTTTTGAAACTTTGAATCCTGATATTTCAGCGAATTTTTGATTTTGTGTAAAGTGGTTTGAACCATTGAACTCAGCGTAAAAAGTTGTATAATATGTGTAAAAGTCGCTTTATGCTATTTTTTGACGTGTCCGACGTTAGTAAATACTACGGTCGATGCTAACAGAAACTGACTCTTAAAGTCAACTGTGGATTAGGATCGTACCTTTGACTCCGCCAAAAACCTTTGCATATCGAACAAGACCTCTTGAGTTGGGGCATTTATTACCAACCAATCCATTTGACGCTCTTCCCCACTTCTTCAGAAAACATTACAAGAATTGTAGCAATGTACCTAATGTACCTAGGTATGAGCATTCAAAAGTCAAAGGAGTGTAAAACGCTCACGGCAATGCAACAGAAGTTTCTACTTAGAAAGTTTGATGAGGGAACCCATCTAAAAGAAAGGTATAATGCTGAAACGATATTCAGACTGATGCAAAAACTGACAGGGTTTCCAAAGAGGAATTTCAACAGTGCAAGTTTCTGGTCACTGAAAGTAAGTCGAGTTGCCTTGCTGAAGACAAAGAAACCTACTAATATCCTACTGAAACAGACGATTTATGAGAGACATATTACAGAAGCTAATGAATGACTCAACACTATATGACCTGAAGTAATTCATTACAACTCGATTTGCTTCAAAAACTTGCGATGCTTTGCTTTTGTATTTAAGTCCACTTCCAATGCTTTACTATCCTTTGGTCTGAAACATAAAATTTCGAGAAAAGCTAACTTTTCTTGATAGAGCATTGCGAATCAAAATATACAGACTGGAATAGTAAACTTTTATCACCCAAGTAATAAATGAAATTTTATTTTTTGTAAGCATCTAGAAGGCATCGTCACAGTGAGATTATCGTTCCTTTTGAGCTTTAGCAGTAGATAGAGCCATTATTGCGAAAGCCAGCTGTAACGGTTCTCACACACTGGGTGATAGCTTCTCTACCACCGACTGCACAGCCTGCATCGCATGTTGCGATTGCGGCAGTGCCTGTCAAAAAAAATCCAGGTCTGGGCCTATGACTTGGATGAGCAACATCAGGTCTACGGGTTCGGAGGAAAATGCACAATGGCACGCTTTGTGCTTTCTAAACCTTTTTACGGTCGTATTTTCAACACTTTAAAACTTGCTACAACGTGCAAAATGCAAAATGGGGAAAACCATAGAGTATATGCCGCATCTAATGAATGTTCAACCATGAAGCTAGTTCATTGCTAGGCCGACAAATATGAAGTCTCGTAAATGGACAGAAAATTATTTTTGAAATATATGGAGTTGTGATTTGCCCAGAATAGAGGCCGCAATTATCAGAAAATGCAATCATATGATGGTATTCATACTCCAAATGCTGCGATCCTCTAAGGGTATACGAGTTTTTGTAAATTTTTGTCAGCAGATCAAAGACATCGTAAACTATCTACTGTATGTTTAGGGAAATTTTTGGTGTTTCTGAACTTCAGCAGCACATATGGTGATTTTTGTGGGAAAAATGACAATGTTTGCTTTCCAAATTTGTTGGGCTGAGCACTGGATTGTGTGCCCTTTCCCCGATCATCCCTATTCCCCGACCATTCCTTTTCTCCGACTAATGTTATAAATAAAGCAAGAAAAACTTATGACTTATTTCAATAACTTGCCTGTCACGTGCCGACGGATTTCGTCGAACGTCACGTGATTCACATCACAATTTTTCATTATGTTTTTCGTTACGTTTTGTGTTACAGTAATTTGCATCAATTTTGCGTTTCGTTTTTTATACTTTTTACATGCAATTTATGTGTGTACTTTTCATGTTTTATTTCTGTTGCTTTTGCGCACATTTTAGTTCCATTTCGAATTATTATTTTGTTATACACCTAGACTACGGTATGTGTCAAGAATTTCCGTTAGAGATAAGCTCTCCGAGCTCATTGCTGTAATTGGAGCACAACGTGCACCTCTTATCAGTAAAAACTAGCGACGTTTCGCAACGTGAAACGACTAGTTTGAAATTCTCACTAGTGACGTTTCTATGTTAAGCATGGAGAGTGAAAACTCACCCCAATGCTTAACGTTGTGAACTGGAAAATGTCTATGTGACCATAGGCATCTTCTGCAATGATTTCCGCTGCAGAAGTTAGCTTGGGGGAGTGTTAACTCCGCCCAAGGCATACTGTAGTTTATGGAGCCCTTTAAAAGGGCATGTTTCGTCTTTTTGTCACTCATTATTGGGCCTAACTGGTGTTTTGTCTTTTAGCCTTGCGTCCGCGTTTGCCATCGTCGACTTTTATTATATTTTTATATTGTCAACTGCGTTCGCCGCTCGCCGAATAAAATTTGCATATTTCTGCCTCCGGCCTCCTTACACGTTACCACTACAGTAACCCGACCATAAGAACCCGTCCCCGTTGCCGTTAATCGTAGAATCCCGTCGCCCTCATCGAGGAAACGTCCGTTACCGCCGCCTGCCGATCAGCAGCCGCATTACCCTATGCCGAATCTCCCGGATTCCCGTTCCCGTTTGTTGCCGTCCGTAGGACCCACAGTTTGACCCCCGAACCCATCGCCCAGTGCCGAGTAGGTTAAGAAGAGGATTAGTGAGTCTTCTCAGGGGTTATTAGTGTTGAGGGTATATTTGTGGGAGTCTCCCCTAAGCTAGTTTCCCTCGGAAGTACCCTCAGTTGAGAAAGCCCTCAGACCCTTAAGGTCAGGGCCAATAAGGGGATTTAGGTTAACAATCGGGTCCCCTACAGTACGCCATTCTTCGAATGGCACCGTCCCCCATTCCGGTGAATGAGGACTAGGGATTGGCACCCCTGACCCGGCCGCGTTGTCCATTATTCTACAGAATAACCCTAGGACAAGGCCGAGGTACACCATAGGTTTACCTGTGGTAGTACCAGCTGGGTTAGGTTCCCGAAACAGAGAAATATACTGGAGCCACCCCACGGGGTCACAGCATGTCACCTACCGTGTCATGGCCATGTTTCCTATGGGATGTGGTACGGGTTTTCCCCGTCAATGTGACTGATCACCACCTCTGTTTAATGTGACATGGCTCCACCTCTGTTTAATGTGACACCTGCAAAAAAATTCAAACTGAACTACACATTTTTCTCACGGATGTTTTCCCACTGTGTTTCAGCGGGTATATAAAGCAAAGAATGTCTGATTAGTTTAGTTTTAGTTCTTTAATTTTTCCTCAAAAATGGAAGATTATGGCCCTACAACATTTATTCTCACCAAACATCGAAAATCGAATTTATTAAAATGGGAGAGTTTGGCTAATCCGAATTTTTTTTTTTTTCAAAAGAATAAACTTTACGTGCCCACCTTTTTAAAATGTGTCACAATGATAAAAATGTATGACAATGCAAAAAAACATGACCCTAAATCAAGGCAAATCGAAGTTGCTACATAAAAGTATGTCAAATCGCCAACTTTTCAACAACTGATTCTTCGCCATGAATCTGTAATAATATGTTCTGCTGTGCTGAAATGACATTCACTTACAACACTGAAAGCTAGAATCACTATATTTTTCCATAGCCGATTTAGAAAAGAATCGGATTAATTCTACAAAATCTTTTTTTGGAAATATGTAAAAGGTTATCTATTGAAGCTATCAAAATTTTACATTCTGATTTACCCTGCAACGAAATAACAATGTGCATTTTTTTCATGAAACAACCTAAATGTAATTGCTTTCTTTGAGAAATTTTAAACAAAAAAAGTGTGCCATAAATATTAATACTCGGGGAATCGGAATTATTACAAAAATTGAGTCGTACGAGAAACTTCACATTGCTCGGGGAATCGGGAATTTAAAGCAGTGGTCGGGGAAAAGGGATGGTCGGGGAATGGAGATACAACCGAGCACTTGTGTATTCTTAATATTCACTTTACACTAATGAATCCTACAGTAAATCGTATCCCTTCCATTTGCCGTAAATTGGGTAAACTTATAGAATACGGTGTTTGACGCCTAAACCTGCATAAGTTGAAGGAGTGTATGTCAAAAATCGAAAAAATCGAAAGTTTTCAACTTTTGTCTTACTGTAGCTATACGAGTTTTGACTTTCAGACAAAATGAATATCATTTCCGTTTCTAACGCATCAAGCTTCACCAGACAATTGTTTTTTAGGTGGGATACTCAACTCTCTGTTTAAGCGGCTGATTTTTCTCAGAAAGTGTGTCTTGGTTATATTGTGAGACTGATAATTTTTTCCGCTGTCGTCTTAATTTCGTAGCATCGGAAGTTGATCAAGTAATAATATTGCAGAATATTTTTTCTTTCAAGCAAAAACATTCAAAAATCGCTGTCCGCGGTTGAAGTTATCATATACAGCGTGCCTGGGCGATCCATTTTTCCAGGACAACCTGTACAATCGAACTGTTTTCTCCGCGTTTCAAAATTTGGCATCGTTATTTTGCGCTCCTTCGCCGGTCTGCTTGGATCTGGTGCAAGCGGCTTCGACGGCGTCGATCAACAACCCTCGGAAAGCCGAACTTTCCAAACGATGCATGGCGTAGATGGACGAACCGGCCGGTGATTGGACATCGTCTTTCAGAGCGGCCGGGTGTTTGCCCGTTTCGAGCACCATACGGGCTGCGCCCTGAAAATGAAAAAAAAAATTTCACGCCTCACGACCGATTTTTTTCGACGATTTTTTATCGAAAATCAGCGGCAACTGATGATTGCAACACTCAAAATTGAACGGATCTCTCATGTTTAGAAAAGCGCAAGAAAGAACTTGACGATTTTTATTAAGTGAAATTATTTCACACGAAAAGTTTTCTTAATGTTGCAGATCAGCTGTTTCGTAAGCTTGAATTTCTTACGTTTCTAGAGCACAGTAGATATTTGTTGTCACTGTTGAATATATCCAACTGTGGCAACAAATTCTGATATATTTACCTTTCGATCGGTGCATATGCCAAGATTCATGCGATACTTTGGGCACAAATCGCTTTTGTCTGTTTTTGCGAAAAAGGCATAGACCAGTCTTCAGCCAAAAAACTCGTTCAAATAAGCTATTAATGTCTAATTGAAAAATCACATCGCATATGACCATATGTCCTTTGGGGGGTTTGGAGGTCCTGACCCCGGGCAAAGCCACGGCTGACCGAATTTTGGCTGACACCCCCAGAATTTTCATTTTTTAAGATGCCTACATTTTTCCGTAAAAATTTTGAAAAAATATAAAGTTTATTTTTTCCTTTTGGAACTGAAAAAGCACACTGACAAACTTCTAAAAACAAAGTTTTTAAGCATTCTGATTGAAAAAATATGTAGCTGACCACTCCCTAAAATTTCTATGCTGTACATGTATGAATGACTCTTCCTCAACATTTTTTGGAAAGTGTGTGACCATGTAAGTGGGCCGGGAAATTTTGAAATTTCTCCATATCTGTTAAGTAAAATGCAGTACCCAGCAGCCGCGAAGAATGGATTATTACCTTGTTGCATTCAACTTCAGTATTACACTACAGGCACGATTTGATACATAAAATTTCTTGATAAAACTACATTGATTCTACAAGAATAAGTTTTCCAATGTGGTGCCTAAAAAGTCCACATTTTTGGAAGAAAATTTTTGCAACAAAATCCTTTTTAGACCAGAGATGACACCGTTCAAAAAGTACATAGAATGTCTCCTTTCCCTGGAAAAATTACGATTTCCCTTTCAATTAAATTTTCCAGTATTTCCCTTATTTTGCTTATGTCCAGAAGTAGTTCAGAAATGCTGATTTAATTAGCCATTTTCGGATAAAATTCAGTCGATAAGAGCAGGAATTTCCACTCATCTTTTGAGAAACTGCTTCCGTCGAATAAATTTTTGTACTTCTAACCTTCTGTACAATCAAACGATCAAAAACTCATTCAGTTTTGTAGATCACTACATTTTTCTATAGGAAATCGTGGTTCAGCAAAATCTGTGTTCCAAGTAAATTTTTCCATATATCATTGAAAGTTAAGTAATCAACAGACGGGGAAGAGGTTACTGCAGAAATTCTCTGAAAACTGCAAATTTAGTCTACATAGAGTAACACGTTTTCCTTTAAGACTAGTCTTATAGTCCGTTTTTCTTGAATTTCTTCTACATAATGAAGGTGGAAAGCAAGTAGTATTCCAGATGTTCACGATTTTCTGGTAAACCATATATCATATAGGACTGGAAATTTGTGAGCATACTGACCTACCCTTTAATAATTTTTTGAGTGGAACATTCTACAGTAAGAGCCCTATGTAAACGATTTGGCACTACTGATTTGTGTCACTTTTCTATTTGAAAGCACTTTATAAAAAACAGACTATAATTATAATGAAATTTCAGTTGAACCATGGATGAAACGTTCGGTACGGAAAAAAAGTACGGAAAAGCTTTGTAGCAGTTCTACGGAATTTTTTCTAGATATATGTGAAGACATGACTCAGTGTCATATCCAACATTCTATTTTCACTGTTTCTATGGTCCAATTGAAATTTTGGGTGCTTGACGTCGTAAATGCTACTTCTGTCTTATTCTTTTTCATAGACAAACGTTTCATATTTTTCTTGTAAAAATACTGCAACTTACCAACAAAGTGTGGGCTGCCAATTTTACCGACAAATCGCGTGGAATACCCATTTTTACTCCACCGTCGGCTAAAGCTTCAATAGCACAAAACATCTGAAAGTGTTATTCAATCTTGTAAAGTCCTTGCGTGTCCTGAGGAGTGATGCAAAATCTTGAGCGATTTCAAACAACGGAGAACATACAGATGGGAATACAGAATTTATATATTGAAAAAGACTTCCCCAGAAGAACGTGCTATATATTAGTGTAAGCAACCGATATAGCTTTGTTACAGAATATGAGATGGTCTATTTGAGAGAAAAAGTTACCTTCGAATGTGACTCTTGACATGTTTTCAAGATACTTCGTAAAAGTTCCAAGCTCCATCGCAGAATCAAAATTTCAGAGTTTTTCGATTGTTTAAGGTTATCTTGAAAAAATCGCGGTCGATCGGCGATGATCAATTTGGTTAGAAGTTTTTGGAACGGTAACAAGTTTTGCATTATCTCTTTTGTTTAAAGTCAATTTCATGAGGTCCAGAGTTCGCTGGAGGAAATCGCCACTTGTTTTTACTATTTTCAACAAAACTTTCTTTTCGCGATATTTTTCAAAAAACTTCAAAAATGCGTTCTTTACACAAAATGCAGTAATTTCGGAAAATTATCCGAATTTTCTCATTCCATGTCTTCCCAGGTATCCCTCGAATATCGGCATTAACAAAAAAACAAGCACTTACGTAAGACGGACCGCTGCCGCTGAGCCCGGTGACTGGATCGACCAAAGACTCCGGCACTTCGACGGCGAAGCCGGCCGTGCTGAATAATTCGTTGACTATTTCGGAGTCGCCTTCCAAACAGGCCGAACCCATGCTGTAGGCCGAAGCGCCGGCTCTGACGACGGCCGGAGTGTTCGGCATGACGCGGACTACCCTGGCTTTGGACGGCAACAGCTGCAAAAAACAGGAACCATTATTTTTAAGGAATCGATGAAAAATAATATAAAAGTGTATAAAATTACAAAACAAAAGTAAGAAAAGAAATAAAGTTGAAGAATTATTAGAAAAAGAGAAATGAAACAATTCGTAGCAAAAAGCCTGAAAATGAAATCATGGTAAGTGTCAGAAATTATGAGACGGATACCCATGAAGAAGCGTTCGTCCAAAAAGTTAGCCTAGTGACGAAAGATTTTACTTTTTTGCATGGATGAAATTTTCTCAAGTGAGTGCAGTTATGAGAAATTTTCCAAATTACAGGTAATTTTTAGGGTTAGAAATTTTCGTACAGAACAGCAGTCGAATGAGTTGAAATACTAAAAAATTGTTGCAGGCCATTTATTTTGGAATGGCAGATGCAGCAACGAAAAAAGTAGATTCAATTTGACAAACAATTTTATACTGTAGAAGAAATATGTCTCTTATCTCAGAGAGCGCCAAAATCAAAGAAAGGGCATTGTTTACCCATTTTCGATTTATAGTCTGTTTTTTATAAAATGCTACTAAAATGAAAAATGATACAAATATTAGGCGACTTGAAAATCCTGTACATGAAAATTGTATTGTACATTTTTTTTCACTCAAAAATTTCCAAGTGTTAGTTGAGTGTCGTCACAAAATTCCACTTCCATATGACGTACGGCTAGACAGAAAATGCTGAAAATATAAAATAGAACTTGCTTTTCAGATTCATTATTTGGAAGCATTTTATGAAAAACAGACTACAGATAGAAGTGTTAACAAGACCTAAGTGCATTTGACCAGGTTTAAACGAAAAGATTTGAGCAACTGTGTTGCACCTTAACCACAATGGTGTAACATCATAGATGGCGCGATAGCGTCAACCTATAATATACTTGGTCCCCAAATTTCATGTCCCCCACCCTAGCGCCAAAACGGTAAGAGCTAGAACCTTTGGGTTAGGCATAGGGGAAAACTAAGGGGTGCCTTTTGTCATTTCGCCTCCATCTGCAAGTGGTGCTCGCACTTTTTAAGGGCCCCCAGTCCCACCATGCCCCACAATGGGTGTGCGATATCCAAGCCCCATACTTCAGCCTAAGCATCTTGGGGGTGTAATTCCAAATGCGATTTTTTATTTTTTTTAAATATGGCCTCCATTCAATTATATGGTTGTCCAAAGTCCCGGAAACCGCGAAATTTGACAATTGTGTTATATAAACTTACGGCTTCAAAAAAAAATTTTTTTTGCAGCATTATGCAGTACGGTTCCCTTTCAATTGAACCAGTAGGGTTATTGTGATTTTTGGTTTAAGGGTTTTCGATCGAAGCGAATTCGATGGACCCAGTCACTTTACACGAAAAATTATTCCGGGTGTAAACCAGCGTATTTTCGTAATTTTTTTGGTGGAAGGGGTTTTCGACCACGGGGAGTGTTTTTTTGGTGGAAGGGGCTTTCGAACGAAGCAAATTCAATGGATGTGGTCACTTCACACAAAAACTACCAACGTAAATGAAGGTACTCCAGTGACTTTTTGGAGGAAGGGGTTTTCGACCATTGGGAATTCGATGGACGCGGTCACTTTACAAAAAAAATTATCTGGGATGTAAACAAGCGTATTTTTGTGATAATTTAGTGGAGGGTTTTCGACGACGAGGAATTTAATGAATACGATCACTTTACACAAATAATTATCCCGGGTGTAACCAAACGTATTTTCGTGATTTTTGGTGGAAGGGGTTTTCGACCGAAACGATTTCAATGGATGCAGTCACTTTACACAAAAAATCATCATTAATGTAAATGAAGGTACTCCCATGACTTATTGGAGGAAGGGGTTTTTGACCATTGGGAATTCGATGAACGCGGTCGTTCTACACGAAAAAATATCTCGAGTGTAAACGAGCGTATATTCGTGATAATTTGGGGCAATGAGTTTTGAACCACGAGGAATTTAATGAATGCGGTCACTTTACATGAAAAAATTATCCCGTGTGTAAACAAGCGCATTTTCCTGATTTTTTTGTGGAAGGGATTTTCGATCACGGCAACTTAATGAATGCGATTACTTTACACACAAAATTACTCTAAGTGTAAAAAATGTATTTCTGCGATTTTTGAGGATAAGCTTTCTGACTATGAGACACTCAATGGACACAATCACTTCACACAAAAAATTGTTCTGTGTGTAAATAAAGGTATTTCTGCTGTTTTTGGGTTGATGGGTTCCTAATCATGGGGGAATCAATAGAAATGTTCACTTTACACTATGTTTACAATGTGTTAACTTCTATGCAGTTTACATATTTTTTACTTTTACCGAAAGTTAGAATTCGTAGCTTTAAGATAGTGTTTTTATTATTTCTTTGATGTGAAGGTGACCAAATTTAAAACTTCGATGTGCTTCTACGAAGGTTTTCATGCATAGCTGAGACCGACTAAAAGGAGGTGGACTAGTTTATTAGAAAATGCCCCGATGGGGCAGAAAAAAGAATATACTTGTTTGAATAGTTGCCAAGCTAGAAAAAGAAGTGGAATAGATTTTTGAGAACTTGGGTTAAAGTTGGAAAAAATTCACTTCCATTATGTTGGATTTTCATTCTTTCTCAAAAAAATTTTCTATGTCTGTGAAAAAGTATATTCTGCAGCTGAGTGCATCAACACACTTCCCAACCAAACATATGTATCTCCGAAATTTTGAGGAGGGCACAGTGGTGGACCTTGGTTTTTTGGCGTTTTTTGTGACAAAATTAAAAAAAAAGTTGAACAAAAAATTATTTTTCATAACAAATCTTCCAGTTTCAAAACCCTTGGGGTAGTTTGTACCCCCCACGTCCTCTCTCGCACATGAGTGCTTCTAACTGCGTGAGCTTTTTTTCTAAATTTAGTGTCAATAAAACAGGAATCAACTCTGTGAAAGTGACACATGAAATCGCACTCAGTTTTTTTAGAAAAGGCTACAGCACAAGTCTTCTCAGGACTAAATTGATTGTGTAAGATATGTTTAATTCACTCATTTTATATAACATATCGTATGGAATTCACTCCGTAAGTAACCAAGGCCCAGTTGCACTGAAAGGGTCTAAGCTCGAGCTCAAGGTAGTCTCGAACAAAAAGACGACCCTATTTCATCTCAAGTTCGGTAGAATTTGAATGTCTTCAGGACTATAACGAGCTTAATGTCGTGATTATGACTATAATATGTCTCCCTCACCATTTTTGACCTAGTGTGAAAGGCAGAAGTTTTGAATCGGTCGGGAGTTAGAATGCTATTGGTTTACGATTTTTTTTACATTTGAAGTCATGTGCATATAAATTTCATATAGAAAAATTTCACTGTAGTTGATGCCAGGAGAAGAACAAATTGCACGATGCTGCAGAATGTTTTCACAGACGTGGAAATTTTTTTTTGAGAAAGAATGAAAATTTAATATAACATAAGTGAATTTGTTCCAACTTTAACCCAAGTTCTCAAAAAGCTATTCCACTTCTTTTTCTAGCTTAGCAACTATTCAAACAAGTATATTCTTTTTTCTGCCCCATCGGGGCATTTTCTGATAAACTATATAATTATACCTCGGCTGGATATTGAGCCCCTTTGATTAAACCGGGCCCAAATAGAGAAAATTATCAGTCGGTCTGTTTATCGCTGTTGGACAAGAAATTTTTCCTCATTGATTACAGTAATGAACTTATTTTCTATGCGAATTGAACTCTATCAACCGGCATCTGCCATAAATAGACTATAGCTTTGTTTGAAAACAAAAAAGACAAAAAAATGAAATAGTAATGTTCTATTTTATGAGTTCTAGGCTGCAAAGCCGTTTTTTCGAAATTTATAATTCAGTCTCGAGGAAAAAAGGCAGAACAAATTAGAAGCAAGAGATGTAGATCGAAAGGGCTAATAATACCGTTTCTATACTCCTGATGGTAATCCCGAGGGCTATGGAAACCACGAGCTTATTCTTGTTGATTGAAGGCGCAATTTCGGCTGCCACTTTTCTAACCAAAGGCGGCTTGACCGCTATGACTATCAAATCGCATTTGTGGGCAATTTCCACGTTGTCGTGGGTTACTGTAATCGGTGCTACAGTCTCAAATACGGAAAAACGTGTTGGATTTCAAGTTTACGGTAGCTGGCGTCTTACTCTGATGTCATCCAAATAATTTTGGTCACGTTTCGGAGAACTGGCCATAATATTTTCCGGTAAAAACTTGCCTGGAAGAAGTTCAAATTTTTAAAAAATGATTATTTTCGAAGATAATTACCCGAAGCAATCATTCCTCTGGCTAGCGCTTGAGCCATTTTGCCGGCCCCGATGAAGCCAATTTTCATGATTTTTGGTCTTAATATTTAGAAAACAGAATCACGAAAAAACAATTGAACAAAAATATCCGACGAAATGAAATAGTTTTTGAAGGAGAAAAAGTTTATAGAGTTTGTACGGAAAGAAGTGATGCAAAACGTATTTTCTACATTATCCTGGAAACTAAATATTCTCTCTGATGTTGGTGGTTGGAAAACTTTCATCATCCAGATAAGAAAACTAGTATCATAATATACGATAGAAGTTGCGTTGCATAAATTTACTACATTTTGGACCGAAAATTGGCAGGTACTCCTGTGAATAAGGAGACGAAGCGTGATGGAACAAAAAAATTTTGCTTATGTTTTGTTTTATGTTAGCATAAAACACTTAGGCCCGTATTCACAATCGCGTGTTAAGTCAACACGTTGTTAGGACTTAACACGGTGTTGGCTAACACGGCGATCGAGCTAACACCGTGTCAAGTATCACCTCGTATTCACAATAGCGTGTTAAGTCCGTGTTAGCCAACACCGTGTTACCACCGTGTTACTTTCGTTATCACCATGTTACTTTTGTAAGAGGGTGGCAGAATAAGCTCAAGCATGTTTTTTAATATGAAAAAGGATATAACAGGAAAAAAATAACATTGTGGTCAATGTCAACAAGTTTTTCAACAATGCCAGCGTTTTTCAGTATGTAATATTTGAGTTTAAACAGTCATTTGATGAGCAGTTAATTTTCATGAATAAAACTTGTGATTTTGTATTAACCTGAAGTGCTGGAGGAATCGCATGATTTCGACCAGAAGTTTCTAATTGATCCTGGAGAAGCCTAATCAAGTCTCGGGAACCATTTTTCGACGATTTGTATCTTGATTTAAAGGTAAAGTCATCGTAGCCCTCAAATGGATTGGCCCTATCCCGAAAGTGACGAATAGGATGTACTATTTCTTCACTTTCATCAAGATGAATTTCATTTCATCAAGATGAATCGGAATTTCATTTCGGGAACTGCTTCACAACCTGGACCTCTATATTTTCAAAATATGCCACCCGATACATCTCTACTGAATATCCTTACTTGTAATTCGCCCTGTAAGATGATCAACTGTTCTTTTGTTTCGTCGTATAGATCATCTTCGAGTATTTCAGTGTCCTTGTCGACCAACCTGACATAGCACAGAACTGATTTGTCTAAGCAGTCCGGTAGAACTTGAACTTCCATGTTCCTCGTGGTGATGTGAACTTTCTTTTGCAAAACGCATAATTCGTGCAAGGCATTTTCTAATTTTCTTTCGAGTTGACACCTTTGTAGGGTTAAACGGGCGGTAAGGTCGCTCATATCTTGCTGTCCTTGATTGGAGCGATCTTTGTACGTTGCTAATTCTTTTTCGGTTTGATCTATTCTTTGTCTGAAATTGCAAAAAAGGGCAAAAAAGACAAATTTACAACTTTAGCTTCTGCCTTGATCTAGTCGAGAACTCACAGGGAATTATCTTCTAAGGCCCGTATTCACAATCGCGTGTTAAATCAACACGATGATAGGACCATACATGTAATTGGGGGGGAGGGAGGGGAAGTGCTATGCTAACCCCCCAGAAATCGTCGACCATATGGCTAGCCATTGGGCGACCGCCCCCAGGATTTTCCAATCCTATGGCTAGCCATAGGGTAGCCCTAGGACCCCCATACTTTTGGTCAAAAAAATGTCAATTTTTTGATGAAAAATGTCAATTTTTTAGACAAAAATTACTATTTCTTGAACTGTTTTTTCGGACTTTTTCCGTGAAAATATTGATTTTTTTTCTTTCAGAGACCCCTCCCCCCAAAATTTTGGGAATTACTGACCCCGGCCCCAAAAAAGTAGCCCGATCCCCCAGACCTCGGGGCTCCGTTACATGTATGGTTAGGACTTAACACCGTGTTGGCTAACACGGCGATCGAGCTAACACTGTGTCAAGTATCACCTCGTATCAGAGGTCCCCAAGGTCAGATTTTTCAGGTGGGGGTAAAATTGAAAATTTGCCGGGGTAGTGTAGCTAAAATGTGCACTAAATACGCCATTTTGTCTCGAAATAAAGGCAACCAGTAATCAATTTTAAGGACTTTAGGTAGGGGTAATACCCCCCTCATACCCCCCCATGGGGCCGTCTGCCTCGTATTCACAATAGCGTGTTAAGTCCGTGTTAGCCAACACCGTGTTATTTTCGTTATCACCATGTTACTTTTGTAACAGGGTGGCAGAATAAGCTCAAGCATGTTTTTTAATATGAAAAAGGATATAACAGGAAAAAAATAACATTGTGGTCAATGTCAACAAGTTTTTCAACAATGCCAGCGTTTTTCAGTATGTAATATTTGAGTTTAAACAGTCATTTGATGAGCAGTTAATTTTCATGAATAAAACTTGTGATTTTGTATTAACCGCATGATTTCGACCAGAAGTTTCTAATTGATCCTGGAGAAGCGTAATCAAGTCTCGGGAACCATTTTTCGACAATTTGTATCTTGATTTAAAGGTAATGTCATCACAGCCCTCAAATGGATTGGCCCTATCCCGAAAGTGACGAATAGGATGTACTATTTCTTCATTTTCATCAATATGATCCAATAGGTCAATAATATCCATGACAGTTGAAAAAATTAACAAACAGACTACTGCTAACACGCCGCTAAAACTGGTAGGGGGCAGGTTTAGAACGTTGTGTTAACTTTTCCATTTTTCGACCCTAACACGCGATTGTGAATACGGGGATAAAACTTAGCACCGTGATACCACCGTGTTAGCCAAAATTTAACACCGTGTCAGCCTAACACGCTGCTAACACGCGATTGTGAATACGGGCCTATTTTGTAGACACTCGAGTCAAAACCTATTTAGATTAGGTATTATAGTCTGTTTTTTTATAAAATGCTTCCAAATAAAAAACTGACACAAATCAGTACTGTCGTCAAAATCGTTTGCATAGAGATCTTACCGTAAAATTTTTCACTCGAAAAATTGTTAAAAGTGAGGTCAGTATGTTCACAAGTTTCCAGTCCTATATGGTATGCGGTTTATCAGAAAATCGTGAAAATCTGAAATACTACTCGCTTTCCACTTTCATTATTTAGAAGCATTTCAAAAAAACAGACTATAGGTGACGTTTCATCGAGCTACAGTAGTAATACAGCCGATTCAAAATATGTGAAAAATAATTTACGACAAAGCAAAATATTGGGAGAATATTCAACAAAGCAATTTGATTTTAGAATCGTCCTTAATTGTCAAAGTGGGCCATCTTCAGTCGTACAATCTGGAAACTATGTTCTAGTCGCAGTTGTCACAGCCTGAAAAGTGCCGGAGCTTCCCGGAAAATATGCAAAAAATAATATAGTTCCAATAACACAAAAAATTTTGCCAAACTGTTCATTTGCATCTTCTATACGTATTTTTACACAATTCGGTTTTCCATCGACCTGTAGTTGAATCATGTGACTGGGACGCCTGCGCCTGATGGTCGCTGTGAAATCAATCATTCCTACACGGTTCAGATAGAAGCTTGCAAAAAGCCTAGTCTAAAGATTTTGGGCTCTTGCTTCAATTTGCTTTTCATTCCAACGATTAACAGCTCTTGAACTGCAGAGAAATATCAATTTTATATAAATTGATATTGAAAAATAGAATATACAGGGCGAGCCAAAAAAAGGCGACCGGTGTCGACTTGCATAACTTTTGAACGGATGAAGGTTTTATAACGCGGATTGCTGCGTTAGAATGCCCTGTTTGTCTTTGTTACAAGGCCCAAATTTTATGCTCCTAGCATTGATGGTTACTGTACAAACAGAAATTTAGTAAAAAAAAGATCATTTTTCAAAAAGTAAAAGTTGTGAAATGAAATTAAAAGTTGTCCTATTGTGAAAAAAGTTTTTTAAAGCTGTTTACACACAACAATACATTGAAAATCACCCAGATTTGTAAGTTACACGCAATTTAAAGTCAGCAACCTCTTGTTTCAATATGATCAAAGTTTCGCCAAAATCAAGAGCTTTTGTTATGAAATCGGAAAAAAAGCAAAATTGAAGCAAAATCAACTATGTCATTGACCAGATCGAAAAACGATCAAAATTATTGGTGAAACAGAAATTAGGACACACTAAAGCGGCTTACTTGTAGTTTCAAGCTGTTATATGGTTCTTATGATTGGATCTACTGTGCTTTTCTGCTGTGAAACATGTTGATTCTGTAAATTTTTAAATATTTATTTAAAAAAAATCGACGTTTAGTATTTTTGATCTTAGTCAGTCAAAATTCAAGAAATCTGTTTGAAACTTTGCAGTCTTTATGCCAATTGTTTTATCTATCGATGACAGGAAACCGCACTGAAAAAGCTTCACCCGTTCGGAAGCTATGAAAGTCAGTACCGGTCGCCTTTTTCTTGGCTCACCCTGCATATACACAATTATTCATTCAGATATGTGCTATATACAAGATCCAAATCTGATCTGGGTCCGGTCGGACCTACTGTTTAGGACCCAGATTCAAAGTGGATCCATCCTTTCCCTAGTATTCGGGAAATCGGGACGTTCAGGGAATAGGGGCTAATGCATTTTTCGGGGGAAATAGGAAATTTATTCATTATTCGGGGAATCGGGACCTACGGGGAATATGAACTTTCGGACAATCGGGATATTTGCCGAAAAGGGACGTTGGGGGAATAAAGACACAATCCGAATGTGCGAGTACATTTGCTGCAGGAACATGTTTACACCTACTTTGCATATTCATAATTTTTACATTTCTTCACTGCAAATTGAGTGACCAACTTCTTAGTAAATCTTCATTGAAAATTAAGTATTGAATTTGGTAAAATAAATTAACAAGTGTCAGAATTCGTCACTCAAGTGAAAAATATGATTCCACTACATGTATAGATGTCACAGTATGCAACAATATGTTATAACAACAGTATGCTGCAACTTTAGAATACACAACTTGTTTGAAAATTTCGGTTCAGTTGAAACTTGATGGCGGCGCTGCGCGGCGCCGCAAAAATTACAAAAACCTATTCACACTTCAAAGGTGGTACCGCGCGGCGCCGCTTTTTAGTATGAATAGAACAACCGGCGCCGCGCGGTGAACTATGACAGGGCCTTAAAAGTCGGTCTAAATCGGTGAACTTTTAGACCAAAAATTTAGCCTGCTACCTTAGCGGGCTAAATGTATTTAGACCAAAATTTGTCATTGAAATGGCTGCCTTATTTAAAATTAAAAATTAAAATTATTAAAAAGGTATTGAATATCTAAGGATGTTGAGGCGAGAAGGAGTTTTTCGAGATATACGATATTCCTTAGATTTTAAACCAAAAATGCAAAGATTTCATTTTGATCGTCAGGATATATTGAACATAACTGAATTATTCGTGGAGATATTGAAGGTCCGACTCAGAGAAATTGAGCTGTTCCTGCGATTTTGCAAGTTTGCATTGCTATACGATACTATTCTTGTAGGAAATTTCAAATGGTAATCGGTGACAGATAGAATTAGTCAATCAACAGCATGTCGAACTATTCATAAAGTTATTGTTGGGGTTTTATGCCATTTGCCGCAGTATACCAGTTTTCCAAATGGAGATCAAATTCAAAAAGTGAAATCTGATTTCATTCAAAAGCTGGTTTTCCTGGTAGGCATTCATTTTTCCCTAGAATATTAGAATGTGGGAGGAAGGAATTCGTCAGAATCTGTCGTTCTAGTGGCTGAGTTTCAATGATGGAAATTTAATATTATTTCTTTGCTCTATAAAATCTATCTATAGGTATAATCGTTGTTCTATTGTTTCCCTTCTTTATGAGTACATTGCAACGATAATTGTTTCCTCATCAGCTGTAAATCTTGGTTTGATGCATATTATGCTGATCAGGGACCAACGAGATTAGGACTATATGTCCGGTAGTTATCTGTGAGGAGACTTCAATGACTATTGTATTGCATATAAAAGTTTTTGGAAGATTTAATGACCATAAAATATTTGGTCGAGCAATTAGGAAATATTAGTATTTTCTCTTATAGCATAGTTGATTATTTTGTATTTAAATTTACGGTATGGGAAACCTTTTTTCTGGGCATTTGAGTTTTTTGTTCCATAATGCGACAAGCTAGGCATCGATCTGTAGATCTCCCTGAGACTAACCCAACAACATTTTCCAAAAAGTTCTATCTCAATTATTTATAGAGTCATGGCTACTATTCGATTCTATTAGTAATATCACAGTTTCTACTAGTCTTTTTCTAAGGGGCTAAAGTCTGGTCTACATTTAGACAGCCAAAAAAATCTTTTATGAATACTGACTTTAGCCCAATCTAAATGTAGACCGGCCTATAGACTTTAGCCTTTTTATGAATACGGCCCCCCTGAAGTAAAAGCATACAAATTTGCGAGTCTGTGAAACCAAGAATGAGAGGAATGCATCAACGCGGAGCTCCTTACGAATGCTTTAATAATGTTCGTAGATAGGCGGTAAACCTTAGGAATATGCTAGTTATATCGGTGGCCGATTTGTGGAATTGTGCGGTGTAAATCGAAAAAGTACTCGAAGAGCGCGATGAGGCCAATGCCCTTCGAATGGAGTGCATTTGGGACGCAGATAAGTTTATATTGGATCGGGAAACGTGTAAATTCCTAATTTTCAAGGATACAGGCAATTTGAACGGCGAAAGGTTTGGTGAGTGCCAAAAGAATTGGGTGCGTGGGTAGATGGGTGGCAAGGGATACGGACAATTTGCCCCCAGTAATTCGCCTCCACTGCAGTTCGCCCCCGGACAATCGCCCCGAACACAATTCGCCCATGATCAATTCGCCCCCAGTAATTGGCCCCCAATTCACTGTTTTTATTTTTTTAATTTAAAAAATTCAGATTTAAAAATAATTCCACTAGGTTGTTAGCAGTTATGTAGTAGCATTCGTACTCATCATACACTAAACCTAGAGATTTTTCCCAGCCGAAATAGCATGTTTATTTACGAATTCTGCATGCAGAGTGAAAGTATTATGTACAAGAAGAAAAAGGTCTACATCAATGTTCCAAATAAAGATCCACAAATAATCTTTTTTTATTTTCTTTGAATATACGGTTTTTTTACCAGTGCGGTTAGTACTAAGTCAGTATAAGTCTGTTTTACTCTTACAGTCAGCAATACAGGTGTTTGAGCACTAGTTCCCTAAAATTGAAGTGGCCGGTTGTTTTTCCACTTGAAACAAAATGTGTGGCTTCGAGTTCTTCGAGCTTGTCTGACTGAAAATAATCAATTTCGACCAAAAATGTGTGAAAAATCTCAACACTGGCAATTTACAAATCCATATTTTTTCAGGTTTGCAATGATGGTGTCCTAATGCCCAGAAACCATGCCAAATTTTGAGCTGATGGCCTGAATACCCGGGAGAATATACGCAGAATTTTAATGTGTAACACGGATTTCATGAGCAGAATTGGGAGTCATTTATGTTCTTCGATCTGCATTTGTTTTTTGTGTTTTTTGTTCCTTTTCCGTTTAATTTTCTTTCTTGTATTCCTCTTTTTTGTCTTTAATCTTTCTTGTCTAGTTTCTTCTTTTATATCTTTTTTGATTACTTTTACTCATTCTCCTTTTCTTATTTTTTCCTTTATATTTCTCTTCTGTTTTTTATATTTTTATTCTTTTTTGTTTTTGGTACACCGCAAAGTTGTCACAAAAAAGGTAGTCAAGAACACGATAGAGTCACACGTAGAATAATTGTGATACTTCGCCATAATCTTAATTTCTCTCCATAGATCACGATAAAAAGTTATATGAAATTAAGCTGGAAAAAAATATATGTATGTAACCAGAAAAGAAAAGAAAAAAGACAATGTAAAAAAAGAGTTAAAAGGAAAACATAGGAGACAGGGCGAAGTGAAAAATCATATTTTCATCTCCTTCATGCTTCACATAAAATATGATTACCTAATAGGGGAAATGTCTGGAGATATATTACATAACATATCATGGAGTTGCTTTTAAATCACCTAGGTACGTATAATACCAGGGGCGAATTACTGGGGGCGAATTGATCAGGGGCGAATTGTGTTGGGGGCGAATTGTCCCGGGGTGAACTGCAGTGGGAGCGACTTACCGGGGACGAATTGAGGAGGCCGAATTGCTGGGGACGAATTACTGGGGGCGAATCGTCCTAGAACCGGCTGGCAGCGATGAGTTTATAAAAACGGACGTGTGGAAAATTGAAGCAAGTGCAGAGGGAGAGCAGAAAAAGCGAAGCTATCGTATACTATAGCTTAATGCACCCAAAGAAGCTCTATGAAATTTTACGCAGCTGTCGCTGTGGATTTAAAGTGTGTTAAGGCACTATTATACTACAGTATACCAAAAATGGGTTATAAATCCTTTTTTATTTCGAATAGATGATGTTTTGCATATGCCACAATATTATTTTCAATTTTTTGGATTATACATTTTTTGGTCTAGTACTTCATTTCCCTAATTCATTTTTACTTCTTTTTTTGGAGCGATATACTCTTTTTGTAATGATGTTTAGTCCTTTGCTACATAAAAATCAGAAGAGTTTACTGTAAGAGTAAAATCATCATAAGGGAAATGGGAATTTTCACAGCGGTTTCGTTTAGTGTGCACTATTTTTTCCCCCAAAGTCGTGATTTTTGGAGAAAAATTAAGAGAACAAATTTGAGTTCCCTCCCCATTTTGAGGAAAAAAAATTTTGGGAGTTGGACATAAAAGACATTTAAATTTTTAATTTTAATTGATTTAAATTTTGTGTTCATAAATCGTAATTTCTAGTAATTTATTAAATAATTTCTAGAAATTCAAAACCTTAAAACCATTAATTTGTTCGTAACCTTTCATAAGTTTGGCCGAAAAGCTAAGAGTCAGAAGCGTAGAAATTTTTCAAAAATACTTCCATGAAGCATACCTGTAAGACCTCCGACCAGACTAGTTGGGGGGGGGGGGGGGGGGGTAGGAAAAAGTCGAAATTTTTCCCAAAAAAGGCCAAAAAACATACACTTTTTTGAAAATTTTTTTTTTCCAAACTGGGGGGGGGGGGGGGTTGGGGGGGGGAAATGATTTTGGGTATAGGGTTGGCCAAGTTGGGGGGGGGGGTCCCCCCCAACTCCCCCCAAGTACAGGTATGCCATGAAGCCTTTGAATTGAATTTATGTTAAGAAATAAACAAACGCTTCAAAAAGTTTAGAAAGTTGATGTGTTGATCTTTCTCAAAAAATCTATGAACGAAAAAATGCGGATCTCGATATTGCCAATTACACATGAAATAATACGTTTAAGATGATGGGAACTTATTAAAGATTAAACGGTAAGGTGAAAGCATACCTGTAATTGGGATGGGGTTGGGGGGGGGGGGGGACCCCACAACTTGGCCAACCCTGTACCCAAAATCATTTTTCCCCTCCAACCCCCCCCCCCCCAGTTTGGAAAAAATTAAAAAAATTTTCAAAAAAGTGTATTGGCCTTTTTTGGGAAAAATTTCGACTTTTTTCTACCCCCCAAAATTTCGGATTAACCCCCCCCCCCCAACTAGTCGGAGGTCTTACAGGTATGGGGGGGACCCCCCCCAACTTGGCCAACCATATACCCAACCCCCCTCCAGTTTGGAAAAAAATTAAAAAAATTTGCAAAAAAGTGTATGTTTTTTGGCCTTTTTTGGGAAAAATTTCGACTTTTTTCGATCCCTTCCCCCCCAAATTTCGGATTTACACTCCCCCCAACTGGTCGGACCTTTTACAGGTATGAGTGAAAGTAGGGAACGAGTATATTTTAGCTGAAACTCAAATTTGCTCAAATTGGGCTTTTTCAAGTAGTTTGATGCTTGAGAAAGCCAACCAGCACATCTTCAAAGCGCGGAATGGCCCCGGAAGAAAAATCCTTCCTTATATCAAGAATCGAACCTGGTTCACCAGCCTATGGACTTAATGCGTGTACCACTACACGATTTTCCCAGACTGTATCAACACTATATTCCTTTAAGACCCTTGATACTATTTAAACTAACAACTTCATTTGGAAGAGCCTCAACAGCGCTCTGCTGTGCCCTAAGCCTAAGCCTAATTAAAATATTAAAGGAAAAATGAATGTCTACTCACTAATCACAGTAATCGATGAAAATCGGAATTATTAAAATACTAAACTCAAATTAGATTTCCAAATTCGTTGACTTTTGACGAAAAAGAGTAATATTTCCAACATGGTCTGAAAATTTGCATAGTATATACAAAAGTCTGAAAATAGTTATATGTGAATCTTATGGCAAAATACCCTGCAGAATTTGAACATGTCGTTCAAATTTCATCATTTTTTCTTTCCGCGCTTCCATTTTACCTGTTCTAATTAAAAAATAACTATTTGTTGTGGTATAAACAGTAGGTAAAAGTAGACATGCTAAAAGCCGCGCCTGAGCTTGGTAATAAATAATAATGATCAATAAAGTTTTTAAGATTTTGAGATTTGGGCCTCCTAAAATGCACCAAAATGCATCTTTTCAATATAGAAACTCCAAAATTTTCTTCCACATTTGTGGAAAGACCTCAAAATTTTTTTCCACATTCCAGATTTTTTTCCACAATATTGTGCAAATGTGGAAAAAAACAGTGGGGGAGGCCAACCCAAAATTTTGGGTTGGGTGGGGGTCCCAACGTTTCCAAAATTTTGGTTTGGAAGGTCGTAAAACCCCCAAAAAAGTCGAAAAAATTTCGAAAATTTTCCCAAAAAAGGCCAAAAAAAGTAACTTTTTTCCTGATTTCTCCCAATTTTTCCGAGTTTGGTCGGGGGGGGGGTTGGGTATAGGGTTGACCAAGTTAGGGGTGGGGGTTCTGACATACATGTAACGGAGCCCTGAGGTCTGGGGAGGAGGATTGAGCCACTTTTTTGGGGCGAGGGGGGGGGGGGGGGGGTTAGTAATTCCCAAAATTTTGGGGGGAGGGGTCTCTGAAGGAAAAAAAAATCGATTTTTTCGAGAAAAAAGTCCGGAAAATTGTTCAAGAAATCGTAATTTTTGTCCAAAAAATGATAAAAAAATGTATTTATGGCGCGAAGTGCCGAGAAAATTGATATTTTTGACTATTTTTTGTTCAAAAATTGACATTTTTCATCAAAAAATTAACATTTTTCAGTATTTTTCCGACCAAAAGTATGGGGGTCCCTACGGCTACCATATGGCTAGCCATAGGATTGGAAAATCCTGGGGGGGGGGCGGTCACCCAATGGCTAGCCATATAGTCGATGATTTCTGGGGGATTCCCATAGCACCTCCCCCCAATTACATGTATGGGTTCTGACATTTGGGTATAGGGTACGACTAAGCTGATGGTAAGGGTCCCCCTTAATTACAGGTATGAGAAAAGATGCATTTTTTGTGCAAATTAGAGAGCCCAAATTTAAAAATTTTCCGGTGCTAATGCGCCGGTTATAATCACAGTTTTTTCTTCAATTGACCATTTTTGAGGAATTTTTTTTTTGAAATTGAGGAAAATTTTTTAGTGCATAGGCACGAATTTGTGGAAAATTTTTTGAATGGTTGCCTGTCCGGACTCCGGAGGTGCATTTTACGCCTTATAAACATGAAAATTGTTGAAATTTCCCGAATTACCCACCCGGGTTTACCCGGGTACATGTTAAAATGAGTTGTAATGTTAATGTACATATATAATATTAGACAGATACACAGTGAAAATAGAATGATGCATTACACACACTCCGTAGTCCCTACTACATAATATTTTTCAACACTTGTGTTGAAACATTGGTTGTGTTGTTGTATACAATAGGCTGCATTGGTAGGTATATTGCGAATATAACGCTAGAGATGATGATTGATACACATCATCGACGCACCTACGCTGCAAAATACTACACATCACATCACGATAGCTCAATATTATTGACGAGACAAAGCAAAATTTGCATACCTCTAGAATTTTTTTGACCTACGAGTCACAAGCCAAGTGGCTTGTTGACCTTAAATTTTACAAGCCATTCCAAATTTTTGCAAGCCAATTTTATAATATCAGTATACGTAAATAAATTCCAATGCTAGGTTATTTTTTGAGGGAGCATCACGGCAATCGATCAAAAAAGAGATGTCATTCAACATTTATTCAATAACATTTTAAGGCCGTTAATTCATTAAAATTCAGGAAACATTTGAAATTTTTGAGTTTGATCGAAGTCTTATCTACAAGCATTGTGGAAAAAATTTTCCAGCAAACTATCCAAGAACATAATGACTTTGAATTACATGAGAAATCGACGGTTAAGTCGTCTATGATGACAAGTGAGAGCTCAAAAAAGCTATTAATCTTTCCTGCCTGAAACGCCGGAAAATTTTTTTGGGTATTGACATTCTGCGATACTGGAAAATCAATTTTCCAACCACTTGTTTGAAGAATTAGTTTCGAATTTTCTGTTCAAAGGTCGTAATTTCTGGAATTTCATGTTTGAGAAATTTTAAAACCATTAATTTATTCCAACACTCTAATGAACTTGGCCAAATAGATATGAGCAAGAAGAGTGGAAGTTTCCGAAAACTACTTCCATGAAGCTTTTGGATTGATTTTACATTGAGAAAGGAATAATCACTTCAAAAAGTTTACAGACTTGACGTATTGATCTTTCTCAAAAAATGTGTCAAGGTAAAAATGTGAATTTTCATTAAATATCAAGATGAAATATTGAAGATTACCAATTAAAACATGAGATAATACGTTTAAGATGATTAAAACTATTAGAGACTAAATGATAAATGAAGGTAGACATGTTAAAAGCAGCGCCTGAGCGAGGAAATAAATAATAATACTAATTTAAGTTATAACCGGCGCGAAGCGCCGGAAAATTTTGAGATTATGACCTTCTAAAATGCACCAAATGCATCTTTTCTGTATCCGATATGATCAAGCACATGACTCAAAAAATTCTGACAAGCCATTTTCGCTTGTTGGACTAAAATTCTACAAGCCATTTTGTCAGTCCAACAAGCCATGGCTTGTAAAAGGCTAAAAAAACTATGCATACACCTCTACTCTTAAGTCTACATATTATACGTGGTACAAAACGGGTACCCGAATTACCCGTGTACTCGGGTATACCCGGGTACCCGGGTAATTCGGGTACCCGGTGTGAAGCTTTAATTTACAAGCAGAGACTTTTTGAGACTCGAGACTTTTTGCTAAAAATGATTTTGAGGGACTCGAGACTTTTTGCACAGACTCGAGACTTTTTGCTAAAAATATCGGTTTTTTTGCGGAATAAAATGCAAGTTTATGAGAAACGTTCAAAAAACACATCAGAAATGATTTCGAGGGATTTTTAAGCAAGGAAACTAAAAAAATTGATTTTTCCTCATGAGGAGAAAATTTTGGGGTTTTTCCTCAAATGGGGCAAAAAGTTTTCAGCAAAAAAACAATGGTTATAATTTTAGCACTCATTATTATTTATTATTATTACCCAGCACAGGCGCGGCTTTTAGCATGTCTACCTTCACTTACCATTTAATTTTTGTCAGTTTTCATCTTTTTGAACGTATTATCTCATGTTTTAATCCTACTCACTTCTTTGCTGTCACACTGTTTTTTCCCCAAATGTGGAAAGAGGTCAAATTTTTTTCCACATGTGGATAATTTTTTTGGCGGAAAGTTTTCGTTTCAAAATCCTATGAGTTACTACAGAAACACGTAAATATATGACTATAAATTACAACAAAACGCCTCATCCCACTGATTTTTTTCCGGCCGGCCTTCTCCCCAAATAGGGAATAGGGTTAAAATTTTTTTCTCCGTTTTACAGAAATCGTTTTTTTGCTTAAAAATGCTCATAGACGCTTGCTTTTTAAATCATTCTGATAATCAATTTTTCGAACATAATATCTCAAAAATTAGATTTGAATTTTATGTTCATAAATCGTAATTTCTAGAAATTTATCATTTGAAAAATTTTAAAACCAGTAAACCAGTTTTAAAACTCCTTTTCAAACTTTCTAAAAAAGGTCTCACTGGTCCCCTTTTGAGCTGGGTATCAAATTTTCTGAACAATAGATTTCAAAGGGTCAAAATTGGAAACTCCCTATCGTCTCAGCTCAAAGTGTCCAGTGGTATGCCCCAAGGTAGTGTATCAGGTCCAACTTTGCTTTTTTGTACACATTATTCATAATATCAAAAGTGAAATTTTTCTTTTTTCCACCAAAAGATGGACAAAACAAACACGCACGTAACGTGATCAATCAATTTTTGCTTTAAAACTGATACTGAGCATTATTTCGGCCATGGTCGGCAGAAGCCAAACTTAAATTTTCCACTATTTGGTTTTTAATAGTTTTTGAATGATTTTTTTTGGTTTTTCTATGTTTTACTGTTTTTTTCTGGTTTAATTCTTTGGACGGTTTGGTACATCAAAGTAATTATTAAAATAAACTGCTGAAAGTTCCCTCTATCATCTTAGACTAGTTAAGGAGTCTAAAAATGTCAACTAGAAGTATTAATCTTATCGTGTCATCACTGTGTGCTATAGGAAATCCCTATATAGCAACAGAATTATAATAATAGTGGGCATGTGAGAAAGGAAAGATAAGTGAAGAAAATAAAAGAAGTAAAAAAGAACATTGTAAAGAGTAAAGAGGAAATTCAAGAAAAAAATAAAAATGGCAAATAGAGAGAAATAAGCAATAGATAAGTAATGTATACGCAATCCAAACTTATAAGGAATCAACCACAAAATTGTACCAACGCATCAGAAAAGCTAAAATGACAGGCACCTTTAGTATCGCGTTTTTGATAAATGGGTTTTGAATACAAACTAGGGATGTTCCAGTCAATTAAAACCGTAGGAACCGTCATTTTTTCCAAAACCGAAACCGTGAAACAAAATTTTAAAACCGAAACCGAGATTTTCGGATTATTTTTCGGTTTTCACTTCTGTGTTTTCATATTGTAAAAATATTCCAAAAACTGTTATGTCTATGCACTGTTTTTTTCTGCACAGTGCAGACTTTTCAGGTTTCGTGCAGAATTTTTTTGGGTAATTTCCACACTGGTGCAAAATTTTTTAAGTCGTATGTTTGATTGCATCGGATACAGAAAAAATGCATTTTAGAAGGTAATAATCTCAAAATTTTCCGGCTTAAGCGCTGGTTAAAACTTTAGTAAGCATTATTATTTATTTCCTAGCTCAGGTGCAGCTCGTAGCATGTCTACCTTCACTTATGATTTAATCTTTAATAGTTTTCATCATCTTAAATCTATTATCTCATATTTTAATTGGTAACCTTCAATATTTTATCTTGATATTTAATGAAGATTCACATTTTTTCCTTGATACATTTTTTTGAGAAAGATCAATAGTCAGTAAACTTTTTGAAATTATTCCTTTCTTAATATAAAATCAATCGAAAAGCTCCATGGAAGTAGTTTTCGGAAATTTCTAGTCTTCTTACTCACACCTTTTCGGCCAAGTTCATGAGAGTTTGCGAATAAATTACTGGCTTTAAAATTTTTCAAATATAAATTCTAGAAATTACGACTTTTAAACACAAAACTCGAATCTAATTCTTGAAATAAATGTTCGGAAAATTGATTTTCCAGCGTCGCAGAATGTCAAAACACAAAAAAATTTTCCGGCGCTTCGTGCCGGAAAGATGAATATCTTTTATGGGCTTTCACTTGTCATCATAGAGGACTTGACCGTCGATTTCTCATGTAGTTCAAAGTCATTATGCTCTTGGATAGTTTGCTGGAAAATTTGTTCCGCAATGGCTGTACATAGATTAGACATCGATCAAACTCAAAAATTTCAAATGTTCCTCCATTTTAATGAATAAAAGGCTCTAAAAACAACAAAAGGTTTGAAAAAGCTCAAAAGTACATAAATAAAATGTCTAAGAGCATAAAACGACTTCGGGAAAATGGGGAAACAAACTTTGACCCCTTACCCATTTGGGGAAAAGGCCCGGGGGGAAAACAGTGGTAACAGGAGAAAACCGCAGTGCAGAAACTTTTTCTTGACTTTTCTGCACTGAGCAGAAAGCCCGGTGCAGAAAAAAACACTGTGTCTATGTGTCGGGTTGAAATAGTGTTTTGCATTGTGAATTGAATTTTTTAACACTTTCTGTTGAAAATTCAATGGAATTTGTTCTTCGTGGATAATCACTTTCAACTATCAACTCATAAATATCAATACAGAAATCCGAAAATATTACCGGCGGTGCGCTCCAAAATGAGAAACATACATATAGTTGGGGGATTGGGGGTAGACATGCACAGCAAGAAGCCAAATGGTTCCTAAGGCCTGAATTTTTAGGAGCCAAATTTAGATTTTGAGAGCAAAAAATTTGTAATTGAAGAATTGCAACACGCTGTGGAATGTTATATAGATATTCAATCTCTGATATGTATGTGCGTCTTTAAAAAACTTACTGTTCAAAATTTTATTTTCAACTAATTAGTGCCAGCGGAAAATTGAGCATTTTGACGTTTTAAAGGCACAAAAATATCATTTTTTGGCCCCACTTTTTTTAGGACGAATTCTTCTTCCCACTCGCTACGTCACTGTCACCTTAAAATTCAAAATTTTCATTTACCCTCTTTTCGGTAAATTAATAACACCTGAAACACCATTAATGTTCAGATAATCTCAAAGAGGAACAGATAACGTCCCATCGTCAATTGTCTGAAGAAAAAGTTACACCAAAATTTAAAAAAACATGTTCAACGAGTTGAACGCTCGACAACGAGCTTGAAGTAATAAATTTATAAGGCGAAATAACGAGAAAATTGACGTTTTTGACCATTTCCTGTTCAAAAATTGACATTTTTCATTTTTCGATCAAAAGTATAAGGGTCCCCAAAGCCGTATTCAGGGGGGTGGGAGCAACCGTCCTCCTGGGAATTTGTCATATGTCGATTTCGTGTCTATCATCGAGAAAAATCTCAGAATTTTCCGGCGCTTCGCGCCGGTCAACGAATATAACACTCATTGTTCTCTATCAGGCGTGGCCATTGGCATATCTACTTCCACTTACTAATTAACCTTCAACAGTTTCAATCAGCGGAATTACTTCACCTCTTTTTTTATTAGTCACAAGTTAATATTTTGCCCGTAAATGAGATTTTTCATTAATCTTAACAATAGTTTCTCTCGTCTCGCTTGGGGCACCGTTTTTTCCTCAAATGGGCTCTTTTGAAAAAAAAATTGGAAATGAGGGAAAAAATTTTGGGCATGGTTCTCATTGCGGAAAAAAATGTTGTGTTTAAAACCGAAAAGTCAAAACCTGAAAATTTTCCGGCACTTCGCGCTAGTCATGAGGTCATTGTTCTCCATCAGGCGCTGCCGTTAGCGTATTTACTTCCACAATTGGGGGGCAAATGCTATGGGAACCCCCCCCCAGAAATCGTCGACCATATGGCTAGCCATTGGGCGACCGCCCCCCAGGATTTTCCAATCCTATGGCTAGCCATAGGGTAGCCCATGGACCCCCATACTTTTGGTCGGAAAAATATCAATTTTTTGATGAAAAATGTCAATTTCTGAACAAAAACGTCAATTTTCTTGGCGCTTCGCGCCATAAATACATTTTTTAGACAAAAATTATTTTTTAAACTCTTTTTCGGACTTTTTTCGTGAAAAAATCGATTTTTTTCCTTTAGAGACCCCTACCCCCAAAATTTTGGGAATTACTGAACCCCGGCCCAAAAAAAGTGGCCCACACCCCCCAGACCTCAGGGCTCCGTTACATGTATGCTTCCACTTACTAATTAACCTTCAGCAGTTTCTATCAATTGGATTACTTCATCTCTTTTTTACTAGTCGAAAGTGAATATTTTACTGATAATTGATATTTTTCGTCACTTTTTAAAATTTTATTCTCTCGCTTCGTTTGGAGTTTTCCAAACGTTTTGAAACGTGATTCTTCGCAATCTGCATTAAAAAACGATAAAAAGGTCATCATTCTAGGACTTTAAATTTAGAGCTTCTATCCAGGAATAATTGTCGTGAATATTCATTTTCCAGCATTCTGGAACACAAAAGTTTGAAAATTTTCCCAACGCCACGCGCCAAAATAAGAAAGATATTACGATCCATTAGTTTGATTTCAATTTATTTTCATTGTTATGAAGATTAATTTTCCAGCCTTTAGAATGCGAAAACCTGAAATTTTTTTGCTCGGTCCGCCTCTCAAAAAATTCCTGTCTACGGCCCTAGGGGGTCCCTATCACTACCATATGGCTTTCCATGGGATTGGAAAATCCAGGGGTGGTCGCTCAATGGCTAGCCATATGGCCGAAGATTTCTGAGAGGGCTTCCTGTAGCACTTCCTCCCCCCAATTACATGTATGTCAACTCGAAAATCGAAATTTGATCCAAAATGCCGAGGACCTCCGTAAAAATTCTCATTCGTGTATCGTTTTATGTTTTTTTACTGCATTTAATGTTTCTTTACGTCCGCACAGCATTTTTAAGTTGTTATAATTATTAATAGAACAGAAAGCAATTTTATCGTTCAAGTTTCATGCCAGGTCGAATGTTAACTGACCGTTCCTATGATTTTGATCTCGTCCTTTGTGATGTGACAGTGTTCCTTAATAAAAAATAATTCCCAGCTGACTCAGTCCAGTCGAAAGCATTTAAAGTCCCAGGGAAATATCAATTTTTTGGTGGAAAATTTTTCGGTGCCAAAGATTTCTGAAGTTATAGTTATGTGTTTGTTTTTTTAATTTTCTGGTAAGCAAAACATTTTTCAGGACTTACTGACGCCCTCTCTAGAAAAGTCTTTATATCGGCTTTTACCCCTATACCAAGTGCTCGGAGCTCTTTCATGTGTGCGAGATGAGTGGATAGACTGATATGCATGTTCTTGTGCATTGTTTGATGATAAGTGAAGCATAGTTGATTGGTGGCTGATGTCTGTCAACAAATCGTATTTAAGACACGATTTCTAGTAGGATTCAACTTTGTTGTGATAAGTAAAAAACTAACCCTACCTAAAAATCACGTATCTGGTGTAACTTGGTGCGTTAGGAACGAGAATAATATTCGTTTCGTCTGAAAATCAAATCTCGCATAGCTACAGTAGGACGAAATTTTGATTTTTTTTTAATTTTGGACATACCCTTTTTAACTTGTGCAGGTCTAACTGCGTCAGATCTTGTGTTCTGTAAATTTACGTACTATTAGACAAATGAATATGCTACAACTTACTGCAAGATTTGAGTGTGAAGTGCTTATTTATAGTACAGCTCTGCTCGAAACATCAGATTTTGAGAGAAACATTTCAATCTTTCTCGCAAAAATCACCATATCTACCTCTCGGAAGCACCAACAATTTCCTTATAGAATAGTAGTCTACGATGTCTTCTTTCTGCTGATGACAAAAATTTACGGAAATTCATGTATTGCTAGGGAGTCGCACGACTTGGAGTTTGAACACCATCTTATAATTGGATTTTCTGATAATTGCTACCATCTTTGTGGAATTATCACAGCTTGAATTTCAAAAATCAAATATTGGAACAAGTTTAGTATGCTGAATATTATTCTCAAACTGCATAAAAAATATAATTCGCAGGCAGGCCGTGCACAAGGGGGGGCGCCCCCCATTGAGGCAGTATGCACACGGTGTATCGCGTAAAATCGACATTTTCTGGGGATATTTAGTGAAAAAAATTTAGTCCGCCCCCCCATGAAAAAATCCTGGGCACGGCCCTGTTCGCAAGGCTACAGTATGCCGAAGTTTGAAATTTTTGCGTTTTTTAAAATATTTTTCTGTCTATTTACGAGACTTGAGATGTATCGGCCTGGGCATGAAGTAATTTTATTTTTGACCGTTCATTAGATACAAAACACAATGCTCTATAATGTGGTACAAAATGTTTTCTGGATTTTACAATTTACACTTTTTAGGAAGTTTTAAAATGTCAAGAATGAAACAGTAAAAATGGTGAAAAAGCTAGCTTCTTTGCTCAAAAATAACTATATGAACTGCTAAGTGGATAGTTCACAATGTCTCCTAGTTGCCTGCGAAAAAATTCCAAAGTACGCATACTGCTAGAGTGTTAAATCTACAGAAAACTGATGGCCGTTTTAGTCAATAAGTTTTAATTTTCAATCCTTGATCAACAAAAGTTGATTTTTCTCGACATTTTCTGTTTGAGATTAGATGATAGTAAAGTATTGGGAGTATGGAACAGAAAAAAGTCCAGAGCATCCGGAGATATTGGTTTGGAATAAATTACTTTCCATCCGCAAATTCGGGTCACTTTTAAATTATTCATAGATTCTTCTTCGCATAAATTATCTGCTTCAGGAACAGACATGCAAAAAAATTTTTCCAGGGGACGGGGTCCTCGGACTTTTCATCAGGGGGGGGGAGGATGTGTGAGCGAAAAAAAACAAAAAAAGCTTTATAAGCATGTTTTTCATACAAAATATGCGTAAAAATAATCAAAAAACTGTCGTCCAAGAAGTTCAGGGATGGGTGTTTAACGATTTTTTTCGGGCCAGGGAGGGGTATCCAGTGTCTCGCACAGGAGAGTTTACCTCATCCTGACCCCCCCTATGTGCATGTATGTTCAGGAAGATTTTAGTTTGTTCTTTGGAAGAACAGTCCTTTCCATTATCCAGGTGAAGAATGTGTCAAAACTTTCCTCTAACACGGTAATAGTCAGACATTTACTAATCGGTAATGATCACCTGATACTACAAAGAGTCAGCTGAGAGAACGCTATGAATACATATAACATTTGATGCCATTACTCCCAGGTTTTCAAGAAGCATTACAAGCATTCTTCAGAACTGTGGGGAGAAGAGGGATGGGCATTCAAATGTCAAAACACCGTGTAATATGCTGACAGCAAGGCATAATCTGTTTTACTGAGCAAAGTTAATGAAGGAATTTGTCTCAAACAAAAGTTTTATGCTGAAATGATATCCAGAATTATGTGCAAAAATGAATAGTTTTCCAAAGATTAATTTCGCACAGGGCAACAAGCTGGAAGTTGCTTTGCTCAACTTTGCTCACTTTCAATGCTTTACTATCCCCTAATCTGATACATAAAATTTCATAAATAACCAATTTCTGTTGATAAAGAATTGAAAATCAAAATTTATTGACTGAAATAGTCAATAGTTTTTTTGCAGATTCAACACCCTAGTAAAACATAGACTTTGGTCATTTTTTGTAAGCACTAACAGATATTGTGATTGATTCACTGTACAGGGAAATTTTTGGTCCGTTTGAGCTTCAGTAGTACATTATAGCCATTCTCGTGTAAAGAAGCCAGCTTTTTGACCGTTTTTACCGTCTCACTTTCGACATTTTAAAACTTCCTAAAAAGCGTAAACTGTAAAATCCAGAAAACATTTTATATCACATTATAGAGCATTGTATTTCGTATCTAATGAACGACCAAAAATAAAATTTCTTAATGCCCGGGCCGATACGTCTCAAGTCTGGTAGACAGAAAAATGTAAAGAAACGCAAAAATTCCAAACTTCCGCATACTGTAGCCCTGCAAATTTTATTTTTATGTAGTTTGAGAATTATCTTAATCTTCAGCATACTAAACTTGTTCTAATATCTCATTTTTGAAATTTATCAAGCTGTGATAGTTCTACAGTGATGGTAGCAATTATCAGAAAATGCAATTATAAGATGGTGTTCAAACTCCAAGTCGTGCGACTCCCTAGCAGTACATGAATTTCCGTAAATTTTTGCCAACAGGTAGAAGGCATCGTAGACCATCTATTCTATGACGTAATTTATTGTGCTTCAGAGCTTTAGCGGTAAACATGATGATTTTTGCGAGAAAAATTGAAATTTTTGCTCTCAAAATTTGATGTTTCGAGCAGAGCTTCACTATTAAAAAGCACTTTACGCTCATAAATCCTACAGTAAGTTGTAGCCCATTCATTTGATTAGTATTAGGTTAATTTACAGAACACGTTGTCCGACGTACCTAAACCTGCAAAAGTTGAAAAAGTGTATGTCAATCTAAAATTTTCAACTTTTGTCTTACTGTAACTATGCGAGATTTGTTTCTCAAAAAGAAGGCATCAAGTTATACCGAATATGTTATTTTCAGGTAGGGTTAGTTTTTTACTTATCACAGCTGTCTGTATAAAAAGTTAAATCTTCATAGACATTGTGTCTTAAAATCCCTGTTAAATTTTTTTAGATTTATTGTTTTCACACCATTACCATTATATTACGTTGTGATGAATTAGTGAAGTTTACACAGAGCATGGAACAAAAAGTAGAAGAGTTCTGTGCCATAACAGGTATGTATATAATTGGTCTGTATTTTTGTGCTTCGTTTTAGGCCCTCAGAAACTTCAGAATGTTTACTCCTGATTTTTACTGAAATTTAATGAGGAAGATCACGTCTGTTTAATTCGTTCCAGGGTCGTGCGCAGGATTTTTTGATGGGGGATGGACTAAATTTTTTTTACTGGACAGCCCCAGAAAATGTTGATTTTACGCGATACATTGTTTGCATGTTGCCTCGATGGGGGGAGGGGCGGCTGCGCCCCGCCCCCCCCCTTGTGCACGGTCCTGATTCGTTCTTTTTGTTTCTGCCTTACTTGGCGATGAAAAAGTGTTGATTTCGCCTAACTTGGAGCCTTACTCGAATTGGATAGTCATTGAATAGCCGATTTATGCGAACAACAATGCATAACTTTTTATAGTTTTGTGATGAATTTTTTCCATGACGGTGCACGGGCGAGCAGGGACTTTCTTCGGGCCGTGGGAAGTCTTCTCTGGCGGGACGGGCCTGAGCTGTCAGACCAGTGAAAGCCCGTTGAGGCTCCCTATTTTCTATCAATGTATTAAATGTTGTGTTATGTTGTGTTCGAGAATTGGCGAAAAAAACATATAATTCATTTTTAAAGTATACTGATATCGTCTTAGAGTGCATTCGCTCTGGCTAACCACATGTGAAGGTTCAGTATCGCTTCGATGTAAATCTTTGGGCAGTTTTTCAACCTTGTTGCAGACACTGTCAATAAATCTTATCGTATGATTGTTTTCAAGGGGCTATGAAATCATAATAATGATTTTCTGATGTGCTTTTTGCTGCATCTGCCGTTTCGAAATAGATGGATTTTAGTCGATTTATCAAAAATAAAAGATTTGTGCCAGTTCAGTTCAGTAGTGCTTTTGATTGTTCAAAATTAGTAATCAAACCGATTTTGCTCGCGTAAACCTTAACAGGATTGAACTTCCGAAGTAGAATAAAATCACCTCAGCTGGCTGATATTTCTAAGTCTGAAAAATATAGTTACGCTACTGTTCAAAAATGTGCAGATACTGCTTCTCAATAATTTATAGGGCAAACACAACAAAACATTGTTATTGAGCAGTTTTCTTCCTTATTTTTCGGCGTGTCATCAGTTTTCAGTGAAGAGGCAGTATTTTTGTTTACAGAATCCCCTCATTGTAGTTGTCATTTGAGTGCGGAGCAATTTGAACTCTGAAAAAGCGATTAATTCTTCCATTAATAACCAGGTGCTACCGTACCTGTAAGGTCTGCCCAATTGGGGGGGGGGGTCTCTCCAAAATTTAGGGAAAAAGGTCGAACAAAGGCTTTAAAGTTTTTTTTTTGTGAATTTTCTCTATCACGAAGGTTGGGGGTATAACAGGATGTGAGTGGAGAATTCCGGTGCTACCGAAGGTGATAAAGGATTCGTTTCCAGTTAGCCCATGTTGATTGGCTCACATTTTGATGACGTGTAGCTACTGAAAAAATAGGCTTTAGCGGGCCGGGCCAGGCTTTTTTGGGTCGGCTCGGTCTGGTCACGGGCTGGGCCAATGCCGGGTGGAGATGACGACTCAGTCAAACCGGGCCATTCTTGCGACCCGTGCAGCTCATAAAAGTTGACACTAAGATTTATCCAAATATGATTTGTGAACTGCAGATGTTGCTCTTGCCAAACTCGATCTGACTAACGATGAATTTTAATGATGTTCAACAGGCGCCGAAGCAAATATCGCTCGAAGCTTCTTGGAGCTTAGTGGCTTGAACATAGAAGCTGCCATTAATTTTTATTTAACCGACTCTACTCCGGCATTTGAATCGCAACAACCGACAACAAGCGCTAATTCATTAGTGTATTATATGAAAAGTTGATGCTAATTCTTTCAATTTTTTGTTCATATTTTACAGTGAAAGGAGGCCTATACCGAAAACTTCTGGCACATTAGTCAACGAATCGTTTCAGGCTTCATACGGTAAAATACGCTATCATTCTGGACTTCTCATGGCAAATACTTGTTTTTAGCCCCTGTTCGGAAGTATAAAGCAAGGAATTCAGTTTTCGATAAATTCCGAGATTTTGAAGCTGAAACAAGTAAAATATGCTGTTTATATTAGTCTACTATGAACAGCTCTATTGATAATAAACTTGTTATCTGATTGATTTCGATCAGATTTATTTTTGCAACTCATGGAATAATTTTATTTCTTATGCTTGGCAGTCTCAACAAGCCTGTAGCCAGGAATTTTTTCGGGGAGGGGCCACATTTTCACTCAATTTACCCGAAAAATTGGCATTTCTGACTTGACTTTTGAAAAAAATGCGAAGGTTTACTGCCTCTGCTCTGCTTTCACCCCTGCTTTTTTAACACTTAAAACATTAGAGGGAAGCATGCCCCCCCCAATCTCCTGCCTACAGGCCTGAGTCTCAATAATGTTTAGATGAGCATATCAAAGTGATGAAATCTAAAACTCAAAGTAACGTCGAAAGTGATCAGGAAATTGTAGTCGAGCAGCCTTCTAACGGCGGATTTTCTAAACGACGGACTTTAGAAAGCTTATTCCGGCCGCCGATAGAAATCATGCACAGAGGAAGCTTCGAAACCGTAATTTATAAAAAATAATTTGATTTAATGTGATGAGGATATGGATTTTGCTTTCATCTGTTGGTCTAGCCATAGAGAACCAACTGCAATCTCTTTAGGCCAAACACGAAGCTTTCCAGAAAAAGCGCTGGATTTTAGTCAACATTCAAAATGTTGAAGAATTTTCGTGTCAAGTTTTAAATCGAGATATATGGAATCACACTATGGTGAAAGACTTGGTATCGAATAATTTCGTTTTTTGGCAAGTAAGTATTATAGGAAGAGTGCCAGATTTATAAGAGTCAGTTCTTGAAAAGTTTCCCGAATCGAGTGTAGTAAATTCATTATAATTGCAGAATCCCGACAATGGGTGAACGACAGTTGAACGACGATTCAGTCAGATTTGTAGAACTGATAATTCCATGATAGAGTATAAACTATTTTTCGTTTTTTCTTCAAAATTCGTACCATAGGTTCTTTCTTAGTTCAAATGCAGCCAATATCAAATTGCACCAATGTTTTTTTCTGCGGCAGACTTTTTAGGCTTCGTGCAGATTTTTTTTGGTGATTCCTGCACTGGTGCAGAATTTTTTGAGTCATGTGTTTGATCACATATATTCTTCTATAATGTGCCAGTCAAATCAATTATTTTTGTTATTTTAAGACTTTAAAATATCTAGTCAAAAAACTATAAATTCGTTCAAATTTAACATTGAACACATTTAATTTGCTTTTTTCCTACATTCACTATTATTGTATTGTAACAAGCGCTCTTTTTCCCCAAATCGTGCTTTTTGGAGGAGAAAATCGGAAAAAGAAAAAAAGGCTTTGGGCTCTTTCTTCATTTGGGGAAGAAAATTTTATGGATCAGATACAGAAAAGATGCATTTTGATGCATTTTAGAAGGTCATAATCTCACAATTTTCCTGCGCTTCGCGGCGGTTATAACTTTAATATTATGTATTACTTAGCTCAGGCGCGGCTTCTATTATGTCTACCTTCACTTATCACTTAATCTATGATAGTTTTCATCATTTTAAACGAATCATCTCATGTTTTAATTGGTAATCTTCAATATTTTATCTTAATATTTAATGAAGATTTCTTTGAAAAAGATCAATACGTCAAGTCTCTAAAGATTATTCCATTCTTAACACGAAATCAATTCAAAAGCTACATGGAGGTAGTTTTCGAAAATTTCTGCTCAAGACTCATATTTTTTCGGCGAAGTTCATGAGAGTTTACAAATAAATTACTGGTTTTAAAATTTTTCAAATAATAAAATTCTAGAAATTACGACTTTTGAACACAAAATTAGAATCTAATTTTTGAAATAAATTTCGGAACATTGATTTTCCAGCGTCGCAGAATGTTAATACCCAAAAATCTTTTTTCGGCTCTTACTTGTCATCATAGAGGACTTGATCGATTTCTCATGCAATTCAGAGTCATTATGATTTTGGATAGTTTGCTATGGAATTTTTCCACAATGCTTGTAGATTAGACTTCGATCAAACTCAAAAATTTCAAATGTTTCCTCAATTAACAGCAGAAAGTTTGAACAAGCTCAAAAATACATAAATAAAGCGTCTATGAGCACATTAAAGCGAAAAACGACTTGGGGAAAATGGGAGAAAAAATTTTGACCTCTCTCCTCATTGGGAAAAAGACCCGGGGAAAAAACAGTGGCAACAGGAGAAAACCGCAGTGCAGAAACTTTTTTTGGCTTTTCTGCGCTGTGCAGAAAGCCGGGTGCAGAAAAAAAGAACACTGAATTGCACTGAGAAAATGGATGACGTTGACATTTGTAGCTTGTATCCTTTCATTAACAAACGTACATGCAATTGGGAGAAAGTACTATAGGAACGCCCTCCTCAGAAATCGTCGGCCATATGGCTACCCCCTCTTAAGATTTTCCAATCCTATGGCTAGACATATTATAGTCAAAGGGATCCCCATGCTTTTGATCGGAAAAACGGCGTTTGGCGCCATAAATACATTTTTTACGGTTTTTTAAGCAAAAATTACTATGTTTGAACCGTTTTCCGAACTTTTTCGGTAACAAAATCAATTTTATTTTGTTTCAGAGACCCTTTCCGCAAAATTTTGGGGAACCATAGACCCCCAGCCCTAAAAAGGTCGCCCGACCCCCCAGGTGGTCCTGTTACATGTATGTTAACAAATATAAATATACCCTGGACCAGGGCCGTATTTAGAGGGGGGCGGGGGGGGGGCGGTAGCCCCCCCCTGTCGTTGTAACGAAAAATTTTTTTCCAGCCCTTGTTGTAATAAATAGCAGTTGGTGGAAACTAGTGACACTGACGTTCATATTACCTATTCAAATATCCTTGAATTTTCATTCTAAAACTTTAAATTAAATTATTTTTTCAGAGTAGCATTTTAAAAATATCAACTATAAATTATAATGAAACGTAGCTTAGAACAGTTTGGTTTTCAATCATCAAAACGAACGTCGAATCGATAGCAGCACCTATAGCCGAGCCCATAACACGTGGAGCCGAACCGCAGACACCTGAAAAGTCATACACTACACTATATTTTCTTGACACTTCAAAATTGTCTATATTTTTGAAGTCGCCCCCCTATCAAAAATTCCTGGATACGGCCCTGCCCTGGACCATCCTCGCATATTGTCTAAACGATTCGAGTAAGTTACAAAAGACTGTCGAACCTTATGAAAGGTTAATTGAAATTATAATTTTACTACCTCGAAATCTTTTACGCCCAATTTAACCGTCTCGAACCCACGAAAAGCAGGCAAAAATGTCGAACACTGAACAAGAAAAAACTTAAAATAGTACGTGGATTATGGTGGAACTGCACAAAGCCTTGGAAAAAGATAAAGGGGATTTTTTCACATCCATTATTCGTTTTATTTAGTTATTTATTACTAAATTTAAAAAATTTTCCTTCTGATCAATATAGTAATACTTTCATTAAAAAAATTACAAAATGTATTAAACAAGTTTTCAAATTTGAAATATTGAATAAACTTTCAAGTATCTTTTAGATGTTGAAACAGTTGAACGGAGAAGTAAATACTTGGTATAGAAAAACACTGCTTGTGTATTAGTTGTGTTCACGTCAATGGTTCACGTATAATAAAATATCCACATTTATGTTTTGTATTATTTTTGAAGCTGCCGAAACATTATTGTTTGTTACAACTAATGTACTGAACTGCACTTACAAATATTGATAAGTAAATTGTACACCATAAATTATTTTCAGGAATATAGGTGCTCTAAAAAGCCCGTACAAAACCTGAAAAAGCTTTTAAAACAATTCGGGTTAGGGTATATGAGAACCAATTTATCCGTATTCGGGTACCCATTGCATCCCTACTATGCATTTATATTGATATAACCTTGTTGCATCATTTGAAAATAAATAGAATATATTAGAGATTCAATGAAAATCAAAGATTTCCGAAATTTCAACCACGCTTCTAATTGTTGAAAATTTGTTAGTCAGCCCGATTTTTTCTCACGTAACTCCAAAATTGTGTTGAATCATTTTAGCACATATCCTGCGACTAAGTTCTATACAGCCATAGACTACATTTCTATTAAGTAATGTTCTTGCTCATTCCTCCAGCATATTATTGAGCTCGCATAGTGCGAAATTAGTCAACATTTATTGGATCAGTGTAGAAGCAGCTATACTTTTTCTTACAGAATCAACTCTTACTGTAGTTAGAATTTCCGTATATTTTAGATCAATCCGGTCACGGCCGAGAAAGTAATCTGGGAGGGCCGGCCTACAAAAAATTTTTACGCATCTTGCTGCTACTGTATTTTTTATGACCTTCACCTAATTTCGCGTTCACCCAATTGTCGTTCGCCCAACTGTCCTTCATCCAATTATCGTTGATACCAATATTTAGGTGAAATTCTTATCCGCGCTTTTCTTCACAACTTCATTTCATTTTTATGAATGAAAACGTTACTTCTGATATTGAAACTTTTTTAGATTTATCATGATTCAGCCGAAGGAAATCGATTTGGAACCTATTATCGGGTAGATTCATTCCCATTTGTTGCTATTATTGATCCTGTTACAGGTAAAATAGATTTAGTTAGTAAATCTATAAAGCCGAACATTATTACTGACTCTAAGGTTTTTGGATTTTGAGCACTACTGACACTGACAAATTACTGAAGCCCAATTGCTTAGATCACAGCGTCTTGGATTCTCAAAGATATTCCATGTTACCATAACCATTCACTTTTATTTTTAGGCGAAATGGTGAAAACCATACGTAATCCAAAAGATACGGTTTGTTTTTGCGATACGCGTAAGTAATTTTTGTATATTTTATAATCTCATTAGTTTTTCAATTAATTTAGTGATTCATTTCTTGGAAAACAATGTCAATTCGTCGAGCATGAAAATATTAACGTCTTTTGTGAATAAGCCTTCGCCCGAACATAGGACTGTACAACACGTAATTTTTCAAATCGTTTATTAGAATAGGGATTTCGACGATCCACTGTAATGGCCACTGTTCAGTTCTCTATTTTATCCGAATATGCGTTCCTGTCGCTAAATATCTATTGGAAGTTTTACGAGTTCATTGATCTAACTATATTATTTTCAATAGGAAGTCGACGCATTATGACTGTCAGCTTAACCTTGAATATATCTCAAACTGTTATAAATTTCACTTTTACTGTTGAACTTCATCTTCTGGAGTTACACATACCTGAACAAGTCATATCGGTTCATCTGGTACCAGCCAACCCAAAAATTTGGCTGGTTGCCGAATTGTTTCGATGTTTGTCAAGCCAAACAGGGATACTGATAGGGAACCAGATGTATACTACATTTACTTTGTACAAAATAAACACAATGCAATCAAAGATGTTTTTCAAGCTTAGTTCAGAATCTATATACACATTCCTTAGGACATGCTAGTGTATCCGGCATGTCTGGAAAAGCCTTTTGGGCCAGAGGATAAAATGATGCATGGAACCATGAAAAGTCAGAGAATTTAATAAAGTGCATTTTAGAGGGTCGAAATCTCAAAATTTTTCTGTGCAACACATTCCTGGATTCCCCGATTGGTTGATTCCCTGGTTGGATTGAATCATTAGTTGATTTCCTTATTAGTTGGTTGACTCTCTGATTGATTGGTTGATTTCCTGATTGACTCGTTCATTGATTCCCTGATTTGTTGGTTGATTCCCTGATTAGTGGATTGATTCCCTGTTAACTGATTGATTCAATGATTGTTCCATTGATCGTTTGATTACACGGTTAGTGGTTGGCTGGTTGATTCTTTGGTTAATAGTTGGTGGGTTGATTTCTTGATTAATGGTTGGTTAGTTAATTTATGGGTCAGTTGGTTGTTCCTCTGATTCTCTCGTTGGCTAATTTCTGCGTTTTGTTTATTCCATTGATAAATTATTCCGTGATAAGTTGGTTGGCTGATTTCCTATTTGGTTGTTTACCTAGTTTTTAGTGGTTGATGGTCTATCTCCAAGTCCTGCACCTCGTTTTCGCAATTCAAATTGGTTCACATCACACACAAAACATGATCTTGTGCTGAGAATTAAGTCATCTGGTACCGAAGTCGCCATATCTGGTACCGAGTTGAATCCGGTTGAACCTATTGTCTAGGTATGATGTTACAATAGCTTAATAAGCATTCATTCCAAATTCCAATGTAGTTTTTTAAAACAATCGAAAAAATCATTTGGGCTTGAAAAAAGTTTCATAGCTGATTTTTCAGTTTCTAATCTTCTGTATTAATTTTCCCTGCTCGATTTGGTCTTTTTAGAACAGCGGCTCCACTGGTAAACGGAAATTACCTCAACAGTCGGTGGAAGAGGAAGCAGAGGAATTATCTTCTTGCGGAATTACGGGCAAAAGCAGCAAATTAGACGATGAAAAAAGTAATTTTTATTAATTAAGCTTATTTCTGCTTCTGAGACTGACGATTCAAGTTTCAACGTTCAAACGTCTATTCTCAGTGAATATTTTTGTGTTTAAGACTCTGATCTGACCAATGTTGAAATTCAACTGAAGATGACGTTTTTAGAGCCGTCAACGTCGTCAAATGGCGAGTCGATGCATACTCCAAAATCGAACGGCTTCTTACCGAGGGAATCTTGGAAAGATCACGAATCGTCTAATGGTGAGTTTTTGCGGTTACTATTTTACACTTCTTCAAATAAAATAGCTCTTTTGCTTTCTATATGTGAAATAATTAACTTGCTTCTTCATCAGTGTTTCGTTCTTCAACTTTACTTCCTCTTATTTTTAAGTTTTTGAAAAAAAATTTTGACGTGTTCTTTAAGGCTTTTTACGGGTTTCTTTGTTTCCAGGCTACGAAATTCAGTTGATGTTCCGGCTGCCCGACGGACAACGGAAGATCATGACGATGAAATGCGATTCTAAATTTAGAGTACGTCAATTTCTGATTTTATAATTCTAATTTTTTAGAATGTTGAACCTTAAAATTCAAAATCGAAGCATCTTTGACCATTCGCAATTGTTTGAGAAATTTGACAAACGCATCTAGTATTTTTTCAATAGCAAGAATGCAAAATGCAACGGGTTTCTAAAATTTAGAAACATCAGAATGAATCACTCCGTTTTCTTACAAAATTTTTTATCGAGTGCTTATAAGAATCTCCTTAAAACTACAAATAATTGAAATCATTTTTCAGGCACTTAAATTATTGGCCAAAGATTATTTGCATTTACCGTTCGAAGAGTACGAATACGTTTTGAATCATCCCCGACGTATATTAAACGAAAGCGACGACTCCACCACTTTGGGAGATCTAGGATTCAATAAGCAAGAAATAATTTACATCGAAAAACGTTAGAAATGAACAGGAGGCGTGCTTTCCTCTAAAATAATTTTGGCCTTTACTTATCCACGCGTGTCAAGTCTAATGATTTACGGAATATGGATACATTGTACATAATTCGAAATTTGGTCCTATTATCTCATTGAATAAATTCCTGGCAAAATCAACGATTGCCATGAAATTTGACAGTAGGGTAGCATGGTTCATTTTTAGCGCGGTGCTAAGTGAGGTTGAGCCTGTGCTAATGAAAATTTTGGTCGTGCTAAGAAAAAGTAATACAAAATAAGGAAAGATAGCAGCCGGGAAAATGGGACCCGTGCTGAAAAAGGAAACCATGTAGGGAAGTCAGTGTCAGGTCTGTATCGTCAGTCAATGTGTCTGACTCTAGTGAATATTTAGTCTACCTAATTTTTCTGCATTTCTGTAGAGAGATTCAGCCATGTCAATCTTAGGGGTGTGCGCTAAATCCCGTACACGGTTCTCCCCACTAGAGTCGCAGTCCCGCGGCAACATTACGACTTTTTTGAAAGCAGGACGGGAGCGACAGGGATGGGTGAAATTGCTTCCCGTCTGCAATCCCGCAAAAAGCGCCCTTTCTGTAAATTTCAGTTTAAATCCAAAAACTATGAATGATGCTATTTTGTTGAATAGAAGAGAATAAATTTGTTTATAGCTTGTAATCAGTAGAACTTATGGAGTGAATTCTATACGATATGTTATATAAAATGAGTGAATTAAACATATCTTGCATAATCGATTTAGTTCTAAAGGCCCTGTCATAGTTCGCCGCAAGGTACCGCGCGGCGCCGGTTGTCCTATTCATACTAACAAGCGGCGGCCGGCGTCGGCAAGACTTTGTGCTGTAGGTTTTTTTTAAAAAGCTGAGTGGTATTTTATGTGAAACTTTCCCACAGTTATTGACACTAAATTTAGCAATTAAGTTCAACGCAGTTAGAAGCACACTGTGTAAGGGAGGACATGGGGCGTACAAACTACCCCAAGGGTTTTGAAACTGAAAATTTGTTATGGGAGAAAATTTCGGTCAACTTTTTTGAATTTTTAATCTCAAAAAACCAAGGTCCACCCCTGTACCCTTCTCAAAATTTCGGAGATGCACATGTTTGGTTAGAAAGTGTGTTGATGTACTCAGCTGCAGAATATACTTTTTCACAGGCACGGAAAATTTTTTTTGAAAAAGAATGAAAATCTAGTATAACGAAAGTGAATTTTTTCCAACTTTAAGCCAAGTTCTCAAAAATCTAGTCCACTTCTTTTTCTAGCATGGCAACTGTCGAAGCAAGTATATTCTTCTTTTTTCTGCCTCAGCGGGGCAGTTCACCTCTTTTTAGTTCACCTTCTTAGTTCACTTTTTTTTAGTGGGCCTCAACCATGCACGAAAACCTTCATAGAGGCACATTGAAATTTTTTATTTGGTCATCTTCACGTCAAAAAACAATAAAAAACAATCTTTAAGCTACAAATTCTCACTTTCGGTAAAAGTAAAAGATGTGTCAACTGCATAGTACTTAAAACACGTTGTAAACAGACTGGAAAGTGACCATATCTATTGAATTCCCCATGGTCTAGAATCCCTCAACCCAAAGAATCACAGAAATACATTTGTTTACACACAGAACACTTTTTGTGTGAATTGACTGTGTCCATTGAATTCCCCCATCGTCAGAAATCTCTTCACCAAAAATCGCGGAAATACATTTGTTTACACTCAATCATACATGTAATTGGGGGGAAGTGCTATGGGAACCCCCTCACAGAAATCGTCGACCAAATGGCTTGCCATGGGGCGATCGCCCCCCCCCGGGATTTCCAATCCTATGGGTAGCCCTAGGGACCCCCATACTTTTGGTCGGAAAAAGGTCAATTGTTTGATGAAAAATGTCAATTTTTAAACAAAAAATGGTCATAAACCTCAATTTTCTTCGCGCCATAAATAAATTTTTTATCCTTTTTTAGACCAAAATTACTATTTTTTGAACTGTTTTTTGGACTTTTTTCTCGAAAAAATCGAATTTTTTTCTTTCAGAGACCCCTCCCCTCAAAATTTTGGGAATTATTGACCCCCGGCCCAAAAAAAGTGGCCCAACCCCCCCCCTGACCTCGGGGCTCCATTACATGTATGCACTCAATATAATTTTGTGTGTAAACTGATCACATTCATCAAATTCCTCGTGGTCGAAAACCCGGTAATGCCTAATTTAGGGGTTTGTCTGCCGCGGATTCTAATTTAATTTTACTTGTCAAACGCAATCCAGACCTTTGACAAAGTCGAAGAATGCCATGCAACACGATTTAAAGCAATAAACAAAATGCGACGAAAACTCCCGAATTTCAAATAACAGGAAGACGATTCCCGAATCATAATAAAACTAATGGACTCCCAATTCCAGAATTTAACACAAAAACTAAAAAAATTCCCCCTTTGTGATCATGCTTTGCTTTTTATGCTGCTTCTTTAAACAACGCGTTTAGGCCATGAGAGGCCCGCTTCCGTCTTGTTTTTCTAACCAATCATTGCTCTGCTTTGCATTTATCTTAACATGCTTCCATTTACCATATGCTTCATTTCCATGCCTACTTGCTTTAGTTTACTGTATGATTAATTCCAGGCCTACATGCTTTAGTTTCTCGTATGCTTTGCTGTTTCCATGTGAAGACAGCTACTGTTCCACTTGAATCATGCATCTGGGTCAGGGTTTTGCGCATACCTGTAAGACCTCCGACCAGTTGGGGGGAGGGGGTAGGAAAAAGTCGAAATTTTTCCCAAAAAGGGCCAAAAAACATACACTTTTTTGAAAATTTTTTTAATTTTTTCCAAACTGGGGGGGGGGGGAATAATTTTGGGTACAGGGTTGGCCGAGTTGGGGGTCCCCCCCCCCCCAACCCCCCCAAATACAGGTATGGTTTTGCGTTTTATTAGGTAGGCAGGTGTTTTTAAGACTCTGGGTGTACTATATTTCTTGGGAATGTGCATCTTCATGTGACTCGAGTGGGTTATAAAACCAGGTGTGGATGTGTGAAAATTATTTTGCAGCAATTCCTGATTGGGTCAAAAATGGATTCTGGTGCAGGAACATTGAAAACAAAGTACTTATACAATACTTGAGATAAATGTACAGGACCGTCAACAAGATGAAAAACCAGACATACTCGAAAATACTTCACGAAAAAATGAAATTATGTACAGTAGTAGGACTTACATATTATGCATTATGAATTTACATTAAGTCTTATCACTTATCTTACAACCCTCTCCTCAAAAAAGCACAAAAATAGCTTGTTTACATCAGAAATTATTTTTTGTGTAAAGTTAGGCATCCATTAAATTACCCGCAGTCGAAAATACCCTTCCACCAAAAAATCATAAAAATACCTTTGTCTACACTAGAGATAATTTTCCGTGTAAAATGACTGCGTCCATGGAAATCCCAATGGTCTAAAACCCCTTTCTCCAGTAAGTCACGGAAGTGCCTCCATTTACTTTAATGATGATTTTTTTGTGTAAAGTGACCCCATCCATTGAGTTCGCTTTGGTCGAAAACCCCCTCCACAAAAAAGCACGAAAATACGCTTGTTTACACCCCAGATAATTTTTTTGTTTAAAATGATGCATCCATTGAATTCCCCATACTCGAAGACTCCTTCCACAAAAAATTACGAAAAAAGGCTTGTTTATACCTGGGATAATGTTTTCGTGTAAAGTGGATGCATTAATTCAATTTACCGTGGTCCAAAACCCACTGTTCCAAGTAATTAGGAAAATACACTTGTTTATGCCTGGGATAATTTTTCGTGTAAAGTGACCACGTCCGTCGAATGTCCAATGGTCGAAAATACCTTCATCCAAAAAGTCATGGGAGTACCTTCATTTACATTAATGATTTTTGTGTAAAGTGACTGCATCCATTGAATTCCCCTTGTTGAAAATCCTTGCGTGCCGAAAATCCCAATAATGCTACTGGTTCAATTGAAACTGCAAAAAATCTGGCACCATAGATCATTATGCTGGAAAAAATTATTTTTTTGAAGCTGTAAGTCTATATAACAAAATTGCCGAATTTTGCGGTTCCCAGGGCATTGGACCACCATATAATTGAATTGAAGCCATATTTTAAAAAATTAAAATTGCATTTGAGATTGCACCCTCAAGATGCTTAGGCTGGAGTATAGAGCCTGGATATCACACACCCATTGTGGAGCATGGTGGAGCTGGAAACCATTCAAAAGAGCGTTTTTTGCATGTTTTTAGGGCCCACTGAGCCCCACTTGCAGATGGAGGTGAAATGACAAAAGGCATGCCATAGTTTGCCCATATGCCCAAAATTATAAAAATATACCCAAAGGTTCTTTCTAGCTCTTACCCTTTTGGCTCTAGAGGGGGCGAAAAGGAAATTTGGAGGCCACGTTTATTATAGGTTGATGCTTTCGCGCCACCTATGATTCAGGCATGAAAAAAAATTCCAATCCACTGCATCACACTTTTTAGTGTCAAAAAGGAAGTCAAAATGAACGGAAAAAGTCATTGTGTTGTATTTGAAAAATAGGTCGGGGCTTGGATGAAGGCAGGTAGGAGTTGGGTCCATGGATCATCCTTAATGCATGTGTTTCCAACACCCATGCTTACCCGAAAGCTTAACTTCTTAAAGTACTTAAACCCCACAATAAAATAATCCAAATTAGAAAACCTTCGGTTTCCTAATTTGAATTCCCTACCTGCGAAAAACACACTTACGTATACAAACAATGCATGGATGGAATAAAGAAGGAAATTGTCCCACATGCTGAGAAGAACACAGCAATAATGCACAGGGACTCAACTAGTACTAAATATATAAAAACAACACACTAATAGAGAGCTCACCGCACATGTACTGAATCTGGGCAATGGTAAGATGCTCTTCCATGGTCCACTTCGCTTTCTCCATTTTGGACCTGCATGCGTCTTCAAAAAATCGATTCAAAAAAAATCAAAAAATCTTCAAAAACAAAAAATCCTAAACTCAGTGGATACACACTACAACACCCCTCGCCCCTTGCAGTGTTTTGATGTGTTTTATGTTTCATGTAGTGTTTTGAGCTGAGTTGGCAAGGTGTAGGGTGAGACCTCCTGACTCAGTCCGCAATTAGCGTGGCTGAAATACATTGGCAACACAGCGGCCCAAGTCATCACTCTGTCCGCACCTATATACTTGAGCGCACCAGCATATGAGTTCATGCGGTTGGGAGGGCGAGGTCGGCCACTACCTTCGGGCGGCTCCTGGAACAAAAAGACAAAGCACGACCATGCCGCAGGTGGCGTAAAGGACAATCTTATGAGGTTGGGGGCATTTGGCGGTAGAACATTTTGGAGTGGCTTACTGTACGGAACAGGTAACGGCAGTACAGCGGGGAGGAAAACCAGTACAAAGGATAAAGCACAAACGAGATTAGCAAAATACCAGGAGAAAATGAGGTGAGAAAAAGAGAAAACAAACAAAACAAAACAAAATTACTGTACAACAGTGACTGGGAATCAATGGCGACAGTGATGAAGCTGATCTGATGAGGCGGAACAAGGGTGGCTACAGTAGTTGTTGGGTCATCGTAGAGGTCATGGCATTGATGGGAACAGTCCCAGTGAGAGTCTTATTGATTGTTGTAACAGGTGTTTTGCGATTTATACTAAGGACGGCAGTGACGATCAGCATGGGCCCTGCGGTAGGATGATGACATGTAAGTGCGTGTCTGGATCGGCCTTAAGGGATTGGTTCTGGGCTGTAGAGTTAGCAGCAGAACCACATCGGATGGTCCGATGGGAGACCAGTAGGCGGCAGCAGTCGCAGGGGGAGTAAATTCCAGCAGGCTGAAAAGTCGTGGTGATGCAGCATTGGTACCCGATGATCCATTTCGCTGTGATATTGCAAAACGATACAGTAAATATTGGCAGTGTTGGGTGGCAATGGGAATGGTGTCTATTGAGGATACACCATCCAGGAATCGTTAAGGCCGACTGCAGTGTTGTAGGCCTGGACTAAACAAGACAGGTTGTCCAATCTGCGGGCTTTGTAGACAAAACAAACAAACAAACTGAAATGGGGGATTTGGACAGCATCAATGCATCAGATTTCTTTGGCCCAAATGCTGGCAAACCATTGTAAAATGAGAATGGCAATGTCGGGGGAGATGGGCGGATGGATTTTGAGGTAGCTGGGATGAAAATGGTTGTGATAATATTGGTAAATGGCCAGCGAGGCGTTTGTGGTGCCGATATGAATGGCAATCGTAATGTGTATGCCCAATCGACCGAAGAAGTTGATAAACGCTATTTCTTGCATAGTGCGCAGCAAAAAGAATTCAACGCTCAGATTGATGCGAGGAGGGTAATGCCGTGTTGCCAGCATAATCGAGTGTGGCATATTGGTAGTACAAAAAGAGACATAGTTGGGCAATATGACTGCCTGGCTTGGCAGTTGTGGGGTCGGCACGTAGAACCATACTGGCTGGGGGAACAGCTCTTAGTACGGGTTGGTGGCAATGACCAAACTTGGCTGCGAGGCTACAGTGCTCGTGGTAGTGGTGACTGGAGTACTCCTGGCTGGAGTTAGTGTGATAGTCGTGGAAGGTACCAACATCGAGGCCATGGTTGGCAACAATGCCATAGTCGTTGTAGCAGTTTCAGGTTTTGAAGTAGTCGTCTCTACGTCCATGGGTGGAGCTGGAGGCAATGGAGCCTTGAACTCCAGCTGAGGTGGCAGATTTTTCAAAGCTCCAAGGTGCCATTTGATTTCGGCATCATGGTGCAATGGACTAATATAATCCCTCAATTTTCTCGGTGAATGGGGAAAAGCGCTTTGACCATTTGCCTCGTAAAAACCTGTAGCGAGAACTTGACCTGTTTGCTCACTCTGCATGCGATGATGAGGGGCATTGCCGCGAGGATCTTGATCGCAGCTATCTCATGTATTGCCATCACGGGGACGGGAATGGTCTATTTCTTGGGGGTTGCGGTCATCATGAATATGCGAACCGTGTTGAGATCAGTGAGTAGCGAAATGTTGTGCGGGCGTCGTTTGTTGCAGTGGCACTGAACTTTGAGCAATCTTTGTTTGGATACTGGAACGTTTAGTCAGAGTGACCTTCAGCTGCGCAGTCGCACCAGTGGCTGAGCTGGCTTGACCAGCCATTTGTTGTTCTTTCTGCTTGGCCCATTGCTCACAGTGTTTTGTTGTATGCTGGCTCCGTGTCTTGCTGCGTTCAGTATGGGACATACTGGGTGGTGGTGTACATTGCCCGTGCTGTTCATCTATCGTGGGGGCTTTGTGTGCTTTGCGGGATTCGATTTCTTCTTGTTGTTGGGTCTTTCATTTGATCGAGTGCTCATAACAAGCAGGCTTACAAATTGGTTGGCCATGTTTGTCTAGATTAGCCATTGAGGTACTGGGTTGTTGTGGCTGTTGCACGTCAATCAGTACCATTGGCGGCAGTTGTGCAGCAATCGGCTGAGGCACCGATTGTGCAACAATCGAAGCCCTCATGCCAATGGTGTTTGTTGCGGCACGTCGGGTGGAGCAGTAGTGGCTGGTATCAATATTTCTGTGATTTGAACACGTAACGTCAACCAGTAGTCTTGACAATGGTGTTCTGGGAACAACATGCTGGGTGGTGGTGGGAGAAAACCATACCCTTTGAGGGTGGTGGCCAGAGTGTCCCATTGGGAATCTGAAAAATAGTGTTGAGAAAACCTAACCCGAAGAATATACTTGGCTGTGGCCACAGTAGCAATCATCAGAGGGCTAGGCAAAGCCAGGGGTGTAGCCCCAGTAAATTGAGGGATCAAAGGTGGGTGCTGGCTTAACCACATCCATAGCAGTTTCACTATCAGCAGTGGTTTCTTCGGGAATATCAGTCAAAGTTTGATCAGAGGTGGCAGTAGCTTCAGCTTCAGTATCCACTTTGATTTGGTAAGTCAGTGTGGTCATTTCGGAGGAAACCCGTGCCAAAGAAGAAATATCATCCAGCGTTAGCTTGAGGAAGTCTTTAGTCAAAGTCGCCAAAACCGTAAGGTGGGCTGCAGCTGGTGGGCTGGTGGGTGATGACATAGCAGCAGTAGTGGGAAGTTTAGTGGTATTTAAATCGAAGATCAGCATTTCGAGTAAGTCATCATCTGATGGTTTGGGTGCGGCTGGCAACATTGGGCATTCCAGTAGTTCGTCAGCAGTCAATGCATGCATGGAGGCAGTAGTCGGCAATGGGTATGCATACATGGGTGCTGGGAAGGAAAAGCAGTTTTGAAAATGGATGTGGCCGAGCAAACAGGAATACAAATGGAATATGCAGTGCTGATTCGAAGTGTAGTCAGTTTCATTGATTTGGATCTCTTCCACTTTCGTCTCCATTTGCAAATCTTCGTCCAAATTGATCGGGCGCAACCCAAGGCGATTGCAAATATATGTGCTGGGATCATGATCAAATGCTGGTTCATGCTCAGGAATGTGGTTCATCCAATCTGTAAGTCGGGATCGGGTATTACCATCGGCGCAGAACCACATGCAATTATAAAAGGCCGTGCGTGTAATGTTGTCCAGCGAGTGGGCATGTTGGGCCAAAAGATCATTGACATAGGCAAATTTGGTGGCGGAACAAGGCGAGGCTATGGCTGCAGTGAGCAGCATAGTAGCCATCAACTGTTGGAGCCAGTGTCCATCAACTTGTAAAATACTAAGGAGGGTGTTAGGAAGGTAATGGTAATGTACCATGATAAGTGCGATCATGGTGAGATTGGTCAGGCGCCACATGCTCAATCCAAATGTCATCACATTGGTGGGGAGCAGCAGTGACAGCATCAATACAGGTGTGGACTTGGAGCTTGCAAATCATTGACACGGGGAAGCTGAGTAAGTTGGTAAGGCATTGCATGAGACCGCTCTTCATGGCCAAGGCCACGGCTGCTTGAAGGCGTTTTGAATCTTTGTAGACTTTCTTTGGTTGGAGTGATGGATCTTCATCATCGGAAACCTCTGGCGATTTGTCCATTTTTGTTTCTTCTTTTTTTTGGTATTTTTGGGACAGTCAAAAGTTTTGGGTGAGTTGTGCTAGTGAGCCTTTTGATGTCGCCGAAACCGTTGGGCTGAGTGCCTAGACAAAAAGACCAACCATGGTAGGACGATGTGCAATCATACATGAAAAATTGATAGGCAGAGAGAACCTCATCTTGCATGATCGCCAGCAAAGTGACTTAGGGAAGCATCGGGTACACAGTGGTGTTCGAATTGGTTGGCACAACTTCGGTTAGTGGGACGTTGTGATAAGTGGCAATAAGGGTCTCAGCCAGTGGATCAATCTCAGCAGCTTCCAACGAATCGTGAGGGTACAATGAGGGGGGTTATAGATTTTAGGTATAAAACCATATCAGCCAAAAGCATGAAATAGGAGTATCAGATAAAACACATTGGACGTGGCGTAGGCAAGGATGTCTGGTTGCAAATGCAAATTTTTTGGGTAATTGAAAAAGCAGAGCAGGGCTGAAAACTTGAGAGTGAGCCAGGAGATGTCAAGGGCCCACATAGCTGAAACCATAGCCTTGAGCATGCATTTCTCTGGAATGAAGCCAATACTCCGAGCCAGCTCATAAAGGGGCGAGGAGATCACAATGTTTCGTATCACTCGGTAAGCATTGAAGTGAATGGCCTAGACTACGGGGTCCTTATTTTTCTTTTGGTGATCAGTGCGGAATTGTGTGCCGAGAAGAGCATAGATTCCCATCCAGTTGTCAGCTCCATCGAAAGAGATGACAATGATGTGTTCACTCTCGACAAGGGAAAATAACAGGGTCCAATCTTTGGCTGTTGTGGTGAAGGTTTCAAACACAAACATGGTTCCATTCCAGAATGCAAGTTGAACATAATGCGAGTAGCTAGACACCGTGGCATCGGCTGGCATGGGGACTGCAAACTTAAAGTTTTTCAAATTGCCAGCCATGGTGGAATCTGTGTTGAAGTCAACAAAAGTATAGCCCTGGAAATTTGGCCTGGGCTGGGTGGTGAGAGCAGCCCCCAAACATCTGAGTGCGAGAAAAATCGGCAGTGGCAACACATTGGGTGGCTGAGTGAACAGCAAGACATACCACCATTTGAGATCAGTGACACGAATCAGGCCTTTGATGTTATTTTCTAAACAAGAGTGGGCGCATTACTTCACATAAGACAAAAGTGGGTAGTGGGTGATGGCAACAGTAGTGCCAGTCCAAAGGTTGATTTCAAGTTTTGACCAAAAATATAAGGTTGTCTTACACCAAAAATAGGAATGAAACAGTCCCCCGGATGGCTGCAACTTGGGTGGCAATGTCACTGAGATGGGCGAGTCTTTGACAATATCGATTGGGTCACTTGAGTCAAAGCAGCAGTCTGGTATGGCGACATTTGAGCCATAGCTTGACGATTTGGGGATCACGGCAGCTGACCATGGGCATGTGGATGATGCAGCAAAGGCGAAAGTATCCCATTGGGTACCAAGTACAAGTTAGAGGGCATACACAGAAATAGAAAAGCTAAAAGAAATGCATGCAAAGATAGGAAAATACCTTCACAGCAGAAACTGATGTCATTCTGATGCAGTTGTTGTTCGCCCCATTGATCATACGTTGACATTTAAAGACTCTCGATATGGTGGAGCCTCATCTGCGGCTGACAATGTAGACCGGGTAGTCATAATATTGAGAAAATTTCATGGATTGGTAGCGAGAGTTGACTGTTCCAAGCAAAAGCGAAGATGAGAAATGAATGAATAAAAATAAACAAGGTGAAAAAGTGTAAAGTTGGAAATGTGCAAAACTAACATTAATTACGAAGCACTACAAACAACACTAAGTTAGGGGAAAACTAAGATCAACCTTTCTCAGTTAGTCTTATGAGAATGAAAATGGCCAGGGTCGGGCAAAAGTAAACTGAATGACCATGCACCAAACAGAACCTATTTTTATAGAAGAGCCCCCTCCTAGATGGCTATTTGGTCGAATAGATGGTGTACTTGATGATGTAGTGAAGTGGGCATATCTTGTCATTTAGTGGAAAAAGAAACTAGGTGATTGCAATAAGGCGTCGTTTACACCTAGCTTATGCATCAGTGGACCAGTCATGTTCGTGGCCATGATCTAAAGTAAACAAAAGGGCAAAAACTATGTACAAGCTCGGCATGATGAGCACTTACCACAAAAATATTTTGAATCAAACTTATTGCCATAGTGAAGTGTGGATTGGCTGATGGGGTCCACTGGCTTCAGAAACAAAAGCATCTTTGGCCGGATGGGGAAAGAACAGCTTCAATTGCAAGGTCAATACTGTTTGAGGTCAGCTGGGTGCATTGAGGGCTTCAATTGTAACAATGTTTCCATCAAGATGGGTGGTATTGGTAATGATAAAAGGGCCAATGAAGTTGGGCTGAATTTTGTTGGCTTTTCGCGTGTTGGTCAATAAGACAAGGTCATTAATGTTGATTTCACATTTGTGGGCCTTTTTATTGAAATACTTCTTGCTAACGTTGGCAGCTTTATCCAGGTTAGTCTAGATTGACTCATACATCTTTAGTTGTGCTTGCATTAGGATATTTTGATATGCATCATAATTGAGCAGTAGGGTGAAGTGGCGTGCACAATTGTAATTGAAAGTAATCCAGGGTTTGTGACAGTGTAGCAAGCTAAATGGTGAATGGCACATCGCCATGTGCAGCATTGCATTGTAGGCGAAAATGGCTTAATGCAAATAGCATTCCCAATTGTGGGGATTGTCTGCGGTTTATTTCTTTAATTGAGCAATGAGCATTTGATTGAAATGCTCGACCATGCATTGAGGGTGGTAGGCCGAGGTCTTGACCTTGCGGATCTTGAGCAGCTCACATACTTCTTGCATTAATTTCTACGTAAAACATCCACCTTGGTCAGAAAAGAGGACAAGCAGGCTACCATGGGCAAAGACAATGTTATGGACAAAACATTTGACAATTGTTGACACTTTTTGATTCGGAATGAGGTGCGCTGAGACTCATTTCGTGAAATAATCCTGAAAAACTATAACATAGGGCCTCTTTTCAACTACCAGGGAAATATTGACAATATCCATGGGGACAACTTTGAAAGGGTGGATCGGCTGAATCAGCAATAGAGGCTGTGGTGGCGGCATTCACAGTGGCATTAATTGACATATTTGCAACCTTTATCCAATTGCGAATGGCTTCTTCCATACTGGGTCATCAAAAATGATTTTTAATGGCTGCCAGCACGCGGTTTGATCCTTAATGATTCAATATTTTTGGGCCATGAAATTGATGAAGCGTTTGATCGACCAACGAGGCGGGGATCACAAGTTGGTGTAGATCTTTAACTTGTCGATATAAGATACTGTCTTCTGTAAAGAAAACAGTTGGGTGTTTCGTGGCATTAGCGTTTTTCAGGGTTTTGATGGTTTTGGTAATGGTGGGGTCAGGGGCTTGTGTGTGCTGAATTTCTTCTTGAGTAGCAATGGGGATAGTTTTGACTGGAGGCAGCGCATAGTCCACTGCTGGTAACATGGGTCCAGAGAGTGTGGGTTGATTAATGGGTTGTTTTGACATCACACAGGTGACTGCATTGATGTCCGCATCAATTTTAGTGGGGGTGAGATCCCAACCAACAGAATATCGGTTACCATTGGATCGGCATCTGATACTTCACCAGTGGATCGAAATTGAGAGCAAAAAATCTCGGCGGCTAATTCATCTGTACAAGGGATGGGGGGCTTCTTGTGGTCATCTTTTCTGGATAAAAATTCAGCACAGGCATTATCCTTACCTTTGAAGTATTCAACCTTGTAGTCCTAATCTTGAAGATCGATGGTGAATCATTGTAGTCCAGAATTGCTGTGTTTTTCGTCTTTTAGCCATTCGAGTGGCTTATGATCAGTGTGCATGATAACTTTCTGGCCATAGATGTAGTGGCTGTACATTGGGAATCCATAGAATCCATAGACAATAGGGAGGCATTCTCTTTCCATTGTACTATATCGAGTTTCAGCATCGGTGAGAACAGGGCTGTTGTATGTGATTACCCCTTTGTTGTCGCCACTTTCTTGGTATAATGTTGCATGGATGGCTGTTGTACTTGCATCAGTTTGGATGATGAATTGGTCTTTGCCATGGGTAATGGAGGAAAGGCGATGATGTTAAGGCTTTTTTGATGCCATCAAAAGCTTTTTTTTGATTGATTAAATTTGTAATTGGAATCATGGCGGAGCAGCCCGTACAGGGGGCCAAACAGCCTGGCCAGTTGCAGGATGAAATGTTTGCACCATTGCACGAGACCTAAAAAACTTTGCATACCTTTCTTGGTTCAGGGAAATTCGTACTCAGCCATGGCTTTGACTTTCCCCAGATCAGCAGTGATACCTTCTGCGTTAAAGAGATGTCCCAAAAACTTGACTTGCGACAGCAGGAATTTGCCCTTGTCGGGCTGAAGAGTTCAGTTGGGGGGGGGGGGACGAAGAGCATCAAAAATAATTTGTAAATGTTCCAAATGTTTTTCAAATGAGTTCAAGAAAATGATAATATCCTCAATATAAATGAGGCAAATTTTCCAAATATACAGACAAAGAATTCTTTTCATTAAATGTTGACATCCTGCAGGTGCCTTCTTCAAACTGAATGGTAAAACTTTGAATCGAAACAAACCTTCTTGGCAGATGAAGGTTGTTTTATTGCGGGAGTCATTGAGGGGTACTTGCCAGTACTCAGCCTTTAAATCAAGCATAGTGAAGAATTTGGCTTGTCCCATAGCGTCCAAATAGTCATCGATCTGTGGAATTGGAAATTTGTCGCTGGTTATAACTTTGTTTATTCCGCCATAATCTAGGACGGGGTGCCATGAACCATCTTTTTTCTTTACGAGGAATAGCAGTGCAGCCCAGGGCGAGCAGGATGGTTCAATGAAGTCATTGTTGAGCATCTCTTGAATATGGTGGCATACAATCAGTCTTTGTTCCATTGGTGCATGATAGTAATGATGGGATACTGGTTTTGCTGTGCCGCTGTTGATATTGATGGTCAATTTGTTTGCGAATGTAGGATTGTCACTGGGAAGGATGGAAACGTCTCAGTTTTGCTAAAGTATACCAAGGGCCTTGGCCTTTTGGGCGACAGAAACATGCATCTTTTGGGTCATTTTGTTCAAGGTGAAATCGAGCTTTTGCTTGTCAGTGTGATGCGGCAATGAATTATTGAGCGCGGCCTGTTGGTGATCAGTTAAGTCGCGATCGGAAGTGGCAGTGGCGACATGAAAATCATCCAAAGTGGCAATGGATTCTAACTTATGTTTGGCGATGGCAAGTAATTGGTTAGGTCGAAGCTTGATGCTGTTGGGCGTGTTGTTGACAAACAATACTGGACACATACCATTAGTGATGTTGACAATTGGGGTTTTGATTGGGAAGTCTGTAGCAACTTGATTGTTAGGCAATGGTTGAACCATCAAATCTGGAACAGAGGCATGAGTCGATGGGAAAACTTTACCTGTTACCCATTGCTGGCAATTTGGCAAAATGGAAATGGAAGCTTGGGCAATGAGGAAAATTGGTTGGGTTAGCTCCGTGACCTCGATCCGGTGTGAAGGCAGTTGGTGTAAGCTAGGTTGAGGGTGCCAAACTGATTGTTGGGCTTTGATTTATTCTATTTGGCTGAAAGTATCGGATTTATCTTTACCAAAACGTACTCTTTCTTTGTCAGGAATTTCTTCCAAAACGTTGTCACAGGCCCCACTAAGAAACAATTTCATTAAAGGGGGAACGGCGGCAATGACCTTGAGCAGTAGTTTTATGTCCTGGATCTCGATATAGTTGTCTTTGAAATTGAGGATGGCCTGGATATTGGGATAGGCCAAGAAGTTGGTGCCAATTATGCATTGATCATTGTTGTCATCATTGAGAATGACACATTTGATCATATGCTCTCCAAAGGCGGATTCCATGGTAATAATGACTGGACCGTGGGTGGTGACGATGGCTTGGTCAGCGACTTTGATCTTTCTGCAAATGGGCAGTTGAAGTGATTGTTTGTCGAAAGTACGTTTAACCAGGATGGAGGACAACACTGAACATTGAGTGCCAGTGTTGATGAGGGGGTAGGCATTAACACTACCAATTTTGATGGGTATTTGGAAAGTGCGGGTAGAGGGGTATTTTTTGATGAACATTTTCATTGAAGGCATTAAGTTGTCGATTTGGCAAATAGATGATCAGATATGACAGAGGTCCTCTGCAGCATGAGATTTTACGGCTCACTGGACAATTCAGGGGCTGACAATGGGAGTGGCGGATGCAATTCACTTGGAAGGCATTACCATATTGGCAGTAGAGGTTGGTTGACTGCTTGTGAGCGCATCCAAATGGCTGACGCGTTGTAGTGGCCACAGAAGTTGAAGGTGAGGCCGGTAGCATACATGTAATTGGGGGGGAAGTGCAATGGGACCCCCCCCCCCAGAAAGGGTCCACCATATGGCTAGCCATTGAGCGACTGCCCCACCCAGGGTTTTCCAATCCTATGGCTAGCCATATGGTAGCCCTAGAGACCCCCATACTTTTGGTCGGAAAAATATTGAAAAATGTCAAATTTTTGATGAAAAATGTCAATTTTTGAACAAAAAATGGTCAAAAACATCAATTTTCTCAGCGCTTCGCGCCGTAAGTACATATTTTATCATTTTTAGACAAAAATTATTACCTTCTAAACCATTTTTCGGACATTTTTCATAGATAAAAATTGAACTTTTTTTCCTTCAGGGACCCCTTCCCCCAAATTTTGGGAATTACTGACCCCCAGCCCCAAAAAAGTGCTCCAACCCCCCCCCCCAGACCTCGGAGCTCCGTTACATGTATGCCCCTCCCCCATGTGCATGTATGGTTGCAATGTGCAACTTGGGCAAAAATTTTGGTTGCACAGATAAATTTTGGGTCGCTCACTCTAAAATCAATAAATTTGCTTTATTTTATCGGAAAAACCATCGTAAACTAGTCTTCTTGTATTTCAATCGATGCGCGTCAGTTTCAGGCCTTTAAAACTCAGTTTCTGAGTTTTGGAGAGAAAATGAAAAGATTAATATGACGAGACTAGAGTATAATTTATTCGGCGCACAGCGCCGAAAATTTTTTTGACATCTGATATTCTAGAATGCTGGAAAATGAATCTTTCCAGGTTTTATTTCCCAGACAGAATGTTTGATTTCTCTCAGTGAATTTAATGAATTTTCAGTCTGACAAACCAAAATTCAAAAACTATAACAAGCGGCTAAAAATGTGGATCTTTCAATTGGCAAGAAAGAATCCGTAGGCATTGTAACATAGGGAGCAGGTGCAGCATTGTAATGGATGTGTTGCTCCCATGGTGGGGCATAATCGTAGTTTGGGTAAATGGCATACGTGTTCTGAACAAAGTCATTAGGACAGGATTAAAGTATCTGGGGGATGATTGAAGTATCCGTGAGAACCACATGAATAATTGTTGCCTCTTTGGGAAAGTGCTTCATGTCGGTGTCTCCATTCACATTGTCTGCGGACATCATTTGAATTTGTTGGGAAATTGAACGCAGATTGTTGAGTATTGTATGGCAGGCGAACTTGGTCGGATAGTTGATTTCTTTGGGCATTTCGCCCTTTCAACCAAATGCAGTCTTCAGTATTATGCATATGGGATTTGTGAGCATCACACCAAAGACCTGTAGACTGGTTTTGAGTAGGGCGCAAGTAGTCTCCGCTTGTGGAGCAGTCAAATTGGTCATGATAAGTATCGCAGGGTTGTGGGTTTTCTCATGGAGGTGGTTCATGAGCACCAGATTGATATTTGTTTTTGGTGATATCGGGATTGGCATTCTTCATGATTGCGATCTCAGCATTTGATTAATTGTTCTAGGAGAATTTCGGTTCATGGCTGCTGTTGTTGAAATAAAACGGTTTTGGTCGGCACTGGCAGCTGCTCCTGAATTTGTCAGTCAGCAGAGGGCTCGCAGTCACGGTGGTGATCCTGGGAGCAATCCATACTACAGCAGTCATCAAATTTGCGAAAACAGTGTTGTGGCCATCACAGCGGCATGGCATCTGGTACAGCCTGGTTCACCAGGATAGGCTGCTCAGCAGTATTAATTTCCGCTTTGGTGGCATTGAGAACACTGCCGGCTTTGGTGACAGTGTTGGCCAATTGTTGAACATTCATGAACATTTTTGCTTGCTTGCTGATAGTCAGTTGATAGAAAACAGGCATTTTAGTTAAAAAGGTTTCGATTAATTGTTTGTGCCAGAAAGTTTGGTCCTCATCTTGATATAATAACTGAACATAGGATATAATTGATATAATAACTGAACCTTGCTTAAGAAAGCAGCTGGCTCTTCTCCTGCTTCGGGAGTGATTGAGGCTAGTTCATGTTTGAGGGTCATTTGATTGCAATCCAGCACCAATTGGTAATATAAGGAAATTTTTTGCATCCTCATATGGCATCATATCTTGAATCATATCGCTTGGTGTGTTGAGGGTGAGGTGGCTGAGAGCGCTCATTTTCACGTGATTTGAAGCATTGTATCCAAACTTGTTTTCAAGGTGAATAAAAAAGCATAGGAGGTGTTTATTGGTCGCGGCACCATCAATGACAAGTAGGTGCATATTATCAACAATCATTTTGATTCCGCCATCTTCTTCCCTATGAGACAAGACAAAACAGAGGTTGCGGTTGGTCATAATAATCATTGGAGGAATAGTCAGAGAAACCAAACAAGTGGGCCGCAGGCGGCAGACGTTGCATCAGGGTGGCATGGGGAATATCATCTTTGCTAGGGGTGTTACGTGAAAATTCATAATTGTAAAGTGTATTCATGGAGGGCGCTTTGGGTTTGATTCTTGGTGGAGAGTGGCCATAGGCCAAAGCCAGCTCAGTTTCCCTGAAGGTGTCCTTGGTGATATAAATATCATGCGGCTCCTCACAGTGGAACTGTGAGTTTGCCGGCAGGGGTCTAGGTGTTGGTGGATTGTTATGCACTGTGGCAGTGGCAGTCCTAGTTGAAATTAACTGTTGCATTTGTTCAGCTAGGGCAGCGAATTGTGCGTTTGTTGCTTGAGCTTGTTCTTGGATTTCCCCCTTGAACGTGCAATTGTTGGGCTTGAAATTGATTAGAGATGGCGCCAATAATGTGATCATTGGTTTGTACAGTTAGAACATTGTTGGTAATTCTCTCCAAGGCAGTATTTAGTGGTTTGAGGGCGTCAGGCCCTTTTAATCGAAAGTTCTGTACTTTGTTTGCATTGGCAATGGGGATACTGCTGTGGTGATTGTGGGCTGTTGTTAGGGTGGAGGCTGGGGCCAGCAACAGGTCAAGATTGGCAAAAGAATCGGTTGAATCAGTGCAGTCGATATTTGGATCAATTGCTGAGGTTGTGGCATTTATTGGCAGCAGCATTTGTGGTACAGCCAGCACACCAGCGTCACTAGAGGTGGCAAGGCTCCAAACCTGTCCCGAAACTGGCGGCGGGGCTGAATTCATCAGCGGGGCGATTGTAGAGTTTGGCGGCACCTGTTGGGTGGCACTTTCATTAGACCTAGCATTGCTTAAAATAGGAGGAAGCAGATTGAGAGGTGGAAGGCTCACCAAAGGTGGCGCGAACAGTTGCGAAAGATTGGGAATGGCAGGTGGTATTTGTTGATCAAAACTAAAAATACGATGTGCAGCATTTGATGCGGCATGGGGTGAACTTGACTGAGAATCTTGACATTGTTGGTTGGGAGGGGTATGTTTCATGCATGGCATATTTGTAAGTAATTTGTAAAAACCTTGTCGATATCCATGAGCACAAGAGGGGCATGGGCGATTTTCCAGACTTGACAACGGGAGTTGGATGCAGCACAGTGGTGTGGAAACGAAGCATGTAAACCAAGCAGCTCACCAATGTTGTATTTGAAAAATAGTTTGGGGCTTTGGATGAAGGCAGGCAGGAGTTGGGTCCAGGCATCATCTTTAATGCATGTGTTTCCAACACCCATGCTTACCCAAAAGCTTAACTTCTTAAAGTACTTAAACCCCACAATAAAATAATCCAAATTAGAAAACCTTTGGTCTCCTAATTTGAATTCCCAAAGAGCTTAAGCCAAAAGAGGAGACTTTTCTCCTAGTAATTTTACCTGGGAAAAACACCCTTACATATACAAACAGTGCGTGGGTGGAATAAAAAGTAAATTGTCCTGTGTGCTGAGAAGAACACAGCAATAATGCATGGGGACGCAACTAGTACTAAAAATATAAAAACAACTCACTAATAGAGAGCTCACTGCAGGCCTACTGAATCCGGGCTACAGTAAGACGCTCTTTGATGGTCCACTTCACTTGCTCCATTTTGAACCTGCACATGTCTTCGAAAAATTGACAAACTATTACGAAAAATCCTAAATTCGGTGGAAACACACTACAACAATTTAGAGCCTACTTGTGTACCCTCCCATAGGATGCCAGAAAATTTGTTTCTTCATTTCTGTAGCCACTAATATCCAACATGTGTTAAAATTTTAATCACATTTGTGTGTCCTTGGGAGCTGTAGGTGTGTGCGCATTGTGAAATTTTGTTCAAAAATGATGATTAATCCCACTAAATATGCTATCAATGAGATACAGGAAAAAATGAAAATGTTCAAATTAGACAAATAAAAAAGTAAGGTATAGGGCACGACAAGGTAAGGTATAGGACACCATGAGACATATATAGATCCGAAAAAGTAAGGTATAGGACACCATGAGACATATATAGATCCTACCTAGTGTAACGTAGATGCTAATGCATCATCATAAATTCATAATGTACAGTATGTGTATTTTATTACTATATATAAATTTATTCTATAATTTATTGTCTCAAGGATGTCTGAGTTTTCCTATATTGACATCCCAGTAAATTCATCTGAAGTGTTCTGTTTTGAATGTCTCGCACTCAGAAGCCATTATTGACCCAATTAAGATGTACATAATTAATTTGCACATCGGCACCTGACCCTCATAACTCACATGAAAACACACATTCTGTAGGTACAATAATTCTCCCAGAAGTGTAAAAACACCTGCCCATGTAGAAAATGCAACAACCCTGACCCAGACATAAGATTCTGGTAGAACACATGGAAAACAGAAAAACACACAAAAAACTAAAAACATGTAGGCCTGGCTAAGCATACCGTAAATTAACCCTTACATTGCTATTCATTTACACACACAAAATAAAAATCGCCATATCTTTTTACCTAGGCGTAACGAAGATATGCCGTAAATTGCATTCGATTCGCAAGTTCAAACTGCATCTAATAAGCTCTTGTTCGCGTGCTGGTATACTGTAGCTCACCGAAAAAATTCGAACCGAAAATTTTTGGTCGATTTTTTTTGGAATTTTTTCACTTTCTGCTACCCCGTGTTAGATTTTTGTGCGCAAATAAGAAAATCGGGCAGGATATCACAAAAATTCACCCAATTTTGCGTCGATTGTTGTTTATTTCATCGAAATTGGTTGTTTACTCGATTTTTAGTGATTTTCTAATTTTTTTGTTTTTAGAATCAATTTTAATTTTTATTTTGATGGCGAAACGAAAAGCCGAACAAATTTTAGCGGACGAATTTGACGAAAGCGACGAGGGCGAGGTCGATTATAATCATATATCATTGGACGATGATGAATATATTTTGCCTCCCTTAGAAGAAAAAGATGAAAATTCGGCCAAAATAAGGCAAATTCCATCAAATTATCGCGCCACACAGGGCCTTGAAGATTCGGACGCCGAATCAGAATATTCTGACATCGTAAATTTAGACGGTAATTTTTACCGGATTAGCAATGTACGGGTTAAAGCATGTAAGCGTGGAAGTTAAGCATGAATTAAAGCATAAAGGCCTGGTGATAGAAGCATACAGTAAATGGAAGCAGGTAAGCGAAGCAACGATTGGTTAGGAAAGCAAGACGGAAGCAGACCTCCCAGGCAAAGAAAGCATGAAATATGCAGATTTTTATTCGTGTTCGTTTTTAATAAAGCACGTGTGGAAGCATAAATTAGTGTAATCGGGTTACGTCGATGCCTAAGAAAGCAGTCAGCGGTTTTGGATTCGTGGTTATTGTTATCATTCGTATTATTTTCCGTAACGTTATGGTGTGCCACCCCGTGGACATTTTGTTGACTCAAATAAAAGTACAGAGTAGAAAAAGGGCGTTACACTAGAGGCAACTTAAAACAGGTGATGTACCTGCACACAGATGTTACTCTGGGGTAATGTGTGGTAGGTGGCTCCTGCGGCATATGGCTGAAATTACACTGGAAGTCTTCTTGAAATTCTCAATGAAATTATTGAGAAAAACGAGCAAAAAGTAAAAACGCTTACCCACCCTGGGCACTAACTAAGCCCAGAAAATTTAGGCCACCATGCATGTATGATGATGATATATATGAAAGTTCATTGTTGTACTCCAGACAAACTTTGAAAACCATCATCTGGTGAAAACTTGTTGATTAAAAAAACCGCATTTGAGTCTGTTACTGGTTTGGAAAGCTTGGGTAACATTTTTTGAACCAATGGTTGAAAATAAGTTTTCGACAACTACGACCACTAAGACAAACACACTTTCCTCGTTTTTATTGAATATATTTTGATCGTCACGGGACTGCAAAAATACATCACATGTGTGATGGATATACATGCTAAAAAGAACCCTGTCTTTATGACCAAAAATTGAACTCGAAATATTTGCATAAGAGGTGGTAGACAATGTTTGAGTAGTCTCTCGTGTCTAAAGGCTGATGTATAATAATCCTTAATCCTGAGTTCCTGACCTGATAAAGATCAGGTAAGGATAGGACCAGGTAAAGTCATCCTTAATGCTTCTAAATTTAAGGATCGGGATGACTACATGACAAATATTTTACAGTAAAATTAGATATTGAGATGCGTAAGTTGTATAAATAAAGACGACCAGACAGTAGATTTTATATGTTTTATTGATCTTGTACATTATTCTGATTATTTTTTTGTTTGCGTTCACGTTGCACATGTTTACATACATGCGTTTACATTACTATTTTGTTTATGATGTTTCTTGTTTATTTGTCATATTTTAATTCCCCCTCAATTAATTTTTTTAATTCTAAATTTTAAAATTTTTTATTTTTAAATTTTATATTTTTTAAAGTTGTTTATTTTAAATTTTAAAATTTTTTAATTTTAATTTTAAATTTTTTAATTTTAAATTTTTTAATTTTTAATTTTTTAATTTTTAATTTTTCAATTTTAAATTTTTTAATTTTTCAATTTTAAATTTTTTAATTCTTAATTTTTCAATTTTAAATTTTTTAATTTCAAATTTTTTAATTTTAAATTTTCTAATTTAAAAAGTTTTCAATTTAAAATGTTAAAATTTTCTGATTTTAAACTTTAATTTTTTTAATTTTAAATTTCAAATATTTTTAATTTTCAATTTTAATTTTTTTCTCATTTTAAATATTTTTAATCTTAAATATTTTTAACTAGTTTATTAGAAAATGCCCCGATGGGGCAGAAAAAAAGGAGAATATACTTGCTTCGATAGTGCTATGCTAGAAAAAGGAGCGGACAAGACTTTTGAGAACTTGGGTTAAAGCTGGAAAAAATTCATTTTCGTTATATTGGATTTTCATTTTTTCTCACTAAAAAGTTTTCCATGTCTGTGAAAAAATATATTCTGCAGCATCGTGCATTTTGTCCTTTCCCTGGCATCAACTACAGTAAAATTTTTCTATACAAAAATTATATGCACATGATTTCAAATGTAAAGAAATGGTAAACCAATTGGATTCTAACTCCCTACCAATAATTCAAAACTCCTGCTTGTCACACTAGCTGAAAAATGGTGAGGGAGGCATATTATAGTCATCTTCAGAACTATAAAGAAACCTGAGGTTGGTTGCACTAATCCAACATGAGGATAATCTCAACATCGGAATTAAATTGGTGATCCTCAGTATGAGCTAATCAGTATGTCGAGATTATTTTCTTCCATTGCACAAACAATACTCACTTCAGGATCAACTAATACTGAGGTTTAAGTTCGAGTTTGGGAATTGCAAACATTTTTAAGTTTGTTTGATTTAGAGATAAGAAAAATATGTGAGAATGTTAATGCAACCCGATAGCTAGGGCTCACGATAATCTCGGCATTGAGTTCGTTATAATCCTGATGACATTGAGATTACAGCAAACTTGAGATAAAACCGTGTCGCCTTTTTGTTCGAGATTATCTTGAGCTCGAGCTTAGACCTCTTTAGTGCAACTGAGCCTTGGTTACAGACATTGGGCACCATATGCAAATGGGGCAACATGGTAAAGCACATAAAAATGTCATTAAAAAGCTCCTGATTCAGCCATGCCTATATAAGGGGTGTGCGCCAAATCCGGTTCCCACTTCTTCCCCTCTCTACTTGCACTCCCATGGTAACAGTAGGACTTTTCTGGAAGTAGGACGGGAGTGGTCGGGATGGGCGAAATTATTGAGATATTGAGAGAAAAAAGGGTTTATAGCTTGTGATCAGTAAAGCTTACAGAGTGAATTCTACACGATATGTTACCTAAAATGACTGAATGAAATATATTCTGCACAATCGATTCAGTTCTAGGAAGACTTTGTGCTGTTGCTTTTTTCCAAAAAAACTGTGGGATTTTATGTGTCACTTTTCCACAGTCAATTCCTGTTTTATTAACACTGAATTTATTAAAAAAGTTCAACGACTAGAAGCATAGAAGTGTGAAGGGGGACATGGGGGAGCAAACTACCCTAGGAGTTTTGAAGCTGGAACATTTTGTATGAAAAAAAATTTTCGAGAACTACTATCGAATTTGTTGTTTCAAAATATGTTAAAAAACCAGGGTCCACCCAAGTGCCGTCCTTAAAATTTCGGAGATCTACATGTTTGGTTGGAAAGCGTGTTGATGCACTCAGCTGCAGAATATACTTTTTCACAGACATGGAAAGTTTTTTAGTGAGAAAAAATAAAAATCCAATAACGAAAATGAATTTTTTCTAACTATAAGCCAAGTTCTCAAAAGTCTTGTCCGCTCCTTTTTCTAGCATAGCACTATCGAAGCAAGTATATTCTCCTTTTTTTTCTGCCCCATCGGGGCATTTTAGTGGGCCTCAACCATGCACGAAAAAGTTCATAGAAGCACATTGAAGTTTTAAATTTGGTCATCTTCACGTCAAAAAAACAATAAAAAACCATCTTCAAGCTACGAATTCTCACTTCCAGCAAAAGTAAAAAATGTGTGAACTGCATAGTACTTAAAAAACATTGTAAACAGACTGAAAAATTACCATACCTATTGAATTCCTCATGGTCTAGAATCCTTCAACCCAAAAAATCGCAGAAACACCTTTGTTTACACTCGATATGAGTTAGTGTGTGAAGTGATCACATTCATTTAATTCTCAGTGATCGGAAACCCCTCCCTAAGAAAATTTTTTTGCGTAAAGTGATCGCATTCATTAAATTACCAATGGTCGAAAACCCCTTCCACAAAAAAATTACAAAGATAGGCTTGGTTAAATCCAGAATAATTTTTTTTGTGTAAAGTGACGCATCCATTGAATTCCCCGCAGTCGAAAACCCCTTCCATAGAAAATCACAAAGTTATGCTTGTTTACACCCCAGATAGATTTTTGTGTAAAATGACGTATCCATTGAATTTTCCGCAGTCGAAAACCCCTTCCACAAAAAATAACGAAAATACACTTGTTTACACCCGGGATAGTTTTATATGTAAGATGATCGCATTCATCAAATTCCCCATGGTCGAAAACCCCTTCCACTGAAAAATCTCGAAAATACGCTTGTTTACTCACGGGATAATTTTTTGTGTAAAGTGATCACATTCATGGAATTCATTGTGGTCGGAAATCCCCTCCACAAAAAATTACGGCAATACGCCTGTTTACACCCTGGATAACTTTTTTGTTTAAAGTGAAGCATCCATTGAATTCCCCGCAGTCGAAAACCCATTCCATAGAAAATCACAAAAAAAAGCTTGTTCACACCCGGGATAGTTCTTTTATGTAAGATGATCACATTCAGCAAATTCCCCGTGGTCGAAAACCCCTTCCACTGAAAAATCACGGAAATACGCTTGTTTACACCCGGGATAATTTTTTGTGTAAAGTGGCTGCGTCCATCAAATTCCCAATGGTCGAAAACCTTAGCAGCCCAAAAATCCCGATAAGGCTACAGGTTCAATTGAAAGTGCAAAAAAATTAGTAGTGCATTATGCTGCAAAAAATTATTTTTTGAACCCATAAGTATTATATAACAAAATTGGGGAATTTGGCGTTTTCCGGGACTTTGGACAACCATATAATTGAATTGATGACATATTTCGAATAAAAAAAAATCGCATTTGAGATTACACCCCCAAGATGCTTAGGCCGAAGTATGGAGGTTGGATATGGCACACCGATTGCTGGGCATGGTGGAACTGGGGGGCCTTAAAAAGTGCGTTTTTTACCTGTTTTTGGGGCCCCACCGAGCACCACTTGCAGATAGAGGCGAAATGACAAAAGGCACCCCATAGTTTGCCCCTATGCCCGATATTATGCAAAAAACCCGAAGGTTCTAGCTCTTACCGTTTTGGCTCTAGGGGGGGGGACATGAAATTTGGGGGCCAAGTATATTATAGGTTGACGCTGTCGCGCCACCTATGATTTTCAATTTTTTCAAATTAATAAACTTTGACATTAAAATTAATTAATTTTTTAGAAAGTTAAATTTTTGATAATTAAAAACGCTGGAATCAATCAACAAAAACAGCAAATCTGCTGTTTTGTTGTAAACAAACACGGCTACAGTATTACAAAGCGCTGTACTTGCAAAGTATTGCACTTGCGTAAAGTGCGCATATTTCACCGAAAAACATGAAAAATCTATTTCGTAGTTGACTACTCTATCTTATCTGGTAGCTAATTTTTAGTTTTTGCTAATTTCACTTCATTTTATATTCCGATTACCGGAAAATGTAACTATAGTCTGTTTTTCTTAAAATGCTTCTAAATAATGAAAGTGGAAAGCAAGTAGTATTTCAGATTTTCACAATTTTCTGCTGAACCGTATAACATATAAGACTGAAAATTTGTGAACATACTGGCCTCACCTTTAGCAATTTTTCGAGTGAAAAATTTTACGATAAGACCTCTATGCAAACGATTTCGACGACAGTACTGATTTGTGTCAGTTTTGTATTTGGAAGCATTTTATAAAAAACAGACTATAGGATTATGCGCAGGCTAAAGCCATTACGCATTTGATGAGTATTTACTGTAGCGTGTAGCTTCCCCGATCCTTAAAAAGTACGGAAGGCTTGTACTTTGTTCCCGACGTCAGGAAAGCCATCCTATCCCGATTGCGTCAGAATCGAAAATTTAGGGAACGAGCTTTCCTGACTCAGGAAAGGCCATTTTTTAAAGGATCGGGACGACTATACATCGGCCTTAACTGCTTCAAAAAATTGTAGGTAGCTTTTACTGTGCAAAAGTGACAACAGAAGCAGAGTAATGACAAAAATCGATTCACGGTAATGTACTGTAAGTCAGAGAACTGTTTCCTGATATTGTCCATCATGCGATCATTATTAGTAAAATTATTTGTTGGTAGCTGCTGATTCTTTGGTGGCCGTATTTTTTTTCGAGTTCGTAGATATTTTGGATCCCGGCGACGCGATGATACTCTTTGAAACGAGTATACTTTTTCGGCCTTGCTGCGTTGGTGCCTTGTCCGAGGCTAAGGTGAAATCTTTGATAGGTTTGTATTTGACATAACCCATTACGACGAATAAAATAACCAAAAATTTCCAGAATGCACCTTAAAAAGCGATATGTTTGAAATTCTGTAGCAGGTAATTTCATCAAAAATATACGAAAGTCTCATATTGTTGGGGCGAAAAGTTGCTTAGTCTGGACTTGGGATAAATTTTATGTGTGATCGACGCTGTATTACGAAAATGAAACATTGTGATCACTTTACCTGCCAAGTTAAAAAATGGCGCTGTCGTTTCAGAAAAGTAGTTCTCGGCCGTCGTCATCCAGTACTTCATCGGAGGTACACAGTGTTTCAAAGTTTCGCTTTAGGAACCTCTCAAGAGTCATTTATACTTGCCTTTTCCGATGGAACGGAACAGAATGCAATCGATAAAACGTAACCGAATGAAAGAGAACCCTTCGTTCCGTTCGGTTCAATTGGAGCTAACGGTCGGTCGTTTCCCGCAAAATTACAGTTATCCTTTCCGATCGAAAGTGGATTTTCACGCTGAACGTTTCAGGCTGCTGACGATGCGTTCCGTTGAAAAAGGTAAGTATAAATGACCCTTCAGCCCCCGGCTCTTTTCTGACGCATTTTATCTCAGCCATCAACAATATTTTTCTGAGAGGTCCACTTGAATGTTTTTATCACGAGTATATATCATGTTTGAGCTATCATGATATTCTCACGCGTTTTCGCTCATAAAATTGAGCGAACAGACAGAAATAGAGATTTCACTGCTATCCTTGAATTTTTGGGTAACAAGCGTTTCCATCAATTCTAGTGCAACACTTGAAAAACTGTAGCAAGATGATATTCAATCCGTTGAAGAAAAATAGAAGCTCATATGATTTTATATGTTGTACATTTTCGATTCCGTGTTTTCTTTGTGGATAATATTTGAAAACCATTTTGAAAAAGTGTGAAGTAGAAGATTCAAATAATCTAATGATTTTGAAATGGCAGACGCAGCGAGTCGATGAAAGTAAGTTCGATTCGCACAATGAGGAAAACATTCTCGACAAACAGACCGACTGAAAATTTTCTTAAATAATCTACAATCCAAATCGGGCATAGATAAGCATTTTGTTATTTCTTTGATTTTAGCCTCCGTTTCGTCATGAAGAAATTCATATTTCTTCTACAGCATAGTGTTTTCACTCCCGTAAAAATTGTGCCAAAGTTAAACCTGCCTTTTTTGTTGTCGCTGCGTCTGCCATTTTAAACTAAATGGATTGTAATGGACGTTTTGACACCATTCGACATATACAATGCCCCATTCATTTTCATGAGCCTCGAAATGCTAAAATCCGTGAGCGGGTGATGACCATGCATCGTAAATCAACATTTCCTATTTTCAAATTGCAGTCCATTCAATCTGATTATTCCTTGAAGGGGCTCATTTAGGAAAAAGAAAAAAGAAAATAGAAAATAGTATTTCAAACCAAGGAATTTGTTGACTCGTAGGAAATTCCTATGACCGATTTTCCAAGCTGACTAATCGCGCAATCCAGTCTGATCAACATTACCTGTTCCTGTGATTAACCTTGCCATTGTTGTATTGTCGTATCGGAGGCATTTCAACGACCCGTCGCAGGTTTTATTCCACAAAATGCACGATTTGTCTACAAGCCATCGATAGAGAAAAGAACCGGGAATTGTTCCTGTAAGAAGCAACACTTCAGACACAATTTTTCTCAGGTTCGACGAAGGTTGGGATCAGTTGAAAATTAATCATACCTCAAAATCACAGATTTTGTACAGTTTTTGCGCTGAACAACATGACAGTATTCATTTGATCTAAATTGGAATTCTCATTACGACATCAATCTAAAGGTTGAAATTGTTTGCAATTTTCGGAATTTTCGGCCATAGTCATTAAAGGCCTGAGAGTAATCAGTATGCAATGAAGACCAATAAAATGTTGTCAGTATACGTAACACTGTTTAATGTAAATGCACGACGCACGTATTATTATGTAGCAACTGTGGTTTACGCTGCGCTTTAAATTCCAATTTTCAGCAGTTATTAATGACCCAAATTTGAACATTCTTCTATCCCATCAAGTCAAAATACGAGTGTCATTGATCCACTCCACTATGTTATGACCGGACTCGTTAGACACATACCCACAAAGTTTTATCAAAATCTGAGAACCCTCGAGTGTGCCACAATGAACCAGGTAAAAGTCATTTTCAATTAAATTATAAAAATTCTTGTTTAAAATTGCACCCATTCTCTCAAAATTGGAATAATTCATTTAAAACTTACGCTTTGTAGGCCGATTATCTCGCTATATACCCATATAGTTTGATGAGAATATGGTCATCCCATACCTGGGGAAGTATACAAAGTGAAGCACATATTCAATGTTGTTGAAAAAACTTCAAATGCATATTTGTGTGCCATTTAGTCAAAGTATCAATAATTCAAGCCAAAATCGACTACGTTGCAGACAGAGTCTAGCCACATACCTACCAAGTTTCATGAAAATATCGACATTGATTATATACTAAATAACTACAAAAATTCTATTGGTAAACTAGGAAAAAAATTTAATTTATAATAAGGCGGATGTAATAGTGAATCAGCATAAACTTTGCGGACACCTTTCAGATAATAAGGCCTCTAACGTTTTTTGTTGTCATCATTTGTTGATATTTATTAAAAGTGTTTGTTCTACAATCAGATCAATCACATTCTTCCCACTGAAATGTAGTTAAATTATGGGAAATCAACTTAAATTGTAATCGATAAGGCAAGAAATTTATAAACTGGAAATTTATTTCAACATAGATATATTTGAAAATGATCGATGTTCAACTGCTGTGGAAAATGGAAAAAGCGCATGGAAAAGTCAAGGGAACATCATTTACCCAGAGTAATCCCAAAATTAAATGCAACAACATGGAATTTAAGGCAGTTGGCATCAGGAGCTATTTCAATTCCCAGTTCTTGTCTGCTGAAATCAGGGCAACCACAGCTCACAAGATTGTTATTGGAAGCAAATGAAAAAATTGAAAGTAAATCTGTCACGTGGTTCATGAAGATCTACCGGAGGTTACATCCCTTCAAACATTAAAATTTTGAATTGCTATTGATCCAAAAATCACACCCAGAGCAGGAGAATTTGAAGATCCTGCAGCTGTTACTGATGAGCCATATATAATACTAAATAGAAAGCATTCAACTGCCCAAAAGAAGGCTGTACAAGGGGCCTCGTAGTTCATCCCAACTTGCTGCATCGTCTTATCGTGGGTAACCTCAAACAAATTCCACAGTGAAAAAGTTTATGTGATATGGCAATACAAAGTTATGGCAGGAACTGGAAAGTGTTCGATTGACCCCTGGCTTGCCTGAAGTTCAAGGAGCTCTTCAAGTTTTTATATGGAGCTGACTTATTTGATGTTATGGAATAACATTGCCCTTTAAGGAGGAATAAAACATGTTGTTCCTTGACCAAAAAACAACATCAGTTTTTACTGGAAAAATACAACAGTGGAATTGTCTACCATAAAAAATTCAATTTTACTGGAAATGAAGAAAACCCATCATTTGCTAGAGCTGACTTTCTCATACCACAACAAAGTTCTGGGGCCGGTTGCATTGCAATAAATAATATAATCGTAATCCTTTTTGTTTTGTGCGCAAAAAAGTTCGCGATTATCTCTAACTCGGGATCATCCTGTTAATTGCAACCGGCCCCTCGATTCTAGGCTTGGGAAGCCAGTCATTGTTGAGGAGAGCCCATTATTTCTATGGTGTCAGCAATACATTTCATGAGGGGAGTTTGTTGGGGCCCTGTACCGGGCAGAACCATCACTGACCCTGGGCAGAATACCCCGAAATTTTTTTTTTAATTTTTACACCAATGAATACAGCAATAAATTTTTTTCTGACCAAATGTTACGAAAAATTATATTGATCATAAAATAAATATGGTTTTTAAAAGTTCAGTGGTCTTCGAAGACTTTATCATAGAGTTGGAAATTTCATGTAAAAATGTAGAATCTGAAAACTTTCATAATTCATTTCAGAAATTTGAAATTTATATATCGTCTCATTGAAATGCAAAAGAAGTGAAGGAAGACCAAATGAAAACGCTCCCAAATACTCCCAGATAATGATTAAACAACATAGATAGTAGTAAGAATGGAGCATATTTTTGAAGAAGCCCTTATCTCTTGCAGGTTATATTTTTTAGTATTCCAAGCGTAGGAATACTTGATTTCGGCTTCGCTCCTCAAAATATGTTGAACGTTCAAAACACGGATTACCGAAGAATAAAATTTGGCTGGCATCGAATTTACGGCGGTTAATATCAGATAATAAATTCATTACTCGCGTAAATGAAACGAAACATCAAATTCATTCAGAGACTTCATTTGGAAATCGATTTAGTCAACAGACTCAATTTTTTTCTTGCTATTTTCAATTACTACGAGCCAAACATTGAGAAAAGTCTGAGAACAACCTGCTATTTCCTTTAAAATACTCGAATAGTCTGACAACTAGTTATAATTTCAAAACTGAGCTTGTATTCTAATAGAAGAGACTCAGCTCAATTGATTGCGATAGCTTTTTTGCGAGGCCGACTTTTGGTCTTAGAAAAATCATAAGAAATTTACATATTCAAGTATTCTAATGCAACTCAAGCATCTATTTACGGTTGATACTGAAGAGTAAACAATAAGAAACAGTTTGATATAAATTTCACTGATGTTCGATCATCATTAGGAAAAAAATTATCAGCCAAAATGACGGAAATACGTCTTAAGTAGCCACACTTTCGAAAAACATCTCCCACGACTGATGCTGGGCACAGTATGATAATTCATTCATCTGAAACTTCTTTGATTACTCTTGATTTTAAAAAACCCATTTTTATCAGTTAAATGGTCAAACGCAAATCAATTGTTCTTTTAAAAAAAATTGGTAACGATTAATTTTTTTATCAATCGACATATGCATCTATGGTTCAGACTTATTGCTCTAAATGAATACCTGAACAACACCTAGCCACCCAAGCATCCAGATATCTACGTTTCTGACTGCCGGTGGCTCGGGAAAATCAAGTATTCGAGAAAATCAACCGATTTAATGTTTCAATATATTTAAAAAATTTTTCGTTCAAATATTCAAACAACCATTTTGAAAAATGAAAACCAACCTGAAAACATTCTGATCGGGTAACTACGTACAGAATAACCTTTGCTCAGATGGGTTTTGTTCAGAATCGCCTATCAGAGGTTTTACTTACCAAAAACGCGTACAAATGTCCAACTGACCGAAACTGCGAGCGTTCGATCGTCAAAATGAACGCATCTAAAAAATTTTGAATCATACGACACAGTTTTGATTTCTCTGTAAGTCAAAGCGAAAATTGCATATTTTCTGGAATGGAAAAGTTATCATGATGTGATGAGTTCATCAATCTAGAAGGCTATTCTGGCTTCAATGGTGCGAAATTGCAGGCAATTTTTAAGACACGATTTCTGAGATGTTCTACCTTCCCTATGATAAGTTGGAAATTAATCAATTAATCATATCTCAAAATGATCAATTTTGGGTAGTTTCGTGGGCTGAGTTTCATGGTATCATTGATTTTGCTTGAAAACGAAAATTCACACCGCTACATTTATGCCAAAGTTTGAAAATTGATGTATTTTTGGCATTTTTCAGTGTTCTTTCTAGCCAAGCAAAATTTCCAAATTGGAGCGATCTTATTCGATAAATTAATAATAATTTTACACAGGAGAGGATCAAAATTCCAAAACTTTTGTTTATGAGCACTCCCGATAAACACCTTCCCATCAGATGCCACAGAATTTTATTTTCATCTTTTTAGCTCATTTTTTGCTGTATTGGTTAAAGTTTTATCAAAATTTTTGAACCGTTTTAGGAACTGCACAGCGCTGAAGAAGGCATACCTAAGGAAATTTCTCAGGTCACTCACTGCATTTTCCAGGTGGCCCTTGTCTACCCCTTGTGATACATTCATTATCCGTACTATAAAATTATCATAGGTGGCGCGAAAGCATCAACCTATAATATACATGGCCCCCAAATTTCATGTTCCCCCCTAGAGCCAAAATGGTAAGAGCTAGAACCTTCGGGTTTTTTGCATAATATCGGGCATGGGGGCAAACTATGGGGTGCCTTTTGTCATTTCGCCTCTATCTGCAAGTGGTGCTCGGTGGGGCCCCAAAAACCGGTAAAAAACGCACTTTTTTAGGCCCCCAGTTCCACCAAGCAATCAATGTGTCATATCCAACCTCCATACTTCGGCCTAAGCATCTTGGGGGTGTAACCTCGAATGCGAATTTTTTTTTCTTGAAATATGGCCTCAATTCAATTATATGGTTGTCCAAAGTCCCGGAAAACGCCAAATTCCCCAATTGTGTTATATAATACTCATGGGTTCAAAAAAATAATTTTTTGCAGCATAATGCACTACTAATTTTTTAGCAGTTTCGAATAAACCTGTAGCCTTATTGGGATTTTTGGGCTGCTAGGGTTTTCGACCATTGGGAATTTGATGAACGTGGTCACTTTACACGAAAAACTATTCTGGATGTAAACAAGCGTATTTCCATGATTTTTCAGTGGAGGGAGTTTTCAACTGCGGGGAATTCAATCAACGTCCTCATTTTACACAAATAAATTATCCATGGTGTATATTGGGCACCCTGTTGATGGCAAGCCGCATTGGGAAATCGCCATGCAAATCGAAGAAATGGACGACCAGTGGCCCAAACATTTGCATGGAAATGGAGCGCCACAGAAAGATGAAAAAGTGATAGTGAAATCATTTGTTCACTATTTACGTTTTTATTATATTTTTGAAAGATATTTTGCTGGCGTCCAGTAAACCATTCCCAGCAACATTGTTTTATATTTACATAATATTCTTAGTGGTCATTCCACATTTTTGTATTATTCGTCAGAGTTTATTGCTTTACTTATTTGTTTATTATTTAGACACATCTGACCGACAGGAGCAAAGGGTCAAAGGCCCAGGCACCAGCTTGCGGTCAGCAAGCTCTGGAAAACCCATTAGGGGATCCAACCAAGTAAGTTTATCCCTGAGGAGATTCCTTGTCTCATCTAGGAGACTGCGAAGCTCTCTGGTGAGGCCCCGTATTTGAAGTTAATTTATCTTTGTTGTTGTAAGTCTGGGGAACCAGACTATTGCACTATCACCAAGGCTTAGCCAAGGGAGTAGTTCTAACAGGTCAGTTCAGACCAGAAGCCTCAATCTTTTCTTAAACCCTTAAGGAAAGACCTGCACAACAAGTGATGGCTTTTTACTCCTCACCACGGAACTTTGTAGTCAGACTAGGAGAAAGGAAAATCCTCCAGGTTTCTACAGAAAGTTAGCAGGATTCAAAATGCCTAACGAAACGATACTGAGAGGTAATACTTTGAACAGATCACCACCCAGAGTGGCGAGTGCTGGGAATCTTGTAAATTTGGGAAATGGAGATCAGCAACGGCATGCTGCTCCGGACCCAGTGATCCCAGATCAAACTCCGGCGAGGGTTAAACCATTGCAACAAAATGCAATGCATTTTACACCCCAAGACCCGGGTGTACTAATTGACCGCCCACCAGCAATTGCCATTGATCCCCAAGAGGCAGGCCTGGGGAATCCGAACCTAGACGCCAATGGACGGCCGCCACAAAATTTGAAAAGGTCACTGCGAAAGGTCGAATTAGCAGGACCAAAGAGGGATGTTATTACGCCCAAATTTCGACTGAATTTGAATGAAGTGGATCCCGAAATCGAACAACAATTAGAGAGGATGCCACAGGATCAAGAGCGATTCAGCCCGCAGGAAAGAGCTCCCGAAATGTCCACTCAAGAGTTGGTGACGCAGCTACGCGAATTGAAAGGGACGGTTGAACCATTATTCAACATCATCACGAATGCCGCTACTGAGGACAATGAAAGGGAAACAAACAGTCGCTGACAGGAGCTGGATAAACAGGTTAGACCATGTAATAGGGGTGCAGAAAGAGACAACCGTCTCCTTGCTGAAACATATGCAGGTGTAGGGCCTAGTAATAGGCCTGAAATTGATGAAGGGCAGAGACTCAATTTTGAGCCCAAAAGTTGGAGAGGTCCAGCTAGAGATCTTCGATTCGAGGGAGCTGAGCAATTGGCAGACCTCAGGAATTCAAATCAGATAGCTTCGCAGCATCCAACTTTAACAAGAGTGGTCTATGATGGTAGAGGAAACATAGTTGATCCAAATACCCTTAGACTAGATCAACTGGCATGTTTCCCATATAGGGATTATCGATTTGACAGAGACAACATACCATCAGATCAAGGAGGTGTACCACCTCAATGAGATCCAAATCGAGTTATGCTGCAATCTCTCAACTCTGATCTTGATCCAGTGTTAACAACAGCTTATGATCAGAGAGAAATGCCAACAAATAATTTGGCACAGGAGATTGTTGTTAGGAATATTGTTAAAGGTGTGTTACCCAAACTTTTAGATGAGGGTATGGTAAATCATCAGGTGCTTAGCTTTCTAACAGCACTTGAAGGGGAATTCAGTAGGGACACACCTGAATCAGCCAAATATGAAGCACTGCTGAGGCTTTCTAAAGGTAGACCCAAGGCTGTTGCACTTGACAACATGACCTATAGGGAGGCCAGGAGAGCCATCATAAATGTCTTTGCTCCTGAGTGTAACCTGGAAATGTTAACCAGGGAGTTGTTCAAGACCCAACAAAGACCTAATGAACAGGGGGTAGAGTTTTTAAGAAGGGTTAGTATACTAGTGGAACTAATCAAAAGTGATTTAGACTATCAGTCAAAACAGAGGCTGATCATTGACACCTTTGTATACAAGAGTGATCCCACTTTTCAATCTGAACTAAAGAATACCAAGCATACCTTTAGAACCTGGTATAATCTAGCCGTTGAAGTTCATGATATTGAACGTAGGTACAAGAATGCCTTTCAAAGATATGGGCCAAAGGGTACACAGCAGGATCCTATTGTTATTAATGAAGTAGGTATGCCAAGTGGGCAGGATCCTGAAATTGCCCTAGTTGCTAGAAATCAGTCAGAAGGATATCAACAGGGCCAGAGACAAAGGTTTCAGCAACCATATCAAACTGTAGGTAATCAGGTACAAGCCCAGACCCAGAGGTCAAGGAGTGATTCTCCTGAAATAGAGGAGATTCCAGTTTGGGAAGCCCCTAGGGCTCAGACCGAAAAAAGTAAGAAAGAATCTCTTCTATTGAAAATTTCTAAAGAGATGGTACAACTGGTTGAAATGTACGACCAGCTTCAGCAAAAGGTTGATAACAGGCAAATGGAAAATCAGTCTGATGTGGCCATACCCGGCACCAGCCAGGGAGGTCAAGTTTCCCTAGATCCCACAAAGCCATGGTGTGAGTTCCACAAGAACATTACACATAATACTGCAGACTGCAGGACATTGAGAGTGTTCTCCGAACGCAGGAGCAGAGGCAGAGCCAGCTTCCCTAGCTTCAACAGGGGAGGCTTCTACAGTTTTGCTTGAGGTAACTATAGAGGTAAAGGAGGTTACCGGAATGCCAACTTTAATAGTAGAGGCAGAGGTGCATACAACATCGGCTATTCAGGTTATCAGGATAGCCATGAGAGTTATTAACAGAATTCCGATTATAATGAATTTCTGGGATTCAAAACACAAAAGGAGCTGCAGAAGCAGTTCCAACAGATGCAGCAATACGAACAACAAGCTGCATTACAGCAACCTCAGCCACCTTAAGCTATTACTGGTCTGACTCAGACTCTTCAACAGGGTCAATTCACAAATCAGCAGCCCCAGAAGGATTATTTGAGTGTAATGGTTGCAAGGCAATCACAAATGAATCCTTTGGGCGAAGTAAATCAGAGAGTGAATTGCCCAAATGTGGTATTAGGTAGCATTGTCCAAATGAATGCTATTGCGCCACAATGTGTAGTACCATCAGTACAAGTAGTAAAGAGAGGCACACCAGCTAGCTCTCAGGAGCAACATTTGTTGGATACATACCCCAGAACAGCCCCATTCCACATTGAGGTTGTTATAGGAGGTTGTAAGACATTGCCTCTAATTGACACAGGAGCTCAGTGTACTGTAATGTCAGCTAAGTTTCTAAAAGAAAATTTGGGCCCAGATTACACTGAATATTCGAGGATATTAAATGTTACTTTAGCCAACCATAAGACAGTCCAAGCCCATGGGTATATCCAATTTAGGATGGATACATCCTAGTATATATAGACAATATTGTTGTATTCTCAAATATGTTTGAGGAACATTTGGTTAATTTAGAGCTAGTCCTGCAAGCTCAAAGGAAGGCTCACTTGACCTTGAAGCCGGAGAAGTGTGAATTTCTCCCAGAGAGAGTCTATTTTTTAGGACATATCTTAAATTCGGATGGAGTTTCCCCAGATCTGAAAAAGGTCAAAGCTATTAATGATTTCCCATTCCCAAAGTCTAAATGAAAGTTACAGAGGTTTCTAGGAATGCTCCAATGGTGTAAAAAGTTTATATCAGCGTTAGCTAAACATGCTGAACCTTTATACAAATTAACCGGGAAGAACTGTGTTTGGGAAATAACGAAGGTTCACCATCAGGCTTTTAGGAGCCTCAAAGAAGCACTATTGTCAGTGCTTTTTCTAAGGTATCCGATTTTGGATGGGTCTGCGGACTTTGTCCTTCAGACAGATGCCAGCGGAACGGCACTAGGAGCAGTTCTCTACCAGGAGACTAAGTCTGACCGCTGGGTAATTACATACAACAGCAGAATTTTAAAAGCGGATGAGAAGAAGTGATCAGCCATGGAAAAGGAGTGCTTGGCAATAGTCTATGGCTTAAAGTTATACAAGCACTACCTAGTAGGTCATAGAGTGATCATAAGAACTGATCATAAACCCTTGCTTTCGATGAAAGTCAACGTGATGACCAATGGTAAGTTGAAGAGATGGTATTCATTCATCTCTCAGTTCAGCTATGAGCTAGAGTATGTGCCTGGAAAACAGAATGCCATTTCAGACTTTTTTTCTAGAATTGGATGAACCAGACGACCAAGCGGAAAAGATACTGCCAAAATGGGAACACATGTTCTCAGAGGATAAATGAGAGTCGAATCTGAAAGATCTAGAAGCACAGCTAATTGAGAAAAAGCATCTCAATTTGGTGAAGAAATTCAGAATTCTGATGGATCAGAATTCTGAAGACAGTACTCCATTACATCCGGAGCCAAAAGGTAAGAAAAATCAGAGGATGGACACAAATCCTAGATTCACCCAAATTTATCCAGAAGATTCTGAGGGTGATCCAGAATCAATTTCGCCTGCAAACTTGGTAAATGCCGTAACTACAAGGAGCATGGCAAAAAAAGTGGAAAAAAGTAATCAGACTCAGGTCCAGCCTGATAACAATCAGGGCCAAAAAGTAGCAAATAGGGGAAACCAGGAAAAAGGTAAGGAAAAAAGAGTTACCTGGTTATACCCAGAAAAAGAACCGGAATTTACTTTGGCAGACTCCAAGGAAACTGAGTTGCCAAAAGGGCTCATTAGAGATGATCTCATGGCCTTCTTGCAGAGAAAAGATGAGGTATTACGACCATACTTTGATAGATTGGGTCCAAATGGGACAACCAAGTATCACAGTGGATTTTATATCCAGGATGAAGTGTTATACCGCGAAGCCGGACAGGGATCGGATGATCAGGTGGTCATTCCATCCTGCCTTAGGGACAATACTTTGCACCAGTACCACGGTGCCGTGATGATGACTCATCAGGGGTTCAAAAGGATCCTTGCTATGATTAAGAAATGGTTCTGGTGGCCTGGAATTGAAAAGGATGTCAGGCACTGGATAAAGTTTTGTCCAGTTTGTCAAATGGCTAATCAGGGAAACACGGAAATTCCTCCGCTGATACCAATTATTCTACAAGGTCCTTTTGACATAGTATCAGTGGATATCGTGGGTATTTCTCCACTCAGTGAGAAGAGACCGTATGTCATAGTCTTTCAGGACTATTTTACAAAATGGGTTGAAGCTGAACTGATCCCAGATCAGTCAGCTAGCACCATTGTAGATACTTTTCTACAAGCAATTGTATTTAGACACGGGACTCCACGGAGATTACTCAGTGACAGAGGAGGTTGTTTTACCCCAGATCTGATGAAGGAAATCTGCAAGTTATTGGAGTGTCAGAAAATTTACACAACAGCATACCACCCTCAAGGAAAGACACTCATCAAGCAGCTCAGAAAAGTGGCCATTGAGGAAAAATATATCCAAAGCATGCTACATTGTTATGCCGGCCAGCAATGCAGAGGCATACAAATTTGTGTTGACAAATCATTTAGTCAACCTATACAAGGATATTGCCAAAAACATCCAGAGTGCTGCCAAAAAATCGAAGAAATACTTGGATAGAAAGTCCAAAGAACATGGGTTCAAGGAAAAGGACTGGGTTCTGCTAAAAGTAGAAAAGCAGAAAAAGTTAGGACTACCATGGTCCGGTCTGTTCATAGTCACAGACATTTCGCGAGAAGCAGAAAATGTTGTCACCATTGTACATTGGGACAACCCACTAAATCGCCAACTTGTTTCAATCACCAGGTTGAAACATTTTCATTACCAGACCACGAGGGTATTGCCACAAATAGCGCGAGCCAATCAGGACACGCCACGTGACGAAAATATGTCACTTTCCAATATGGTGCAAACAGTTACGACTGGAGCGCCAAACCAAATGAAATCATTTGGAAATTCACCCAAGGCGAATCTATGCGCTATCTCGCACTGATTTTTAATTTTTATATATGTACATTTTGGTGCGTAGGTACTTGTTTTAAGAAATATTTTGTAATATTTTGTAATATTTATTGTGAATTTTTAACTCATAATTATTTTGTAAAATTTTTTTTTTATTTCAGACTTTGGGAAAAATTCTTCAAAATTTTAGACCAAAGTGTCAACCCAAAATATTTTTGACATTTTTCCAAAAAATACACTTTTCAAATTTTTCATTTTTTCAAAACCAATTATAGCTGCCCCTGCTTACCTGAATTCTAAACTTCCATCGGAAGGAAGAAGTAAAACATTCCCTAAATCCCACATAAAAAGGAAATTAGCAGAACTGCTAAATTAAACTTTTTCAGCGCTTTAAAAATTTATAAAATTTTAAAGTTATTATTCGAAAACATAGATTTCAAAACGAAAAGAAATGGGAAAGGGTGCGTGGAACCGCCAACAAGCTCCAACATGTGAGTGGTCACACTCAGAGGGACATGTCGAATACGGGAGAGCCCAGCACCAGCAAGATAACTGGTTTTTCTTCATTGAAGGTAAGTTTCGAACTTAATTTTATCAAACTTTTGGAAACCGCAGGTAAGGCCCAGAAGTCACTGGAAGACCAACTCGGGGCCCCAAAGAGCAGAAGAGGTTAGAACTTAGAGGGAACGAAAAACAGGAGTACTGAGAATCGGAAACTCAAAGCCAATCAAGGAATTTCCAAACTTGGAAATATACCCGATATCCGTGAGAGTTAGACTTTTCAAGGGAAACCTAGAACCTTGGGTTCAGCCCGTTCGAATTTTTTTATCAAATTTCAACAAAAATTATTTATTTTCAAATCAAATTATATCACTTTTTCGATATCAAAATCATAAAAATTATCAATCTCGAGCGCTATAAAAATTGTAAATATTAAGCACCATAAATGGAGCATAGTTGGTCACTCAAGCAGCTGGTCAGAGATTGGTGTCTGATCAAGTGGTGGACTATCAGATCAGGTCTACCCTCCCCAACATATAGAGGTAGCAAGGGTAAGATTTGGTAAGGTGTTAGTTGCCTACCAGCTCAATGTTTGTATATCAGTGGCTCACCTAACAAGCCTGCACTTATTTATTTTCTGCGAAACTTAACCCGCTTAGTGTGGTGATGCTAGTGTACTATAGACCCAAAGTAGACTCTGAAAAAAGGGGAATAAGTACTAAAATTAAAAGTATCTTTTAATGTTCAGATTACAACGTCAAAAGGGTCGTAAGGATCCAGGAACTGGACCAGTGGTTTAAAGCCACTTTTGGATACTGGCCAGCTAATCCCAAGGAACCAGGTATGGTAGACATAGGGAAAGTTAGCCAAGTACTCTATTTTATCCGAGAAGTATCGATCTTCAGAGGACAACCATTTTGTGGATTTGATGTCGAAAAGGTCCATCAGGATAAAGTCGCCGCCTTGGTCAAGATGAGAGAGGTCGACAATCGGATGGGAAACAAATTTGCCCCATACGTAAGCTTTGCGCTCACCTACGGTCAGACATACGTCATCGATACCACAACCTTAACGATCAAGGAATGGACAAGCCTCCACTATTTCCGCAAGCACCAGCACTGGTGGTCAAAGTCAAACAACCAGCTTTGGACACTGCTGCTACGCAAGCCACTGCAGTAGTAGTCATGGTGCCGCCGCCAACGCAACCAGCAATGGCACAGCCGACTCCAGTAGCTCAGGTATAGCAACCGGCAGAGCCTGAACCAGAAGTGGTCACCATAATGCAAACTGTACCTCCGGCACCAGCTGTTTTGCCAGCTAAAGTAAAACAACTGTTGCCCAAGATACAGAATTCAGACTCCGAGTCCAGTTCGGAGGAGGATGAAGAGGAAGAAGGTGAAATTCTGGAATCTGAGAGCCAGACAGTGGAGGAAAAAGACTCCATGGAGGCTAAGACTCAGCAGCAAGAAATTGAGGAGGAAAAAATCCAGACTCAAATAGACGAAGCCGCGACAAAAATGTTGGGAATAGATGTCAGACTGGATAAGATGCAAGAAGCACCCCAGGAGATACCTGTCAAAGCTAAGGATGCTCAAGATCATGATCTGCAAGTGAGGCAGGAGGCCCTTCAGGCCAAAATACAAGAGTAGAGAAGACTGATGCAGCAGGAATGCCTGCATCAGAGGGCACTTCAAAAGAGGTTGAAAAAGCAGGCTTTGGCCCATGATAGCTCAGATTCAGCCATAGCAGCGACAGAGCTGATGAAACGGGGAAAGATCACTCATGAAGGAATCCCTGGAGTGTATTATTCGAAAAAGTTCAGCAGATGTTGGCTGAAGAAATGTCGGAAAAATTTATCCAATACTTAGGCCGAGAAAAGGTAAGACGTAGCTTAGTAAGGCCAGAGCAGGTAGACTTGCAGCTCAAGATGAGCAGCAACAAGGAACGCCCGTCACCAGTTCAGAAAACAACGCCTACGATACGGCTGAGGAAAAAGGACCCCAGAAGTTTGGACAAGTCAAAGGTCGAAAACGGAGACTTCGAAAAGTCAAATGAGAACGGAGACATCCAAAGGCCAAACAAAATCGGATAGGACAACAGCGTCCACTGGACAACAGCGTCCACACTCTCAGACACGAAACGGTACCAAAAACCAGCGGAGAGGTTAGTACTTCATCTGGGAAGTGTAAGTCCGTTCCCACAAGCTATACTGCTAAAAGTAACAAATCTGCGGGAAGCGTGTTGGTAGAGCCCAATTTTGAATCGGAGGAAAAATTGATCAAGAAGGTCAAGCTGAATGTGGTGGTTAATAAACCCGCAAGGGGACCACAGCAGTTTGTCACTCCTGGCCAATTAGCGGAGACTCTGATTGATTATTGGGAATGGCAGAGGGAGCAAAGGCGCCTAATTGGGCTGATCTCATTTGAAAATCCAGAGGTCGCCAATTACTTAGCCTTTGACTGCCAAGAACGGCCAATAATTTACAGGATGGTCATTGATGCCATGGCCGAAATTCATGATAACTACCGCCAACAATTCAAAATGCAGGGCGGATTTATGTTTGATGGAGAACGCGTCCCTGAAGAAATTTGAGAATGGATAATTTTAGCTCTTATTCCCAGGTGGCTTCAGGAATACGATGCTTCAGACGTCTTTACAGCCATCAGGTACATGACCCTGATGATATTTTTGCAGTTGGATCTTGCTCCGATCATGCTGACGGCAATTGGTAGGTGGTATGCCCGGGCATGTTCATTTGCGAACAGACAACTGGTCGTCGAAGCCCAGGGAAACCGAGTAGATGAATTCTACATTGCGGCCTTTAATCAGTACATCTTTATGGGCTCGCAGAGGTTAAACCAAATGGGTGTAAAAAGGAAGGCACCGGGTGATGACAGAGCGCAAGCTGATAAATATCAGCAAACAGCTGCCAAGAGCCCAAGTAAGTTCAAGGTGCCTAGACTTCCACCGGCTAAGAAACAGCCGCTGACGACCCAACAACCATCTACTTCGACCAGCCAGAGGTCGTATAGTGAAGCCGCTAGTACTTCATACAAAAATCCACTTTCAAGATCTCAATCAACATCTTCAAAATCTTTAAATTCAACTTTTCGGACTCAAAAACAACATACTGGCTCCACTAGCAGTGGCTCAGCGCAAAGGCAACAGGGGAGAGATGATGGATTCTCAAACCCTGCCCCATACCGGGGTAGACCGGGGTATGACTGAGGTCAAGCCAGAGGAGGCTTCAGAGGGCGCCCTCAGTGACCCTACAGAGGCCGAGAAAACTGGTAACAAACACCAAGGCCAAGACCCGGATAGGCAATTTTACAATCCGAACTTTCAACTGCTTGGTAGACACGGTGGAGGCCAACAAGGCCAGAACCAGGGCCAGGATGGAGGTCATACCCGAGGCCAACAAGGCCAAAGGGGATACTATCGAGGAAGGCCTCGAGGAGGCTATAGACACGGCGGGCAGCAGCAGTAAACAGCCGCACATTTTTGGCCCAAAATTCATCTTTTCCCAAATATATTTTTACTAATTTTATAAAATACAAAATACAAAAACACCAATAAAATTACAAAAAATAAAAAATAAATAAAAAAATCACAAAATCCAAAAATATTATTTAAATTTTCGGTACTGCTGGCCAACAAAAAATTCTTTTTGGAAAAACCGGTGCAAAAAGCAACCGCAAAAATATTTTTCAAATTTTTGGCCAAATTTTTACTCAATTTTTTGCGCATTTTAAAATTTGTGATACTCGTACATTCCCCCTTCGTCTTTATTGTATCGTATAATATAATCTCGTATTTTGATTAAATTTAGAAAAATTGAGACACCGGAAAAGATTTGCATGTGATTAGACTGATGGCCAATGACTTGCCACAACATGCAGACCAAGCAACCGAACCCGAAATTGATCCAATTTGGCGCCGACGTCATCTTCAAACTCCTTAGGGCAGGAGGTATTCCATAAAAGCCGAGGTCAAAATGGGCGTCACTTGCCAGATATCACGGCGAAGTCCTTGGTGTTCGTTCTGTCCAACGACCATTATGGGAGTCCGAATGAGACAGACTGTGAAAACAGGAGTCAGCCAGACAATAAACATTATTTTTGGTCATTTTTCTAATGCCCGGGTAACCCGGCCAAAAGTTTTTTTCTACCTCCTGTAGGTAAGTTTTGAAGCACAAGGGATGTTGGGCACCCTGTTGATGGCAAGCCACATTGGGAAATCGCCATGCAAATCGAAGAACTGGAGGACCAGGGGCGCAAACATTTGCATAGAAATGGAGTGCCACAGAAAGACGAAAAAGTGATAGTGAAATCATTCGTTCACTATTTATGTTTTTATTATATTTTTGAAAGATATTTTGCTGGCGTCCAGTAAACCATTCCCAGCAACGTCGTTTTATATTTACATAATATTCTTACTGGTCATTCCACATTTTTGTATTATTCGTCGGAGTTTATTGCTTTACATATTTGTTTATTATTTAGATACATCTGACGGACAGGGGCGAAAGGCCAAAGGCCCAGGCGCCAGCTTGCAGTCAGCAAGCTCTGGAAAACCTGTTAGGGGATCCAACCAAGTAAGTTTATCCCTGAGGGGATTCCTTGTCTCATCTAGGAGACTGCGGAGCTCTCTGGTGAGGCCCCGTATTTGAAGTTAATTAATCTTTGTTGTTGTAGGTCTGGGGAACCGGACTGTTGCACTATCACTGAGGCTTAGCCAAGGCAGTAGTTCTAACAGTTCAGTTCAGACCAGAAGCCTCAATCTTTTCTTAAACCCTTAAGGAAAGACCTGCACAACATGTAAACAAGCGTACTGCTGTGATTTTCTCGTGGAGGGGATTTTCGACCACGAGGAATTCAATGAATGTGATCACTTTACACCAAAAATTATCCCCTGTGTAAACAATCGTATTTTCATGATTTTTTGCTGGAAGGGGTTTTCGACCATGGGGAATTTGATGAATATGATCATCTTACAAAAAAAACTATCGTGGGTGTAAACAAGCATATTTTCGCGATTTGAGCACATTGAAGTTTTAAATTTGATCATCTGCACTTCAAAAAAACAAAAATGATCACATTCATTAAATTCCCCGTGACCGAAAACCTCTTCCGAAGAAAAATTTCCGGGGGTAATTTTTTGCGTAAAGCGATCGCATTCATTAAATTCCCCGTGGTCGAAAACCCCTTCCACAAAAAAATCACGAAAATAGGCTTTGTTACATCCGAGATAAATTTTTTGTGTAAAGTGACGCATCCATTGGATTCCCCGCAGTCGAAAACCCCTTCCATTAAAAAATTCACGAAAATATGCTTATTCACACCCCAGATAGTTTTTTGTGTACAGTGACGCATCCATTGAATTATCCGCAGTCGAAAACCCCTTCCATTAAAAGATCATGAAAATACGCTTGCTTACACCCGGGATAGTTTTTTTATGTCAAATGATCGCATTCGTCAAAATCCCCGTGGTCGAAAATCCACTCTTCAAAAAAATTCCGGAAATACGCTTGTTTACACCCGGGATCATTTTTTTGTGTAAAGTGACCACATCAATTGAATTCCCCGCAGTCGAAAACTCCCTCCACTGAAAAGTCACGGAAATACGCTTGTTTACACTCGGGATAATTTTTGGTGTAAAGTGACCGCGTCCATCGAATTCCCAATGGTCGAAAACCCTAGCAGCCCAAAAATCACAATAAGGCTACTGGTTCAATTGAAACTGCAAAAAATTTGTAGTGCATTATGCTGCAAAAATTATTTTTTTGAAGCCGCAAGTATATATTATATAACAAAATTGGGGAATTTGGCGTTTTCCGGGACCATGGACCATCATATAACTGAATTCAGTCCATATTTTAAAAAAATGAAAAATCGCATTTGAGATTGCACCCCCAAGTTGCTTAGGCCGAAGTATGGATCTTGGATATGGCACACCCATTACTGGGCATGTTGGGACTGGGGACCCTTAAAAGGTGCGTTTTTTGCATGTTTTTGGGGCCCCACCGAGCACCACTTGCAGATAGAGGCGAAAAGACAAAAGGCACCCCATAGTTTGCCCCTATGCCCGAAATTATGGAAAAAATCCGAAGGTTCTATCTCTGGCTCTAGAAGGGGGGCATGAAATTTGGGGGCCAAGTATATTATAGGTTGACGCTATCGCGCCACCTATGATCTTTCAGTTCAACCACCCGAGAAAAAATGGGCAGCAAAAACTATGAAATTTGTAGCGTGTTTATACTCAACACATTGTACCTGAGCTCTGCCATTAATGCCGGTATATGAGCCGAAAACGTGAATAATATTTGAGCAAATGCCGATAAAATAAAAACCATGGACAATGCGCACGATTCGTGACAAAATCCTTCGTCGGCCGAATTTTCCGTTAAGTCTTCCGCTAGACAACTGCAGTTGTGCCAGGTCTGTAATATTGACAATTTGGCCATCGTAAATCGCTATCTATGCTAGCAGGGTGACAGTATAATTTTAGACACAATTGATTCATTGACACGAACATTGCAGCGAATAGAGGAAAACAAACGCCTGCGGCACTATACTCTGTTTTTTACAAAATGCTACTAAAATGAAAAATAACACAAATATTAGGTGACTTGAAAATCCTGTACATGAAGGTTCTACTGAACATTTTTTCTCTCGAAAAATTTTGTAAGTGTTAGCTGAGTGCCGTCACAAAACTTCACTTCCATATGACGTACGGCTTGGCAGACAATGCTGAAAATATAAAATAGAACTTGCTTTCCAGATTCATTATTTGGAAGCATTTTATGAAAAACAGACTATAAATTCAATTACAAGTAAGTATCAGAAAACTTTTGGGCGCGTTCATTTTGGAACTCATAAAGTTAACATTTCGATGAACGGAAAATCGTATATATTAATAAGCGACAATTTTTTGACGCTAATTACCCGAATATTTGGAGGTTTGTTGAAATTTTATCTATTTCAGCTTACGCACGGAGCACATCTGATGGCTGAAACATACTTTCTTTTTGGTAGTGGAATCTTCGGTCATGCCTTGGCATCCTGCATAGCAGGGCGAAAAATAAACCATTTTTGCTTCCTTATAACATATTGGATTGTATTCCGAGCCACATTTACAGGGACGATTGCACGAATCGATTATATTGAGGGTGTCGTTTGAACTATAAAAATGATCATTATATACAGTTTTTAGCTTTCCTAGCATCGATTCATACGCGTTCTAAAAAAAGTGGAAATCATAATTACGATTTCGGTTGCTGGACTTCAAGTGATAACATTTGAAATAACGGAATACAATAAATCTCTTGATTCTGCTCTCCGTTATCCCAGACTAAACTGAATTGCATTTTCATACCTGGCGAACGGGGAATGATATGTGACGCCTGCGAATTTCGTGTTGCTACAGTAAGCGTATAGGCCAAAAATTGAGAAAAAGGCAAAAATTTCGAGTATAATCAACGAAAGGAACATTTTTCTGACACCCATTTTCGTTTTCGAGACTATAACTCCACCGACGATATTTCCAACTAAACCGCCGGGTACTAGAATACCACCTGTAAAAAAAGGAGAAATTGTATAAAGTACTACAAATGTCTGGTCTGAAAATGAAACAAAGAGCGTGAATCTGGCGTTAGTATTCCCAAAACACAAAATCAACAGTTGTGGACTCAATATTCAAACGAGTGATTTTAGTTTCATTCCATCCAGCTTGCTGACATCGTAAAGGTTTTTTAAAAGTTCACTCATACCATACTATCAAAACAGAATAATGCAATTTGGATAAAAAAAGTCTTATCAACGGTATTGCTTTAAGAGGGAATAAAAAGGAACAAAGGTATCAGCAAGAATTAATCACAAACAAGAAATATTGCCCTGAAAATGACCTAAAATTAATTGATCACCTGCAACCATATGCGACCAAGCGGGCGGAAACGAAAAGAAATTTTCTAAAATTGTGCCGAAAAATGAATGAAATCCGCTAATGTAGAACCAATCGGCCACTTTCATCAAGAGCAAGGACAGCCACGTCCAATTCACGAATAAAAACTGAAAAATCGAAGGAACTAAAAACCATAGGGCATATTAAACGATGTGCCGACAAAACATATTTTTAGATGAAATATTGTTTCTTTGAAAGTTCTTCGAGGCGTAAATTCTTCGACACCTATGTCATGTTGCTGACACCAATCTTGGCGGCGATTTTCTTTCATTTCTTTACATAGAAATTATAAAGTTATATCCATTTTATGCATGAAACAATTCTTACCTGAAAAATGGCGAGCGAATCCCATGACAGGACAAGTGAGGATAATGGACATAGCGCCACATAAAATGAAGCCCATCCACCATGCTCCATACCATCTAGGGTCATCAGGTGTAATACTTATACTGCAACAAAAAAATTTTCCTGTAAAAATGTATTCCCAAGAGAAAACAAGTGCATCAAATCAGAATTTGAATTTTCGCAAGATTTACATACAACAATGAGGATAGGTATATAGGTATTCTGAACCTAGCAAGAATCCACTGAATTTAAATGACAATTAGCGTAAAAATCGACCCGTAAAAAGCAAAACAACAAAAAAATAATTTTTATACCATACGTACAAAAATAAATTGGGCATTCAAAGCAACAAACGATGCTCTATTTAAAAATTTACTGCGGTAATTGGTTTGTTTCGAAATAGTTCTAAACCTTCTTGAAATACATTTATTTCACTAGCAATGCTGAATGAATGACGCAGATCCGACCAAAAAATGCGTTGAACTTCTCAGTTTATTATTCTATTTTGTTCAACTGGACTCCGATGAAGTTAGCCAGCATTGAATCCAACAAAATCCTTCATTTTACCAAATTATTTCTACAACAAAGAAAAGCAAAGAACAGGCCGTAATTAACATTGGACAATGAGCTGAAAATGCTAAAAAACTAAGATTGTCATCGGGATCCTAACAGCATGTAAACCGTGCGCTTACGGTCCACAGTATACATTTGGAAAGAAAGAATGCATTAATAAAGAAGCAAAATAGAAATGACAGGAGAGTAGAATGACAGGAGATTAAAATAAAATAGTCAGAAATAATTTTCGAGTAGTTAACTATGCAAAAGATTCTAATATCTCCGGTGCGAGTTACAATATACCTTGAAGTATCGACTTTATCCAAGTCGCCGTAAACGTTCAACGATGCACCACCTATAATGTACCCGAAAGCCGATCCTAGGAGACTCACTCCGTAAAAGATGCCGAGATATAGTGGAGAATCGTATTGTAGGACGCTTTCGTCCAAAAAAGTCACGCCCAAAGTATAGAGCGGTGCTGCACCGAACCCGTGCAAAAATTGGCCGACAAGAATCAGTTTTGACGCCACCTGGAGAAAGAACCAAACGCGGATTGGTAGCAATAAACCCAATATTGGAGAACAGTGAGCAAGCATTATGCGGCATTGCATAAGTCTGTTTCAAGCCTGCTAAGCACGTTTTCTTCAGTGGGAATGAAATTAATGACATGAAAGTTTTGTTACGGAGGAATAACGTAAACCTTTCGGATTCTAATCATAGTATCCCAAAGTCACGCGCGCATGCTGGTCAAAAAAGTGCTAACGAGGAAAATCGGTGGAAATTCTGAAATTACTAATTTTAAAGCCCATTCGATAAGCCAAAGCAATCAGAGTAATATTGCAGAGTAATATTATGCCCATTTAATTTAATCTGTCAGACGCAGCGACAAACTAAAAAAGTAAGTTAAATTTGATACGTACATTTCGTGAAGGTAAAAACTTTATGCCCTAGAAAACCACTATATTTCTTCATGATAATTGGAAAGCCACAATCATAAAAAAACATCGTGTTTATCAACTTTTGATTATGATAGAAGTGTGTCGACATCTGAATGTTAGTCGAGAAATTACCAGGTTATTGAAGAAAATTTTCAGCTGTTCTGTTTCTTCCTTATTGACGAGAAAATTTTTTCATCGACTACAGTAATGAGCGTACTAGTTTTTTCCGACGTTGAACTTGATTTCACGGGATCACTACGTCGATCATTTCAAAATAAATAAGAATAAATCAACCAAAGAAGCGTAAAAAATCAAAATGCATTCAATCGGAACAGGTCTTTCTGCGAACTGTAATATTTTTTATTTGATCGACTTCCCGCCTGTAATATTTTTCGAGATATATGAGACTGAATTGAGACTGAACAGCTCTAGATTGATGGCGACATGAGATCGGTTTGTGAGCATCTCATCATGGTTCGTGAGCATAGATCTCGGAGTTTTCTATCAAATGCAGTTTTCAGCGTGTTTCTGTCAGTCTTAGTCTGCCGAGATTAGGTATAGGCGTACTGTACACTACTTTCATGAAAATTTTGGTGCAAATAAGGATCACTGGGGAAAACGATATTTTTAACAGTTTACCTTTTGGCTATCAAATGCACCCGACTTGTCCATGTAATAATTTCCACCAGAAAATGTTCCCTTATAAGTTTTTAATACCTCAACATATCATCCTTCAAATTAAGTAAACAGCAAAAATCCAAGTTGGGCACGTTCTCTTTTCATAATCATTTTATCAAGAGTTTAAAGCCGCATTTGCCGCATTTATACTTCACGGCACGGCTACGGCCACGACAGCCGTGTCCAATTGCAATTAGAGGAAAAACTGACGTTAAATATGATTGGTTGCACGTCACGTGCACTGAAATTTGATTGGTCATGGCTGCCGTGACCGTGCCGTGAAGTACAAATGCCGCTTAAGAGTCAATGTCTATAAGAATCACCTGGATTTAGAACAGAGTGGATAAGTCAAAATTTTGTTTTTCCTCGTTTGGAAATTTAATGTGCAACTTTTAACGTTGATGTCGAATCTGCTATGTATTTTGAACAAAAAAATTTTTTCATTGAGCAATCGCGGTGTAAAAAGTTCGAAATTCGCATATGCGAATAATTCCACATAAACACTTGTATTTTTCACCATTCTGAAGATTTTCAAGTGAGATTTTTTTATCAATAACAGATTGAAGAGGCTTTTGGAAACACATAAGCAATTGTTTCCACGAATGTTAGTTCTAATACAGTGCACAAAAAGGTCGAAAAAATATAATTTTTACTTCTGTCAATTTTTCACTTTCAACACTACAACTCAAGATTAGTGGAATAACATCGAACCCTACTCGACCAAATATGTGTCATCCATGTGCCTAACTGCATGCAAAAATTCATAGCTACACGATAAAAACCCTTTAACCAATTTTAGCACATGCGAATCAAACCCCAGTTTTTCATATCATTTATTTCACGGTTTTTCTTCATGTCTCAGTCGATTTTCGACAATTTTTCATGAATTTTTTTAAACGATAGTATTTTAATGTAGCTTTCAAACGGTTGATACAATTGTTTTTGGACATTTAGTTCCAGTGCAACATGAAATAAAATTTTGAAAAATGACATTATTACAATTAAAAATTTATGTTTGACACAACCTCATATTTACACCACATCTAGTATCCATATATGCCCTGCACGATAAAAATTTGAATGATATGATCAAAATTATTTCAGACACTATTCAGTTTTGAAAATTTTGCCGACTATTAAGCTAACAAATATATTACTTATTTTTCGAAGACATTGATGAAAACTTCCGGGATACACTTTTGAAGCATAATCTCGTTTAGAAAACAAGCCTTTTGGAAGTTCACCACCTATGATTTATGTTATATCTTTAACTCGCATCGATGAAACCGATGAAGTACTCATATATGTTCATCTGATTGCGTGGCTGATTCAGATAGAATGTTTCCTGTAGAGAAACCGTGGTATAACTTGCCTGCCATGAGTTTATAGAGGAAATCTCTTCTATCAATCATACTAATTTATTTTTCAGTTTTACCCAAACCTGTACTTTTCGCTGGGCAGAATAGTGACGGAGCATAACAGTAAAGCTTAGTTCTAACTATGAAGCGTCAATCATGGTCCTGACTCCTGAACGATTACTCATTTTTATGTTCAGAATGTCCTAGTGCACCATTGCTGCCAGTCATCCAAAAAAAATCTGGAATGAACGAGCCATCAGTTGTTGATTGATTATAGTGTGACAGTCGAGCTTCTCAAGATATGATTGATAGAAGAGACTTCTTCTATAAACTTCTATCAGGAAAATTAAATCGATGTTTTTCAGCAGAAAGCATTCCTTCTAAATGAGCCATGCTATCAGAGGAACATATCTGAGTAGGTACATAACTTCAACAGTCTCTTCGATATGAATTGAAGCTATAATATCTACCATGTGAGGGAAACTAATCAAATGCTCGTTTTCTAAACGAATTTGTGCTTCAAAAATGTATTCCGGAAGTTTTCCTCAATTTCTTCGAAAAATAATATTAGTTTTTAGCTCTTATTACTGTTATCCACCATTATACCTGTTCGCCACCTTTCTTAGGGGTACATTCTTGTTTTTCAACGCTGCCTCCGTCCGTGGTGTCACAGACGTAAGATTTCAAATCATCAAATTCGTATTGATCGATTGCAAATTGAGCCGACGCACAAATTAATGAACCCGAACCCATAAGTAGCATGCCGAATCCGATCCACGTACTTTTTCGACCTGAATATTTAGTGACATCATTGAAAATTGTGGAATCGAATTAAGATCGTTTACGGATAGATTAACGGCTTGAGAAAGCCAAAGAAATGACCCCTTAGTAGACCTGAAAAGCAAGTAGTATTTCAGATTTTTACGATTTTCTGATGAACAATATATCATATAGTCCTGGAAATTTCTGAGCATACTGAGCTCACCGCTAACAATTCTTCGAGTGAAAAATTTTACGGTAAAAGCTCTATGTAAACGATTTTTACGACAGTAACGATTTGTGTCACTTTTCTATTTGGAAGCATCTTATAAAAAGCAGACTATACACATTTCAATAATTAAGAAACGTAAAATTTTAGATTTCAATACAAAATATCCTGTTCGGTTTAAAATATGACCCATTCCTATATTGTGACAATGCACAAAAGGTGCAATCAGGCCTGTAGCCAGGAATTTTTTTTTGGGGGGCCACACATTTTTTCACTTTATTTGCTGTAAAATTGACATTTCTGACGACTTTTCCTTGAAGAAAAAAAACAAAGGTCCACCTTTGTCTTTTTTAACACTTGAAACATATCGGGGAGCATGGCCCCCCAAACCCCCCTGCCTACCGGCCTTGGTGCAATCGTGCATTTTCCTCTGAGCCCGTAGACTTGATGTTGCTCATCCAACTCACGGGCCCAGACCTGCATTTTTCGTAAAAGGCACTGCTACAGTCCCATCAGGCAATACGGGGCTGCGCAGTCCGTGGTAAAGCAGGTACCTTGCAATGCGTTTAAACGGGTTGAGAGAGCCATGATATTATGTAATGACGTTTTTGAATTCATAGCTAATTATCAAAATTCTAAACAAAGTTCGATTTGACTGGAGAAAAATGTTGATTTTGAAATTATAGCGTTATTTGTAAAGAATATAATTTTGAAAATGATTTGCATTATGAGAAAAGTTTTCACCTTTTTCGCCATAATGAGCGATAGGTAATAGAACCAAGGCGACGGCCAATTCGTAAGCTGTGATCAAAAATCCGCTGTCGAACTTGGTCAGATAGAAACGTTTTTCGAACGTCGCCATGCTAACGTTAAGTAAACCGCTGACGATCATGCCTTGAACTATTGCGCAACAGCATAAGAAAAATAGTAGACATTTTGGATTATTGACCACTTGAAGCCAAGGGGGTCGATATCTAAAACAAATGAGCAAAATTGGCCTGTTTTGAGCAATAATAATCGCATTTCAACATTTACAACATCACTGTTATGCTACTTTATGTTGAACAAAATATGCGCTATTGACGTTAAAATAATCGATGCAGTGATCCCATGAAATTTCAACATAGAGAAATTACAATTTTCAAGTAACACCAAAGGCTCAAATTGCTGTACAAGACGTTACTTTTCTGAGAGTTAATCTTGGAGTTGGACTACTTTGGGAGTAGCTGCCTCTGGAGCAAATCTCGAAGTAGGCTATTCTTACTCTGTGTTGCTGAAAGCAGAACACCAGTGAAGTAGCTACTCTCAGGGTCGTATGCACGAATGCCGCTTAAGCTAATCCAGTGTTAAAAACACCACTTTGAGCGGTGTTAAAGTTAAGCGGTATGCACGGACGTGAGTTAGTGCTAACAGCGTGTTAAATTAACACGAGATTTTAATTCTGCTATCCCCCAGGATTAACGGTGAGTTAATGCACTTTTCTTCTGAAATCTGGAATACGTGGTTGTTTCTTTTGTGTGATGGCTGTTTTGGACATTCTTGAAGATAAGGATGAGGAGGATATTGATGATTATGTTCGAACCACGACTTTTTCAGATCGTACAAATCCACTTGAAAGATATTCTGATACTGAATTTTGGATAAGATACAAACTGATCAAAAATGACGTGATTCAACTGACAGCTTTAATGGAAGAAAATTTAAATCATTACACATTGTTGTGTTATTATACAATTTTTCAAAAATGAATAACGATTTTGTTGATGAGGATATTGAAGATAAAAATTATGAAGATCAGGTTCAAGAAAATGAAAATGATAATGTGCAAGGAGTAGCCAAAAAATGTGCTATTATAATAAACTACTTCAGCTAAGGTGGAATGCCATATGTACTTGAGCTTTAAATTTTTTATACTTCTCATGGGTACCAAACTTGAGTATCCGGTGTAAATACAAATGATCACTTTAATTTGCATTATTTTTTGCATTATTTTCAGATTTGAAATGTGGCAGCACTTTTAATCTACAACATAGTTTCACTTGAAAACTCTATGATACTGTACATCAAATTCAAATGTAAAACCATTACCACTTTCAAGTTCCTCCACTTGCCGTATAATTGCTCTTTGGAGAGATTTTTAACTTTTGGCTTAGATTTGAATGCTTCTTCAATGGCATCCCATGCTGAATTTTTCGCACGCACCGATTTCCAATCAGCTTTTTTATTTTCAAAAACGTTAGCAGGTTCGGAACTGCATTCCAATAAAAATTCTGTTTCTTCTACGTCAAAATTGTCAGTTCTTCCACGATTTTTATCAGAATCCATTTACAAGAAAAACAACAGAATCAGAGAAGCAAATTTCACTCAAGTGAATAAGAAAGAAAGACTATTTTTTGTTTATGTTGTTTTTATGGCAAATCTATTCTTGCCCAAAGGTTAAATTTTGAAGTTTAACACAGCTTAAAATTTCTAACACCGTATTAAGAAATTTAACACTGAGTTAAGTAAGCGGCCATTAATCCACGTTCGTGCATACCGCTTAAATTTAAGCCGTAGCAATTTAACACGTGTTAACTATCACCGCTCAAGTCCTTAACACGTGTTAAAGTTAGCTGCGTTCGTGCATACGGCTCTCAGAGTAAATGTGGGAGTAGCAAAAAATCTGGACGTAAATCTCGGAGTTACAAAAAACTGAACAGTTGTTTGTTATTATTTTGCTGTATTGCCTGTTTTCTCTGTTTCAGTTTATTCCGAAATTGAGATTTGTTCCTCGTATTCTTGCTTGCTCAATTATGAGCGCCAAGAAGGAGCTTCCTGTTTCTGTACAGTTCATCACTCCACCGGCGCCAATAATTGGGATATGCGTGTCCATAGAGCCCATTACCCCAGGAAAACCGTTTTTCCTATCAAAACTGGCTTGTATTTATTTCAGTTCTTCAACATGTGGAAAATAGATGAATTGTGGCTTCAATTCAGCAATGTAGCATCATAATGTTTAGTGAAACAGATGGATGACTAATGTTATGCAAACCTCTATATTCTCGTTGAAAATCTCCACTCTATAAATACTGTAAGGCAAGGAAAACCTGTGATAAACTAATATTATGTTCAAATGCTATGTTTTCCCAGAATGCTTGAGACGCTGTGTCGGCGCCTACCACAAATACATGGCAGGAACAGATGGTCGTCCAATGTCCACGGATTTACCAGAGGTTTTCAAGAGAATATGAGCGATGATACTGGGCCAGTTTAAAAGAATTCCAGACCAGTCTGATATAGAACATACATTCAAATAGGGAGGGGTAGGGGGCTAAACCCTTCTACCTGTGACCCTGGACATCTTATTTGACCCGAAAAAGCTGTCAAACACTTCTCCTTGAACTTCTTAGAAGAGAGTTTTTGATTATTTTTATGCATATTTTGAATGAAAAACACGCTTATGGAGTGATCTTTTTGTTTTTTGCGCATCTACCCCCCATCCGCCTTCCCAGGACCCTGCCCCTGGAAATTCTTGTCGCGTCTGATACAAAAGCAGGGTACATAGTGCCTATGATCCGTCAAGAATACTATTGACAGAAAATATGCAAATTAAAATAAAGAAAAGGATACTGCTACTGCAAACACTGAGGTAATACGAGATCAGAAATATCCACAAGCATCAAAACTAATAAGTCCAGTGCGAAAGTTCCAAAAGTTATCGGCAAAGTCAATTACTTGCCCAAAACCATACAAGAAACCGATCTGCGTACCGGTCACCCGCAATATCCTAATGCCTTAAAGCAGGAAATTCAGCAAATACAAAAAAGAAATTTGGTCGAATAACACAATAAATGATTTTCATGCAAGAGAAGCACTAATTTTGGTGTTAGAAGTAAGAAAATTATTATTTGACCAAGTCGAATTTAGCTCATGCTACATCAGCTACGACCACAATTAAATCGGTACCACAAGCAAAAATCGATAGCACTGTAATTTTGGAATGGATCACTACATCAAATAACCAGGAATAATTTGATTTTCAGGCAGCGATATCATCCAAGAATTCAAGCAAACCAAATTCTTGGATGATATCGCCGCCTGAAAATTATACATTGAACAATGTTGTTCATCACTCACATCGGGATTTACTCTACTCTTCTTTCAGCATGCCGCTTTTTTCCTACACCCAGACTTACTCCGAGATTTACTTCTCAAAGTAGGCTACTCCGCCTTCAGCAATTTTGGCCAAAAGTGACGAGCACAGTTCTATCTAAATGAAGAGAAGATTAGCATTATTGTCTTTATATGATTTTGGCGTGCCCATTGTCATGGAGAAATTTCGCGTTTTTTCAACGGCATACAGTCTGTTTTTTATTAAATGGCACAAATATTAGTTGACCTGAAATACCTGTATATGAAGCTTTTACTGTAGATTTTTTCGCGCGAACGATTTCTAGATGTCAGTTAAGTGTCGTCACAAAATTTCAGTTCCATATGACGTACAACTTCGCAGAAAATGCTTGAAATATATAAAATAGTACTTGCTTTCCAGATTCGTTATTTGGAAGCATTTTATAAAAAACATACTATAGTTTTTCTTTCCACGAAGATTTCGTATCAAATTGAACCTACTTTTTGGTTGTCGCAGCGTCTGCTTTTTTAAAGTAAATGGGCTATGTTAATCATTTCCTTAAAGAATAGTTAAATTCTTGACGTGATGTTGCAGGCGATTATTTCTGTCTTTTATTAGATTCGTTGCAGGTATGGCTTATTCTTTAACTTCTAAGAAAAGAGTAGCTATAGCTCTATCAAAAATCTCTCTTAATCAAAAAGGAGGCACATCCTAATACATCATTTATTACAGTTTGGGTGATGAAAATGACCCTTCCTCCATAAAACTTCCAGAATTGAAAATCATTATAAGTAAACATACGAATTAATGATGCTCATTAAAGATTTTTTAAACAGAATATTAGGTCACTTTTCACCCAATAGTTATGGAGGCCAGAAAATATTAAAGATTCAATCATGAACAAATTTTTTCGAATAAGATGTATGTATATTTTGTCGTTAATCTAGGCCAGTGGTCACCTCAACTTTTGACCTTGGGGTCAAATGACATTTTTGACATTAGATTTGAAATCAGCGACCTCGATTTACCCGGAAATCATGTTTAAAATTTTGTTCTGAAAAAATTTTGGTGGGGTGTTAACGTACTAAGGTAATACCCACTGTGGTTCTCGTTATTTTGGGCCAGATAATCATCCTTACACTAAAATCAGTTTACACTACTCAATTCTTAGGCTCAGGCTTGTTCTTGTTCATTTATGTTGATTTTATTAAAAAGTAACGTACTTATACTTCTTGTATTGAAATCGGTCAATCTTCAACAACTTTAGAAATTGTTTCCGCTAATTCAGCATAGATGAAAAATTATCAGCATAATTTTCTGAACAAGATCAAAAGCTAAATTATTGCTTCGGCACTTCGTGACGACACAGTAATTTAGCCGAAACGGTATTTATGGCGCGAAGCGCCGAGAAAGATTGGACGTTTTGGACCATCTTTCTTCAAAGATAATCATTTCCGAAAATATATATTTTTTAGTTTTTTTCGTTCAAAAGAATGGAGTTCCCGTAGCCAACTCTGTTATCCATATGACTGGCAACTCTTGGGGGTCACCGTGACGGTATACATAATATGGTCAACTGTGAAGAGTTCCTATGGTACGTCTTCCAATTACAAGCAAGACATCAGCAATCATCAACATATCGGGTGGAAAGTTTGTGTTGTTAGATCAGACATCGTCCAGAAAATGTTAGGCATCATTCAGACATGGTGTTTTGACTCCACCCAGATGATGACTAACGACTTGCGGATCCAAAAATATATAAAGTAAAGTGGGATGACTTTGATCAGAGTTTGCTGTAGGAATGACATATGACCTATTTGAGATCAGCAGGTTATATTTGCTGTGTAGGCAACCACTGCTGTAACAACTCCACGCTGTGATGTGAGGTCTAAATCAAACCCCGCTGTGATTTGGATCAGGCCGGGCTTCAAACCATAGTCCCAGTAAAACTCCTCCTGAAATTCAAACAATGAAAACCTACGAGCCGTAGCCGAATCCGTGTTGTGACAAATGTTCGCCGGCTGATTTGGCCATATCGGCCTCTTCGTTTTGTAGGGCCGCCTCGGGAGACGCCCCGGCTTTGGGTGGCGGCAGCGCCGCTTTCATTGCACCACTTTTCGTGATTTTCTTTTCCATGTTATTTAATTAGTAGGAATTCAGCAAATAGCAGATAGTTCAACTCGCATGACTGTGAATCCGAATGTAAAGCAAAAATTTTGAAAAACGATGCGGTGAATGTGAACGTCGGTGTAAATGTTTGAAGCTATTTTGAACTGAACATACTTCATGAAGTAGAAGCTGAAACTTAAATGAACAGGTTCAAACTAACTTAAATTTTTGCTCGTGATTTTTCTCATGAGTTTCGACTACTCGAAACGCTGGGATGGTGTCCTTTGCAGTAACTACTCGTCTCGCTATCTTTATGATAGGAGTTGTATAGTTTGTGTTTTTTATAAAATGCCGCTTAAAATCGAAAAATGACAAAAATTGGTCATATCATCGAAACCGTTTACACATAGCTTTTACCACAGAATTTTTCAGTTAAAAAACTGTTGAAAATCATTTAAATATGCTCACAAAATTTCAGTTCAATACGGCTTATAGCCCAGTAGGAAATTGTGAAAATGTTAAATAGTACCTGCTTCCCACTGTTAAAATTATCATGCATTTCAAGTATAAGGTTCTATGTCCAAATTAGTTTGTGGTTTACTGTAAATAATGACAAATAGTTGTCAATTCAATTATATGGTTGTCCAAAGTCCCGGAAAACGCCAAATTCCCCAATTTTGTTATATAATACTTATGGGTTCAAAAAAATAATTTTTTGCAGCATAATGCACTACTAATTTTTTTGCAGTTTCAAATTAACCCGTAGCCTTATTGTGATTTTTGGACTGCAAGGGTTTTCGACCATTGGGAATTTGATAGACACGGCCACTTTACACGAAAAGTTATCCCGGGTGTAAAATGCGTACTGCCGTAATTTTCTTGTGGAGGGTATTTTCGACCACGAGGAATTCAATGAATGTGATCACTTTACACCAAAAATTATCCCGTGTGTAAACAAACGTATTTTCGTGATTTTTTTGATGGAAGGGGTTTTCGACCACGCGGAATTTGATGAATGCGATCACTTTACACAAAAACTTATCCCAGTTGTAAACAAACGTACTCTCGTGATTTTGCGGTGAACGGGGTTTTCGATCACGGAGAATTTGATGAATGCGATCATCTTACAAAAAAAACTATCGCGGGTGTAAACAAGCGTATTTTCGTGATTTTTTTATGGAAGGGGCTTTCGACTGCGGGGAATTCAATGGATGTGTCACTTTACACAAAAAAATTATTCCGGATTCAACCAAGCCTGTTTTCGTGAGTTTTTGTCGGAGGGGTTTTCGACCACTGGGAATTTAATGAAAGTGATCACTTAACTTACTAATTCATATTGAGTGTAAACAAATGTATTTCTGCGATTTTTGAGGGAAGATGTTTCTGACCATGGGGAATTCAATGGACGGAGTCAGTTTACACGAGAAAAGTCATTTGTGTAAACAAAGGTATTTTTTCGATTTTTTGGGTTGACGTATTCTGAACTATGAGGAATTACCTTTCAGTATCTTTACAACGTTGTTAAGTACTATGCGGTTTACACATCCTTTACTTTTGCTGGAGGTGAGAATTCGTTGGTTGAAGATTGTTTTTTTTGAAGTGCAGATGACCAAATTTAAAACTTCAATGTGCTTCTATGAAAGTTTTCGTGCATGGTTCAGGCCCACTAAAAAGAGGTGAACTAGTTTATTAGAAAATGCCCCGATAGGACAGAAAAAAGGAGAATATACTTGCTTCTTCGATAGTTGCCATGCTAGAAAAAGAAGTGGACTAGACTCTTGAGAACTTGGGTCAAAGTTGGAAAAAATTCACTTTCTTTATATTGGATTTTCATTCTGTCTCAAAAAAATTTTCTATGTCTGTGAAAAAGTATATTCTGCAGCATCGTGCACTTTGTTCTTCCCATTTCAAAAAAAAAGAATATAAGAGATTTGAATCACTATAATAACAGTACGAATATGCGCATTTACAGCTCAATACATTCTAAGTGAGCGCGATATCACTTCCCGATGCTCGTCAGCTTCGTATAAATAATTTTTCGAACAATCTTTTTAATTGTAACATTTCCTCCATATGCCAGTCACTGCGTTGTGATCATCGTCTGCAAGTCTATTCTTCTATAGTCCGTTTTTCCTGAAAGGTTTCCAAATGATGAAAGTGGAAAGCAAGCACTATTCCATATTATTACGATTTTCTGCTGAATCGTATGTCACAACAGACTGGAAATTTGTGAGCATACTCAACCAACCCTCAGCAATTCTTTAGGTGAAAAATCTTACTGTAGAAACTTTGTCTGAAAGATTCTGACGATATACTGGTTCTTGTTTATTTTTCAATTTGGACGCATATTCATAAAAACAGAACATAGTTACAAAGCAAGTAGTATTTGATTATATTTCATCGATTTTCAGCTAAACAATATGTCACATAAAACCACTGTTCCTTTTGTAATTCGTGAGAGGGCATCAAGTGCCTTTGAATTGTACATCGAAATTGGGAAACGATTCAAAAGTTACTTTTTGCTGCACCAATGACGAAATTTTCCGGTGCAAGTTTGTTGGATCTTTTGCTTTCCAAGGCATTCATTAGACTCAAACTATACTTTGACCTCACTGAGATATCTCCACACTATCCTGAGTTCCTGTTTGTTCAAGGAACTGATTTTTACTTTCAAGACATCAGTTTATGAGGCTTCGGTATGAATATTCGATATATTCAGTTGTACAATGGGTTAAACAAGCTAATAGCTTTTGTACTGTTCCTGGAAGCTCATCACGTCAACAAAATTCTCGAGCAGTCCATATCTTCATTCGCTTCTTCAACTAATGCACGGGAAACTTCAGTGTATTCAGCTGTTGTGAGTATTAAACAAGAAAACCATAGCTTTGTACTGTTTTCTGAAACTGCAAGCAAACAAAATAACGTTGAAATTCGGAACGAGATTGGTAGATTTTTCACTGTCATATTCAATTTTGTTCATGGATTTTTCAGCTAACGTCAAGATGCAAAACTTGTGCACAAATAAATGGTTGAAGGTTAATAACCATATTCTCAGCAATTTTCAGTCTCAGGTTTGGTGTGGAATAGTACTTATTTTCCACCTTGATTAGAATTATTTAAAGAATAACTGATTGTGAAGCTTTCTTCATTTGTACACATGCCTTTATCTTGTTGGCCAATTCAAATGCACATTTTCTTGATGGAAAATTATCGATGGAATGCTGACCTACAAGGCGACCCGTAGCTTGGAGTGGCGTTATTCCCGAAAATTAAAAACAATTGACGATAGATGTTAAGCGCGGCTGCATAAATGAATCTACTTATTGATCCCTCCTATGCCTGTCCTCAAGTTTGAGACAAATTTTCGAGAAGTGTGCAAGTTCCGCTTGTACTTTCAAGAAAAACACATGTGTCAGCATTTTCTGGAGCACGTCCGTTTCTTCGATTTCCATAAGATAAATATCGGCTCCTGGAAATTTCGCTATAAAATTCTTTTCTGCGAGACTTTGACAGATAATGACAAGGAAAAAACTTGTATTATTTCGCCCAATTTATCCAGCTCGGTTTCCAAAAAAGCCCAATAAGGTAGGAACGGGCAATTAGATTCTATTGAACGTCTTAGCTTTGAAGTTTCTTGTGTGGAGAGAAAACGGGCCCACCTTTCCTCTTTTTTTCCAATTCTCCTTTTCCTCAACGTAGAACGAGCCAAAAGAGTTAAAAATCGTTATTTTTCCCGTGCGTTCTCTGCCAAAAAAGATTTTCTCCATCGCTACTTCTATAAAATTTTCCGAAGGAATGAAAGAGAAAAGATAAGCCTAGAAGAGCCGACAATTGTTTTTCCTTCCTTTGATGGTCTATTTTGAGTAGTATTGCGTTTGTATAAACTTAGAAAATTATATCCCTTTAAATCTGAAGATACGAGTACCCTCCGTCGATATCATTCCTGACGAACCATTCTTGCAGGTTTCTTTTTTTAGAACTTTGCCCGATTCTCTGAAACATTATTCAGTAACATGATAGACGTTGCAGTCTGATATTGAGAATAAAAAAATAGACAGCAAAGTTTGCGCAGAATAGTATCGAAGACAGAAAACTTTTCTTGGATTGATAAGTGTGACCAGGGCTATCCAACAGCGTTTCATACTTCATTTATTTTGAAATGATCGATGCAGCGAGGTCTCAGCCAAACTTTTATCCAAAATTATGGAAGGCACTTTCACTCTATTTAATAAAATTTTCCTTCGTGACATAGAATCCTTGATGATCACTCTTGTCAACCATTTTAAGATTATCGAATTCCGTCGACCATTTCGAAAAGCATGAAGTATAGTCCATCTGTACTCTAATTTTTCATTAGTAAAGCCTATTAATCATTTTGGTAAGTCTGGACACTTGTTTGTTGGCCATGGACGAACTTTTCCGGAGTTGAAAGGCAGGTTTTCGAACAATTTTGCAATTGTCATATTTTGAAATATGTATACGAACCGTGCGGATTTTAAACAATTTTGCAAGATAAAAAATGAGTTTCCAGGTAAAATTATTTAGAACATTCGAAATTTTTCTTGTACATAATGCTTTTTGAATTAGTAAAGATTTCCAGTACAGCATCTGATTGATTATCATAGGTGGCACGATAGCGTCAACATGCCCCCTCTAAAGCCAAAACGGTAAGAGATAGAACCTTCGAGTTTTTTCATAATTTCGGGCGGCATAGGGGCAAATGGGGTGCCTTTTGTCCTTTCGGCTTTATGAGCATGTGGTGCTCGGTGAGGCCCCAAAAACATGCAAAAAACGCACTTTTTAAGGTCCCCCAGTTCCACCATGCCCAGCAATGGGTGTGCCATATTCAACCTCCATACTTCGGCCTAAGCATCCTGGGGGTGTAATCTCATATGCGACTTTTTATTTTTTTTAAATATGGCCCCCATTCAATTCTATGGTTGTCCAAAGTCCCGGGAACCGCGAAATTTGACAATTTTGTTATATAAACTTACGGCTTCAAAAAAATAATTTTTGCAGCATTGGTGCCCAAATTTTTTGCAGTTTCAATTGAACCAGTAGCGTCATTGGGATTTTTGGTTAAAGGGGTTTCGACCGAAGCGAATTCAATGGATGCGGTCCCTTTACACAAAAAATTATTAATGTAAATTAAGGTACTCCCGTGACCTTTTGGAGGAAGGGTTTTCGACCATTAGGAATTCGATGGACGCGATCACTTTACACAAAAAATTATCTGGGATGTAAACGAGCGTATTTCCGTGATAATTGTGTGGAAGGATTTTCGACCACGGGGAATTTAATGAATGTGATCACTTTACACAAAAAATTATCCCAGGTGTATCCAAGCGTATTTTCGTGATTTTTTGGTGGAAGGAGTTTTCGACCCAAGCGAATTCAATGGATGCAGTCACTTTACACAAAAAAATCATCATTAATGTAAATGAAGGTACTCCCATGATTTTTTGGAGGAAGCGGTTTTTGACCAATGGGAATTCGATGGACGCGGTCATTCTACACGAAAAATTATCTCGAGCGTAAACAAGCGTATTTTCGTAATAACATGGGGCAAGGAGTTTTGGACCACGGGGAATTCAATGAATGGGGTCACTTTACACCAAAAAATTGTCCCGTGTGTAATCAGGCGTATTTTTGTGATCTTTTTTGGAAGGGGTTTTGGACCACGGGGAACTTAATGAATGCGATCACTACACACAAAATTCTATTGAGTGTAAACAAATGTATTTCTGCGATTTTTGGTGTGAGAGGTTTCTGACCATGGTGAATTCAATGGACATAGTCACTTCACACAAAAAATTGTTCTATGTCTAAATAAAAGTATTTCTGCGGTTTTTTCGGGTTGATGGGTTCCTGATCATGAGTGATTCAATGGAAACGGTCAGTTTACACTATGTTAACAACGTGTTTTAAGTTTTATGCAGTTTAGACATCTTTTACTTTTATCGAAAGTGAGAATTCGTAGCTTTAAGATTGTTTTTTTAATTGTCTCTTTAATGTGAAGATGACTAAATTTAAAACCTCAATGTGCTTCTACGAAGCTTTCCATGCATGGCCATGCATGACTTTTCATTTTTTCGATAAGGTAGAATGTCCTGATGAAATGATGTAGTTAATGTTTTTTTACGATTTCCTACTGAACCACGTGTCACATAGGATTGAAAATTCGTGAGCTAAGTCAAGCATGCTTAAGCAATTTTTAGAGTAAAAACTTTTATCCTAAAGCTTTATGCAAACGATGTCGACGATTGTGCCATTTTTTGTCATTTTTAATTTACAAGCATTTTATAAAAATAGGCAAAATGATAATGAAACCACTCTTCAGAACCACTAACGCAGTGAACTTTTAGAGTTAGATTGAACTTGAAAAAAATCTTGTTTTTAAATAAATTTTCGAATGTAGGCCATACATCAATCTGAACTCATTTCATATTTCGTATTTTCAGCATTTGTGGTTTTATTGTGAGGAAAATGAGTATATGTGTTGAATATCGTTTTGAAACGTATATGCATAAATTATGTGAAAATCCTATTTTACTGCTCCTTCCGGCCTGAAATTTTATTTTGATATTTTTTAACCTAATCCTTGAAATGAGTGTTAATAATAAAAGCGAAAAGTATTTCATATTTTTATGATTTCCTGCTGAATCATGTGTTGGACAGGAACTTTGTGAACCTAATCAGCAAAACATTACCAGTTCAAGTACTAATACTACAGTGAAAGCGATGTGCAAACAAATTTGAGAGTCGTACTTTTTTTGTCGTCTTTCAGTTTACTGACATTTTATAGAAAAACTGACTATGCAAGTAACGAACTACCGATCTCTCGCAGCATGTCAACTCTTTACTTACAATTCCATTTTTTCTGGAATCTTACTCACCTATACGTAAACATCGATAATGGAAATTTCTAAGAAAAAAATAACAAATGAAAATATTTTTCCATGTGACGATATTTCTGTTTTTTATGTCAAATTTTTTTTGCTTCAGGATGGCCGAACGACGTTAGCTTTCTCATTCTAATTAACTTTCGTTCGTGCTTCAGTACCATTAGCAATAATGAGGGAGTTGATCGATAGGCTTTCGCTTCGTGTTATTTTTCCTTTCAGCTAACAGCATGTGACCATGTGTTATGACGCTGTTGAAGCTAATCCACTATCGCGGTCGATGAATTGAGTAGTAAACACGAAACATTAACGTGTGCGGACAGGGTTACAACTTGATCCAAGTTTTATGTCAGAAGTTTAAAAAATAAAATGATCTTATCAGCAATGTTTGACTATAGAAATCTCACCGTGAAGCAAGCCAGTTTTCTGACAAAATCTTACGCACCCCTGCTAATAGCATTTTTCATCTGAAACCCTGTAGTCCGCCGGTTGCAATAAACGAGATAATCGCGAGCTCGAGAAAATCGCCAACCTTTTTTATATGTTTTGTGTGCGAAAAAGTTCGCAATTATCTCGAGCTCGGGATCATCCTGCTTATTGTAACCGGCCCCAGGTCTGCCTAAATGCAAAACAGTGTGAGTATGATGGAATATTTTTAGAGCACAAACTTAACATTGTACATTTATTTTGAGCTTTTCACACTCGTTGCAGTAACTGTTCAAATATAAACTTTTGACCAACTCAGATAGGTGATCAGAGTAGTCCTGAAAAATTTATGTGCTTCCGACTTGCTTGCTACTCCTGGGCCCAGATTCCACTGACCCCCAATTATGCAGTGATTTTATGATTATTTGAGATATATAATTCAGTGTATTGGTCCCAAATTAAAAGTTCAGAATCAAAATTAAGTATCAAAAAATGAACTTGGTGGGGGATTTTTTTCTATTCGCAATTCTAAATGCTTATGCTCACTACAGTCTATTTTTTACCAGAGAAGAGAAAAAATGCGCATACAAATAATTAACAAATTGATTTTAAGGCCACCTTTTTTCAATTGATTGGGAAAAGTTTTGTTTGAGATGCGTGATGGCCTTTCTCCTATTTATTGATTTCTTTGAGTTTTTTTTATATCGAGGCTCATTTGGATATGAATAGACTACAAAATAATTTTTTAGGTCACTTGTACATAACCTTACGAAATTTAGTTTAGCTGCTTGGCCACACGGCTGAACACACAGGCTTATATGACTAACGATGCTTGTAAATATGCAAATGAGCTGGCAGCAGAAAGCGAGCGGCTAGTTTCGAAAAACGACGATAAATCGCTCTATCCTCGCTTATTGTCATCCGAAAAACATTATTTCTACGATTCTTTAGAAATGGCCCTGTTTGACTTGGCCAATACTGGCGAGGGACCGATGGTTGCGCGCTCTACGGCTAAGAATTGCGCTATGATTCCGAACCAAGAAGACCGAGAACGTTGGCGAAAAAAAGAAATGGCAAACTGTTTGTACCCGAGAAAAGTTTACGAGAATATGATCAAAAATTCCATCAAAACATGTAAAAAAGTTGAAAAAGATTTGAACGATTACGCTAACAGTTTGATGAAGTTCGGAGCCCACAATGACCAAGAAAAAATTGGAGATACCGAAAGGAAATGAAGCATTGATTGACGAATCTGCAATGATCTCTGATATAAAATGTAGTTGTATGCGAATTGACTCTACAATACAATTGAACGATGCACTTATGCCACCCCCGAACACCTCAAATTCTTTTATCAAAAATTTTGCAATGTTTATGAAACTGAATGGAACGAGACCACGAGGGTTGATCAATAGTCCATAGTCCGTAAACTGAAATTTGAATAACCACGATTATTCTAAAATTTATTGATTTCCAAGTTTCCCTACTTTGAGGCTGAAAATTTGAAAATTGAGATATAAACCTTGTCTCGTGGCACAGATTCATACTAAACTCATCGAACTTCATTCAGAACCCTACTCCTGCTCTGAGCACAACGCATACATATAATGGACTTTCCAAAGAAAGAATCTAAATATATTTCCCGGTTACACGCCTGCTGGTTCATTTTTGCAATTATCAACCTGTTTCCGAGGAATCAAGACTTTTGAGGTGACGCGACTCCTTGCCATATTACAGTCGTACAAACATGGTTGTACGTGTGTGACTGCTGGATACAACAAACAAGCACCTAAACGTGAAAAAAGTTTGCTGCTTTGCTACACGCTTTGGGGCGACCAGCACATTGTCAGGCATGTTTGCCACAGGCAATGCAATTTTGAGTTCGACATGAAACACATTGATGCATCATGGACTGATGAAAGACCTTCTTTCAAAGTAAATGAGGTAAGATTAGCTCAAAAAGTCATTTTTTCAGTTTTTGAGGACGGTCTATTTGCCAACAGCGTAACGATAATTTCTGACCACTCTACTGTTCACCTTTAATAAATTTTCTAGGAAAATTTTATTGGTATGATACGAAAGGTGATGATTTCACATGAGAATGACAAAGCTGGTGTTACCTTAGAATTTCTGATTACTGCGACTTCGAAAGTTTTGGAAACCTGCTTTATTCACTTGACTACGCATCTTAAAAATTTATATGCGGCTTTTAAAGTGTGACTTTTCATCCAAAAAACTGTCAAAGCTGATTTAGTAAGGTCAATTTTCATCACATGGTAACATACGATTTAGCAAAATTTAAAGCACTTAAAGAAAAACAGACTATATAATAACCAGTTCATGTACCTTGACACTGATTATTGAATGGGAATTAGATAGGGAGACCGATTTTGATCCTCAAACACATCGTTCCAGGATTATTGTGGATGCAAAAAATACTCCTGGACGTGATAACCATATTTTTCCCAATTTGCAATTAGAGGCTTGTTTCTGAACAATGTCTTAGGATATAGGTGCGCCTTGAGTCATAACTTGTCGTATCTTGAAACACTGTTCAGGAATGAATCTCAGGTTTATTCACAGCTAGCTTTGTTTTCGAGACAGAAGCTACTGTATAACGTTGAATTTTCCAAAAAGTCAATCGCTTCCTCCATCCAGTGTTGCCCACCGTTTTTTTTCCTCGAAGATTTTCTCTACATGAGAACCGGACCCAAAATTTTTTTCCTCATTTTCCAAAAATTTTCTACATTTTTAAAAACGCTTATAATGTGGCAACGGATGCTTTTTTACGCATTTTCGGAGCATACCCAAGCACTGTTTTTTCCTCCGGGCCTTTTCCCCAAGTGGGGAAAGGGGTCAAAATTTTTTTCCCCATTTTCCCGAAGTCGTTTTTTTCGCTTAAAAATGCTCACAGACGCTTTATTTATAGGTGTTTTTGAGCCTTTTCGAGCCTTCTGGTGTTTTTAGACTCGTTAATTCATTAAAATTGAGGAAAAAATTGAAATTTTCGAGTTCAAAGTTTAATCTACAAGCATTGGAACAAACTTTCAAGCAAACTATCCAAAAGCATAATGACTTTAAATTACATGAGAAATCGATGGTTAAGTCCTCTATGATGACAAGTGAGAACCCAAAAAGGATTTTAATCTTTCCGGCGCGAAGCGCTGGAAAAATTTTTTGGGTAGTGATATTCAGCGACGCTGGAAAATCAATTTTCCGAACATTTATTTCAAGAATTAGATTTGAATTTTGTGTTCGAAAGTTGTAATTTCTAGAATATTAAGGTAAAGTGGGTTAACTTTGGCCACGGGGTAACTTTGGTCAATTTCACTTGAAACATCGCCGAATTTTTTCTCTGTAAGATATGCAGATACAACTTGGCACACTAATGTCTAAGTGATCAGTGCACGTTACTGTCAAAGGAAATTGAAATCAAAATAAAATTGAGAAATTTGTGGGTCAACAAAGTTGAAATTTTTTTTTATGAAAATTTTCAAATTGAAAAAATTTGGGTTTCACTCATCCACTGCGCTCAAAACTTTCACTAACAATTAAGTGTCTTTAGAGAGTTTCCCTTTTCTGTTTTGTATAAAAAAATAACTACCCATTTTCGAGCAAAAAAATCGGTCCAAAAGCGGGAAACTTTGGCCAGTTGGCGGGAAACTTTGGTCTGGGTGGGTAACTTTGGTCACATTATATTTTGGCGGGTAACTTTGGTCAAATTAAAATTTTTTGTGCCACACATTTTTCTACTTATAATAACTTGATTTTACTTCTTTTTCATTCGAATTATTTTATCCTGTATATAATTTTCATGGATTAGGTACATCAGAGTATGGTCAGGCATTACAAAAGAAAGCCTGATGCGCGCAAATACCTGAATAATTACTCAACAGAAAATCTCGAAAAGGCCACAGCAGCTGGAGAATCGCTACTCATCAAACTGGTCAAATCTGTCACCGTTGTGAGCGTGCCATTCACAAAAGATGGCCTTATCACAATGATTGACAGTTATCTACACGAAAACAAGCCGGAACTGTTCAAGGAAAAGAAGACCGTAGGACGTGAGTGGTTTCATTCATTCTTGAAACGTCATGGAAATGCATTATCCGAAAGAATTCCACAAAATTTGCCAGCTGTCTGGGCAAAAGCGTTGACACAATTTGTCGCCAGTAAATGGTACGACTCATTCAAATCCACCGTAAAAAAAATTGGCGTTGGATTTGAAACCCGAATATATATCGAATGTTGATGTGACCAGATTGAGCACAGATGTTGGCTGCAGCTAAGTTTTTTGTGCCAGAGGCATGCAAGACCCTCATCGAATCGTACATGATGAGAGAAAACTAGTGTTTACCATCGTTGGCTGTGGTAATGCTGCCAATGATAGTGTACAACTTATAGTAGTAGTCAATCATGGCAAGAATTTGGGGGACGATTGGTGCTTAGGTGGATTGGATTCGTTTCGCTATGCTGTTAGAGAGAATGGATGGATGGAAAGTAATTCACTGATTTTTTTGTTATATCTCTTTCATACATGTAATGGAGCCCTGAGGTCTGAGGGGGTTGGGCAACTTTTTTGGGGCTGGGGGTCAGTAATTCCCAAAATTTTGATTTTTGTAGGAGGGGTCAGCGAAAAAAAGCGAAAAAAGCTAGTGTGTCGCATTTGCTATATTCAATGGGCAATTTGTGATGGGTGGATGTGTGGTAACTGTTTGGCTGATGATTTTGTTTGTTTTGTTTGGCTGATGATTTTGTTTGTCAAGTTTGTGTTACTCAAAACAACTAATCTTCCTTTAAATTGGGATCTCATTTATTTTGATCTTAAAAACGCACATTTATCATTGTTTTAGTGTACCTCATATTTTTGTGTGTCGACCAATGTTACCCACCAATGGGTGGGTAACATTGGTCGACACGTTAATTTTTCTTCGTTAATAAATTTTGAACGATTGATATTTTTATTTTCATCCATATTGATATTTTCATGTACCTCTTAACTTGCTGTATCTGAATAACACAATATCTTTCACGTCGGGCACTTTTTTAGGTCAATTGACCAAAGTTACCCACCATAGGGACAGCCGGGAGTAGATTTACGAAAACTTTTTTGCTGTTGATGATATTCATCATTTTTAGCTGAAATTTTGTGACAATAAAGGTCGATGGTTTGGTTATGTTACCTCATATCCAAAATTTGTTTTGTTACGTTCGATCTGTGGTGAGATATAACGATTTTACTTGTCGAAAAAGTAACTTGAACAGAAATTATAATGGCGACCAAAGTTGACCACCATGGTGGGTAACATTGGTCAAAAAGTGAGCTCTTTTCAACGATCAATGGTAGGTCAAATATGCATGCTACTTATGAAATGATGTGTTTAATCGATTTGTCTGACATTTTTGACATATGAGTTCAATGAAACATTTTTACGAATTCCCTATGTATAACAAGTTGTATGTTGGAGAAGTCGAATTGACTCAATTTTGACCAAAGTTACCCCACTTTACCTTACTGGAAAAATTTTAAAACCAGTATAATTTATTTGTAAACTCTCATACTTGGTCGAAAATATAGGAGTAAGCAGAGTATAAATTTCCGAAAGATATTTCCAGGAAGCGTTTGGATTGATTTTACGTTAGAAAAGAAATCATCGCACCAAACAGCTTAGAGACTTGACGTATTGATCTTTCTCAAAAAGAAAAAATGCGAATCTTCATTAAATATCATGATAAATATTGAAGGTTACCAATGAATACATGAGATAATACGTTCAAGATGATGAAAACTATTATAGATTATATGATAAATTAAGGTAGACATGCTAAAAGCTGCGCCTGAGCTAAGTAATGCATAATAATGATTATTAAAATTATAATCGGCGCGTACTATTTATTTCATATCAGAATTTCATGTTTTGATGTGCATGGTCAAAAAGGCTAATGAATTAATACTTTTCCGAAATGAATTTTTTTATAGAGTTTTAAATACCCGATCATTACTGGCGAAAACTATATATGAGAATTGAGAGTGGTTGTTTCCAATGTTGACTTTTCTGCTTACAAAGATCATTTTTTCCGCATCACTTTAGTTTCAAGTTGTTTCCTGAACTGGTGGTCCACTGAATGATGACAATATAGTTTCAGAATTGTGAATCTCTCAGGATAACAATAATCCGGCAAGTTTATGACACGCTTTGAGAAATATTTTTGTATTTTGTCAACCGTTAGTTAATGACAGATTTACAGTTGAAACTTAGATGACTATTTAATCCCTAGATTCGGATTACATTATGAATGATCATATGAATCGAATAAATGATCATGTGAATCGGCCCTTATCATGTGAATCGAACTTTGATTATAATTAGGGATGCAACGGGTATCCGGACCCGTTATCCGTTATTACCCGGTATTTTTCGCTACCCGGACCCGATATTCTGATATTTTCAGACCCGGTCCCGTTATAATTCTGAGGAAATTATAACGGGTATCGGATAATGCAATTTTTATCAATCAACCACTGATGATAATATACTCATGATTCAAGCTTTCTTGTTTCTAAAAATAATTAAAATAACTTCATCAGAAATTTATTCAACGTCCAACTTGCATTTACAACTTCGACAAAATCAAATTATACTTTAAAAATAATAGTTTTTCGCACAACGAACCACCCAGTCGTGAACGGTGAGGGTCATGTGTATATATCATCGATTTTTAGAGATTGGACCCGGACCCAGACCCGAACCCGATATTTTTTGAATAAATTACCCGGACCCGGTATTTGAAAAATTACAGACCCAAACCCCAACCCGTTATCATTAAAAACTTGGACCCGTTGCAATTTGCATCCCTAATTATAATTATTCATCAGATATTTACCCAGGAAATTTCCCAGGTCAAAGGAAATTAACAAAAAAAAATATCTTCGCGCAATTGGCACAACTTTTTTTGGTCTCCGGTGCCAATTGACGCAAATGTTCATGCGCTGTTTTTCCACAGAACGTTTTCTCTCAAATTGGGACTACGGTCGAAAACTTTTTCCCATATTGAAAGAAAATTTTGAAAAGAAAAAGTTGAAAAAAGCACCAAATTTTTAGCGGCCCTGGGCGGTCGCCCAGTTCGCCCCCCCCCATGAGAACGGCCCTGACGATGAGACCGAATTTTTTAATTCCATAAACTGCTCCCTCTTATTCAATTTTCTGTTTTGAATTCCGTTTTTAATTTTGCTTTAAGTTTTGTTAATGAGCGATGCTGATTACGTGTCAAAGCATTCAAGAACCACTGGATGGTATTCATTACAAGCAGAGTAACACTAATGCTGTCGTACGAACGCACGATCTGGGACCTGGCACACTTTACGTGACAGAAAGGTATTATATTGATATTTTACCAATTTCATTGTATCTACAGTTTATCGTTCTTTTTAGTGCTGTTTATTGGATTGGTGCCCATGGAAATGGATTTACGCTGCAATATCCGTCGATTTCTTTGCACGCCATTTCTCGCGATCTCACATGCTTTAATTGCGAATGTATCTACTTGATGATTGAAGCAGAGTTCGAAGGTATCACGTTCTGTCGTTCGAAGCCTTGAATATATAGTGTAGATATGAAGAATTGCATGCCTCATGCAGTCTCAAATCCTAGAAGAAATGCGTTGTTCTTCATTCGACGCGATCATGCGTGCTTTGACTGCAAGATTTTTGAGGTTTTCGATTAGACATGTCAGCTTTTCGTTTGTTAACTATTCGACAAATTTTACTTCACGTCTTTAGGAAACTCCTGGATACCATACCATCCGTATAAAAAGTTCTGTTCTGTTTTTGTTACGATATTCTAGTCAATCGGCTCCTCGCATGCGCCAATAAAATTACGATTTCCGATTTCGAGAGTTAAAAACGATGTATTCTCAGTGGCGGGCACACGGGGGGGGGGGGGGACGAGGCTGCCGCCCCCACGCGAGCTCATGTTTTAAAAATGATAATTATCAATATCATGGTCCGAAAGGGATTCAAAACCGAAAAGATGCATTTTGGTGAACTTTAGAAGGTCAAAATCTCAAAATGTTCTAGTATAATAGTAATTATTTTCTGTCAGGCGTGGCCGTTACTGCACTAATTAACCGTCTACAATTTCTATCAATTGAAAGACCTCGTCTCATTTTGTTACCAATAACAGTCAGTATTTCGCTGAAAATTGAGATTTATTATCAATTCTCGCATTTCTTTCTCTCGGGTCTTCGAATTTTTCAAACGTTTCCAACACGAACTTTTGTATTTATAGACGATGAAGATTGGAGTCATCATTCTGGACTGTAATTTTAGAGCTTCTATTCAGGGATATTTGTTGCAGAGATTTAGTTTCCAGCGTTTTAGAATATAATAACTTGAAAATTTTTCCGGCGCTTCACGCCAGAATAAGGAACAAATTACGTTCTATTAGTTTGATTTTAATTTATTTCTCAACGTTGTGAAGGTTCATCTTCCAGCGTTTTAGACTGTGAAAATCCAAAAAATTTTCCGGCGCTGCGCGCCGAACTAAGAAAGAAGTACAATTCTCTAATTGAAATTAAGTGCGATCTTCTAATCGGCTCGATTATTCGATATTTTTTATTGTTGTCTCTGATCTTTTGACTTGAAAAAATCGTTCGTATGTCAATGCAAAAAATTCAACAAAAATATAAAAATTGCCAAAAAAATTCCGCCTACCCCGCTAGTGCTTCACGCCGGGCACCCGGGTATTTCGGGTACCCGGGTAGACCCTGGTCAATTTTCTGAATGAAGCCCGGGTAGACTTGGGTACCCGGGTTTCAATAAAGATATTGTATGAACGAAACATTTATATACTATTACTTGTATTTATGTGCAGTTACAGTGAATGAAGGTATTTTCCTTTATTAATTCAGTGCATGGACCTACTCGACGTGTTAACAAGGCCGCTTATGGCTCTCAAAAAATCAGCGTATTTTTAGCAACAAAAAATCTATGTGTTTTTGACAATGGAGCACGAGACGGAAACATGAAAAAGTCTTCGAGAAATTATGCGTGTGTGAAATATTGGCACTCGATACAGTATAAGAAAACAATAAAAGTTAGAGAGAAGCATTATGTATAAGACCGAAGAGGCATAAAAACTGACGATGATGAACTGGTAGAGACGGTTGAACCTGGACCTAGTGGGATATCTAGTTTGGAAATAGACTCACCAAATAGTTGTGATGCGTGACCAGGTCACCACAATTTGCTTTAAGATGTAACGTTCGTTTGAAGAAAATGTGTTATTGGTCTCTCCTAACTTTTGTTTCTTAGCACTTTGCAAGGCTCATGCCTCAAACTTTGTGTTTTCTGAAAATTTTCATGAAGTGTGTTCATCCACTGACTTTTTGAATACGTGCATATAGAACCCAGGTACCCGAAATACCCGAATAATCCGAGCGCTAAAGACCGGGGGCCGGTTTCATCAAAGAGACTTTAGCTCCAGCTGAGCTGCAGCTTAAGCTGTAGCTTAACTTTATATGTTATACCATTGCCGTTAAGCTGCAGCTCAGCTGTAGCTTAACTATATATGTTATAACATTGTCGTTAAGGTGCAGCTCAGTTGCAGCTTAACTTTCCCGGTATGTTTTGTGTGTACGAGTTGAGCTACAACTCAGCTGGAGCTTAAATCTCTTTGATGAAACCGGTCCCGGGTACCCGCATCCTAAGCTTTTGAAGGTGCGAAGCACACCCCCCCCCGCCGAAAAAAATTCCTGCGTCCGCCACTGTGTATTTTTTCATCAATCAATGCATTACATCTCTGCCTTACACTCAGTTTTTGTTTTTTTCTCGTCTTTTTCAATCACCGTATTATTTTTTGTGACATTCAGGACACTCAAAACGCGATTATCGCAATAGATACTCAGAAGTTGCCGAAAAACTGGCATCGTTGCTACGAACGGATGGCGACTACACGGATATTTTTAGTAAAAGATAGGGTGTTTGAATGGATGCGGCTTTAAAACTCCTGAAATTAATAGTTAGAAAATATGCATGCACATAGGGGCTGGGGGTCAGTGGTTTTCTAGTGTGTATGGTTATGACGGTTCCAGTTCTGTCTTGGCTTTTCAATCAGCTTCCTCATGCAAGAAAATATAAAAAAATTGTTTGGGCTAAAAATGAGAGAAAAATTAGGTTGGAACACACAAGCCCATTTTACAAAGGTAATGTCATTAATTCTCAGGTCATTTTCCTCTCATTTCAAGTAAATTGTACTGCTTTTTCATGTAGAACTTGAAAATATGCACGCACGGTAACTTTCTTCCTTGCCCCGTTTTATTAATTCTTCTAACTCTAGGCCTTCTTGCATGCATACCATACGTATGCGAAGCCTACTGTAAGCCTACGGCTAGACTACGCAGAGAGATTTATGAGGATTGCGTATATATCTAACAGGATTCATGGCCAAGTGTATAATTCAGTCAGATATTTGTGATCTGATGTGTGGAAAGTGGAGTGAAGTGACGCGCTCAAAAATGCTAAAAATGCTCAAATTCGGCTTATTTTGATCAAAATCTTCCTATGCTCTGAGAAGAAAAGTAGAAATCTGTCCTTTCATGATTGTACTCAAAAGTTTGGGTAATCATTTTGAATAAACAAATCAAACCTTGATTTTGAGTTCCGAACAATGATGATCACACCGCGCTCATGAGCTCCGTAGGCTAGAAATTCAACCGTTCCCTATATATGATGCATACCCTTTATTTGTGACAGATTTTAGCCTAATCCGATGATCTGATTTTGGATCATGATGTATAGAAATCAGAGCTGTCCGTGCGTAATTCTTGAATTCGGTATCATTTATTGGAAAAGCATAGTGAATAACCTTTTTCGAAGTTCTGATACGACGAATAAGGTTTTTCAAATCTCTTACTAAAATCATCGATTCAGGAGGTTCGGCATGCAGCAACGGCGATAGTGACAATGTCGTTCAAGCAGAGACTGATGAGGAACAACCCATTACGGAATTACGTTTTGTGCCTCAGGATAAGAATGCACGTAAGTTGCGTTTCCGTTAAAACTTTGCCATTGATGTGCTGCTCTAAAATTCTGAAAGCAACTTAAGCACTATTTTTGAGGCTCCTAATATACTAAATAATTGCTTAATGGAAGAGGAGTGCATATTCACGGACATTAAAGTGTGGAATTTGTATCATAGTGACGCAAATTTTCCCAATCGAATCAAGCACTTTCTTCTCGGCGCCAGAGGTTTTTATGACATTTCAATCTTGTCGATTAAGCTTTCCTGTTCCTTTTTGCTTGCTGAGTAACATAATAAATTCGAAATTATGTTTCTTTCGTTCTAGTCGAAACAATTTTCCAAGCGTTATCCGAATGTCAAGCTTTGCATCCTGATGAAGACGACTCGTTCTCAGGTAATTTTTCGTCGCACACATCAATTATGCTTGTTGATATGAATTCTCTGTAGATGGTAACGATTTCGACGAAAGCGAAGCGAATAACGGTCTTGAGCCATCGGACGATGTTGCGTTCGATGAACATGGACAAGTTATATACGAACGGCCGTCCAACATGCGCGGCGTCGCATCGGGTATGAAAGTTTGAAATGATTCCAGATTTTTTACTGATTTTTTGAAGAATCGAAACATGGTGGCGAAGTTTTTTGATAGCTTAATAAGATGCTCTGACTTTTATTTTAATTACAAGACGAAAATAATGGACAAGATGCGCCTGGACCAGGAACTGACGAAGAAGCTATGGAGGTTGGACAGTTCGATGACGCTTAGTAAATGGCCAGCGGTTCAGTTTTTGACCATGTCCCCGTTTGTAAATCAATGTGAAATAAATTCTTCTTTTTTGTCAATAAAGCATTCTCATTGCTTCCTTGTTTTCGAACTTTAAGGTCCTCCCTTGTTCGGCTTACTTTGATTTGTTGTACGTAACGTCTCGTCACGCTCTTTCTTGCTTTATGGAAGTTATCGTGAACTTCACCGCTAGTCACGAATCTTATTGCCGTAGGGTTGAAGATGTTTCGACTGTAATGGCCCTTTAGCCGATCCCGATCAATCAACACATTTGAAAATGTCAAAGACCGACAAAGAGTCGCCGGCGGCCGGTTGCGACAGGTGTTCAAGTTGGAAGATGCTGTGCCCTAAATGTGCCCTAAAAAAAGCGTTCAACTTGTGCGACACTGAAACGTATTTCGCAACTAAGTCGGCAATGTGAGCGGACGCCATTAGAAACCTAACTTATTTTCACTAACTGAGGTTCATGATTTAGTGAGTGGGTTTCGTAATTTAGATTTTGACTATAACTTGGCAAAATTTCATGAGCGTGCTATTAATGGCTAACTCTATTTGAATGATTTTCGATAATTTTTGTTGAAAATAGTGGTTTCCATCTCAAATGCGTTGGCGATTTGGGGCACATTTCATCAAGCTTTCACAGTTTTTTCCTTCTAGCAGATGTTGGATTCGAAAATGTGTTTCTCACGAATAGAATGTTTTAGGGCGGATTATTTCTTTAAAACTGATACGTTTTCCAGCTAAATAATTGCTAGACAAAGGATAAACACGTTGGATTTTAATTTTTATGTAGCGACTTCAGTCAGGATTAATGCGCATCGAAGCTTCTATTAATCCTACGAATGCTAGACATCCAACTTCATATTTCCTTTTAGTAAAAATCCTACCGAAAGTTCTACCACACACGATCTGAATTCTTCGGTGATTCAGGAAGTTGAAGAAACTGATTCTTCGTTCATTCAAATGATTACTAATTTAACGCAAGAGCAACCCGTAGAAGGTTCATCGAACGAACCTGACGCCTATGTCCAAAAAGTTGATTTCACAATGGACGTTGACCAAGAAAATCAAAAATTCGAAATTAGATCTGTAGACAATAAATGCCGTTCGATATTAACGAAACAACCGTCCAGCGAGGACGCTACGGCAAACTCAATCGCGACAACAATGACTAACGGTTGTTCAACTAACGTTAACAAGCAATCGCTTCTATTGAGACTTTTTGAAAGCAGCATTTTCAACATGTCAATCGCCGCACAATATTTATACAATAGCAAAGAGCCCGGGGTGCTTACTTACCTAGGTAATATTTATTATTATCTCACACCTGTCTATTTTTGATACTGGCTCCAAGCACTAGATGTCTACAAAAATTTAAATACGATCCTTTCAATAGAAAGGATCTTCATTTCGACGCATTTTCCGAAAGGAAATTATGATTTCGGTGTTTGCGGCTACTGTTAATTTAGTCTTAAATTCATAATAATTGACAAATTTCAAACGAACATCGTTCTGGCAGACCGATAACGAGTAACTAATCGGTTTCCTACAAATTACAGATGAAAAGAAAAAACTCACGCATGTCAATAGTTGATGCATGCTGTTTCATTCCCTAGACTTTATCTAATTTAGAACTTTGATGGTTCATTGTGTAACAATCTTTCATACAGAGAACGAGGAAGGCCACTTGGGATAATTGTTAAACTTGAAGAATGTGCACAACACCTTCGTTGGAGCATCTGAAAATGCACGTCATGTATCAAGTTTTATATCACAATGTGCAAGATGTCGGTGGATAAAATCAAGTGAAAAAGAATTTCATTTCTAGAAAAAATGCTTCACTTATGAGTGCTACATATGCGAAATTTTACCCGCCGAAAATAAAGATTGAGCGTACTAAATCAAGTTTTTACGCTTTTTTTGATGCTCCATCAAAAGTATTGCGCGAATTTTTCAAGTTTCACGCGTACCTTTCAAGTTAGAACGAAAAAATTAAGATACCCTTCTCTTATTCCGCCTTTCACTGTTGAGGATACCTTGCCTTTGCATTATTTTTCAGGCAATCGGCTATTCAGTTTCCCCGATCAAGACGTCGATTTTTATTTGCCGCAGTTGATTAACCTTTACATCACAATAAGGGAGGTCGCTGAAGTGCTTCATCCATATATTATATATAGGTGACTAAGCTGATTGTTCAAGGTCCCTTCTAGTATGCAAAAAACTTGTTTCTTTGAGTATATCGTATTTCTGCCTTAGAATTCTCAGCTTCTAAATATATACCATTCGAAAGAATTGCAACTTATTTTTCTCAAACTAGAAAAATACGACTTTGTGAGAAACACTTGGTTTATAAAGACTACCAATGTCGATTTGCATCAAATGTCAAGCCAACTGAATAGTCAACGGAGGAACCATGGCATGATCACTCCAGACCATAGATGAATATTGATTGCTGCCTTGCTCTCTTCTCTATTTAAAAGTTGTGATATTTTCCCAGATCGCGCATATATGTTTTTTTAGATGCCGTATGAGCGTCGACTTCGCGTTGCAGGTTGCTTGGCTTCTGGATGCCTATAATACGGATATTTTGAAAAGCTCAAAGAAAAAATCTCACGGTGTTAAGCTCAGAAACATACTTTTGAATGAAGAAATTCGGTAAATTTTTTAAAATTTAGTTTCGCGTCTTGCTCGTTACCTTCCTCTTCAGACCACTGAGATCCAAATTTGATCACAATGACTCATCGCGCATCGTTTTACCGACTTCCCCAACCGAAAGGAAGACACACCATCGATCGAGATCGGATGCTACGGGTATGGAATATATTTCCTGTATTGCATATGCAACGCAGCATAATACCCTCAGAAAGAGTTTATAATAGATTCAGCTTATATGAGGGCCTTCTGTTTTTCTCAAGTCGAATTTGGCAGACAAATCGAAAACACAAAGAGTGACATTTCGCAAAAGATAGTTTTTGATTCTCAAAATGAATTGTAGAACTTTTGTTGGCTTGAATGCACGACTATCTTTCCTCTAGCCGTCTATAACACGAGCAATGGCCTAGGAAAACGATCGACTAGCGTAACAAGTTTCAGATCGCTTTGTTTGACTCCTGGCGATCTCTCTTCCGGGCACGCTTTCGACAATGGTTGTACATGTTTCTCGTCCATCAACCAAACGTTACTTTCAAGTTCGGTGCCAGAAAATGTCGAATGCACGTGTGGAGTAAGTATATCCCGTCTTTATGGAATAAAATTTGGAACTCGAATTCGTTTTTCTGACATGAGTTTTCCCATCGAATGTTTAGAAATGCTTTTTTCCTAGCTAAGTTAAGTTTTATTCTGAACATTACGTTTAGAAAATTCTTTACATTGCATGTACCCCGAGGGAACTTATCTCTACTAGTTCTGTCGAAATTTTTAGGCGCCTCGGCTCATGCCTGAATTAGAGTTCGTAAAATCTTTGGTCGTAGTAGGCAATCGGTTGAAATCAGTTTCCGGTAAAGACAGTAAAACAACGCGGTTGATTGCTGAATTGGCCATGTTGAACTTAAATCTGCCGGCCAGAGTTTGGTTACCTTTGGTGGAGTCGGGATTTAATGGTCCACGCCATTATGTTGTTAGAATACCGCCGACGGCGGGCGCTGTTCTGAATTCCAAAGATAAGGTAACACGTAAAGGGTAGTAGACCTTCATGTCCCGAATTCAATTTTTTATTTCCTTTTTTGTTCGCCCTCTTTAATTTGTTCCGTATTTTTAGATATCTTCTCAATTTTTATAGCTATTTTAGTTTCTTTTCTGCCATATACATTTTATTGAAATGGTGGTATTTTTTCTTCAGCGTCTTTTTCAATTTTTCTCCTAATGTTGGTCTATTTACTCATCTTTGTATCAAGCGATTTCCGTGCGTGTAATGCACCTCGGTCAGGTTGGGAAGAGAATCTCCTCATAAAGGGGAGCACGGTCCCATGAATTGAAATTTTTTTGAAAATATTATGTAATCTCCACCGTGGACATCTTTTGAGGGCAATGTGTTGGTTTCCTTCATTCCGCTATTACATCTATAGTGATTTCTTTGTTTTACGTAAATTGCTTCTTTACTTGTTTTTAAATTAAAATTTCGTTCAGATATTCATTTGTCAATTTCAGGCACCTTATTTGATATGCCTTGAAGTTTTGGAAGTTGAAGATATCCACGAGTGTCCTATTGCGCCTAAATTACTAGAAACTGGTGTAGTACTGAGACATTCCAAATCGATGGAATTTTCCATGACTAACGATTCTGCTCAAATTTTCGACTGTAACCCCTCACGTTGCAAAGATCAATCTAAACTGCCTGACAGTTTAATAACCACTTCACCTTCTCATTCTGTATTCAAAGTTCCGAATGGCGGTTCTGATGATGCGTGGTCTCACGACGACGACGAAATCAGTGCTCAGGTGAAGGTTAATCGAAGCAGTAATTTCAGAAAGATTATTTCAGTATGTTGACAAGTTTGACCGAAGAGTTTGACCAAAACCGAAGCGAAAGTTTTGTTCCAAAGCCAAATTCATTTTTAAAGTTATAATCGTTTCTTTTTAATGTTTTTAGTTTTACTATTCCCAGTGAGTTTAGCATCGTTTTAACCCTTTCTTTCAGTTTTCACTGAGACGGTTCCATGCTATGGATACAATATCACAAATGTCGATCGATAGTACAGCTAGTAATGACAGCAAAGACCAAGGGGCCACAATATCGGCCTTGGAAATTCGGAAGAGGTTGTCGGAAACGGCATCTGCACCTACTAAACAGTTCAAAGTGAACATCATTTTTTCTGAGTTTTTTATCGTCTTATTAATTGGTCAATGACAAAAAATTGTAATGACTTTTATAAATGTTTCTTTTTCATTATTTTAGCATACTTCTGACGACCCATCCGCTTCGGCATTAAGTGAACCGTGGGACCAGAAAGTCCAGCGAATAAGAGAGACATCACCGTATGGTCACTTGATCAACTGGAAGTTGCTACCATGTATCGTAAAAACGGGGGATGACTTGAGGCAAGAATTGCTCGCTTTTCAGATCCTTAGTCTTTTCAAGGTAAGTTAGAACAAAAAATAAATTTAAAAAAATTTTAATCTGCGAATTCGTTTTTTCAGAACATATGGGAAGAAGAACGCGTCCCTTTATGGGTGCGGCCATACCGAATATTGGTTGTTTCTAAAGATTCTGGAATGATAGAACCAGTGATGAACGCTGTTTCGCTTCACCAGGTTAGGTTTGACAAACGGGAAATGAAATCTGATGTACGAAAACTTAGTTTATATGTATATGTGGAAAATTTTTGACAAATTTGTTAATATGAGAACAAAAACCTTAGTTTTTTCACGTTTTATTGTTTGCACTATTTGAATATTTATTGTTTATTTTCGCTTTCTAGATTAAGAAGCATGCATGTAATAGTAGTGCATCCAGTTTACTCGATTATTTTTTGAAAGAATTCGGTCAAGCCAATTCTGAGCAATTCTTGACTGCGCAAAAGAATTTTGTCCAAAGTTGTGCCGCGTATTGCTTAATTTGTTACCTTATTCAAATCAAAGACAGGTTAGTCCTCAAACTGTTATATTTGTTTTCTGCTGTATCTCAGATTGAGGCTATCGTTCTAGGCATAACGGAAATATATTGCTAGATTCTGATGGTCACGTTATTCACATCGATTTCGGTTATATATTGTCCTTGTCGCCAAAAAATTTAGGGTTCGAAAGTTCGCCATTCAAACTGACGCAAGAACTAGTGGACGTAAGTTTCAGCAGAAGCTTTTCGTTATTACTTTACTGGCTTGTGTGTAATTTGAGTATGCAATAAACATATATGAAATTGAAATTCAAATTTCAAAAACCAATTTCACATCTGAAAATTCACACCTATTTTCAGAATTCCTTATGTGCGACTGTCACTTCACGCCCCGCTCGTCCGCAGTGGAACCGCGAGTGGAACTGACTAATCAGATTCAAGCGGTTCCCGCTCACGCTGGCGTGAAGTGACATACACCCGACGGGGCGGTCAAAAGCTTGGGGAGTGGATAGTCCCGCTTCGGTTTACTGTGGTGGCCGAGCGGGCTGGCCCGCTAGGATACAAAATTTTCTATCATAGCGGTCCTGCTCCTCTCCCGCTAGCTCAGATCATGCCTGGACAACTAGGTTCAACTGGATTCAACTTGGCACCAGACGAGACGACTTCGGTACCAGATAACTTGATTCTCAGCACCAGGTCATGTTTTGTATGTGAACCAATTTTAACTGCAAAAACGGGACGGAGGACTTGGAGATAGAACATCAACCACTGAAAACTAGATAATTAACCAACTAACAACAACAACGAACTATCTTTCAATCAACTAAACAAAGCCAGAAAATCAACCAACCATTGAATCAGAGATCAACTAGCCAAATAGGAAATCAATCCACCAATCAGAGAATCAACCAAAGAATCAGATAATCAACGAACGAGCCAACCAGTAAATCAGCCAAACATCCTATACAACCAGAGAATCAACCAACTAATCAGGAAATCAACTAATAATTATTCAATTCAAATCAGGGAATCAACCCAACAATCATTAATTTTTTTTGGCGTAAAAATTTGTAAGGATTAGTTGAGCATTCGTAAAAAATTCAAATAACACGGGACGCATCGAATAGCAAGAAACTATAGAAATATAAAATACTTGCTTTCCACTTTTTTTATTCACAAGCATTTCCAGAAAAAGAGACTATATGTTGTGTTGTGATTACATAATTTCCAAGGTAAATAAATGGGGAAAATTATGAATATGCAAAGTAAGTGTTAACACATTTTCACGGTCTGATGTAGGGCCTGAATTAAAGACGGGAAGCCCGGCCCGGCCCGAAATACGAGCTCTGGACCGGTTTCCGGCTGTCTGAAAAAATTCTCGGGTCGGGCCGGGCCGACCTATTTTTCAAAAGCCCAAAAAATTTTGATGTGCAAGTTATAGTTTTTGATTATATTCGTTGTGCTTACTGTATCAAATAAATTTTGCTCGTGACACCAAATTTTTTTCAGTGTACCTGAAGAAAACAAAAAGATTTTCGATTTTTCTATTTTTTTAAAACTAAAAACCATGGATAAATTAGCCAAAGCTCGGTCCGATCAACTATTCTCATTACTCGCACTCTTTCTTCTCTGCATCCGTCTTTTCGCTCAATCAAATGAAATTGCATCTACACAAAATTTTATGATACGATTTCTGACAGGATTCAACTGGGTAGTGATAAGTAAAAAATTAACTTTACCTGAAAATCACATATTAGGTGTAACCTGCGACCCTCTAGCAGTACATGAATTACCGTAATCATTTGTCAGCACGTAGAAGACATCGTAAACTATCTATTGAATAGAGAATTTTTTGGTGCTTCTGAGCTTTAGCGGTTGATTTTTGTGGGAAAAATGACAATTTTCGCTCTCAAAATTTGATGTTTCGAGCACCACTGTATTCTTAATGCATCATTTACACTAATGTATCCTACAGTATATTGCGACCCGTCGATCGGCCTAATATTGGGTAAGTTTTCAGAACACGATGTCTGACGTTCCTAAACTTGCAAAAGTTGAAAGAACTATATGTCAAAAATCAAAAAAATCGATAATTGTCAATTTTTGTTTTACTTTAGCTATGCGAATTTAGATTTTCAGACGAAATGAATTTCATTTTCGTTCTTAGCGCATCAAGTTACACTAAATATTTGATTTTCAGGTAAGGTTAATTTTTTACTTATCATAACTCTCTGTATGAGAAGTTGATTGTTCTCAGAAGGTGTGTCTTGAAATCGGACTTTCGGGCCGGGCCTCAAGGTTGAAGCCCGATTTCGGACCGGGCCGGATTCGGGCTTCTAAAAAAATTGTTTGGCCGGGCCGGAAATTCCAAGCCTGAATTAGGTCCTAGCCTGATGTTATTTTAGAAATAAGACAAGTGCAATTAGCAGCTCCAAAAACGATTAAAAAACAAGTTTACTTGCAAATTTTTCGAGAACATTTTTGTTCAGAGTGCAAAATCCGAATGTCAAAAAGCGGCGCTGCGCGGTGAAGTATAACAGGGCCTTAAGTATCAACGATCGACCGAAAAACTTTCTTGAAATTTTGACGCTCGAACATTCTCGACCCAGCGCATAAAAATTAAAGTAATCGCCGCATTTTAGCTTGATTCTGGCGTGACATTGCCCGAAAAAAGTTACTGAATGCAAAAAACCGTGCTTACTTTGTTTGATGAACACTTTCAGTTTCAATTCCCGTGGCGTAGCAGAAAAATCGGTCGAAAACGCGCCTCGCGTTCAGCTATATTATGACGTAAGTCGTAATTGTATGTACTTCGTCGATTCGAAAAAAGCTGACGAATGCGAATATGGCACCGAAAGTAGTCGCAGATCGCTAGATATTGCACACTACGGGTGGAAACTGGAAAAACATGTTTCCGGAGGATTTTCAGAATTGGAATTTTCATTCGCGGTTGACTACAGTAAATTCATTCAATCAGTGATCGGGACAGCTCGGCGGCCCTGCTCTATCCTAGCGGACGAACGTATCCGGGGAGCGGCCAGGCCGCTAGCGTGAACTCAGTCGGCCTTAAGGCTTCTCAGTACTATTATCTTTGAGCAACGTTAATTGATTCTTCAAATTAATTAATTGATGTTATGGGTCTCAGCGCCATCTCCGTGTATTATATTTTCTTCATTAATTATAGGTCATGGGCGGCATTGGTAGCGATATGTTCGAATATTTTAAAATTTTGATGCTTCAAGGTATGCTGGCATGCAGGAAGCATCACGAACGTCTCATAGCTGTTGTCGAAATCATGATGGCTGGTAATTTTTTTAAAATCATCATTTCATTTTTCTAGAGAGAAGCATATATTCGGCGTATTGACTTGACTTTTAGTGCAATTCTTATCGCCCAAGCTGATCAATATCTAACCATACCTTGATTTTCATACTAATTTCACGGTCTTCTAAGAAAGTCAACTTCTGTTAGACCTCAGAGATTACAAAGAATATGTTTGCTTATTTTTCACGAGAAATGACGATTCGAAAATTTCAGCAAGTCGAGTTCTGCAAATATGTCACTAAAAATGTTACCAAATAAATTAGTTGCTCGGAAGTCTTGGAGTCTGAGAAATTCTGTTATATAAAAACAATCGGCTCTAAAATTAGTGTAGTGAAAGCGTGATACTATTATATCTTCTAAAATGAACCTGTATATCAGCATAATGATTTATCAATATTTCTCAATATTTCGTTTTCGTTCGAAGAATCTGCTATTTCATTGAAATTCTTTTCAGTTATCATTATCATTTTAAACAGATGCATACATTTTTACAACCTTTATTCGTATTCCTTGTGATAGCGGTTACAATCATACGTATAATTGGAGGGAAGTGCTGTAGGACTCTCACTCCAGGACTTCCCAATCCTGTGGCTAGCCATATGGTAGTCATTGGGATCCCCATACTTTCGATTGGAAAAATACTGAAAAATCTAAATTTTTAGGTGAAAGATGTCAATTTGTGAACAAAAAATGGTCGAAAACGTCAACTTTCTCGGCGCTTCGCGCGATGAATACGTTTTTTTACGGTTTTTTAGACAAAAATTACTATTTTTTGAACCGTTTTTCGGACTTTTTTGGTAAAAAATCGAACTTTTTTCCTTCAAAGACCCCTCCCCTGAAGTTTTCGGGAATCAGTGACCACCGTTACCGAAAAATCGCCCGACTCCTCCTCTAGACCTCGTGGCCTCGCTACATGTATGGTTAAAATCTGCTCAATGTTTAGCATACATCCACGTCGGGGGGGGGGGTGTTCGACCTCTAGCAGACTTTGATTGACCCTCAGCAAATTCTTGCTGACCTTCAGCAGATTTGACTACCCCAGCAATGATCGAAAATATGGCGAAGGAAAATGAGCAAGAGAGAAGGGAAAGTCGTCGTAAAAATAGGAATAATGCTGTAGTTTAACAATTTTTCTAAAGGGAGCATATTTGAAGTCCAAGAAAGTAACATTAAAACTTTAAAAAGTGCAGTCTAGGCGAATAATTTCACATATCTTACTAATATAAAATGAAAAATATACTGCTTGGATGTTAGAAGACCTATCTAAGATCTTTTCTCATTATCAAGAACGAAAAAAATTTGTATTCCACCCCCTGTCCTGGCTGACCCCAGCAGAATTGCTATGCTGCGCATGTATGATGTTTAGGTGCCGAATTACCTTGCTTCCGTGGCGGCGCTTCGGTTATCAAATCATTAAGAGATCGGTTCCACTTGAATTGTACCGAAGAACAGTTACATGGAACGATAGATAATATGGTAGAACAGAGCAAAGATTCCTTAACCACAAGGTTGTACGACAATTTTCAGTATTTTACCAACGGAATTCTTTGAAGATGATGAATTTTTTATTGATAATATTTGGTATTGTCCAAAAAATCAATTTTTCCTTTCGAGGGAAGTTCGCGAACGAGTCATGTTCTTCTTTCAAGTTGTAGAATTTTTTAACGCGTTATTTATTTTTACTATGATTTTTTGTTATGATTGCGTTTATCAGGTAGTAAACGGTATTCTGTTCTTCATTGTTCTAAAATTATAAGGGCATGTTCGGAGGCCGATATTGAAGGGAAGAATTCCAAGGATGCTGGAGAGGTGAGATAATTTTACTTTTGTTGTACCTCGTATGCACTTTCACCATAAATTTTAGATCAACTTCCGAATCTTCACGCGAATAATCGAATAAGTAAGCGTTTACTGAATTTTTTCATTGCGAAGAATTTAGTTTACGTCAGACTAGATTTTTGTCACGGTGAAAATATTGAAAGATTCTTTAGCACGTTATTTATGCTTTATATTTTTCCGAAGTTAGTGGTTCAGTCTGCTTTTTTTCAAGGATACTCTATTTCTTTAAGTGGTTATTTTGCTTTTGTACTTTTGTTTCTTAGCGGGTTTCACATGAAGTTTTAACGCAAAAATTTGATTTCACGAAATAAAAAATATCTAAACGATTTTATAAATTTAATTTTAAAAAACTCAGTTTCCATCTCTTGTTATTCCATTGGAAAAAGTTACATAGAATCAGGATCGATAATTCCGGAACTAATATTTTTCGTTCGCTGGTTTGTTATTTTCTTGCATAGTGAGAAAATTTATGGAACAATTGAGATTTTTCCCTTGGATTCTCTAAATTTCAACTTCTGTTCTACTCGGATGTTCCCTCAAACCCACATAGCGTCTCGGGTATCAGAAGTTTCCTGCAATTTTAACCATACGTGCACGTGGGGGGGTAGTTTGGGATTGTTTTGACCCCCAGTAGATTCTTGCTGACCTCCAGCAATGATTGAAAAGACGACAAAGGGAAGTGAGCAAGAGAGAAGAGGAAGTCGTCATAAAAACTGAAATGATGCAGTAGTTTAACAATTTTTCTGAACAACTTGACTCCAAAGAAGTAACATTTAAACTTTAAAACTGGCTAATACAGGTTGAAGAATATGCTGCTTGGAGGTTAGAAGACCTTTCTAAGATTTTTCTTTTCGTTATGATGAACGAAAAAATTCCTATTCCACTCCCTGTCCTGGCTGACCTCCAGCAGAATTTCTATGCTGTGCATGTATGATTTTAACGTAGGTACACTTTTTGGTTTTGATTCTACATAATTATTTCGATTTTAAAGAGTTGTTTGAGCAGAATAAGATTCTGATCGTACCAGTCTCGTCGCATAGATGAGGCTATGCTGTTTCATGTTGCACGATTTACGATTGTATTTTGTAAGACTCCATGAATTAAGGAAGGGACCCGAACTATTGAATTCGTTGACATGATCATTAAGTTTTACACTTTGAAGAAATGGCAAAATTACTAGGTACGTACCGTCTACCAGTATAGAATTTTTACTCCAAAATTGTTGGGGGCCTAATTTAATGCCTCGCAGATTACTTCTCCATTCATTTTGAAATGATCGACGCAGCGGTTGGAGTTCCGGCAATCGCATTCTTACTAGAGATCAGGAAATCAATTTCGATAATCTTGAAATGATTGAAAAGAGTGATCATCAAGGACTCTTTATCAAGAAGGACAGATTTATGGAGCCTTCCATAATTTTGAACAAAACTTTGGCTGCCACCTTGCTGCACCGGTCATTTCAAAGCGATTGGAGTGTAGTTCTGAATGTGTTGTACATACTTGCTTGTGATAGTTAACTTGCATTTCAAAAAAATTGACTAAATTTTTGATTCCAATGCAATAATTTAGTAGCATTTTAAGAAAAAACTTCTGCGGCTCTCAATGAGACCATTTTATTCTTCACCATGTCCATTTATACAATTATTAGCATGGTCCCCTGGAAGTTCGCCTGGCACGCGTTGCTGGAAAGTCAAATTTTTGAAGCTATTACTTTCAGTCATTAATAAAACTTCTAGATTTCCGAAATTCTAGCACCATGTTGTTCGTATTTGTTTGTGCTGCGCCTCCATAGAGAATTAAGCTTACTTTTCGTGGATTTCGTCCTCTTCGCTAAGAATTTCAGTCAGTAGCAGCGGTGTATACAAATACATATAATGGTACTACTAGCTTTCATAATTGTAATGTTAGCCAAGTTGATTGACACGCTTGAAATTTTTTTTACTTTTCTCTCTGTTCTTAACTTTGCTGTTATAAAAGCCTGCTGTTATAAAGCTCCTCGAAATCCCGGGCAGCTTAAATGATGGAAAATTTCGCTTCTATTGGTCGCTGTGTAGGATATGTTTGGAGAAATTTAGAAATTGCTAGCTTTAGTCTTTAGACTTTCTAGATTACGGAAGGGTAATAGAACAGAGAGAGTGAGAGAGTTGTCATTTACTTTTGATAACCTTACATCTCTCCTTTCCTATTTTCATGAACACGTCTGCGTACGTATAATTGCTGGTAAATTAGAGATATACAGGTAGAAATCTAGAAGATTCTTCTCGAAGCATAACGCTTAGCGAGTGTGATTTATTTTGAGAATTTTAGAATCTTCGAATTTCGAACTCGGATGATACGTGAGTCCAAAATCTTTTCAGCGATTTTTAAAGATGATTCTGAATTCATATTTTACAGGTTACAATTTGATATAGGCAGTTCATATCATATCGTGAAGTAAACTTCTACATATTTCGTTATTCGAGGTTCATAGACGCAGCCAGGGTTTTATCCAGGAAGCAATGACCTACTCTATCATGGCAAGCATACATGAATTGGAGAAAGTGCCATAGGAATCCCCCATGAATCTGTAGGCATATGTCGATCCACAATATCTGCCAATCATATTGCTGTGCTAAGCATTGTTAGATGAAAAAAGCTGAAAATGTCAATTTTTGGCAGAAAATTTTAATTTTCTATAGTGTCAATTTTTCGGCACATTGCGCAATAAATACGAATATTCAAGTATTTTCAGAGTGCACTATTTTTTGAGCCATTTTCCCGACTTTTTTTGGGGCAAAAATTACGATCTTTCCTTCAATGACCCCCTCCCTAAATCGGGTATATATCAACCTACCCGTAAAAACCTGACAAACTTGCTCTTCCACATGTATGTATGCAGGAAAGCCCAGATAACTTGTCTATACTTCCTCGTTTAATAATGAACGCATCAAGAAATTAATTAAAAGCTAGCCTTCTGATTTCAATTTTTCCATCGTGACATAAAAATGAGGAAACAGACACTTTTTCTGAAATTTCTAAAATTGTTTCATTCGAGTGCGACAAAGTCTTCCAAATTCGGATGAACTTAAACTTAAAAAAACAACACATGGCTGATCTACTTAAATAATGACAGATTTGTGATTTTTCTCGACGAGTGAAAAATGAAAAAATTCGTGTTTTCCTTCACCAAACGGGGATACACACAACTGACATGTCAGGGTAGAAAAGCTTGCGATTAGTATGCAGTGCCAGGACGGAAACTAATATTTTTGCCATTGTTATTGCAGTATTCACTGTGGGTCATTTTTCCTGGGTCACGCCAAGCAAGTGCTTCATTTGAATTGATGTATTATCAAACTATCCTTGTAGAGTATGTTTCAGCAAGATGGCTCGAATAGAAATTATCATAGCTGTAACGATCTTAAAATATGAATTCTGATTTGTATTACTTCCGCCATTTGGGCTAATCTTGAAAAATGATTTTTTATTCTTTTGATAAAGTCTCCATTTTAAACTGGTTTCGAATCGAAATCTTGTTCAGTTGATACCTAGTATCGTGCAAGGACATCGTCATACTGTAGTTTACTTTTTTGTGTTAAATCTTGGAAATAACCGTTAGTATGTAATGCATATCCTAGCAATCTTGCAATGGTTTTGCTTATGCCCTGAAATTTTTTCTAAAACTACTTTTCAACTCTAAAGTAACTCAGATGCTTATTTTACAAATTTCAGAATTCAGTAGTTTTCGGACAACATAAGTTGATCATCTGTCATTCCGGCAGCGCGTGCCTTTTCAGAAGAATTTATTCTCGTAGCGACACATGTTATTTCTAAGAGTCAGAGGAGGAGAATTCTTCTTACTACTCTCTGAATGACTGAAAAATATGAAAGATTCTTTTTCCTTTCTCTTTTTGCTTCTTGTTGCTGGTCGAACCAAAAGTTTTTTCTTCTGCGTTAGATTATTTATGACACGGAGCATAAAAGCGCAGCAGCGGCGGCAGAAGGCCTCGGAAGAAAACTTTTGCCTTCTGTGTTAGTCATTGTTCTAGAAAGAAGCTGGGCTTATAGAGAGCGATTCTTGTTTCTATTCCTCGATTCTAGAAAATAATAATTTCGCTGCGTCTGTTAAGATATTCTCCCTCGAGTTCCGTGCGCGTAAAAGTTGTCGGATTCTTTATTTTTACGAGTTTCTGGGGACATTTTCATCTTAAATTTCGAGAAAATATGATAGAGATGAGGATTTTTATCTAGTTTTTGGCAAAAGAAAATTGTTTTACTTTTATTAGTTTTTTGACCACGGTAGATCGCCGCGTTCTTGATGCAAATTGTTTTTCTGAGTTTGAAATTGTTCGGACATAGTATACATTGAAAGATCCATTAGAAGATCCCTGGTGATCCTTTTTTATAAAACTGACTTAATTTTAAAATTTCATGATACACTGATGAAAATAATAGATGTATAAGTAGATTTCCTAAAGATTCATCGATTAGTATTTTACATGTTCTGTTTGTAGCTTCTTACACTATGAAGTAAATCGAGAAAAGCTTTCTTGAAATTTTTGTCCTTCTGAAATTCCATTTTTCAGTCGTTAGCGTTCGTAGATTTCGAGTAAATAATTTTCGCAAGAAAACGATGATGCATTCGCTTTACGGGAGCCTTTATCACCACGATCCGCTGGCCGCTGCGGCCGCCGTTGCCCTGATGGATCCGAGCTTAGCCTCGTCGAATAACGCTGCTGCGGCTGCGGCCGCCGCGACTTTAAACGGCGGCGCGTCGACCAAAGATACGACATTTACGAAAATTTTTGTCGGCGGTTTGCCTTACCATACGACGGACAAAACATTGCGCGAATATTTTGAAAAGTACGGAGATATTGAAGAAGCGGTCGTCATAACAGATCGTCAAACGGGCAAAAGCAGAGGCTATGGTTTTGTAAGTTAAACAGGTTAACAAACATACGTGCACATCGGGGATTGGGGGTATTGACCCCCAGCAGATTTGATTTGACCCTCCAGCAATGATTGACAAGATGACGAAGGAAGATGAGCAGGAGAGAAGAGAATGTCGTCATAAAAAGGAAAATGATGCTGTAATTAAACAATTTTTCGAAACAAAGCATATCACTTGATTCCAAAGAAGTAATATTAAAACTTCGAAAAGTGCTGTCTGAGCAAATAATTTCACATATCTGACTAATATAGGCTGAAGAATATGCTGCATGGATGTTATAAGATCTTTCTGAGATCTTTTTTTCGCTATCAGGATTTTTATTTGACCCCTTGTCCCAACTGACCCTCAGCAGAATTTCTGTGCTGTGCATGTATGATAACGAACAACCTAGAAGTGGCATGGAAACCAAAATTTTTCCGATTTTTTCCAGCCAGTGTAAAACTACTCAGAAGATCACTTTTAGCAAACTACTCCACAGGGATATATGGAGGTATTACCCGGTTTTTAGGTTTGGAAATTCATGTACTGTACTACCTTAGTAACAATGAACTTTACTGGTCGAGTGAAATGGGAGAAAAATTACTTACTGACACGCAAAATTTTGGAAAGTTTCATACCGTGTATGCCAATTGAAAGGAAATGATTCAATGAGTACTTTTTTAATGATTGCTATTGTGTAGTATTTTTGGGCTTGGCTAGTCGGTTTGAGAAAATATATCTTTGGGGTGTCCCCAGTTTTGAACTGCATAGTTGATTTTGATGTGTGACATCGGAAAACTTGACAACTGTAGGGGACAAAAAAATGTGCATTTTTTATAATTGTAAGGCGCAAGTGCTGGTGATGGCTTCATGATACACAGTGAGGGAAAAAAGAGTAGCATAAAAGAACGCTATGCTGTACGCCTATATGCAGGGAACCACCAACTCACACATCACCCCTCGAAGTGACACCGCGAGAAAAAAAATAGGTCATGGAAAGAATGTATATCTAAATCTTAGACTTCGGAGACGTTTAGCATTGAGTTCCAACGTTCTGTCTATGTTTCAAGTTCATTAACTGGTCGGAGAAATTTCACTTTCTTTCATCCATTATATACCTTGGCCGAATTCGACCGTTTAAAAATCCTAAGAAAACACCATGAAAAATTTATTTTTATAAATAAGACGTTGGTAAAAGTCATGATTTACAAGTATTCGATTCCAGTTAATTCGATTAGAATTTTTAATTCATTGCTGATTAATAGAGATGTATCGGGAACCTAGACCCGGAATGAGAATCCGAATCCGATTATCCGACCGATATTCTTAAAATTTTGAACCCGGTTTGGACCCTCTACAGATAACCAGACACTTCATAAACTTGAAATTACAATTTTTATCCATTGCTGATTAACAGGCACTTCATAAACTACGCGTGAAAGCCTAAAAAGATGAACTACAGTAGCGCATGCAGATGAAGTACTTGAAAATCTAAAGTTTAACGTTCTAGTTTGGCTGGCCTCAGGCTTTTCCGCAGACCAAACTTTGGGCTTCCGTGTTCATTTAATACGTTTCTAATCTTAACATTCTATTCTTTCTAAGCTTTTCCTCATGAAAAATGTGATAATACAGTGCCATATGTGCTTTTCCTATCAGTTTAATATTAGCAATCATGTATCATTCGTGTGAAAAAGTCTACATTAAATGTAAGGTAAGTATGTCTCGGAAGGAATTACTTTAGTGGATAGCGTACTGCTTTCATGGTTTGAGTATTTTTTCTTTCTTCTTTACTTGTTGTGGTAGTCGCTTTCAAACCTGAGCGATATACTGATGTTCTGATGTTTTCAGTCGGCCAAACAGTGCTGTCAACCAGCTGGCAAGGCAAAAGACAACTATAAATCAAACACATTTCGTAAATTCGTAAAAACAAAAACTATATCAATTTTGAGCTGGAAACAAGCAATCAGAATTCAAAAATCAGGCAACCAACTAAAAAGTTTGATTCTGTTACCAGCTAGAACTTTTGCCATTTCCCAGCAATGGTCCCCTTTTGCTTCTTTGATTTCTGCTCATCGTCAATATTCCTGTTTTTGAATATTCTCGCGGATCGCATTCACCCTTCTCTCTGCTCTGTTTTTACCATATTGTTTTTATTCGTTTCTTTATTTCTGTATACATTAGCTGCTCCATAGTTTGTCTTGAATTTTTCAGAATTTTTGTCCTCAGTTTTAGTTTTCAATATTTTACCTACAATTTGGTAAATAGATGATTTTTCAGATATTTAAAATGCTCATGAGTTCAAGGTTGACTGCGTCTTAGGATTGTGAAGTTTTGGTAGTTGGTATACGCACTTATCTTTTTGTTACATACTTATATTTACTCAATACTTTCATTTTAAATTCCCAGGATTTTCACGAACAAACTCAACTTTTTGACTCCCTTATCTTGCTTTACTCCAGCTCTTAAAAAAAACATTTTCACCCAACAGGTAACAATGAAAGATCGAACTAGTGCCGAACAAGCGTGCAAAGACCCGAATCCTATCATCGATGGCCGAAAAGCGAATGTCAATTTAGCGTACTTGGGCGCCAAACCTAGAAATAATCTGCAATTAGGTATTTTAGTTTCGCATAATCTCTTACTTTTAAAGTTTGAGAATGTCTGTGTGGCGAGAAAGAACTGAAGTTTCAAATTTAAAGATATATATTTGAATCGTAGTTGTTTTTGTACTTTCCAAACTTTTTGGCTTGAGTACAGAAAAAAATTTGGGCCTTGTTTGTACCAGTACAAACAATTTTCTGGTATGAAAAATCAATTTGGTATATCAATGACAGTGTAACCAATGATCTATTTGTATACCATACACACAACCTACGAGCAAACACTTTATTATTAAAGATCCTAGTATTTTCCCGCAAGTAAAAGTAACAACTTTCAATATAACAGTTGAATCTTCATAATGAATCTTTAAAAAATTTTCAAATACTTCAAGGGCCTAAGGAAACGCATTGTAATTTTTCGTATGTACTGTACTCTCGTTGTCTCATATGTGTGGTGTTCAGGAGCTGCTAAACACGCTCAACTTGAATCTACAATACAACATTGTTCATCCTTTTCGAATACCGGTCGGGCTTAATACCTGAAAAAAGAATCACTAACACAATCACACAAGTCTTTATTCTTTCATTCACGCCATTGTTGAACGCCACTAGGAAATTTTTGAAGATAGATATACTAGTAGCGGGTTCAAAAATGGTCTATAAGCCGAAGAGTTGTTGAAAAGTTTACCTAGTAATTTTACTTTTGAGTCTGTCTAATGCCACTATACCAAAAAAATAAAGAACCGAGTACTAGTTAATGATCAGACTTTATTAGACTATCATTTGCTAAGTATTAAGTAGTTAGGATGAATATGTCACGTTGATTTTCATCTAAAATTCGTACAAATATTTTTAGAAAAGTACAAACATATTTTAGATCATCGTTCGTACCAGTACAAACGGGTCGAGTACAAAAAACAGTGATTTGAATGCATGTGTCAGGATCATTTTTCAGACTAAAACTTTGCGCATGGTTGTTCGCTCACGTTGTTTTCACTAATATTGTGCTTTTTCTTCCAGCTGGATTGCCTCTACCCTTACAAGCTAGTATACCAACGTTGTTACCAAGCAGAATAGGGTAAGCCCTAATGTTTTGGACATTTAACTTCCGATTATTCGAAAGAAAGACGTATTTTTCTAGTCTTATAACGTCAGCTTAATGATGATACCACAATGTGATTCTTAAAACGAGGGATCAAGTATTTTGAAGAGATAGTGGGGAAAGGATGGCAAAATATGGTTAGGAATTGTTTTATTTGCAGTGCGAATTTTTGTAGTGCTGTGATTTTAGCTTCAATACAAAATAGAAGATTGTCATTATAGCCATTTTAATCTTTTGACGCTTAACGTTCTGCCCTTTCTTTTGAGAATACAACGCTTTTGTTCTATATGTGCTCTTTTTCCTACTTATATTTCTCGCCATTTGTCAATATGTACTATGTACTCGAGACACTCGTATTATACTGGTGTTATTCGAAACCGCTGCTGCCAGAGAGCAACTGACACCTTAAGACACTTTATGCAAATTTTCCTCAGAAAACATTAACCACAATTGTTTTCGAGATTTAATGGGGTTTCGAGACTTTGGAAGTTGTTCAAGTGCTTTTGCTGAAATGTTTGAACGAAGTAAAATTTTCTTCAATAAAAGGGGAAATACTATTTGCTTATAACTGAGTCGGTTTTTATGAAAATGTTTTTGTCAAGTCAAGAATAAGAATGCGTTGGAGACATGTAACCATGTAGTTCCAGAAGTAACTATAGAAGACTTTTAAATCATGTTTACTGATCGTATGATAGCCAAATAAGAATTATACTTTCTGCGACAGTTTTATGAATCCACTGACTTTCCTCGTGGTGTGTTATGTTCGATTTAAAATTCCCAGATGACGAAATATGAAATAAATGAAATAATTTCATGCGGTACTGCAGGTTCTATCGATTGTCAGTATATTACGGCCTGGTGATCTGAGCCAAGTATACATAGGCAAAGCCAACCGCTAGCCTACGACTCCGTAGGCTAGATTACATGACTACTTGGAGCGATTTAGGGGGATCGTGCATTTTTTCCTACACAACTCAGGCTTAATGTATAATTCAGACAGACATTCCGGATCTGGTTTATGAAAAATGGAGTAAAATGAGATGATTTTCCTCAAATTCAGTACTACTTGATCGAGCTTTAACTCGTCTTCAGATCAGAAAAAAATAAGTGTTTCCTGACGGAATTGTACTCAAAATTTGAAGAAAGCGTTTCAACTATAAACAAGTCAAAACTTGATTCAAACTATCAAACAGAGGGAATAACGCATCGAATATGAGCTTCGCAGGCTAGAAATGGGACCTTTTCCTGCGAAGTAATGGCTCATTTTTCGACATTGTGCTTATATAAGAATTCAGTGTTTTTCTGTCTTTTTCCTGTGCGTATTTCTTTTTGCATGATTTCCATAGAATTCGTTTTGCTGTGATTTGCAGTGAAAATCGCGAATTTTCCGACACTGAGGGATGATAATGGTTGGGGTGCTTCAGAACTGGAATTTATTATTTAGTTTATTTCATAGCCCAGTCGAGAATCGAGATACAGTTCAAACTACGATTTTTTATCCATATTTCAATGAATACTTTCAGGAGCAGTCCACTTCGGTATGATTTGGCCTAAGTAATGCCCAAATCTTCCCGAAATGGTTTTAAATTAGCAACCCCTGGTGAACTATACTTAGGACACAAGGTAGGGATAAATTCTCCACAATTATAGCACTTTTTTGAATATCAATAAATCTTTTTTATTCGTAGCTGTTATGAACGCTTTAACAAAATTTATGACCGTTAAAATCGGCTAAATGTATAATTGCCAGGGAAATTGACGAATTTCTCAAATCTTTGTGCAGTCTAACGGAAAATCCTCTTGTCGGTTCATTCGGATATTTCAAAAAACCGGGAAAATGATTCGTAAGCTTGCACGAAATTCATAGTCTTATATTTGATGATCTTTATTTTTAAACGTAGTTCGTTCGTATCGGTGCTTCTTTTTTACACTTTCTCTTAACTTTCCAAACGTTCTCAAAAGCCTGATGATTGGCAGACAGTTATACTCCTTTTAGTCTTGTGGGAGACGTCTTCATTCTGAAGAGTCTATTTACGACGGTTCAGCTTTTTAACTAACTTTTAACTGGACTTTTTAAGAGTAGAGATATACTTAATGGGTTTTTTGCCTCCTTTGAGAATTTCGGCATATTTTCTTGTTTCTTTAGATGTAGAGAGAAACTATCTAAAAAAGTATAACCAAATTATACTATGAAACAATAAGTTTCTGTAGAACACTGTTCATCACGTGTCTCCAGATAAGGGTCCGCGGCAAACAAATTACACCAAACGATTACTTGCTGATCAACTTTAATTTCGTGATCTGATATCACTGTAGTAATACGCAGCATTGCATCATGTGCTCGCCTTTCATGTCATACTGTGTCGATAAATTTTTTACCTTGGCCCTGTCTTGGTATTCTTATTGATCATGAAAAATCCCAGCAAGATGAGTTCTTCCAAACAAACATTCATACTGGTGTATTATAGAGATTTTAGATATCAATCAACTCCAACTCTAGTAGTACTGTGGGCCAGGATGGAATTTATCCCGATAAATACAGTTGCCATTAAAGTCACTACTTTCCAGATTAACAATTCATCAACTCTAATCGACATGTACATTGTGTAGCATATCTACAGTACCAATAATACAAAGTTTCATTCCAGATTACCCCAGCTTTATTACCCGTCGGCGCCGTTGCTAACGTCGCAAGGCCTTGTACCCGTTTCATCATTGGCCGCTAACCAGTATTTGGATTATTCAACGTTGGCGGCCGCCGCCGCGGCCAATCAGCTTAATCAAGCTGCGGCCGCTACTTCGGCGGCCAACGGCGCGTCGCCGGCCGCTTACGAACCGTTGTCTTACACGGCCACGGCTTATGGAATGGTGCCCACGGTTTCGTTCGCCGCCAATCAAAACGCAGCCGCCTCTTTAGGCGCCGCCCAAGGATTGACGACGGCCAACGCGGCATTTGCCGCAGCAGCTTACCAGGCGGCGGCGGCAGCGGCCGCTGCGGCAAACGAGCGCCAATGAGCCGCAGCGAGCGGTGAGCGAAATATCGGCCAAAACGTGATGAGGCTTTAAACACGAGAGAAGAGAAATTTTTCTCGTCGAAATTTTGAGCAAGTTTTCGCACGATATGCGTCCATTATTTCGAGTATTATAATTATGGGGACGAAATGTTCTAAAGTTACCTGTTATTTTATCGCTAAAAATTCATTCTTTCGCAGTTTTCTGTATATTTATTTATTTAAATTCTTACGATTAGTTATTTTTTATGTAAATCAATGACTCGTTTTTCATTTCATGATGCAATGGCTCAAAATTCATCAATTTCGCGTTTAATTTAGTTTTGTACAGAATCATCAAAATAATTGTTACGATTGTAGGGAGAAATTTCTGGCACAAAATACCTGCAATTGTGGTGGGTCAGGGTCCGGTTGCTATCGCCAGTTAAGCTCAAGCTCGGGTTCAACCCGAACATAGACACAGTTTCTGAGAAGTTTGACCTTGACTATGTATAATAAGCTAAAAATTAATCATCCTTGAAATTAGGTACTGCGTAGACTTACATGCTGAGTTTAGTTCCTGAATTTATTTTGCACTTACAGTATCCTAAACCTTGGAATTTTTCAATTTAGTTCATGTTTGTACAGGCGTTAATCGTATTCGTCATATGCAGGCGACAGTTATCTATAATTTGTTGTGAAACAATTTTTCTCGTCTCATACTTAAAACTTTTTACGCTGTCCTGAAGTGCCAGAAGGGTTGGGAAAATCGTAAAAGTCATTTGGGACTCTTCGGGAACTTTCCCATGAGGTGTCACAGAATTTTTTCATTTCTGTAGGCACTGAATGTCCAAACACATTGTTTTAAAATTTCGGTCCGATTGCGTACCATTATGGTGGCGGCGTGCCCCAACACACCGAAACCCACAACGGCGAGACTCAAAACAGCAAAGTCTCGAAACAGCGATTCCCAATACAGCGAATAGTAAAAAGTTCTATGCATTAGATAAAACGCACACATCATTTTATAATAAATATTCAAATTAGGTCAATTAAAATCTTTTTTTTCTAGTTGAGATTAGTCTATTTTTAGTTGCATTTGGCCATCTTTAGATATTTCACATTCTTTTGTGCTGCAGTTGCGGTAGGCATGCACAAACAGACCATTCCAAAATCAAAAAAAACATCTGCCAGAAAAAATTTTTTTGCGAAACGTTTGGAGAATACAAAAGCAAAAAATTATCATAAGTGTAACGACCAGTTTTTGAAGTACTTTACTTTATCCTGAACGGACGGCCGAAACAACATACAATGGAACAGGGTAATACGGGGCACGATTCAATATTACGATTGCGGGGCGGGTTCGACGATCGCTTGATTCGTCGACGATACAAAATACAATGCAGGCGATTTATAACAGAGCTTAACTGCTTCCGAAAAAGAAAATCTCGCTTGCAAATAAAAACGGGCGCTTGCAAATAACACTAAAATCGCCAAAAACCAAGAACTAACTAAATCATGCTTTGCTTCTCTTTAAATACGACGTTTTTGGCCACTCCCTGGGCGTTGTGGGAGGTCTTGCTTCTGTCCATCTTCTTCCGCCAATCGCCGCTTCCTGCTTTACTATTCTCGCTAATTTAGTCACGCCCTCCAATGCTTCCCTAGTACTGTATGCTTTTTGTGTCTTCTCTGTGCTTGCTTCCTACAGTGGGCTTAGCCACACCTCTGTGCTTCTGTGCATGCTTCTGTATCTATTTCCTCTATGTACACATGTTTTGTGGGACCATCGCTACTGTTGCACTTGAGACTACTGTCTGGCGGGGCTTCTACTTTTTACTGTGTGCAGGTGTTGTTTACGATTTCTGTGAGGAATTTCTGTAGTCGTGGAATGTGTATTTTAGTGTAGGTTCTAGGGGACAAGCTGCCATTATGCAAATCAATTGGGGCGTCTTAATTGGGTCAATAGCGACTACCGGGGTGTGGAAGGATCAAAATAAAGTACTTCATGTAATTTTACAGGAATGTTTGGGTGTGAATCCCAGACACCCTTGAGACAATAAGTTATGAAAAGGAAATAATATTTAATAAATGACCATCACATACAGTATGCTATATATTTACAGTACTGCGTTAGCAGGTATGTTACATTTCCCTCCTTCTGGAGTTGAAGGTCCTCGTTCAAGGGTTTCGAGGGCGAGGAGGGGTGGGGGCAGTTTCGATAGTTGCTTCTCGAGGGTAGAAAGGGGTTGTCTCATTTACATGTACCGTAAATGTGATATTCTTGTGGGGGTGTTTGAGTGTAATGTTGGGGTACATGAAATGTGTAACTGTATAGGGCCTGTTTTGGCGAGGGAGGAATTTGGGAGTCAGCCCTTGTTTACAAGAATAATTTTTGTAGAGAATGAGATCACCCGCCTTGTAATGGATGTTCTGAGCATGCTTGTTATACTGAAGGGTGTAGTGATCTTGCCCTTTTTGCAAATTTTTCTGCATGGTTGAGAGTGCTTCTGTAAAGTGAGATTTTACACGAAGGGCATAATTGTCTAAATCAACCATGTAGGACATGGGGAAAAAATTCAAGGCGGCATCTGATGGGAGATTAGCCTGTCTACCGTGGAGCAATTCAAACGGGGGATACAAAGTGCTATCATTCTTATGAATGTTAATCGAAAAAACGGCGAAGGGTAAATAAGTATCCCAATCAGTGTGATTTGAATTGATGTACATGCAGATACGGGTGGCTAGGGTTTGGTTGCAACGTTCAACTTCCCCATTGGCAATGGGATGGTATGGGGTGGTATGAATTTTTTGAGTATTACATAAATTAGTGATCCGTGAAAAGCTACGATCACAATGAATGATTTTTGGAGCCATGATGGCAAACAATTTTGGTCACCAGTAATTTGGCAATAGTGGCTGCAGTGATATAAGGGATCGGAAATGCCTCCACATACTTGGTGAAATAATCGAGGAAGATGACAATGAATCAGTTGCCGTCTTCAGTGAGGGGTAACGGCCCCATGCGATCAACACTGACTCTGTCAAATGGGGATGTCGGCTGAATTGGTACCAGATGCACATGTATTTTGTGCTGGAGGGCTTTCTGTGTCTGGCATGAATGGCAGGTTTTGCAATAACGTTTGATATCACGGCTCATTTGTGGCCAGAAATATTTTTGCCATAGCAAGTGTAGTGTTTTCCGGAACACAAAATGACCTGTAAACTTGCTGTCATGATGGGAGGTGATGAGATCCTGTATTTGAGATTTGGGGATGTATAGTTTTGCCTGTTTGTTGATTATAGGAAAAAGGATGTTTTGATGTACTGAAAATTTGATCATAGTAAGGGGGTGTTTTTTGGCAATTTTTGCTAAGATATTTTTGACAGCTGCATCAGTGCGTTGAAGTTCAGCGAAATTTTTCTGTTGTTCTTCTTGTTCAGTTGCTTCAGCTTCGAGGACAGAATTAATGGCTGATATCTCAGGGCGGGTTTCGAGTTGCTCAATGTCAAAGGATTGCTTCGCTGTTTCTGAGGGAAAACGAGAAATGGCATCTGCATTACAGTTGGCAATGCCTTTCTTAGGTCCGATGTCTAGCTGTATCCCAGAGAGGGCTAATCCCCAACGGGCAATACGAGGGGAGGGGTTTTCTTTCTGCAAGACTGCCTGAACTGCAGTATGGTCAGTGTGGACAATAACATGCTGCTGGAAGAGATAGGGGCGGAAATACTTGATAAACTCAACTACGGCAAGGGTTTCCAACTCAGTTATTGGGTAGTTGCATTCTGCGGGTTTCAACGTCTGGCTCCCAAAAGTGATGGGGCGATCCTGACCTTTACTGTCTAGTTGGCTTAGAATGGCACCAATGCCAAGTTTTGAGGCGTCAGTTTGCAAAATGAATGGTTTGGTGAAGTCTCGATATTGTAGTATTGGGGCATGAATAAGCAACTCTTTAAGTTTAGTGAATGCGTCCTGCTGTTCAGGCCCCCATGAGAATTCCGAATTCTTTTTGAGTAGCGCTGTGAGGGGACTGGAAATTTGGGAGCAATTTGGGATGAATCTGCGATAATAAGAAGGTAGGCTGAGGAATGACTTAACTTCTTTGGAGCTTTTGGGCCTGGGTATGTCATAAATGGACTGTACGTTATTGGGGTCTGGTGAAATGCCTTGCTGAGAAATAACGTGACTTAGGTATTGGACTTGGGGCTGGCAAAATTTGCATTTTTGTATGTTGAGTTTGAGGCCTGCTTTAGAGAAATGAGTGAGAATATTGTCTAAACGTTCTAGCATTTGGGCATGGGATTCGGCAAAAACTGAAACATCATCGAGATAGACAAGGCATGTGTTCCATTGCAATCCCAAAAGGATAACATCCATGAGCCTTTGGAATGCACCTGGGGCGTTGGTGAGGCCAGAGGGGAGGTAGTTAAACTGATATTGTCCAGCTGAGCAATTAAAGGCAGTTTTTTCTCTGTCTGCTTCTGCAATTGGAATGGAATAGTAGGCATTTGATTGGTCAAGAGACGTAGAATATTTCATTCCACATAGGGTGTCTAGAATTTCGTCTATGCGGGGCAAGGGGTAGGTATCTTTTTTGGTTACTTTATTGAGGCCTCTAAAGTCAATGCATAAACGATGGCCACCCTCTTTTTTGGGGACTAAAACTGTATTGATGCACCATGGAGAGTTGCTATGGCTTATGACACCTGCTGCTGCGAGTTGCTCAACTTCTGCTTGTATGATTTGTTTTTCTTTTGGGGAAGTCCGAAAAAGGTGTCTACGTAGGGGTTGGGACCCATTGGTGTCAATTGTATGTGCAACAAGGGTGGTTCTACCTACGTCCATTTTGGATTTAGCATATAACGTGGGATACTTTGATAGGGCCCGTAGGAGTTGGGTTTTTCCTGCTTCTGTGAGGTCACTGGAGGTTGCGACTGTTTTGGTTTTCAGAGACACAAGCTGCGAAATGAACTTTGGTATTCTGTTTGAGTTTCGGGGTAAATTCAAGCTGTTTAACTTGTATGTATGATTAGGGCAGTGGGACAGTAAATTCGGTGACTGTACGGGGTGGTAATTCTAGTTTCTGGCTTAAGTAGGTTCCATTGCGGGTCGAAAGGGGACTATATTCCAGGCCATCACAAGGTAGTATGACATTGCCAAATTAGACCTGGGACTTCTGATTGTTGATAGTGTATTCCAAAAATCGACTGAGAAAGTTTTTCCCTAGAAGGACGTCTGCTGTGCAGTCTTTTTGGACATGGACTATTATTATTTCCTGGATAGTTTGGGCTGTTAGTGTAAGAAAAGTGGTTCCTACAAAGTGAATTGGAAGGTTATTTGCTGCTTTGGCTTGGACTAGCGGGGGTATCATGTCTAGCTGTAGGATTTGAGCGATTCACAAATCAATGAGGAAGTATACTGCACCAGTGTCAATCATGCCTTTTTTAATTAGTTTGCCATTAAGTGTGATTAGAATGTGAGGGGTATGTTTCTCAGGCACATTCTAGGATGGCTTATTTGATCCAGATTGGCGGATTTGATTAATGAGTTCAATTGCCGGAGTTCTGGGGGTATTGACATCGACAAGGACGTATTTCTGCTGCATTTGGGCCCCGCGACGATTAGCTAATTCCAAGAGAGTGTGGCCGAATGATGGGGGAATGGTCTCATGTAAACGTCTGTTGGGTAATGGTATTTTGTACGCATGTTCATTTGTACCATGATGTTTTGGGGAAGGGAGATATTTCTGAAGAATGAGAAAAGAGTAAAAGACGCCTGCAATGACTATAGTGATAACGGCTAGATTGATAATGACTTGCAAGGGTCCTTTGAGTAAATTATTTAATCCGTCTGTGAGGCTTTGGGTAGTGCCGGTTATTACATGTTCTATGGCTTGACAGGCGCCAGAGAGGGTATTGCCGATTGCTTGGCCACTGCCTGAGATCATGTTGTAAACTGTATCAAAGTCAAGAGACATTTGGGCGGTGTAGTTGACGAGTTTTTTAACAACATGTCCAAGTGTGTGAGTTTTGTAAATGTATTGTTTTAAAGAGAGTAGGTTGGTTGAAATGGTTGCGAGTTGATCATGAAAAATCGCAGGTGTGTTAAAATGAAAAAGGGAGAAATTTTGGTTCCAGATGATTTCTAAAGGTAGATCAGTGACATGTGGGGATCCTGTTTCGCTGACCCACGTATGATTCTGTTTGTAAAGCGCTACATGCAAGTGATGGCAGTCGATGGTTTGTGAAAAAGGGGTCAAATCATTTCCTCCTGGGTTCGAAAACATGAGTTCAGTTCCCACCAGAATAGGTAAAAGTTTGTAGCATGTTTCATTGATTTTATGGTTGTAAAAGACTTTAGATGCATTTACCAGCTTACAGGGCCAGATGGTGAGGGCATCTCCTGTGAATTCTGCTATTTTGTCCATTCGTTGTAGGAATGCATGGGCCCCAAGGGTTGCATCAAGGCCCAAAATTTGCCATACTAGATCAAGTTGACGCTGTGCCTGTCTGCATAATTCACTCTAGATGTTTTTGAAATTTTGGATCTCGAATTCCTGGATTTTGTCTGCTAGATAGTTTAGCTTTGCCTTAATTGGTTCAAAATTGTCAAAATCGTAAAGTGTAGTATGAGTTTTGTTGGTTTTTGGGGTTAAAAAGGGGTTACGATGTGGGGTGCTTTCGTCTAACTGCACAACAATGCCCTGTTCCGTTAGGACATTGTCTTGGATTTCTGGGCAGTTGGGGTTCGAAAAGAGTGTATTTTTGATGGAGAATGCACTTTGTAGCTCTTCTATTATCATGTGGGTTTGTGTCAGTTTTATGGGATGTGTATTTTTGTATTCGAAAGGGCATAAGTTTTCGAATGCTGTTTCATTCCAGATAATGGACCCTTCGGCCGTTACACAATGGCCTGATGTCAGTTTGCATGACCCCAGGTCACCTAATGTACCTGTCATAGATTTTTCATTCCAAGATGCTATTTGTCCTATTTCTATGATGACGTTAGTGACTGACGTACAGTGGTCTGTACAACACCATGTGTATTCTATGCTTAGGGAGTTGTTTGTTGACCAAAATCCTGGTTGAGTTTCGTATAATTTTTGACCATTGTGTTCTTTGTCTATAACGATTGCCTTACAAAAGTGCGGGGTTAGATTTTGCATTTCTCTTTGGTCGAAAACAATATCTTTTGAGCCAAAAAATCCAGTATTAGTACAAATTTTCCGTTTGCGAACACTGCATTTGTATGCATCTGTTATGTGTGGCTTAGTGGAGGGGATATAGATTTTTCCGAATGTCTGTACCGGTCTGTCTACTGTGGAAGGGGGCATACATGATACAAGTTTTGGTATGCTGACCGAGTGACCACTCAATGAAGTTCCACAGATCTGAAATTGGGCACTACACAATGTGGGGATTATTATACATAGAAATATACAAAACATCAGCCAATACAATGTCTTATTGGAGGTGGCGGGGCACTGTGTTTTTTTGTTCTGGCCGGTTTGGCATGGCCGTTGTTGGTGTTTTGCGGTTTTGAGCTGAGGGGGTGGCCAGTTTGTAATCTGAACAGTCTGTAAAACTTTAGAAGTTGAGTCATGGGATGGGGTTTGGATTTGCTTACTTGTGGGGGTCCGTAATAGTGTTTGGCGGGGGCCGAATCTGTAAGGTTCGGGGGTGAGGCCGTGTAGGAGGGACAAAAGGTTATGGCTTGTTTTCAAGGGTGTTATGGGGGTGGTGGGCGAATCGATGGTCTGTTTTCGCGGGATTTTGTAGCCGGCGGGCATAGTGGGTGGCGATTTTACAACCTTGGCCACTTCGGGCATAGGGGGTGGTGACATGGCACACCAATCTGGAATGTTTAAGTCTAGGACGTATTCCTCCTGACTGCGGCAATGGGTGGTCGGCATTATAGTCCCTAAAGTAGTCTGAGGGCTGTTAGTTATGCCAGGTAATGTTGAGTAGAATGCAGGGTCATCAATGTCCATTAGGGGTTGGGGTTGCCTGTACTCAATGCAATTTTGAATATTACGACTTTGATGATTTCGACAGTACCTACTTGTATGACCTCTCTGCTTGCATAGAAAACATTGAAAATTTGAGTAGGGTTTTGAAAGGCAGTTATTAGATCTATGTCCTGTTCGGGAGCAGTGGATGCATCGGCTTTTACAATCACGCGTACTGTGATTATTATGAAAACAAATTTCACATGATTTTCCGGTGCCTACTGATTTACAATTGCGAGCTACATGTCCAAGTTGTCCACACTGAAAGCATGTGGGTTGCCTAGGAGTAGTTTTGTTCCTGTAAGCATTATTCCTGCTGAAAGTGTTGTTACTGAAACTGTTGTAGTTACCCTGTTGTGGGGGTTGGGATTTTTGTTTGATCTGCAACTGTAAGTCTTACTTGTTGTTCTAATTGATGCAAGAGGTCCTGTTGGTCTGTATTTTTGGTTAGGGAAAAGATGGGTTCGGGTTTTGGAGGTATAAATGGAAGGGTGTTGGACTTTAGCTCATTTCTAAGGATTTGCTGTTCAATGTAAGCTGCTTCCTCTGACATTTCTTTTAGGGTCACGAACCGTCTACACTTAATTGCTTCCCTGATTTCGTTTTGCATGTCTTCTACAAAAAGGGGTTTCATGATCATTTCTTGTGCGTCTGTGTTAAAGTTAGGGTAGGCGAGGTTTGCGAGATGTTCTAGATCACACAAGAATTCAGTTACTGTTTCTGATCGTTTTTGTTTTCTCTCGCATAAAAATTGTTGATGTAGCTCATTATCTCCATTGTTTGGGAAAAAGGCTTGCAATGCAATTTTATCCTGCTCGTATGGGTTGGGAGGGTTTTCGGAATTGGCTAGACTTTTGAATTTTGCTAATGCCGCTCTTCCTAAATGAATCTCTAAACATGCCAACTTTAACTGATGTCTGTATCTTTCATGCCTTGGAAAGCAATGAATTGTTCTAAAGGTTTGTTTCATTCACCAAAATGTTGGGTCACGCCGCCCGTGAATACTGTAGGTTTCATGTAAAAATTATTTGCCATGATATCACGAATGTTTGCTGTTCTTAGATCGTCAATTAGGGTGGGGTTTACTGTATTCTGGTTCAATTGTGTGCGCAGAGTACGAAAGTGTTCAGAAAATAAATCGTTTATCTGTTCTCTAACGATTTCTCCTAAATGATCTTGCATTTGGTGGGTCATTCTTGGTTTACACTGGGATTTCTGCTTAAATGCTTCAATTTTTGCTTCACGCTGTATTCGTACAAATGTATCACTTAATGTTTCATTGGAGGGGATTTCCAGTTTGCTTTCTACGAATATCTGTCTTACTGTAGGAAATGATTACTACTGTACTATCTAATGCTTCGGGGTGCCCGGATAAAGGATACACCTAATTGGGGCAGGGAGTTCCAGTGGTTAATGGTACGGTACAGTCACCAGTATATGTAACGACCAGTTTTGAGGAGCACTTTACTTTACCCTAAAGGGACGGTCAAAATGGCGTACAACGGAACGAGTGAATGGGTAATACAGGGGGCGATACCGAAAATAATCGACTGCTGCTTTGAGTTGTTGACACAACAAGGGGAACACTGTGGTCTCAGCTTGCAAATAATTAACAGCCTCGGTTTAACTGCTTTCCTAAAAACAGCGCTTGCAAATAAGACAAAGATCGCGGAAAAACGAGAATTGAGAATTACGAATAATCACAAAATCATGCTTTGCTTCTCTTTAAATATGGCGTTTTTGGCCACTCCCTGGGCGTCACGGGAGGTCCTGCTTCTGTCCATTTTCTTCCACCAATCGCCGCTTCCTACTTTACTATTCTTGCTAATTTGGTCACACCCTTTAATGCTTTTCTAGTACAGCATGCTTTTCGTGTCTTGCTTGCTTCCTAGGTGGGCTTAGCCACACCTCTGTGCTTCTGTGCATGCTTTCTGTATCTGTTTCTCTGTGTATACATGTTTTGTGGGGCCGTCGCTACCGTCATACTTGAGACTACTGTCTGGCGGGGCTTTTACTTTTTACTGTGTGCAGGTGTTGTTTACAATTTTTATGAGGAATTACAGTAGCCGTGGAATGTGTAGTGTACTGTAGGTTCTAGGGGACCAACTGCGATTTGTGCAAATTAATTGGGGCGTCTCAATTGGGTCAATAGCGGCTACCGGGGTGTGGAAGGATCGAAATAAAGTACTTCACGTAATTTAACAGGAATGTTTGGGTGTGAATCCCAGACACCCTTGAGACGATAAATTATGAAAATGAAATAATATTTAATAAATGACTATCACATACAGTATGCTATATATTTACAGTACTGCGTTAGCAGGTACGTTACATAAGGATTGTCCATTAAAGTTGTTTTGTATGGAACTTGAAGCAAAATAATTAAGCAGTAAGGACAGAACAGAAAACAAATAATAAAGAAACGAAAAATAAAATAATTTAATAACAAGTAGGTAAAAAATACAACAGAAGTACACAACCTGAAAAAATTAAACGTGAAGGACAAAAACTGGCTCAAAATAAGATGAATATAGAAGAAAGAAGTCAATAAAGGGATAATGAAACAAAAGAATACACATAGACCTGTTAATAATAAACAAATCAGAATAAAAAGCTTAACCCTTAAAGGGTCATGGGGTCCATTAGACCCCCGAATATTTTTTCACATGAAAATGTTCTGGAAGGGTTTCTCTGCTGGAAATAAAGGACCTGTTTCCCTGCTGGAAATAAAGTTGCTGCTACTTCTGAAGATATTATAGTCTTTGAGGGACAAGAAGTCATAGAATCTGGGGTAAAAATGGATGAAAAATCGAAAGAAACAAGCGTAAATAACTTTGGACGCCGCCTAAACTCAGAAAACCAACAAACGTCAGGTTTCAGCATGGCATCAAGCAATGCATGTTTTTATCACATGTTTTCAAAATTGAAAAAATTTCGGACGCTCGTCGATTTCTCAGCGAAAACTGGTTCAATTCATACCTGTACTTGGGGTGGGGTTGGAGGGGACCCCCCCAACTTGGCCAATCCTGTACCCAAAATCATTTACCCGCCCAACTCCCCCCAGTTGGGAAAAAATTAAAAAAATTTGGCGAAAAGTGTATGTTTTTTGGCCTTTTTTGGGAAAAATTTCAACTTTTTTCTACCCCCCCCCAACTGGTCGGAGGTCTTACAGGTATGGTTCAATCGATTCACAGTTTGTTTTAAAAGATGTAGGAGAGTTTCTAGATTCTAAATATATGTAAAGTGTTTAATTGTTTTGCCGAATATTCACGTGCGCAGCCGCACGAAGTAAAGAAAAAAAATTTTTTTCCGGCATCACCTGAAAAAAAATTTTTTATTTCGCTCACTTTTTTTTCACTAAAAGCGAATGATTCGTGTGTTCTCCATATTTTATTCAGAAAGCCTGTACCTGATTTAGTAAGGTACGACCTTCGGTACCAACATTTTCTGGGGAGGGGGCCCGCAATGCGACCCCCCAAAAAAATTTTTTTCGAACTTTGACGGCGAATTTATGACCCTTTAAGGGTTAATGTCATGAAAAGACATGCTATAAAGCCATGTCAGAAATCTGGCGATTGATGCCAAATTGTGTGACAATTAATATCCACTAGATCAAAATAGAGGACCAAATAGGCCATGCACCAAACTGTCTACCCGGTCCAATCACCATTCCTCCATTCTAAAGATAACATTTTTCAAATTCTCTATTTTGGGAATTTGTTCTGACAAATTTTTTTTTCTCTGGGAATTTGTGAAATTTGTTTTGAGACCTCGCTCTTTTGAGAATCACTGTATCGAGACTTTGCTGTATTGAGAATCACTGTTTTGAGACATCGCTGTTGTAAGAATCGCTATATTGAGACTTCACTGTATTTAGACATCGCTGTTTTGAGACATCACTGTTTTGAGTTTCGCTGGATAGAGGTGAAACCTTCGTGGCCGTACAGATTTGCACACACTGCACTGTGTCACGTGTCGCACAGCCGTACATCACCCCTTCGTAGCAATCGCAACACTGGCTCGGTAGTTCAATCGGAAGAACGCTGCACTATAGTCACAGAGACCCGGGTTTGAATCCTGGTCGAGCATTATTTTTCAAACAGTGTTTGGTGATGGTTATGATGGCAACGCGTTTACCCATTACCTGTCGTGGCGAGCCTTGGATTGGTCCTACATTGGTGGGCCGCAGAACCTGCATCTTCAACGGACAAAGTCGTCCTTCTTTCAAGGGGGGAATGTCACATGTCGCACGGCCGTACATCACCCCTTTGTAGCAATCGCAACACTGGCTCGGTAGTTCAATTGGAAGAACGCTGCACTATAGTCACAGAGACCCGGGTTCGAATCCCGGTCGAGCATTATTCTTCGAACAGTGTTTGGCGATGGTTATGATGGCAACGCGTTTACCCATTACGTGTAAACTGTAACTCAAATATGTTTTTAAATTATGAATCCCCAACCAATATAGTTCTGAGAACACTGGTCTTCACTTTACATTAGAAGAATAAATGTGGCCCGAAGTCCTGGGGCTGTATTCATAAAAACTCTAAAGTCTAAAACTCAGTCAAAATCAGTTGACTTTTAGACAAAAAATTTAGCCTGCTACCGTAATGGGTAAGATGTATATAGACCAAAATTTTTCATTGAAATGGCGGCCTTTTTTTAAATTTGTGTGTTGAATATCAAAGGGTGTTGAGGCGAGAAAGAATTTTTCGAGATATACGAGATCCCTTAGCTTTTAGACCAAAAATGCAAAAATTTCGTTTTCATCGTCAAAATATATTGAAAATTACCGAATTGATTCGTGGAGATATTGAAAGTCCGACTCGGAGAAATTGAGCTATTCCTGCGATTTTGCAAGTTTGCATCACTATTTGGTATTATTCTTGCGGGACATTTCAAATGGTAATCGGTGGAAGATGGTATTAGTCAACCAACAGTCGAACTATTCAAAAAGTTACTGCTGCGATTTTGTCATTAGCCACAGTATATAAGTTTTCCAAATGGAGATCAAATTCAAAAACTGAAATCCGATTTCATTCAACAGGTGGTTTTCTTGGTAGGCAAAGGCATTCATGTTTTCCCTTAAACTTTGGAATATGGGAAGAAGGAATTCGTCAGACATGCTCACTCTATCGTTTTGTACAGCTAAGTTTCAATGATAGAAATTTAAAATTATTCAAGATACCAACTGATCAAAAATAATGTGATTTACCTTCTTTTACATAGGCCTACAATAAGTTGAAAAATAATCGTACCCCAAAATCAGATATTTTGGGTAGTTTCGTGCACTGAGTTTCATGGTACCATTCGTTTTGCTTGCAAACAAAAATTTGCACTGCTACAGTATACCAAAGTTTGAAAATTGATAATTTTTTGGGATTTTTCAGTGGTCTTGCTAGTGAAGCAATATCTGGAGATCGGTTTGATCTTATTTGATAAATAAATATTAACTTTATGGAGGAGAGAATAAGTTTTATTCAGATGTATTATTTACAGTAAATAATTGCATATTACCCTTTTTCAAAAAGTTTAAAGTGTCAAAACTGAGCTGTCAAAATTGAAAAAAATTTGCTAATGAGCACTCTTCAGCACCTTCCCATCGGAAGCCGCAGAATTTTAATTTTCCTACATCGTAGCCCATTCATTTCTACTGCATTGGTTAAATTTTCATTAAAATTTTTGTACCGTTTTGGGAGCGGCACTGCTCTGAAGAAGGCATACTTATGAAAATTTCATAGAAATCATTGTATTTGCCAGGTGGCCCTTGTCTATCCCTTGTGATATATTTACTACCTATACTGTATAATTATGAAACAACTAACAGACCATAGTTTGATGTATTAATTGTTTCACATGCAAACATTTTAAACTCTGCAAGAAAGTTTGAACAGTCAAAAATTAGAAGCAAATGAAGAAAAATCCTGCTTAGAGGCACTCCTGAGCATCTTAACCTACACTACCAGGCAAAACTAACCGTCTATGCCGGTCTCATTCAGGACGCATCTGGAATGCATATGGGACACACTCAGGATGTGATCAGCACACTATACCGACAATAAAATTGACAGGCCATGTGCTTGTGTCATACAAAGCCAAAAAATTTTGCTGATGCTTCCTTCTTACCTCCCTATAGAAAGCACACATTATTTACCAGATATAAATGAAAGGTCAATTGTTGTCATACTGTAGGTCAAAACAAAGTGCATATCCACTACACATTATGAAAAAACCATGATTGACATTTATTGCCTGAATGTCAATTATTAAGAAAGATGAAAGTATTCTTTGTGCTGCTGAAAAAGACGCGTTCCGGATGCAACCTGGACGCATCTTGGACGCGAATTTTTGAGGGTTAGTTTCGGCTGGTAGTGTACCATGTTGCAGAATTTGATCTTTTTATTCTTTTGTTCATACATACCTACAGTAGCTGTGTAAGCAGCATCCCGATTTGAATACCCCTTGAGAAGCTACAGAGATCCAAAGAAAGCAAAACCCCGAAAATTGCTCATAAGTCAATATTTTTTTTGCATTTAGCATTTGTTAATGAAGTTGGTTCAGTATCTCAATACTAGAACCAGAAAATAAATGCCATCATCAAGTGTAGCAACAACACTTACAATTGAAAGCAGGGAAAATCAAGTGACAGAAGCTACTTCAAACATTGTACCAGTTCAAGCATGTTTCATCCAAGATAGTATGCATAACCAGGGACCATGTGGTACTATTGATGATGAAGCTTTACTCCATAATCTGTCCGAATTAGCAAACACCCTCATACCAGATTCATATCCCTGTGCACCTGGCATTGAAACAGAAGCAGAATTTATACTAACAAGAGGAAATGGTGTATTTGATTTGAGTGAAGTGAATTTGAGATAAACTTATGTTTGTGGCAAACATTTGAAAGAACTTGGACAGAATGAAATTTTCAAAAGCTCGAGATGACATTGAGGAGGGACCATATTTACAGCTTGGGGCTTTCCACCACTACCAGGCATTAGATCGCATTCTAAGGCCACCAAGGCTAATGATTGAGCTTACTTGTCACGAGATCAATCTGAAAACATATTTGAAATGAAGAACGAATTGGTAGCAGTTGGATCATGTAAGATCATTTTGACACAGTTGTGAAATATGAAAAGTAGCATTATATCATTTTTCTAGCACTAGCACTATGCCGAATCCATCAGAATGTTGCCAGAGAACTTCTAGCTGAGCACATTGTTGTAAGTTTAATTCATCAACTATATATTTTGTAGCATTATGTGACTCCTCTTCAAGATATTTTGCATAATTGTAAATGTTCAAGAATATCAGGGGTCAACATTTCTCAGTTATGGTATAAGTTGTCTCTGAAAAATTGCCCTTTATTGTTGTGATCTAACTTTTCTGAGCTTTACTAGTTTCACCACACCACTTGAAGTAGCAGGTTTGACTTGATCCAGTCACATGAGCTCCAGAATAAAATTGACACAAAATTCATGTATAAAAACTTGAGTCTAGTTTCAACCAACATACATGCCATTGTCATGCAGAAACTCATTCTCTCAGCAGACCCCTAAGTTGTGTGATATTTTTTCATTTTTAGAGAGAAGGATATTGCCTTCATCCATCTCTGATGAAGACATTGGCTGAATCACCTAGTTTGGAGTTTCAGTTATGCTCAAAAAGTGATGAAAGTTTTTATTTCACCAGTGATGCGGATGGAACACCTTCATCTTCACGAGGATTTACTGCGGAGATTGTTAAGAAGCATATTGGTGCCATTGCTGAAGAGGCTAAAATATCAAACATTCACTTCACCAATAATTTTCACCATCTTTCTAAGCTACGAAACTCAGATACTCTGCAGCAGCAGCTTCATTTATGAGGCTAGTATTTACATCCATAGCCTCTGATGCAGGGGGGAATTGCAAAAGTATGTCTGTAAAGAACATACTTCAACTTGGCTACAAGGAGAGAATTATAAGCTATCAAGAATAATGGAGACAATTGCAGAATGCTTCCGCAATGGCTAGTCACCATCTATCAGAAAGCATTGCCTAGCAATGGTGACACCTTATGTTTCTTTTGGTGAAATCCAAATGTATTTATCTGGTGTAAGCATACACTACTACGGAACATCCAGGTTTTTGACAAGGAAGTATTGAAGTGGTACACTAACAAAGCCTGAGGTACAGCAAATCCAATATGAACCACAGGAAGTCAACAGCTTCATTTCCTTCATTACCTCACCCCATATCATGTCCAAGTTGCCATTTGGAACTTCAACTGCTACACTTTCATCTGGTGAAAAAGTTGATATTCCGAAAATGATGCGAAGCATGATCAATAAAAGAATTGTAATGTTATACAAGAAATTCCTTGAGGAGAGGAATGAAGATCATTTAATGATGAGCCCAAGCTCTTTACTGCGAATCCTCAGCTTTTGCACCACTCTTACAAGGAAGTCTGTGTATGGCTTAGATTATATCACTTTCCAGGGAACTGAATCAATTGACAGGCTCATCAAGATGATCACAACCTTTGGTGCACCACTTGGCAAAGAATGGATCTCAAGCATGGTAGTCAAATTAAAAGATGCAAAGTTTTACCTCAAAGGTGACTATGGTTTACACATAAAACAAAGTTCATGTATTGCCAAACATTGTTCTTCGTTTGCCCTGAGTGATCCAATGGATAAGGACTTACAGAGTTTATGTAATGATCACAACCATGATCTGTAATGCGACAACTGTCAACAAATTAATGCTGTCATTGAAGAAATTCAACTGAAACTAAATGATATGGCTTTCACTAATCATTTGGACAGAGTAGAAAATGAACACTTAACTCAAGAAGGTGCAAAGAATGTGCTGGTATGGCAGAAACATCAATTCTGATCTATGCCTCAGGACCAAGCTCAAACAGAACTCATTGGGAATCTAAAAATTAATGAAGTATACGTCCAGTCAATTGGGCCATGAAGTGGTTGCCAGCAAGTGGTTGAAAAGATCAGGTTTCTTGGTTTGGAAAACGAGGAATTCCCTGGCATATAAGTTATGTTCTTATGTCAGTAGATGGACAGCTTCAGTACCGCATTTAGGTACATGTCTTTGACCCTATGAAGCAGGACAGCAATGCAGTTCTTGGAATAGTTATGGACACTGGAGCAAATTCAATCTATGAATTTATTCATCAACAGAGCCTTCTATCGATCAGACAATGCAGTCTGTTATCATAGTGCTTCAACCCTGCTTGCCTTGCCAGTTATTTCCAAACTGACAGGTATTAAAATACAGTGTTGGAATATCAGTGAACCTCAGCATGGTGAGGGTGCTTGTGATCAAATAGCAGCTTTGGTAAAATGTCAGGTATGCTTGTATGTTGATGAAAATAACAAATGCACAAATGCAGAAGAATTTGTGAGGTGTGCATCTTCTTATCAGGGTACCAAAGGCACTTCATTGATCTTTGGCAAATTAACAACAGCAAATGCTGTGCTTCAGAAGCTGCTTGGTGTAAATTCATATTCAAACTTTTTGTTTGAGTAGAATGCTATACATGCTTGGCGTGCTTATAAAATTGGCACTGGAAAGATTGTATCAGTTATTAAAAAAACAAAAGAACCATTGTCCCAGGACTGGAAGCACTGGTTGTGTATGATGAAAATCAGCTAGCTACATCAGCCATGCTAGGAAGCAATTTTTGGATTGAACTGAAGATACTGTCAGAAGTTACTCAACAGAAATGCAACACTGAAGTCCCAGAGAATGAAGATGCTACGGAACCAGCCCAGGCTGATTTAAGCCAAGAAAATATGTTCAGTTGTCCAGAAGAAGGTTGCATTATGTCATTTGCAAAGCATGGAAACCTGTTACATCATCTTCTAGCAGGCCAACATCAGTTGGCACCTCAGCGTGTTAGCCTCAAGGATGCTGCAATACAAAGCTACAGCCACATCTCGAATCAGTTAGATCAACACCTGAAATGCCTGAGATGCAAGAAGCAGTGCAAGGGTTCTATGAAAATGAAATATCTGAACCAATGGCCAAAGGATGGGCATTGAGGAAGAATCGCCCTTGTTATCCATTGAAACCAAATCAAAGACCCTTTCTCCTGTCAAAGTTTGAAGAGGCCATTGCTAGATGACAGAAGTTTGATTCCAACATCATTGCCCAAGAGATGCAATGTGGTAATATTTTCAGCAAAGATGATTTCTTAATGCCCTGGGAAAACAAAAATTGTGAACAAAAATAAGTAAATAAACCAAACAGCAAAAAAGTGGTCCTGCAGAATATAACTTTTGACGTCACTTTTAGCAAATTTTATACCTATGGTCCTTATTTTCTGGTTCTAGTATCGAGTGGGTGCTTCTAAGCAGGATTTTTTTTCATTTTTGCTTCCAATTTTTGACTGTTCAAACTTTCTTGGAGAATGTAAAATGTTTGCTTGTGAAACAATTAATACATCAAACTATAGTCTGCTAGTTGTTTTATAATTCTACAGTATACGTAATAAATATATCACAAGGGGTAGACAAGGGCCACCTAGCAAATACAGTGATTTCTATAAAATTTTCATAAGTATGCCTTCTTCAGAGCAGTGCAGCTCGCAAAACAGTACACAAATTTTGATGGAAATTAAATCAATGCAGTAAAAATGAATGGGCTACAATATACGAAAATAAAATTCTGCGGCTTCTGATGGGAAGGTGCTCGGGAGTGGCCATAAACGAAATTTTTTTGATTTTGACGGCTCATTTTTGACACTTTGAATTTTATGAAAAAGTGTAATATGCAATTATTTACTGTAAATGATACATCAAAAGAGAGCTTATTCTCTCCTCTATAAAATGAATATTTATTCATCAAATAAAATCACACTGATCTCAAAATATAGCTTGGCTAGCAAGACCACTTAAAAATCCCAAAAAATCATCAATTTCCAAACTTTGGCATACTGTAGCGGCGCAAATTTTTGTTTACAAGCAAAACGAATGGTACCACAAAACTCAACCTGGGAAACTACCCAAAGTATTTGATTTTGAAGTATGATTACTTTTTAACATATCATCAGGAAAGTAGAACCTCTCAGAAATGGTGTCTTAAATTTTTCATACTTCTCATTTGTACCAAACTTGAGTACACATTTTTAGCAATCCTCAGAAGTTCTGGGATTGCTACAAGTCTTTCAATGAAAACTTTATCTTAAAATTTGTTAAAAATTTTTTAATCTTAACACACAAGTCACTTCCTCTTGAACTGTTCCTAAAATATCCGGAACATCAAGAGATGTGGCTCAATAATATAACGTACAATTTAATTTTTGAAAAACAATTACACATTTCTGGTAACTTACTTCAAAAATTCAGATTCTTACAATTAAGAAGTAAAAATAAATTGATGACACACAAGCCTAAAAACCTGGATAAAATATCGAACATGCCCAGCTAGTATGCTATGTTCTTTTATGTCATATAATCTTAAATTTTTATCGTTAAATGTTAAAACTATAAATATTGAGGCGAAGAGAAAAGCAATATTAACATATTGTAAAAGCAATTGATACGACACAATCTTATTACAAGAAACCCATGCTATAAAGGATCTAGAAAACCGACTGAAACTTGAATGGGGCTGCGGAAATCAAGGTAACATTTTTTCAAAGGGAACAACGAATTCAAAAAGAGTAGCAGTCCTATTCAATAATACGTTTATGCATACAGTAAATAATGTACACCAGGATATGCAAGGCAGATACATTTTTATTGAACTTTCAATTGACGATTCTACATTTATAATAGTTAATATTTATGCACCAGTTCGAGAAAAACCACAATTTGAGTTTTGGGATCAAATATTCCAGAAAATTAAGCTTTTCAACAAAAACAATTATCCTATCATTCTAGGTGGAGATTTGGATCTAACCATAGACCCAAAATTAGACAAAACTGGAGGAAATCAATGGAATAGTAAGAAAAGATCAGTTTCAAAGTTCTTAAACTATGTTTCAGAAATGGATATGACAGACACCTTTGGACGAAAATACCCAACAAAGCGGAGGTATACATGGTCTCTACAACAAACAAAATGTCAACTAGACTATTTCTTTGTGTTAGAGGAGTTAATCAATGAAACTAGTGATTGTGACATTATTGGAGGACTACCTACGGACCACAAGGCAGTAACTTTTAGACTCACTGGAAACACCAAGAAAAGAGGTCCAGGGTTCTGGCATTTCAATAGTTCACTTGTAACTAATGAAGCATACAAAAGAATCCTTACTGGGACAGTCGAAGAAGCACTGAAAGAATCTATGAAATATCTATTTAACCCATTACAAACCTGGGAATTCGTCAAATATAAAATTAAAACTGAAACAATTTCTTACAGTAAAATCTTAGCACAGAATCGTAGGGATACTGAATCCATGCTAAGGAGAGAACTCCAGGAGCTGGAAGAAAAACTAGATAAATTGGAAATATCAGATGAAAACCTGCGTCATAAAGAGTTGCAAACAGAATTAAAGGCTATAATGGAAGAAAAAGCTCGTTTTTCAATTGAAAAAAACAAAAATTAGGTGGAATTTAAAAGGTAAAAAACCTACAAAATATTTTATGAATTTGGAAAAACAAAATTATAACAAAAAGACGATAACATGCTTTAAAAATAACAGAGGGGAATTTATTGAAAACCAAAATGAAATTATGCAAAACATGTTTGATCTCTACAGCAAGTTATATGGGCAGAATTCGGAAAAGCAAACCTGTCAAAATGATTTCTTCCACAAAACCAAGACCTGTTCCATTCCACAAATCAGTGATGATCATAGAGAAAGTCTGGAGAAAGATATTATGGAATCAGAGTATATATAGAAGCACTCTACAGTCAATGAAAAATGGAAAATCACCAGGGGATGATGGTTTAACTGTGGAATTTTACAAAAACTACTGGGAAATTGTTAATAAACCATTAATTGAATCTTTAAATTTTAGCCTTGAAACTGGTCATATGTCAAATTCTCAGAAACGAAGCATAATTACCCTCATTCCAAAACCAGGAAAAGATAGGCAAGATCTGGCAAACTGGAGACCAATTTCCTTAATTAACATTGATTACAAAATATTAGCAAAAGCTTTGGCTTGTGGACTAAAAGCACAAATCAAAAATATCATCCATGAGGATCAAAAAGGCTTTGTGTCTGAGAGATATATTGGAGAAAATATAAGGTATCTTATTTATCTAATAGAACACTACAAAACAAAAAAAGAATCAGGTTATTTAGTATCTCTAGACATACATGTAACGGAGCCCCGAGGTCTGGGGGGGGGGGGTGGGCCACTTTTTTTGGGCCGGGGGTCAGTAATTCCCAAAATTTTGGGGGGAGGGGTCTCTGAAGGAAAAGAAATTCGATTTTTTCACGAAAAAAGTCCGAAAAATAGTCTAAAAAATATTAATTTTTCTCTAAAAAATGATAAAAAATGTATTTATGGCACGAAGCGCCGAGAAAATTGACCTTTTTGACCATTTTTTGATCAAAAATTGACATTTTTCATCAAAAACTTGTCATTTTTTCCAACTAAAAGTATGGGGGTCCATGGGCTACCCTATGGCTAGCCATAGGATTGGAAAATCCTGAGGGGGGGCCGTCGCCCAATGGCTAGCCATATGGTCGACGATTTGTGGGGGGAGGGTTCCCATAGCACTTCCCCCCCAATTACATGTATGTCTCTAGATATCGAAAAAGCATTTGATTCCCTTGATCGAAACTTCATGATTACTGCACTAAAATCATTCAATATTGAGGACAAGTTTTGTTGCTGGATTAAAACATATAATGGTCCAGAAGCAGTGGTTATGAATTCAGGTTTCTCCACTAGGAGATTTCAACTTAACAGGGGAGTAAGACAGGGTTGCTCTATTTCACCTTACCTATTCATATGTGCAATGGAACATATGGTGATTGCCCTGAGAGAATCAGATGAGTATCAGGGTTTAACAACTTTAAACCAGATTAATATATAAAGTTTCAATGTATGCTGATGACACAGTCCTACTAGTTAAAGATAAGAAAGACCTTGATGCAGCCTTGAACATCATATCACTTTTCTCTAATGCTTCAGACTTAAGAACCAATTTAACAAAGACCCAGGTCCACAGGCCTGGAAAAAACAAAACTTTAAACGACCAATTAGGAGAATGTGAAATAGTTAATACTGTAAATATCTTTGGAATATACTTCTCGTACGACAAGGACATCATGTATTCTAAAAACTTCGTTGAAAAACTTGAAAAATGTCAAAAACAATGTAACACATGGCAGTCACGTGGTCTAACATTCTATGGAAAGATTATGGTATGGAACTATCTTATAGCATCCAAGTTAAATTATAGTGTAATCAACCTTGCTGTGGATGTAAATATCATTAAGATAATGAACAGGATGCTACAAAAGTTCCAATGGAATACATATACACCTAAAGTTAAATCCAATGTTATGATACAGAAACATTCAGAAGGGGGTATAAAGATGCTGATATGGATATTACGGTAACATCACTAGAAGCTAAGTGGTTAGTACGTCTTCTGAAAAACTGGGGAAATGGAATCATGTTGGAACCCTGAACAAAGAAAAAATTGGTTGACTAGACACAATCCTACAATCTAATTTCTCAACTAAAACATTGAACCTCAGTCTACCACCATTTCATTCACAGATTTTAGACTCGATAAAGAATATCCCAACAAGTAATATATATACAATAAACACACCAATGCAAGTCATGCTACAACAAGTTAACAACAACTGATATATACTTAGTGATAAAAAGTCATTATTTTTATGCTCGTTACATCAAACAAAATTTAACTACATTAATTTTGGTTCAAGAATGATTGGACTATAAAAGGTTATCATGAGTTAAAAAGTGACGGTTGTACTATAAGTTGGTTCGATTATGCAAAGATAATTCATTCAATTCCAAAACACTGGAAATCTCTAATTAGGACTTTTAACAATCCAAAAAATGAGTGTGACTTAATTCCGCAAATCATAAACATTGCAGATTTAACAAAAGTCAAGAAGTATATGAGGGAAGCAAGGCAGTGTATACCAAAGGGTGAAATTATATGGAAAGACAAGCTCAACCTCCCACTTGGGATTGACTTCAACAGAACATGGAAAATACTCACGGAAATGAAAGTTGGAAATAAATATAGACAATTTCAATTCAAAATACTGCATAATTTCCTCATAAGTTCGCACTTGTTAGCAAAATACAAAATCAAAGAATCAGGTATTTGCCTGTACTGTGATGACTCAGAAGATGACATTCTGCACACCCTGTGTGAATGCCAAACAGTCCAATATTTTTGGCAAGAACTCAACCGAAGAATCCAAGACAGGGTGGATAACACATTTAGACTGACAAAGCAAGATGTGATTCTAGGAGTACTTCAAGAAAAAACTAAAACAGAACTTCAAATTTTAAACTCAATATTACTAATCGGAAAGTTTTACATTTACAAATCATGTATATCAGGGAATATCCCCAATTTAAAAGTCTTTATCAATATTCTAAAATGTGAATTAAAGATACTGAAGCACCTAATGCCATCAGGTGTATGCGAAATAATAGAAAATTTTTGCTTATAGCATACATAAGTTTGATTTAATCATCCCCAAAACTGGGCCATTGTGCCTTTTGCCTCAAAAACTTCCATATTGAAACTTGTTGAATTTGCTTTTTCCTTTGCTTGTGTGTTTAATATGCATCATATTTAGCTTGTTATACATAATGTTCCTTTTAATAAAACTTGTAAAAAAAAAATTGAATCCCCACAAAGCAATAACAGGCTTCTGGCTGTTTGGAAAAATATTGAATTATTATTTACAGTATAGTGATACAAGCATTTTCAACTCTATATGGTTAAATCTCAATGATGAGTTAAAGAAAATGTGGGCCTTGATGTCAGTTTTAAGAAAATGGATTCGATCAAGAATATTGTGTCAACAGGAAATCTTAATGCTAGTCTCGTTATGATGAAAATTGCAAATTTTTTTCCCCATCAGGTATAATATAATCCCTAGAAGTTTCGAGCCTTAACTATGAAAATGGAAAGACCAAAAGCTAGCAGTCAAATATTCACAAATGGAAAAATTCTGATCTTGGGTGGCATTACTGTACTTGATAACTTGCTAATAATTGAAACATTTTCCATGTTGCTAGTGGCTATGGGTTATAACACAACACTCAGTGAATACAGAGTTGAAAATATAATGGGTCCCGCATATGTAGGTTTTGGTATTGATCTAAGAAAATTTTAGGCTGCTAATCGATCAAATTGTAATTTTAATCCCGAATTATTTCCGGGTCTCTTGTACAAAATGGAATCACCCTAACCGAGGATACTTTTATTCGCCAGGGGTAAAGCTGTCATAACTGGAGCTAAAGAGTGAGAAGACATTGAAGATTGTCTCGACATGTTGATTGATAAATGTAAAGACTATAAAAGGAACTGATTTTTTAATTTTTATTTTTCGAAACTAGACTGCGAGGAATTCTTTTGTGTGGGGTCTGTCGTAAAAGAATGATTTATTCTTCCAAGTATGATAGTGATTACGAAAGTTATTATTTAGACGACTCCGATTTTAAAGAAATGGAATCTTTGAGCAATTCAAATAATGATTTTCGAGTCATTACAGAGATGTCGGAAAAGAAAGAAAGTGAGAAAGATATAAAGACTGTAAAGTGTGGAAGTCCTTGCAGCGGATCAAAAAATTTTATAATCCTTGTGAAAGTTGTAACATGTTTATTGATAGATATAGTGATAAGTGTGATGTTAATATTTATATGACTTTTTGCGAAGTTTGCTCTAAAAAATTTGTAACTGCAAATTTATCGGAAAATTGTATCATATGGTATTGATTGAACAATAAAAGACTCAAAACTGGATATAAAAAGTCGATTAAGATACAGTTTTTGGTATGATTCGTCGAGTAATATAAACTTATAGGACATGAAAGAAACTCTGAAAACTGGATCTGGAAAAATAGGTCATGGGTGATAGAAGATATATAATCACAAAATTTAGCATTGTTGTCAGTTTTAGAAGAATGTTGCATCAATAGGTTCAAAAGAATTGATCAAAAATGATTGTAGAAGATGCTTTTTTTACTATTATTTTTTTGCTGATACATCTGGAGGACAGAAAATTTTATTAGGTCAAATGGTATAAACTTATTCCTAGGCGGTAAGAGAATTTCTGAAAACTGGATATGAAAGGTCAATTAGGAAAAAGTTTTTTAATGATGAGTCATTAGAAGAATGGTTTAGAAGAAATTTTATTAGGTCAAATGATATGAAAGGTATATTTCATCGGAAATATACAGTTTTTTGATTATGAGTCACGTAGTAGAAAAGATACAGAATGATATAAGAATTTTGAGATAGAGAGGCTACAGTATACCGACATAGAGACTACAGAATGACATGAGAATTTAGAGGCAAAGAGGCTACAGTAAACTAATGTAGACTACAGAATGATATAAGAATTTCAAATTTGGAAATAAAGAGGCTAATATGCAATAGGAATATTGCAGTAAAGACAACTAACAAATGAAAATTTGATTCCTATCCTTTAGTGTGGGCTATGTTTTGTGTGAAAAGTTATCCATACGAGCTCCTCTTACTACAGTAATGAATAACTCAAAAAATTTCTACTAGTGATTTTTTTCTATGTCTGTCTTTGCGGAATTCTTGGAATTTATCCAATCCGACTTGAAAAATGGTCTGTGGATTGTACTTAAAATTTGTCAATAAGAAACTGAAATAAACAAAAGAATCAATGATTTCAAGTTTGTCCATCACATTATTCAAATTTCATCTTGAATCTACTCTGTTTACTTTGGCAGATTTTTGTAAACTTTGTTTAACTGTATTCTTTTTCTTTTTTAATCAATATTGTTTCATCAACCTAACTATCGGATGTACTTTGAAATTTATAAATTAAATTTTCCATTCTTGGATGAGCGCCAAAGGAAAATAGAAGAAGCTAAGTTGTGATACAATGGACTAGACTAGTGATGTTTCAGTACCACTTTTCGAGCCAGTACCATTACTTTTATATAACATGTAATAAAGAGTAAATAAACATGTACTTTTATTCTTAACATAGTACATTACACCAGTGTTTTTTTTGCACAAGCTCTTTTGCACGGTGCAAAAGATTGTGTGCCTTTTCCCCGACCATCCCTATTCCCCGACCATCCCATTCCCCCGACCATCCCTTTTCCCCGAGCATCCCTTTTCCCGGACCATCCTTATTCCCCGACCATCCCTTTCCCTCGACTAATGTTATAAATTAAGAAAAATTTAAACTCGCCTGCAAGAGAATTTAAACTAAGCTACAGATAATTTTCCAACGGATGTTTTCCCACAGTGCTTTACAAAACTTGCAAAGTGTCTGATTAGTCTTATTAATTCTTTTCTTGTCAAAAAATTGAAGATTTTGGTCCTGCAACATTTATTCTTACCAAACATCAAAAATCGAATTTATTAAAATGGGAGAGTTTGGCTGATCCGAGTCATTTTTATCTTTTTCAAAAGAATAAATCTGTTAGATTAGCGGATGACTCTATCACAGATTACTTCAAATGCCGAAATTGTGTCAAGCTTGGCGGTCAAAAAAGAACAAGGGTCAAAAATGTTAGGCTTATCAGCAATCCAGAAGCTGGCCACAATCAACTTTGCGCTCCAATTGACGCCATAGCCCTCAAAACTTTATCACTGTCCGGAGACATGATAAAATTGGCAGAAAATGGAACAAAACCAATTCGCGCTTACAGGGAAGGATTGGCTGAAACACCAAATGGTTGTGCTGATCCAAATTTTCTCAATCAAGTGCAATTAGCTGTGCCTGCATTCTAGTCAATTTGCTCATCCTTGTACAGGTAAAATATTTTTGATCATGTAGTATAGTATGCAAATTTGCTTAGCATGCCTGTTTTTAGGGCCAGTGCTATTAATTTGATTCCAATCCCTGATCCAAGCAATCTGCCAATCGAATATCAGCTGACATTGATCGGAAGGGAAGCCCGAACTCGAGATCCAAACGATTTAAATGCAAATGAACGTTTTGTGTTGGCTAATGAAGAATTTGGACTCGCAAATTTTGCAGGATTCCGAATATTGGATAGCAGACGGAACATTCGAAATGAGGCCAACAATATTCACTGAAATTTACACTATCCATGCCTTTATTCAAAACGAAGGTAGGTAATAATATTCTTCTAATTAGATTAGTTTAAAGATTAGTCATATGAATTGTTGAGCTTTGATCAAGTTCATACACATATACAGGGCTGTGCTTAGGGGTGTTCAAGCTGTGCGGGTGCACAGGGTCACCAGAAAGTTGAGGTAAAGCGACCGAAAATTTATTTTTGAAGCCTTTTTGTACTAAAGTATAACAAAAATTAGATTTTTCAAAATTATTTCATTGATTTACTGTTCAAAAAGGTAAAAAATTGGTCACTTCATAGTTGATATGTTTTTATTTGCATCAAAAAGAACAATGTGGCCTGCCATAGTGCAATGATTATGTGTACCAATTTTTTTTCTGAGAAGGTGGTACAGTATTTTACAAGTTGAAAAGTTTTGGGCCGCTAAAATCAATTTTTTTGCACAGGGCTGCCACTAAAACTCCAAGCACGGCCCTGCACAATCATACATACGTTAATTTTTGACCTAGCTTTTGAGGTCATTATTTTCAAACAGTGGCAAGTTGGTCAATTTCTAATTACAGTATTAATTTAATTAAAATTATGTACATATATATTTTTTGCTTATAGCCGTCTTCTTCTGTTATGGCTTGCTGCTCAATTAAAGCAAGCAAACATACAAAAATTTGTTCACAATTGTTCAGAATTCCATTATTCGAATTTATGGAGATCAAGGAAGAATTCGTCGGCTTATTTTGGATTTTGAAATGGCCATCCATTTGGCAGTCTGAAACGTTTTTCAAAATGTTACCACCAAAGGATGCTTATTCTATTTCGGAAAAAGTTTGATCAGAAATATTCAATGCCAGGGCTTAATGCCCCTGTATGAAGCCGAAAATTCTGATTTAAAAAATGAATTCATTTGATCAAATCATTGGCCTTCCTTCCTTCCTTCCATTTGATCTTGTTCTTGAAACATGGCAAAATTGGCTTCAAGATCCGCCTTCCAACCTTGATCAGCAAAATCAAATATGAGCTGGAGATTTTGTCAATTATGTTGAGGTATATTGTTTAAACTAGATGCTTTCAAAAAATAAACTTTTTCACATTTTAAGTTGTTTTTTGTCAAATTTAGCATTTTTTTATGTACAACTTTGTTTTTCAATCTTGAGAAAATAATCATTTTTAGACCACATGGTTAAATGGACTCTGGCGCATTGATGTTTGGAATCACTTTGAGAATCAGTAGCTGGATGGTAGTTTGGGCCCAAGGACGACAAATCATGCCGAAGGATGGCATAATCGATTAAATCAGGATTGTGGCCACCCACACCCAGCACTGAATTCTTTTTTACATTGGCTTCAGCAAATGTCGAATGTCAACAATATCCAGACGCGTCAATTATTAGCTGGTAATTTTTCACATGTAAAATATTGCAACAAATATAATGCTTAAATTTCTTTTAGGGGTGGAACCCAGACGTCAAAACCCCAGGTACGTTCGTGTGAATCAACAGCTTTCCATGGCTAGAGCAAATTTTGTTCGACAAAGAGCTTTAGTGATTGGCATCAAATTTTGCCTGATATTCAATTATTTTTGCAACGTGTATCCTACTTGTTAGGATAAACACTATATTACTGTAATAATACTGATTTTTGCGTATTTTGTAAGATTTAATGAACAATAAACCAATGTTTGAAGAACTCATTTTGGAATGACTTTAGCTATGTGCCCTGCTATAGAAAGTACAGACATTTTGCACAAATACAGTTACAAAAGAAATTTCATGCAGAGCTTTAACCGAATTACTATGTAGCTTTAAAGTTTTGTAAAATGTTATGAATTATGCCATATTTTTTTTGGGGCATTCTGCGTATTGCGTAATATGCAAATTTGGAGATTGTAATAGGTTACCTGTTGAAGCTATCAAAATTTTATTCTTATTCTGATTTACTCTGCAACGAAATAACAATGCGCATCTTTTTTCATGAAACACCCAGTATGTAGTTGCTTTCTTGATTGAGAAATTTTAAATGAAAAACATGTGCCATAAATATCAATACTCGGGGAATCGGGATTATTATAAAAATAGAGTCGTCCGAGAAACTCTGCATTGCTTGGGGAATCGGGAATTTAAAGCATTGGTCGGGGAAAAGGGATGGTCGGGGAAAGGGGATGGTCGGGGAATGGGGATGGTCGGGAAATGGAGATACAACCGTGCAAAAAAATCACCAAAAAAGTTTTGCACGCCGAAAAATTTTTTTGTGCTATAAACAGGTTTTTTTTGTACAACATGAGACAATACGTTTGGGATGATGAAGACTAACATTACATGATAGGTGAAGGTAGACATTCTGAAAGCCGCGTCTGTGCTATATAATACATCATGATGAATATTAAAGTTATAACCGGCGCGAAGTGCCGGAAAATTTTAAGATTATTACCTTCTAAAATGCACCAAGTTGATGTGTTGATCTTTCTCAAAAAATGTATGAAGGAAAAATGGGGATCATCCTTCATTAAATATAATAATTGAAGATCGCCAATTAGACTTGAAATAATACGTTTAAGACGATGAAAACTGTTAAAAATTAGTGATAAGTAAGTGAATGTAGACATGCTAAAAGTCGCGCCTGAGCTTGACAATAAATAATAATGATTATTAAAGTTATAACCGGCGCGAAGCGCCGGAAAATTTTGAAATTTGGGTCTACTAAAAAATCAAAATATTTAAATTTTACAGCGCTGTGCGCTGGTTTTAAACATAGTTCGCATTATCAATTTAAATTTCGCTCGAGCATGGCTCTCTGGAAGTCGAGTAACGTTCCTTAATCACAATCATATTTAAAATATGAATTTCGACCAGAAAAGCGTAACAAAACAGTTTTCTGTTAAAACATTATAACCAAACAGAATCGCACTACAATAATGAAAAAAAATAATTGAAGCCGCATGCTTTATTAGTAAATACCGTAAATGCTTAGACTTTCCATGGAAAAATTAGATAATTACACAAATAGCACAATAAATTCCATCAAACCGCGCCAGACGAAGGGAACCAAAAATTTCAGTGACACTAAAAAGTGTAAAAATAACTTACCGCATTTATTTCGAAATTAAAGCCGCAGCGCGACAACCAAAAAAAGTAGGCTCAATTTTCACGTAGTACTCTAGAAAACCACCCATGGCAACGGAAGCCAAATCCAAAGAAAAAATACAATGCATAACCACTTTTGACTTGGTTAGAACTGTGTCGACGATGAGTGCTGCTCCAAAAATTATAACAGGTTATTGAAGATGATTTTTAGCTGTTCTGTTTGCTACTCGTAAACGAGAAAACATTTTTTAAATTTGTTACAATGATAAACTTCCCGTGTTGAGCTTACTTTCATGGGACCGCTGCATTTATGATGTGAAAAAAGATCAGTAAAATAATAAAAAAGCATATTACGAAAAAATTAAGAATTTTCTGATAAATAGCATACCTCCAGCAAATTAATGTCATATATCGCCATGGTGTATGAATAGAATATTACTTGCCTTGAAAAGTGAGTGAACATTGAGAGATTATGAGTAACGTCAAGGATGAAAATGTTACTGATGCCCGATCTAACTTTTAGATCTGCGCGATTTAAGATAGAAATTTGTAAAGAACCGGCAGTCTGTTTTTCCTGAAATGCTACAGCTCGAAAGCAAGTAATATTTTCGATTTTCTGCAAACTATGTGTCACATGTAACCATGTTCATCTGAGCAATGCCGAGCCACACCAGCTTCTGAGTAGCTACATTTTCCAGTTGACTGCTAAAACTGAAAACTTGTGAGCATACTCAATTAATTTTTCAAATGTAAAATTCTATATTAAAAGTTCTGGGTAAATGCTTTTGACTATTGATCAGATTTGTGTCGTTTTTGAATTTACTAACATTTTATAAAAGCCGACTTATATGCACAAGCACAATAATCGAACGAATTAATCATTCGAACAAAAAACTTTTGATATCTTCAACTGATCTGGGAGCTATATTTTCTGGATTTGGAAAAGCGTTCTTTTGATCCCAAATTTTATCAACTATTACTTTGTAGGCGGCTAATAATATTTCCATAGAAGAATGATCGACGTTATCACGTAATTTTATTGACGAAATCAGCGAACATTGGCTCAATTTAAATTTTTCCGGACTCGTAAGGAATGATTCAAAAGATTTCTGAAAAAATGGGAAACAAACGATTTAAAAATAATCTGTTTTTTACAATGTGCATCTTATGTATGAATTCAAAATAAAACATTTCTGAGAAATTGGATGGATTACAGTGGCGATATTCAACATTCGCGAGACAAATTTGAATCATTATTGCTTTTCGAAACATTATTTTTTCATATCGGAGACAAAGTCTGATTTTCATAGAGATTCTGGAAACAGTGAAAGTTCTGTTTGTAACTAGTAAAAATAATTGATCAAACACAAAAAAATTACCAACGACGAGGAAACAGTATCTTTATCCAAACCGTTTATTTTACTCGCCGGTCCCTGAAGAATGAATAAGTAGCATCAGGAAATTTGAAAAACGCATAGCGAAATCACATGACTAGGTCGATGTTGCGAAAATGACTGATAAACATCCGAAATTCCACACTTATGCAAAATATATCCGACTTGTTCGCCAGCTAAGACTTCCACTTGAACGTCGACCTGAAATCAGACAGTTGGCAGATTAAAACCATTTTGACAGGAGAAAGCCGATTTATAAGACTTCGAAAAACAAATTCTTTGCTGCATGGAATTTGATAACTTAATTTTTCTGCCTCTGTTTGCCTTTCATTGTTGGTGCTAAGCAAATCTACACCTGAAAAAATACATTTTTGTGCGCTCGTCGTACCAGACTTTCTCGTTCTTTGCATCAGTTTGTATATTATTTTTGACGTACATTTTATATATTTTTTTCGCACTGTAATTGGCTGATATATGTATGTATGCACAAATCCACGTGGCCGGCGCGTCAGAAAAATAACGCTCGGTGAGGTGCTCGAACCCTCGACTTTCTGAATACAAGGCAGACGCGCTATCCAACCGCGCTAACCCAGGCGCGTAGCCAGGGGGGTTCAGGGGTCAATGGACCCCATCAAAATGAAACGTGTGCAAGGTCTTTACGCTGTGAGAAATTTGCGACAGGAAACTTCATTTACGGTGAAGTGCATTTTTATGCGTTTTAAAATAGGAAACTCTAAAAATTTTCCGGCGCTACGCGCCGGCTGTAAAATGATTTATAATTATTTTGGTATTATTTCTAGCACAAGGTTAGAAAGTATCATTCTAACTTATGCTTATACCTTCTAAGTGTCAATATATAATGGGTAAATGTTTGATCTTGATCACTTTTATGTATTTGACCAGATTTTTCTCGATTATTTCTCCAGAATCTTCTAGTGATCCTTAAGAATTTTATACTTTCGTGAACATAGACTTTTTGTATTTAGGCTTTTCAAGTCATATTAGGGGCCTGGTCCCATAAAAATTTAAAATGGCTCTTGAATTTTTGTGTCTAGGACAGGGTTTTTTTTACACACAGCAACCAAATTTCGGGCTGTGCAACCAAATTATTTCTCCCAAGTTCCACAGTGCAACTTGAGGCCTGACTGCTCTTTTGAGTAGGTTATAAGGTTTCCGTCCGGAAATGCTTTTTTATGCGTTCTAAAATGGAAAAAAGCGAAAATTTTCCGGCGCTTGGCGCCGGGTTTTATTCTAGTGCGCGTATTATTCTACAAACTACTCTAATCTGCTATATTAATCTTTTCATTTTCTACCCAAAACTCAGAAAAGTGGGTTTTAAGTGTCTAAAACCGATGCGGATCGAATGAAATACAAGAAAACTATTTTGCGATGGTTTTCCCGATAAATTTAAGCAAATTTATTGATTTTAGAGTGCAACCAAAAATTTATCTGTGCAACTAAAATTTTCCCCCAGGTTGCACATTGCAACCTGGCCTGTGCAAAAAAGCTTGCCTAGGAGCTATTTTGGTTCCTACTTCAGTCAATTATAGTTAATTTCATTCAATGTTTGATTTAAAGTAAAGATTTCCGGATTTCATCGTAATCAAATTTTTTAAGGAAAAATGATTTTGAAAAAGTGAAAAAGGTAAGCCCTGAATCTCTCCAATCTCATTTTGATTCTAAATGTTTATCCAATAGACCACAGGTGTCAAATAAGATTTCTTATTTGCATAATTTAGCGAAGTTGGTACAACTTGACAAACAGTACCACGAGAAGTTCAAGAATGAGGGTTTACGAATCTTACTTGTGCCTGCAACATTTCCAGCCTTTTTTCCGTATATTCGAATAAAGATATAACAGAAATAATCAAGTGCAAACAGTTTAGCATGTATACGGCTAAATTGACAACATCTAGGTCGGTCGACGTCAAAGCAAGTGTATTTAGTAACGCATCTATCACGATAGAGAATATCTAAAATAAATACAAAGAAACTTAACGGTAGAAATAAAAGCGCTTATATTTAATTTTTTTTGTAGAGCGCAACATACTGCTCGAAAATGCCGGGGACCAATTTTATCGAAGATTTAAACTGCTTAGATAAACTTCTACCTAAAATTCCAAAGACTCTTGGAAACTGACAAAAAATTGTCAAAAACTCACGTTTTTCCGTCAAAATTTTTTTTGTCTGTCCTATTCTTGTCCTGGTTAGGGATAAGCGCAGTTTTCGAGCAGATTTGATTTACAACGTCCAGCAGCCACGAATGTGTATTACATAATAAACACAGTCGAACACGGATAGTAAACACTCTGGATATAGAGGCACGATTACTGGGAGATGCAACCTTCTGCTCTATTGACCTATGATCAGTTTAAAATTAATAATATCAGAAAATAAGATATTTTGAGCAGTTTTACACGCTGATGATCGTGACAGCATTCATTTCGCATAAAAGTCAAAATTCGCATAACTACAGTATTCCAAAGTTTGGAATTTTTACATTTCCTGGCATTTTTCAGTTTGTACACGCGTTTCGGAATATCACAGTTCACATAAGACGTGACTCTGGGGCCAAATGTTCATTACATGCGGAAGACCATGCTCTATGTATATGCAGATATGAAAAAAATTTTATAATCCCTTACTTTACACTTTTCATGCTATTCCAAAGTGTCAAAACGGAAGTCAAAAGCCCTTTTTGAACAACCACCCATAGGATGCTGCAGAACTTCTTCTTCATTTTTATAGCTACTAACGTTCAAAACATTGTGTTCAAATTTCAATCATATTTGTGTACCGTTATGAAGGCTGTAGGTGTCCGCACATTCTGGAAGTTCATACGAAAATTTTGTTTAATGCCACTAAATATACATGATGCAGGAAACATTGAAAACGTTCGGATTGAAAGAATAACAAGAAAATATGATATTCGAATGACTGGTAAAATTTCATCGATCTACTTATGATGGTTGTGCAACAAGGTGTCTTCAGGAATTTGATTCAAAAAAATTGAAGCTGTGAGTATGATGTTACAAAATACCGTGCAATGTTATACGAGAAAACGCTCTACAGTTGGAGGCTTTCACATCACGTGATATTAGCCAGACGGAAAGAGACCAAATTGTAGTAGACTGCAGTGCCTTTCCAATACAGCAAAAGGAATCTGAATACCTCTTGCTGTTTTTCTGCAAATAAATTTCAAACGATCATCCGATTTCTAGAATTCAATGAAATTTTTCGGTTTCCGATTTTTTATTTGAAGCATTTCGTTCAGAAACCATCAAGCGTAGGTTAATGAAAATTTGTCAGGACTTCGAGCTACATTTTGTCTTATAATGTATTAGGTAAGGACGCATCCCGTATGTCCAGAACTTTATTTGGTTGGGCATTTATCCAGATTCAACAACACATTTGAATGACAGTGCAGTGTACGCAAATCTCTACAGCGACGAAACGGAGCGCGATGATGATGTTACTTTCACAGCTACTATAGGAACAGATATGCACGGCAAGAATTTAACCAGGGGAAGGGTCCTCGGGCTTTTATTGAGGGGGGTGGGGGATGGGCGAGCAATATTCATACAATATACATAAAAATCATTGAAAAAAGCTTTATTGGAAAAATTTCAGGGAGGGGTGATTGACGATTTTTTCAGGCCAGGGGGGTGGTCAAGGTCTCAGGTAGGAGGGTTTACCCTCTACCCCCTATGTACATGTATGTGTAGGAATGCACTGAACTAAAGAATAAAGAAAGATAAAATTATAAAATTCCGCGGCGTCGTAGGTGAAAGTGCTCGGGAGTGCCCTCAAACAGGATTTTTCTTTTTTTTTCTGCTTCTCATTTTCGACAGTTTAAACATTCTTGCAGAGTGTAAAATGTTCGTTCGTGAAACAAGTAGTACATCAAACTATAGTCTGTTAGTTATTTGATAATTATATAGTACAGATAACAAATGTATCGCAAAGGGTATACAAGGGCCATCTGGGAAATGCAAGGACTTCTGAGCAAAATTTATAGGTATACCTTCTTCAGAGCTGTGCAGTTCCGCAGACGGTTCCCGTTACATATATGTTGAATCCTAATTGTAAGTGGTGCGAATGTTAGGAACTCTAAGATTACTTTTTCACCGAGAAAAAAGCAAAATCTCATTGATTAGGCTGGATACTGATCTCTTACTTTTTCGAAGCTATCTTTCTTATCTGTATTAGGCAATAAAACGATATCATGAGCTTCTAATACTTCTTTTAACATAAGTAAAACGTGATGTATGCCTTGAACTGGTATTAGATCCATTGAAGGCGTTTCGACCTGCATGAAAGTTTCATCCATTGATTAAGTGGGAAAAAATTGTTCGTCATCACTGAACCAACTTTTTCTAGAAGTTTATTGGTCGTCATGGACAAGGAAGTACGAAATAACCTACATAGCGTGTTACATAAATCGTTAATCGTGTCCAACAGTGGTGCATTTCCGAGCAAAGAAGGACTAGAAAAGAGACAGAAATTAAATTTGCGACTCATCTCATCAATTTATCCTAAAACTTGAAAATACCGCATAGTAATGTAGTAAAATCGGAATAAGTTCGATAACTTGTACAAAACCACCGGACCGTGTTCACCACCAATCACTTGTTCAACTCTTACCTGATGAGTAAAATATAACAGTCAGCGGTCTAGCTCGAACCATGAATTGTGAATGAGAACGAATTCTGCCGCCTCTCATTGAAAAACTTTTTCGCAAGAAAATTCTCTAATTCACTCAAATTCATTTACTACACGTCAAATATTCCAAGATGCAAAAACTTGAGCGAAAAATTTGACTTACTTTTAACGGTTTACAGAGACCTTCTGTGATCATGGTTAACGCTTCTGGCGTGAATTTTTCAGTCGCTGAAGTCATAACAGATCAATATTCAAAAGATGAACACAAGCGTGTTTTCTGCTCGTTACTCTCTAGATTGCAGTTTTTTAGTAATGTTTGGGTAAGTTCTTTTTCTGACGCTAAAGACTGATGAATCCAAGCTAATATGTCGTTTATATAGCGGAGTGGATCATGAGAAAACAATTCTATGGGCTTCGGTAAGCCACTCGAACCTAAAAAATCGAACACATGCCAAGAATTTAAATATTTGAAGCATTTTCTTAAAAAAAATTTTATACGCCGAAAATTTAGAAAGTGTGATTGTATGTAATCTGAGGAAGAAAAAACTTACTTCCTTTCGTCAAAGCATTAAGAAACGAGCTAATAACAAACTTCCGTCTTGCTACGCAAAATTCATCCAGCGAGTACCTGTGAATAGTAAAAAAATTTAAATCGCATAACAATGCTTTGATGGATATTTGATTTGTTCTATTGGTTGAATATAAAAAAGATATCACCATTACTTGATACCCTAACAAATGTGTCAATTCTAAATCACGAGGAAATAGGTAAGTCAAAAATACCGGAAAACACTTTTTACATAACTTCTACCTATCCAGCATCAAAAATTTGCATGAAAAGTGGAACTTCATATGAATGAACAAAAAGTTACTTGAAAAGCACGGGTCTCAATTCGAGACTGCTAAAGGCGTATATCATCAATTCACTGCATTCTGCGCTGCTGTTCATACTTAGCACTTCTCCTTGCCCTGTAACCATTGAATTTTTGATCATTTTTTAAATTCTGACGTTTTTACTTTGAATCCACCGATATAACATTTCGAACGCTGCTTCTTGTTCTGTAGCCATAGATTCCATGACGTCCAGACTGAGAAACAAGGAATTGAAGGTGATAAGCTTAGATGATACATGTAACCTAACGATAAGGTAGTCAGCGGAGCGGAAGGTGCTTTCTTGGGGAGGTGGTCAGCTGATGTGGCTTTTTCGGGAGGAGGTCAAGTGCGATAGAAAAGACAAATTTTGGTTACAAAAATTGCTACAAATGTCTCAAAAAATACGTTTTAAATAATCAAGTCCCAAAAAATCTATAAATTAACAATTTAAGGCGTGAAGCGCCAAAAAATCAGACATTTTTTACACATATCCGGTCAAATACAACTATTTTCAACCTAAAAACGCACGGTTTTTCTAGATTAAGGCCGAATAAGGATAGCCGCGAATACATACTTGTCCTCAGCTCGGTTATCCCGTCGACCATTCTTTCTTGGGTTGAATCGCGGACACAATGGCATGTGATAACTCTTGGATAGGAACGGCTCTTCTCACAGCACTTCACGCCCAAAATTACATGTAGGACTTACGAGAGAACGCTCCCAACTGTAAATTCTGACATTACACACGCTATCGGCGTTAGATAGTCCACAACAAATAGAGTAGTTCACTAACCGTTCTCCCTGTGAGCTTTTTTCAAACTAAAATTTGCATGAATGGTGACCAATGGACTTTGCCTATGCCTGATCTCAGCAATCGTCAAGGCATGTTCAATATCAAAGCATACGTTCGATACATCAACTCGAAAACTGCAATAATGGTCACGTGACTAATCATCGACCTTTACTACTTTCTGCAATACATAGTTCTGAATTTCGATGATTTTTGACCTTTTCAGCAATGTAAATTAGTTTTTCGCCACATGAAGTAATTTTTATAATAGCTGGTTCTATCGAATGCGAGAGTTATATGTTTATATCTTTTGCGGTTCCTTAGATCAGGCATAGGCCAACTTTCTATTGCATTGCACTTTTATGCAAATTTCTGTGTAAAAAAGGCAAATATACAAAAACGGTTCTTGCAGGATTATTCCATTTAGAGTGCACTATCGAATGCACTATAGTATGTGGGATTTCAGAATTTACACTTGTAACCGTTTTTCCGTCAGATAATTTTTGAATTAAACTATAAAATCGTACCTAATTTCTAAACAAATTGAACGAAAATGAGGAAGATAATAACCAAAATGTATATTTTTTATATCATGTGCAGTTAATCGCGTTACATTTGTCGTTCTTCATGGTGGACTTTATTTATATTAAAATTTACATGATGTGATAAATCACAAGTTCGCCTGTCTGATGTCGCCAAACAAAAAACATTGATAATGTAAATACATTCAACCGACAGATCATTCTGAGACGTATAATACTATAAATGACGGCGTCGAGTAAATATATTTTTTCGAATTTTTGTACCATTTCTGATTCTTAAAATCAGAGGTGGATGAATTTGCCATTGTTTGCTGATTACTTTTATATAAATTTTAATGTAAATAAGCTCGGCCGTGAGATGCGATTATTGTAAGATGGCTGAGCTTGCCTGTGCTATCGACGTTTCGTATAGAAATTTCAACCAGAAAACATTTTTCCGCTAGATAATACGACATAATCAGAACTAAGTCAAGACAATCCAACTCGAAAAAATCCGATCATCGATCGTTCGATTGATATTTTTGTGGCTTTTTATTTCTCAGGCTACGTCTAAATACGTTCCCGACAAACTGAAAGATATTTTTTCACATCGGCCAATTTAGCCATAGAAGTTTGCATCAATAATTAGTGCATTCATTTGTTGTTTAATGGCAGAAGCGATCTTTTTAGTGATGAAAAACACAAACTCACACAGCAGTATGTTGGCCGGATAGTAACATTTGCTTGCAATCCGAATGGATTTCTTTCACTCTAACCAGAGCCGTGAAAAACTCCTGTACGAAAGATATTACGTGTATAAAAATATCAATGCAATTCTATAGTCTGTTTTTCTTGAAATGCAAGTAATAACATGTGGAAAGTAAGTACTATTTTATATTTTTGCGATTTTCTACCAAACTGAGGACTGAAAATTTGTAAACATACTCGACTTGATTTCAAGTCTTTTTTTAGAAAGAAATTCTATCGTAAGACTTTGTGTAAAGAATATCAACAATGCTAATTTTTGACATTTTCCGATTTATAAGCATTTTATAAAAACAGACTATAGCGCAAAGAACTTTACTGGAGTTATATCGCCTTCCTTCGCTTTTCGAAGTGCTTCAGACTCAGAAGCACTCAACTGAAAGATTGACAAAAAAGAATTGGACACTTTGACCTTCTGATCGATCTTTTTGCTAGAAACGTAAACATGAACAAAAGCCAGGAGACGCAAAGGATCATTTTATTACGTTTCTGACTGCAGTCGATTTGTCTGGCTGATCAATTCTCGAGTTCGGGATTTTGTTGTCTAAAAAATTCTAACGCGTTGTGTTCGCTCAAGAAACATATATGAAAACTAACTTGCAGTCTCTTCGTCATGTCAGCGCAACATGAATCCATGGAATTTATTAAACATGACACTTTGTCTAATTCCTAAATAATGATGCTTAAATAAACGACATGTAGATAACTTCGTGATGAGCCGAGGGAATAACTCGGAGACTAATTGACTCGACAAAAAACAGATACAAAACCAAATAAGCTACAATAAGGAGCATTACTTCTTTTACATTGCGGAAGTTCTCCAAAAACTCTAGATTCACTTGAAGACTAAAATGCTCGATGTCTCTTCTCAAATTGCGCCTATTTCGTAGAGTGTTATCGGTATAAAATTTTGCAACAACGTCTAAAGCATCGATAATTTCCTTAAAAATGAAGTTGTGACTTGAATTCCGTCTCCCCCAAAAAAATCTTACCCGATCAGTTTCGATCTTACTGTCCAATATTTTTGAAACCTTCGTCGCAATGGGATTATTGTCAACTTTTTTGGGTATAGTTGACGATGTCATTGCCCTGCAACAGTAATATTCGGAAACTCTACAGGCGCAGTGTAGACGTGCGGATCCTGATAATCTTTGTGATTCCTTTGTATGTAATCGAACTATAAAAAAACAAACACATGATCAGGTTTCATGAAAAATTAGTCGATTAACTGATGAAATCAACCTTCTTCTTGAACTGATTAATTCAGATTCCTTGAAAAACATTCCTCGCAAGATAATTATTTGAAATGTTTGAGGATGCAAGATCAAAACTTATCTCTCGATTACATGTTAATGTACAAACGTAGAATAACGAAGGAATAAAATTCAATAACAAAAATGAATAGTTTATTACACAGAAATCAAAACGAAATACCAGTTGTACAAAACTAGGAATCACAACGGACAGCGCGATAGAGAAATACAGGATCGTAGTATTCTAGCTGATTTTATACATTCCCTCTTTGTCAAAATATGTGAATGTATTTCATGAATTTGTAATTTTCTGTGAATAACTTGTAAGAAATATTAATATTTTCTAAATTATTAGATATTCATAATTCATGAATATTGGATCGAAATTCGTACAAAGATACTTGATTTGTAGATTCAGAATGCGCCCTTACATTCAAAACTGATTACTAGTACAAGGAAAATACACCTATCAGTTAGACTTTAGCAATAAAAACTTAAATATTACAGTTTAATAATGGACTGCTACAGTATGTTAATTAACTGGGAAAAAATTGTGATTAACTCTGTTTGTCTTACTATACTCATTACGCGCTACTGGCCCAGGCTTCTAATTCGGCCATATCTTTATCCTCTTGTTCTTTTTTTTTAGTAGCGGCATGCGACTTCGCGGCCACTTTTTCTTGCGGCACATTAGGTAATTTATCGGCCGGCGACGGGCCCACGTCCAACAATTGCTTGTCTAATTCTTCCTGCTCTAGCGCTTCCAATTCATTCAAAAGTTCATCTTCATCGATGTCTTGCATGAAACCTGTTGGTACAGAAATGGCTTCAGAAATTTCACGGGCCACGTCCTGTTGTTCGGCAATGTCGTCCATTAAACTGTGAACCTATGAAGTTGAAGTAGAAAACTGCTCAGAATTTTTTGAATAATTACAATAATTAAAATTGCTGAATGTAGTTCTAACGAGGGAACGTTTTCCAGTGGCAATTCTAATACGAAAAAAGATTTAGTGCATTCGATAGCCTTCAGTAAGCTGAGTAACGTTACATATGCAGTTCTTCCCAGTCAGCTTTATTCACACTAAACTTAGCATAAAAGTAGCTTACAGACAAAAGGAATCGGAAACTTTCATTTGACACAGCAGCTGAGCTTAAGCCTAAGCTAGATGTTTTAAAACAATGTCTAAAGTTATTATCTCTTGCAGACGACAATTGGCCGTTGAAACATCCTACCATTTACTGGTTGATAGAAGCACTCAGAGAAGAGCAGTCGCTAATGGTAACTCGCAGACAATAGATTAACGTTGGCTATCAACCGGCAATGTTTACGAGATCGATCAAACGACTGATCCATTAGCGCTCACAGAATCTCATAGTTGATTATGAAAATTAGAACTTGATTGGTTTTATATGTGGGCGTTCGTAGAATTGCGATTTTTAGAGAGTTCAGTTGTGATGACTGCTTAAATTGCCAAATGGTTAGGGGCCATGCGCCCCAAATGTTTCAAGTGTTAAGAAAAGCAGATGTAGTGTGTAGTATGTAGCAATAAAGGTAAAGTAGTGATCTTTAGTTAAGTCAGAAATGCCAATTTGACGATTATTTGAGTGAAAATAAGTGTGCCGCCCCGAAAAAATTCATGGTTACGGGCTTGATTTTACCCATACATGTAACGGGACACCGAGATTCTCGAGTGGGGTTCGGGCGTTTGTTTTGGCCCGGTGGTCAGCGATTCCCCAAAATTTTGGAGGAGGTCTCCGAAGGAAAGAAAGTCGATTTTCCACCAAAAAATAAAAAAATCGGTTCAAAAATAGTGATTTTTGCCTTAAAAAGCCGTAAAACTGTATTCATAACGCGTATATTTTCACAAAATTGTTTTGAGGTCCCTTAAAATTTTTGAATTTCGTGAACATAACTATTTGCATTTGGAAAATGGTTGAAAGATCACCAAACATGGGGAAGTAGCAGAGGTTCTTACTGTATAGAAAAGCTATCCAAACTCTTTGTTGCTTGCCTAATTTTTGAATTTTAGTTAGCCCGAGTGGAAACACATTGAATTCACTGAAAAATTACAACTTTCATGCAGGAAATGAATACTAATAATATTCATTTCTCAACGCTATAGAATATAAAAATCCAAAATTTTCTTCCGATGCCAAGTGTCGGAATCAATTACGGATATTCAAGTCCGAAGGAAAATATCTATCGCACTTCCATCGTTTGAAAACGATCTCTTTTGATGAATAATTATGATTGGTAAATTACTGGCCCCAGACATATGAAATCGAAAATGGAGGAAACATTTTTGATCTTTTTCGCCAATCAAATGGTGAAAAGATCACGATCGATCATCGGTAGTTGCAGAAAAATGTGAAAAAAATTAAAAATTAAAAGTCTGAAACTGACGCGAAGTAAATAAACTGCAAGGGAAGTAGCTTTCAATCATTTTTCTGATGAAACAATGCGAATTTATTAATTTTAGAGTTAGCAAATCAAAATTTATCGGTGCAACCTATTTTTTCCCCCAAGTTGCACCTGCAACTTGGCTTGTGCAAAAATCCCTGACGATGGATTTGAATAATGACAGATCTGATATGTGAGCCTTATTATTCTGTGTGTGATTGAGAATTTATTTAAAATGATTGATCTGTTATGCGGGCTTTTACTGTGATTTTTGAATAAATTTGTTGAAAAAAACATTGTTTTTCACTACCACATTCGTTTACTAAGTCTTTAGTTTTGGCTTGTCGTCATTCGGATTGGCCTGTAAAATTTTAACCCTAGGAGCCAATTGGCCTGCAGAGAAGAAAATGAAAAGAAATCCTGACATGACCAGCAGTGTTTTTTGTAAGAGACAAAGATTTCTGCAGCACAAAGATTTTTTGGTATCTTTGCACAAGGTACAATGAGATTTTGTCGACATTACCTAGTCAGAAGACGGTTCTGCGGGCTCTAACGTCAAAAAACAGAAAATTTATCGTTTTATAATTCTTCGAATTGGTCTATCCACCATTTTTCCACAAACCATGCTTTCCGTAAAAGAAAAGTTTTCGAAAAAGGAGAAAAAAAGTGACCGGTCCGATATGAAAAAGAGGAATGTTGGTGCATTTTAGAAGTCATAATCTCAATTTTTCCAACTATTTTGTACCTATCTTTAAAGCATAAAACCGAATTTGAATTCATAGCACTATGGACGCGATTTCCAGGCATTAGGAGTTTTACTTCAAATTTTTCAAACTTATGAAAATATGAGTACATTTTTTGAATTTGTAAATTTTTTTTTACATATAATGGTTCTAAAATCTAGGAGAAGTAAATCTACAAAATTTCAATCCAACCCGATTACTCCACCGAGATTTTGGAACTATTACATGTCTTCATCCAGACGAGATCATATTCTATTCTTTCAGACGAGACCATATTCTATCATCAAAGAATTACTCTTCCTACCATAAACAGGGAAGCCTTGGTTGAAAAAATTTGATCCATTTTACGAACCAAAATCAAAGGATTTATCACAAATTGATTTCGAAAGTGAATACATGCAACATCCCTGCAAAAACGAGTTGAACGGGCTACATTTTTCAAAACTGATGTCTTACGACTCCGCTTCGAAACTAAAATTAAATTTGAAATATGAAGTTTTAGCTTCTAAACTAAACTAAACTACTAAACTTACAGCGCAGCTTTCAAAACTTAATAATGAATAATAATTGATAATGAACTTTACCTTATCTACATCCATATTTTTATGCTCTGCTTTCATAGCGTTCGCTGCGTCGCTCAACGTACTCAGAACGTGCGCATTTGTCGCTGCGTTCTCCAAAGCTTGCCTTTGAAATTCTATTGTCGTTAAGGTGTTGTCAATTTGTTTCAATTGATTTTCATATTGTTTCTTGCGTTTCAAAGCCTGTAAAGCCAGACGTTTATTCTTTGTACCATGTTTCTTTGCCGATGTTATTTCGTCGTCGATTTTCTTCTCTAAAAAATCTTGTTTTTTCACCAACATCGACTCTGTATCGCGTAGCTTTTGTATGGCTTCTTGCGGCGTTGGAGCCGACTTTTTGCCACCGTTACCGCCGCCAAATATTTTGCCGAGAAATGACATTTTTGCTAAAAGAATACAATCTAACTTCGACAACGGATATCACAAAATTTCGGAATTTCGAATACATACTGCACGCTTAAAGAAAAGGGTATAAAAAGTGGGCTGAATACAAACAAAATTTACAGCCAAACACGGATAGTACTATATTTTGGGAACCAGAGATTACAGTACATATTAACCCAGCGTACGTACTAACCAAATGTGTCCGGTCCCGGCTTACAGTTACCATACACAAAAACATGATTCTTCCAAGCCCACATTTGCATTGAGAAAAGTATTATGGGAAAAAACCTGGATATTTTTCTGGTCAAAAAAAGATGTGTAATTGTGGGCACGCAAGCCAGTTTCAGAATAGTGCCTTAGGATACTGGTATGTTCTCAGACCTAGCTTTACCGTGGAAAACTTATATCTTAAGACACAGCAATGTCCCGAGACACTGTTCAGAAATGGGCTACAGCTGTACGTACTACCCAAATCGACGTACAATGCGGCTCAGTAGTTTATACGCATTTTGTAATGTTCCGTTTCCCAAAAAAAATGATCAGCTGTGAATTAAGTTTATTCAATGAATACTTTACCGATTACGATATGCTTGGTACTATTCGGTAGCTTAATCATTTTAACGGGGAAGTACGATAGAATTTTTCCATTTTTTAGGAGCATTTTCCGGCAATTAATGACGTTTTTCAAAATTTTTTCCGATGGAATTTATTTTTTTTACTCACTGATCTTTACTATTTTTTATACTGATTTCAATGGTGCAAGAGTTACCTACTACCGTAGCTAAAGAATGACATTTTAAAATGCTGGAGAATCAACTTAAGGATAAATTATTGAATTTTTTTACATAAATTTTACAATATAAAATATCTTCATACTTTCATGAGTTCGGAAAAATTCAAATTAAACTTGAAATTTCTGGAAATAACCTCCATGATGATTATAAATTCAAACTCTGCTCTATGTTTAAAGATATAGTTGCAAAAAAATGGGAAAAATTGAGATTTCGACCTCTTAAATGCAACGAAATTTATCTTTTCCTTGTCGAATACCCATTTCTCCCTTTTTAAAAAATTTTTTTTCCCAAAAAGTTTGATTTGTAGGAAATCAGTGGATAGACCAATCCGAAGGATTATAGAATGTGATTCGGCGCGAATTTTTTGATTCATGTGTTCGATCACATCGCATACAGAAAAGATGCCTTTTGGTGCATTTTAGAAGGTAATCTCAACATTTTCCCGCGCTTCGCGCCGGTTATAGCTTTAATAACCATTATTATTTATTTCCTGGCTCAGGCGCGGCTTCTAATATGTCTACCTTCACTTATCATTAATCTTTAATAATTTCATCATCTCGAACATATCATTTCTAGTTTTAATTGGTAATCGTGAATACTTTATCTTGATATTTAATGAAGATTCGGATATTTTTACACATTTTTTGAGACGTGAAGTCTGTAAACTTTTTGAAGCGATTATTCCTTTCTTAACGTAAAATCAATCCAAAAGCTTCATTGAAGTAGTTTTCGAAAATTTCTACTCTTCTTACTCATCTTTTCGGTCAAGTTCATGAGAGTTCGTGAATAAATTACCGGTTTCAAAATTTTTCAAATATAAAATTCTAGAAATTACGACCTTTGAATACAAAATTCGAATATAATTCTTGAAATAATGCTCGAAAAATTGATCTTCCAGCGTCGCAGAATGTCAATACCTAAAACAAATTTCAGCGCTTCGCACCGGTAAGATGAATATCTTTTTTGGGCTCTCATCTGTCATCATAGAGGACTTAAGGCCCTGTCATACTTCACCGCGAGGTCCCGCGCGGCGTAGGTTGTTCTATCCATACTAAAAAGCGGCGCCGGTCGGCACCGCGCGGTATCACTTTTGAAATATGAATAGGTTTTTGTAATTTTTGCGGCGCCGCCATCAAGTTTCAACAGAACCGAAATTTTCGAACAAGTTATGTGTTCTAAAGTTGCAGCATACTGTTGTTGTAACATATTGTTGCATACTGTGACATCTATACATGTAGTTGAATCATATTTTTCACTTGAATGCTGAATTCTGTCACTTGTCAAATTATTTTACCAAATTGATTACTTAATTTTCAATGAAGATTTACTAAGAAGTTGAACACTCAATTGGCAATGGAAACATTAATGTGTAAAAATATGCAAAGTAGGTGTAAACATGTTCCTACAGCAAGTGTACTCGCATATTTCGATTGTGTCTTTATTCCCCCAACGTCCCTTTTCCGCAAATATGCCGATTGTCCGAAGGTCCATATTTCCCGTAGGTCCCGATTCCCCGAATAATGAATAAATTTCCTATTTCCCCGGAAAATGCATCAGTGCCTATTCCCTGAACGTCCCGATTTCCCGAATACTAGGGAAAGGATGGATCCACTTTGAATCTGGGTCCTGAACAGCAGGTCCGACCAGACCCACATCAGATCTGGATCCTGTATATAGCACATATGTGAATGAATAATCGTGTATATATATTCAATTTTTCAAAATCAATTTATATAAATTGATATTTCTCAGCAGTTCAAGAGCTGTTAATCGTTGGAATGAGAAGCAAATTGAAGCAAGAGCCCAAAAATCTTTAGACTAGGCTTTTTTGCAAGCTTCTATCTGTACCGTGCAGGAATGATTGATTTGTATTTTTCTTTCGCGCTTTTTATTTTTTGATTTTTTCCGTATTTTTCATCTTTTTCGCATTTTCCGTATTTCGCATTTGTCGAGACGCACAACACATTTTTTGAGAAGAGCAAAATCCAAAAGTAAAAAAGCCCGCGCGGCGAAGTATGACAAGCCACCACGCGGCACAGCGCGGCGCCGTTTATTAGTATGAATAGGACAACCAGCGCCGCGCGGTACCTCGCGGCGAAGTATGACAGGGCCTTTAACCGTTCATTTCTCATGTAACTCAAAGTCATTATGCTCTTGGATAGTTTGCTGGACAATTTGTTCCACAATGCTTGTAGATTAGACATCGATCAAACTCAAAATTCTCAAATGTTTCCTCAATTTTAATGAATTAAAGGCTCTAAAAACAGCAAAAGGTTTGAAAAAACTCAAAAATACGTAAATGAAGCGTCTAAGAGCATTTTTAAGCGAAAAACGACTTCGGGAAAATGGGGAAACAAACTTTGACCCCTTCCTCCATTTGGGGAAAAGGCCAGGAAGAAAAACATTGGTAACAGGAGAAAACCGCAGCGCAGAAACTCTTTTTTGACTTTTCTGTACTATGCAGAAAGCTTGGTGGCAGAAAAAAAACACCAATTTTGGCTAACACTGCCAGGTCAAGAAGCCTTAAATACCAGACTTCACGATGACTTGCTCTAATAATCCAAACTGTTGAACAGAATTGT